>OY986982.1:14204720-14917220 GCA_963920545.1 Lepidium didymum
GTTAACAAATAATACATGCGATAATAAATATATTCATGAGTACTATATATAAGTTAACATATACCAAATATATTAACGGATACTAATTTTCAGTTAGCGGATAATAAGTTTTTGACATGTTAAAATAGCAAATAGTGTATTAACATGTATTAAATTTATGTCAGTGAATAATAAATATGTTACCTAGATAATACATGAATTAACGGGTGATTTAATGTATAAGTCAGCCGATAATAAATATGTTACACTGTTAAGCAATGTATTACCGGATCTTATATATATGTTAGCGGATAAATAATGTATTCACCAGGAACAATATAAATTACCAGGTAATAAATATATTATCGTGTACTATATTTTTAGTGGATACTATATATGTTATCAATGTAAGAAATGTACTAATGGATATTACATTTAGTATTAGCAGATAATAAATATGTTACCCGATACAACATATCTTCCAGGGTAAAAACGGAGGGACAATCCATTCAACGCAGGGACAATATATATTACCCGATACTAATTTTCAGTTAGCAAATAAATTTTTTTTTACCTAGGTTAAATAGCAAATAGTTAATGTATTAACATGTATTAGATTTATGTTAGCAAATAATAAATAAGTTATCTAGGTAATACATGAATTAACAAGTAATTCAATGTATAAGTTAACGGATAATAAATATGTTACATCAGTAAGCAATGTATTATTAGAACTTATATAAATGTTAGCAGATAAATAATGTATTCACTAGAAATAATATAAATTATTGGGTAATAAATATATTACTGTATATTATATTTTATGTTATCGGATATTAAATATGTTATTAATGTAAGAAATATACTAACAGATATTACATTTAATATTAGCAGATAATAAACGCGGGAAAAACACATTAAATGCTATGTCTCTGTAATTAATGCTCTATCGGCCAAGTTCTTACAAAATCAAAATATTAATATTTCGACCGAAGGCAATTTCGTCTTTTACATGGATGGTCCAATGGCAGTTACTTAATAAATATTATAAGAAAAGTAGTTAATGGATTTCTAAAACCAAATGGGATATTGGGCTAATTTTTTTTCCCCATAACTGCTTTTCATTAGCTTACTGCAATTCAAAAGTACATTGCCATACAAGGACATTAGGGAGAGCAACTCAATCCCACTAAACCAAAAGACTCAATAATGAAAGTACAAATGAAAACAAGAGAAACATAGATTACGATAAGTTAAATTAAAAGGACATACGACCAAAGACTTACTACTTAAGACTCAAACAGATTAGGACTCAATAAGAAAAGGGATTACGAACAGTCCAACCAGCAACGTTCTCAAGGACTTGGCTTCATTGCCTTAGCAGAGGAGGGTTTTGCTGCCATACCGGAGATAGATTTCACATTTGGCATTGGTTATGTAGATATCGGCTTAAATCCATTCTCTATTGGTCCTGCAATGTCGCTTGGCACCGCATTAACCTTAGACATAAAGGTGTCATGAGGATTACTCAGAACGTCATCTATTGTGATCCTATTGTGGTATATGTGGTCTGCCTGGTTCATTAGTTCTTCCGTATTCGCCGAGGGTGATTTGGAGATGATTGATTTCGTTCTAGTAGAGGTGTTGTCGTCGAAGTTATTGCTCTCTGAGTTCTCATTGCTCGCGGGGGCTTGGTCCAGCGGATTAACCGCATAATCTGCCTCTGTAAGCGTGTGGTTGCAGAAGGTTGTACTATGAGTGAGTCTCTGACAGTTAAAGCAAAATCGTGAGACCCACTCATAGTAGAAAAGCACTTGGAAGCGGTCTCCATTTTCGCAATCCACGAGTTTGTAGAACTTTAGTCTATCGGCGATGTTGAAGTTGAACTTTGCCTGGATGAGAAATGGACACGTAACAGAATCGTCATGTAAATTCACTTCCAACACTTCCCCTACGTTGCTGGCTATCATACGCATAGCCGCTGCTGAGGCATACTACAGTGGTAAGTGGCGTAGCTGAATCCAAATCGGTATCTTAGTTAGGAAGGTTGGTGGGGGATGATCAGTCTATCTCTGTGCTGCCACGAGCCATCCATTGTAAATTAGAGGTTGCATTCGCATGATTGTGTTGATATCGTCCTCCTAAGCGAAGAAGAACTGAGTTGTGTCTTTGTCTATCATTCTGCCTCTGACCAATGATTGTAAGCCCCAATCTTTCAGTAGATCTTCTGTTAGTTCTTGAAGATTCTGGTCAGTCGGGTTCAGTGGGCGGACAAAGATACTTCTGCAATTTGTGTTCAAATTGTCTTCATATATAGCCTCGGGTAGGAATATGGGAGGAGCTGATCTACCCAAATCAAACTGGTTCAGGGCTTGCCAGAGATTATTATCCATGCCTGCGAGTGTGTGAGCTCTTTTCGTTGTGTTGTGGCTGACCAGTTACCTTTCTTTGTCTTTTATAGTCTCTTGAAAGGTGGTATAACCATTAACAGTGTGCCAATTGGGTTCAGAAGGTGTGTGTGTAGGTCTCAGTACACGCAAGTTAGCGACACACCCAAGAGAGCTCTTCAGTGGATCACGTAAGCATGTTCAGCATAAATCGAGGTGTCAGAGATAGCTGCTGTCAGTTGAGACGTGTCACTTCTTTTCCTTGTCACAGAAAGGAACCCAAAGGTCATCGTCTCCTTCATTGTGTTGTAGAGTGTATAAGGTTTTCGAGATGCGTTCCTCACAGCAATGATGAGTCTGTCGTAGCTTGCGATAGTCGAGAATTCATAATGAGATTCGCGGGAAAGTCGAAGCGTTTAACTAGAGGACAAGGGATGTAATGGGCTTGTAATTTCAGTGATGGGCTAGGATATGAGAGACTGAGTTGGAGAGCTAGTGACGTTCCGTAGTGGGCCATAATTAGGAAGTGTTAATGGTCTTGGTTCTGCAAGGTGTATGGGCCTTTATCCATCAGTAAAAAGACCCAATTGCCGCCACTAGTCCTTGTAGAATGGTGTCGGAGAATTGTGGTTACACTCGTGATAGTCCATGGTGCAGAACCACATTATCTATGAATTATTTGACTGGGACAACTCCTTTGTGGTATTGGCAACTAACAAGTTCGATGAGCTTATCTATTTCGTGTGAGAAGCTTCGTGAGTCGGAGAAGGCTAAAATAAGATGGAGTTAAGCAAGAGGGATGCGTGGTTGTCAGTGAAATGATCTATTGAGAGGATTGTCGTCGAGGTTAATCGCCGATAGTAAATTACTGATGAAATCATCGAGAGTTTGATAGTTAACTTATTGGGCTAATTTACTCTATAGTTAATGCATATACAAACTTTAGGATAATTGAAAAAAAAACTTTAGGATAAATTACTAAAATAAATGATTTAATAATGGAATTAAAACGGCCACTTTTAAAAATAAAATAAAGTTGTTGAAAAATAAAATTAAAAAAATAAAATAAAGTTAAAATTGAATTGACCATAGTTGCGTAAGAAACATGTCATTTCCAAATACAAATGCTCCAAAACCATGGCTTAGTGCACTCTTCATTTATACACCAACCATTACAAATTTTCTCTATTTTGCTTCTTTTCTTAACACAAAATAAAGTAAATGCATCGAATCTTTATTTATGATTGGATTAATAATAATGATAATTTAATTGGAGTAATTCAATTCCAAAGTGAGGAAAACGTGTCTGTCTCTTCTTGGTAAAACTAACATTGAAATTTTGTCACGAAGTTGCTTAGACAATCAGTAAATTCCGATAAAGCATCTAAATTGCATTTTGAATATAATATATATTTAACTAATACTTGTCTCTATCAATAATTGTGACTCAAGATTCTTCAATCTAGCATCCACTCAGAGCTACGTGGACGATCGATTCAATTATAAATCTATATAATCGGCACTAGAAAACAGATTTTAAAGAAGATAATAAAACAAATTTTAATCCTAATTGATAATTTTTTTGTTTGTTTATATTAGACAATTTATCGTGGTGACATGTTATTTTTTAAGTTCACATTTAAACTATATTACTATGATATAATTTTTTGTTTACCTAGGTAACAGTATAAGATTTTTTTATTACCAAGATATGTTTATTCGTATGGTCAAACAAACCTTTAATTTTTAAAAACGATACTATTTTAATATGCAAACATCTATTTTACCATATGCTTAAACGGTACTATTTTAAGCATATGAAATTGCAAATTTTTTTATCTTACATAACACCTTTAATAAGTGATTTCTCTAAAAAAACTTATATGTTATCAGCATGGTTGATTATAAAATTGTCTATAACAAGATAATGATAAATACATATTTTCATAACTATCATAATTTTTTTATCAACAATTAGATCGACAAGATCCAATTCATAGTCTAAAACTCATATCCTAAAATTTCTTTTTAATAAACTAGTATACATGGCCGGAGGTACACGAGGATTATTAGGGGTAAATTGACCCCTATAAATTTAAAAATTTTGATCTAATTTTTATTAAAAAGTTTATATTGACCCCAATTAAATAAAAATATTTACCCTTATAAAATTTAATTTCATATATAAGTGAAAATTGATAAGTGTTTAACCCTAACAAAACAGGTCAATGATGAAAGTTTAATAAGTTTGAGCCTAACAAATTTGAGTTTTAACCATCATTTATTTATTTGTTTAATTTTATAAAGATATAAAATTTGGTTTAATAGGCATAATTTTTTTCTTTTTGTTTTAGCAGATGTGTAAAATAATTTTGTATAGACTGGTCATAACCTCAATATATAAATTTTCTAGTTGCGTCACTACTGCTAGTATAGTGGAGATGAATCGAATTCCGATATATGAATCATTAGGTAGATCATCCTAACTATCATAATATTTAATGATTCATATTCCTATTTAAATATTATATCCTCTTCTATATAATAAAAACACAATTAATTTTCAATCTATACCATAAACTTTTCATTTACCACAAATATTATCTAAATTTCTAGCTTTTTTTCTTCACACAATTTTTTTTTTCTTTTTCATGTCGACAAACCATTTGTTTTCATCAAAGTAATCAATTATAGTGCAAATTATTAGAATATGAAGATTAAATCAGTTGGGTTGGTTTTGGTCAACAGAAGAGGTTAGTTAAACTTATGTGTAGAAGTGATATTTTATGCTTTGCATGTCAGCTGTTAATATATATATTCTCAAATTTTCTTTTTCACATTTATCTGGTTTTATTTAAAAATATGAAACTAATCATAATCATGTAAAAGTAAAACTTTACATTGATAGTAAAAAAAAGATTGACATTGATTTTTTTTCCTCAATGGTTGGATTGACAAAATCCGATCCATAGCCTAAAGCTCACTCTTATAATCCTTTTTTTAGTTACCATAATGCAACAGGTAGAAATCAAACTCTGGTACCAAATTATTAGCTAAATTATTTTAACCATCAGGACTTAGAGAGAAACTTATAAAAAATAGTTATGATGCATTTTAAATATCTATTATATTTTTTTTTTAAATAATCATTAAATCGACAACGGTCCGATTCAAAGTCTAAATTCTCCAACTAGAACATGATGGGATTCAAACTCACCATCTGGTACCTAACTAAATCAGAAATTTGCCAATTAGGCCACATGTTTCTTGGCAAATATCTATTATATATATATATATATATATAAATTTGTATTATTTTAAGTATTACATATCGAATCTTTACAAAAGAATTCCACCCAAAAAAAAATTCTTGACACAAAAAATAAAATTTTCAAACAAGCCTATACATAAAGATGTTATCAACCTATTTAATTACTTACCCTATGTTTATTATTTTTTATATAACTAATATAAAAAATAGTGAAATTGTTTGTTTATGTTCTGCATTAAATTCATATGTTTATAAAAATAAGATCAATAAATTTTTTTTATAAAAAATTCAAAATTCACATGTTAATAAAAATAAAAACCAGTGTAAAATTTTTATCATGTTAATAGCCAAAATATTACACCAATAATATTTTCAATATCTAGAAAAGAAGTTTTCATAACATAATCATATATATAATATGTTTTGTTAAATGTGAATTTTTTTATGAAATCTTGTATAAATAATAAAAGTAATTATTAATATATTACTTTTATAAAATTGATTATATTGATGATATTTTATATATCAAAATGATTGTGTCTTTAGTGTTTTTATTTAATATTAATTATTAAAAATTTGATTACTATAATGTATAAGAGAATTAAATTTTTAAATCAATGAAATTAAAAATATTTATGCATGCACGTAAGTGCAGAAAAATTACCTCGTATATTAGTAAGTTTATATATATATATGTATATATGTATAAAAATATCAAATGAAAATATTGTTAAAAATGATGGAGTATTATATAGTTTTGCACTTTCTTTTATTTTTTTGTCACAAAAAAAAAGATAGTAATAAATCGCAAACAGCAAGAAACAGATACACGAACGGTCAAGCTTTCCTCTTCTTTTTTATTTTGATGCAAATATGTTTTTGTTTTTTGTTTATCGAGAAAATTACAGTCACCTTCTTCGAAACTTCATCCACTTGCCGACAAAATAAAAGACTTGATCCACTTGGGTATCTCGTAACTTGCACTAAAATTACAAAAGTCCACGAACCTTAGAATTGGCCACATTTATTAAATTAATATGGGAAATTTGTATGAAATGTGAACCATGTTTTTTAAATTTTATACAAAATATTATATTTTATGTTTTAATTTTTAGGAAATTTTTTTTTGGAGCATTAAATTGCAATATCGTTATTTACGGTGTATTGTATAAATGTTTATTGCAGACAACACTATATGTTATGTTCATGGTAGATTATATAGATGTCCATCATAAACAGCAAATATATGTCTATAGTAAAATTATTATATATGTCTGTGATAAATAATATTATTATCCACCGTATATAGTTTGCTATATTATGTCTTTACACGAAATGCCACCTTTTAAAACATAAAGGTCATTCTATACAATTTTCTCAATTAATAAACTATATACGTAATGACAATTAGTTTATACAATTTATACATTACCCTTTTTTTTCTTTGTAAATCAGACGTTTCATAACTGGCAACGCTTCTACTGAGTTATACATCAACGACTGTAAGAGCTTTGATGTGGTCGATTGACAATGATATTTATGATTTTCTTTATCTTTAAAATATTTTATGACACTCTTATTCAATATAGTGAATTTTTGAGTTATTTTTTAATTTGATTACACACTTACGATATTTTCTTTTCTTTTTTCACGTTGAATCTCTACGCTTTTTTAAAAAAGGAATGATTTTTTATTCATTTAATTTTATTCAAAATATTGATAAAAAAATTATTTATTTATTTGATTTTATTCCCAATGACTATGAAAAATAAATTTCTTATTTAAGCAATAGAGAAAAGTCGGGAAAAGAGTAAACATATTCAGACACAACCGTCTAAATAACTTGATCTTTTGTGTTAGGAAGAGTGAGATGGAGCTCTCTTCATCTGGTAAACGATTGCATATTGAGAATATGGCTGATAAGATGCACACAGATCCACAACCGATACAAGTTTCGATTCCACAAGTTTCAACCACTATGTCTACGAGTATGATGACTGATATTCAATCTCTAGGGGGTGAATGACCCTCCTATAGATCCACCGGCTGAGGGGGTGGATTTGATGAAGGCTTGACATGAGTCCCCGAGAATTTCTCTCAGCTTATTACAATTTTTCATCATGAATTACATTTTATGGAATTGTCGAGGGAGGAGAACAAACCCACTTTCTGGAGATCTATTAGATATTTGCTTAAACGTTTTGATACAGATATTCTTGCTTTGTTTGAGACACATGCAGCTGAAGATATGGTTGCAAAGATTTGCCAAGGTCTTAGTTTTGATGAATCATTATGTGTGGATGCAACAGGTTAAAGTGGTGGGTTGTGGGTTTTGTGGAAATCAAGTGTTAGAGTCATTGATATTCATACAAGCACTGAACAATTCATTCACGCTATAGTGACCAATGGATTAGATTTTGAATTTAATAGTTTTTATGCTGCTTCGACGGCTAGCAGATGGAGTAACCTATAGAACCAGTTGAATAATATTACACTTATTGCTAATGCACCAACTATAGTTGGAGGAGATTTCAACACCATCCAGCGTATTGACGAGCGTACGGGTGGTAATGGTAACTTATCGTCAGACTCGTTGGTTTTTGGTGATTGGATTAACGACTCACAACTCATCAATATGGGCTTCAAGAGTGATGCTACTTTTGTCGCCAAACGATTGGATTGTATCCTTTGTTGGGCACACGCACGCATCAAGAGGCAAGATGCCTTGGTGACGCATTTGCCAATCCTTGCTTCTGATCATACGCCTCTATACCCATAATTAAACCCTGTGTTTGAAGTGCACCCTAAACGTAGACCATTTCGTTTTGAAGCCATGTGGCTGCAACACTCAGGCTTTAAAGAGCTTTTTAACAACTCTTGGAGCAGGGATTTAGATACTCCAGCGGCATTGAAGAAGCTGAGACTCTCGCTGCGTAAATGGAATAAGGAGGTCTTTCGACACGTTCATGCTTGCAAAAGCAAACTATTACACGATATTGAAGAGGTTTGGAAGCGGCTTGAACTGCACCAATCTGCAGTTTGTTGGCAGAATAGAAATCGTTAATCCAAGAGTTAGAAATCGTCCTTGAACAGGAAGGGATTATTTGGTTCCTAAAATTGTAGGAGAAATGGATAACCTTGGGTGATCGTAACACTAGTTATTTCCACACTTTGACGATCATTAAGAGACGTAAGAACCGTATTGAGGCTCTCAGAAACAGTGATGGTTGTTGGGTAACTCAACTGAAGGATCTCGAAGATGTTGCGATGGAATATCATAAAAGCATGTGTTCGTTGAATGATGTCGCGCCTTCTGTGGTTCCCTTACCCTGTGAAGGCTTTCCTCGTCTTAAGCCGACCGACACTAACCTGCTGAATAATGCTTTTACGGGTTATTATGTACTTAATACCGTCAAAAGTATGGGTAGGTTCAAAGCTCATGGTTCAGATGGATATTGATAACAAATTTTTTACAAATTTGTGCAATCAATCAGATCAAATGCAAACATGTCGATGCAATATGATAGGTGTCAATCCAAGTCAAGTGTGATGCTAACAGTCGGAAATTATGTGGACCAACCTAATTCAAGTTTAATATTCAGTTCATCAAAGTGTCACAGAACTGAAGCAAAACGATAACAATAAAACGAAGACAGAACATGCAGTAAATAATGATAACAACTTAGCAAACAAAATGAGCGAAAAGCGGAGACAGAACGATAAGCAATTAATGGAAATAAGTGTTCAAGAGGATTTGGATCAGTGATTAATGTTACACTTGGGACTTCTAGACTTGCTTAACAACCTATTAAGGGCAATTTCTAGGCTATAAATTCAACGATAACACAGCCAATCTCGTAGTCAATGAACTCGGCAAAGCACAGATCAGACCCAACTCTTGTTGGCGGAATTCGAACAACCAAGCAATAAGAATCAATTTATTCTAGCCAATAATTCATCTATGCAACCAATCCCTTGAGATAGACAAACATATCTCAGATTTTGGTTCTATCAAGCATTTAATTGAACACCTTCTAGGTCAGACAAGCAAACAATATATTTCTGGTGATCAAGCAGAGACAAGCAGTAGGCACACCAAATCTAAAGAAATCCTAACACGAAAGAGCTTAAGCAAGCTGGAAACACCCTAGCTTCACACTAATCTAACTATTTCCTCTTAAACCCTAAGCAAATCTATTCACTAATCAACATAACCAACTCAGCAACAACATCAATAAACATGATTAGCAAGCTCATGGAAAGGTAAACAAGAAAGATTAGAGAAGAAGGAACTAAAACTCAATGCATCAAACTTAGATTAAGCACTTAAAATTCTGGAAATACAAACTTAGCCAAAAACAGAAAAAAACTCGTCCAGAAAATCAGATGTTCAAAATATGGGCTACCAAAGGGTATTTATAGCCCAAGTACAAAAAATGACCTAGGTCAACACCGAAAAAGTCAACAAAATGTGCGCAAATAGGTGACTCGACCAAGGGTTGGTTGAGTCCTTCAGTCGAGTGACTGGATTTCTGTGAGATCCTCAGTAGACTCGAGTCTTGGGCACTCGAGTCTGTCAGTCGAGTCGGAACTCTGTGCTCAGCAGATGGCCAGCTTGAGTGTTAGATGTTGGTGCCTTCAGTCGAGTAGAATTCTGGATGCAACCTTGTCAAGATGGACTTGACCCATCTGGTCGAGTGGCTTGGTCGAGCTGCGAGTAAAACCTCCAAAAATTCTCGACTCGACCAACACTGTGTATCGAGTCTATCTGGTCTCTTCACTTAGTCATTTCTTCTGATCACGAGCAACTATCCATTCAGGTTCACGTCCATCATCATGTTCATCAGCTTCCATAATGGTCCAAATTCCTTCCAAAGTACCTAATAACGGACCAAACACAGTATGCATACTATGCGAATGCAAAATGCACAATATGGACCTAAAACGACTATAAATGATGAGAATGTTGTGAGTATACATGAAAACTAAGCTAAACAATATTGTAAAACACGATAAAAATCATGTATATATCAGATACCAGCTTTTTTTTGTCAACATTGCTGGGACGTTGTTGGGGAATTGGTAATTCGATCTGTGCTACAGTTTTTTGTGTTTTATACCCTTCCTTGTGGATTGAGTGATGCACTGCTATTCCTTATTGCGAAAGTCACAAAACCAGAATCAATTAAACAGTTTTGCCTATCAGCCTCTGTAATGTGCTTTTCAAGACAATCACCATGACCATGGTGATGAGATTGAAGAGTGTGATTCTGAAGCTAATTGGTCATGCACAAGCTAGCTTCATTCTGGGGATCTTAAGTTCAGATAATGTAGTTATTGTACAAAAGACTGTACATTCGATGCGAAAAAGAAAGGTAAAAGAGGTTGGATGTTGTTGAAGCTTGATTTAGAGAAAGCTTATGACAGAGTTTGTTGGGACTTTCTGAAGGATACTTTGTGGGCTGTAGGTTTCCTGGAAACTTGGGTCCGATGGATTATGCCTTGTGTGAAGGAACCATCGATGACCCTTTCTCATTAATGGGGAGAAATCTGAGCCATTCACATAAGCTAGAGGATATAAACAAGGAGATCCTCTCTCGCCCTATCTCTTCATCTTATGCCTTGAAAGACTTTGCCATTGAATTGAGACAGTTGTGGAATCGGGACGTTGGATACCGATCTCTCTATCTTGAGGAGACCCAAAGTTAACTCATGTTTGCTTTGCCGATGATTTGATCCTCCTTGTGGAAGCTTATGTGGGTTAAATCCGCATGATACGAGGCTTATTGGAGGAGTTTTGTGCAGCCTTTGGCTAGAAAGTAAGTTTAGGCCCACAAAGTATCCTTCAGAAAGTCCCTGAGCGGTTAAAATTGTTCCTTTGGTCGGTTGTTAATCAGATTATTCTCACAGATGCTGAACACTTTCAGAGACACCTTGCTACCACCGATTCTTGCCATATATGTAAAGACGGGTTTGAGACTATTCTACACATATTACGCGATTGCCCAATGATGGGAGGAATATGGAGACGTTTGGTGCCGAGGAGATTGCAAACACAATTCTTTTCGACCTCGCTCTTGGAATGGATCTCTAGTAATCTATTCGTTACATCTTCTGCAGGAAACTGTGGCTAGTATATTCTCTTCATTGTTGGGATTTGGTGGAGCTGGAAGTGGAGATGTGGTAATATTTTTGGTTCCACTACACACTATCGAAACATAACTCAATTCATAAATGATTATGCAATGAAGGTGGTGAAGGCTAAGGATTTAGGGATCGACAACACAAAAAACCGATGCCATGTTTGTACATAGATTCGTTGGGTGTACCCGAGGGCATGATGGTACAAACTCAATACTGACGGAGCATCCAAAAGCAACCAAGGGCTGGCATCCGCAGGTGGTGTCCTCCAAGACGAACATGGATAGTGGTGTAGTGGTTTTGCTCTTCACATTAGGATTTGCTCTGCACCTCTAGCTAAACTTCGGGGTGTGTACTATGGCCTCCAGATAGCTTGGAGTAAAGGGGAGAGGAGGGTCGAGTTGGTGGTGGATTCAACCATTGTAGTGGATTTTTTTAAGACGAGGACTGGTGAGTCACATCCTTTATCATTCCTAATAAGTATGTGCTAAGGTTACTTATCGAGGGACTGAATAGTTTGTATTTGGACATGTGTATATGGAGGTTAATCGTCTGGCAGATGGATTAGCAAACTATGATGTTAGCTTACCATTAAGTTTTCATTCTTTTGACAGTTATCCTGTTACTTTTGAAAATATTTTGTTGTATGATGTTCGTGGGAATCATTGCCATAGAACATCGTATTTGTAATATTTGATTTATTTTAATAATATGAATGGAGAGTCACTTTGTTCCCTTAAAAAAGAATTCCTTTTTGATTATTTTTTATTCAAAGTAAAACGAAAAGAAAAAATGGCATTTTCGTCATAACACATTTCAGTAAATGAAAATGAGTATGAAGACTAGTGAGGAATATATGAGATTTGACTCTGAGTTTTGGACATTTCAGAATTTAACTCTAAATTTGAATTCTATATATTTCCAACAAAAATTTTCCAAGTTTATTATACTGACATTAATGTTTCCGAGTTTTTCTTTTTGAGTTGAGATCAAAAACTAAATTCTAATCGGTGCTCAAACACATGATAATATTTTAAAATTTACTTTTTTATTTAAAATCATAAGATAATTTTTGTAATTATCAAATATTCAATAATATATAATTATTAAATAAATCATAATTATTGAATTATTGAATAATTTATGATATTAAATTATTTATATTATTATTAAATAACGTATAATGAACGTACTTATTATAAAATAAAGTATTATTAAGTGACGTATTTATATTATTATTGAATGACTGAAGTGAAAGAACTAATTTAAAGTAGCAAATGACGTAGAAGTGAAAATAATTACTAAAAATATATCAAATTTTTTGTGATTAGTTATCAAAAGATTTAATGATTTGAGTTAAAAAGTAAATTTTTTTTCTTGATCTATTCATATTTAATTTTTATACAAATAATTTTAAAATGTAAATTTTTACAAATTTTAAATCATTATTATGAAAAAAATTTCTTTTTTATTTCATATATAAATTTCTTTGGTTGGAGGCGGTTTGGACAGGAAAAATGTGACATCTTCTTTGCTATTTTATTGGAGATAGTTGTATGGTAGTGTTCCTAGTAAATCGATAGGTAGTAGAGTCATTCACTTAGGATTTTGATTTTTCCAACTTAGGGCTGATGCGTCTTGGGCCATTATTGGATCCATTCTTATATTATCTTTTGTTTGTAATATGTATATTCTGATTTTAGTCCTTTTAATAATACTACAATTTTGAGGCTAAAATAAATTACTACTAGTATTTTTGACTTCCATAAAAGATAGTTGTATCAATTCATGTCTTACTCATATTTATGTGTTTTGGATTTTTCTCCTAAACAAAATGATTTGGTTTTTCTTAGTTTTTATAATTTTCACGTTGAGGACTCATAGGTCGTATTCACTCTATCTTTGGATGTTTTCAAATAGAAAAAATATCAATTAAACACTAAATTTGTCAAAAATATCAAAACAAACACCCAAATATCATAATTCTAAATTAAACAATTTATTTGTATTTAATTTCTAATAAAATCCTAAATTTTATATTGACCGAGCCAATTTACTTCCAATGTTAATTCTTTTAATAAAAATATTAACCTCATTTAAGATCGTTTAGCGTTTCAACTAATTAAAAATATTAACGGCATTAAAAAAGTTAATTATTTCCGTTAAACCACTTAACATTGGGAGTAAATCGGTTTAGTCAATGTAAAATTTAGAGTTTTATTAGAAATCAACTACAAATCAATTGTTTAGTTTGGAGTTATAATAATTGGGTGTTTGTTTTGACATTTTTAACAAGTTCGGTATTTAATTGATATTTTTTCCGTTTCCAAATGTTATATTATTTTTGGGTATAAAAATATTGTTATACCCGTACTACACAGTCATTTAATTAATAATACGTATTAATGCTTCTATATTGAATGTTTAAAAATTACTAATATATAAAAAAAATTAACGCAAAAGCCAAAAACAGAAGAAAATCTAAATACATTAAATTGTTAATTATTTGCATTAAATCTAAATGCATTAAATTATTATTATTATTTTGTTTTGTTTTGGCCAATGAAGAGAGAAATTAAGATGGATAATAAAAAAAATGATAATATTGGACAAACAGAGTCAGTTTATCTTAAAACAGAGAAGAAAGGTCAATGGTGAGCTTTTAAATACTAAACATAAAAGCTGAATCATTCCTCCATTTACAAACACCCTAAACCCTCTCTTTTCATCTTCTTCTCTTTACCATTTTTATTCCTAAATCGAGTGTCGCTCTCTTCTGATTCGTGAAGAAGAAGATGTCGCGTAGTTGCTCACA
Source organism: Lepidium didymum (assembly GCA_963920545.1). NCBI lineage: Eukaryota > Viridiplantae > Streptophyta > Magnoliopsida > Brassicales > Brassicaceae > Lepidium > Lepidium didymum. Next base: position 14,219,314 of record OY986982.1, read on the forward strand.
GTGTGGAAACAACGGCCATAACTCTCGCACTTGTCCCACGGAGATAACCACCGTCGGTGAAAACGACGTCGCCGGAGTTGAGAAAGGTATCATGCTTTTCGGTGTCCGTGTTACAGAAGCTTCATCTTCTTCTTTTAGAAAAAGTGTTAGTATGAACAATCTATCTCAGTTTGATCATGCTCCTGATTCCAATCCTGTTGAGGATGATGGTGGTTACGCTTCAGATGACGTCGTTCACGCCTCTGGCAGAAATCGCGAACGCAAACGAGGTTCATAGAGCATTTCTCTCTTCCCGATTTCAAATCAAAAATCTCATCTCGATCGTTTTCTTATCCTTCGATTTTTAAATTTCGTTGTTGGATTTGATTAGGAACTCCATGGACGGAGGATGAGCATAGATTGTTTCTCACAGGACTGCATAAAGTTGGAAAAGGAGATTGGAGAGGAATTTCTCGAAACTTTGTTAAAACTCGAACTCCGACTCAGGTCGCGAGTCATGCTCAGAAGTATTTCCTCCGCCGTACAAATCAGAATCGTCGCCGTCGTAGATCTAGCCTCTTCGACATCAATCTCGAATCGGTAAACCTCAATCATCCTAATTGTAGTGAAATCAGAATTTGTGTGTCGATTTACTTGAGATTAATCAATACTTACGGTTCAATATAACAGCAGTTAATAGGATCTCCAAAAGAAGAGAACAAATTGCAGACTCCAATAGAAGGATCCAGAAACGCGTCCGCGAAACCAATCCGTCCGATTCCGATTCCTCCGTCGTGGAAAATGGCTGATATGAATCTTAACAAGAAAAATCCGGCGAAACCGGAGATGTTTCCGTTATCGTTGAATCTTCAGATGCAGTCTTCGTCGTCGTCTTCATCTTCAAATGAACAGAAGACACGTGGCTCACGTGCCTCGGCCTTCGAGACGAGGTCGACTAATGGAGATAGCATAATGGGAGTCGCTTGATAAAGAAGATAATGTCTTTAAATTAATTAATTATATAAAGTTAAGATCTGATGATTAATGTGAAATTTGAAAAAGAGATTATAATTAGGCTAATTAGATACTTAATCAAACTCAGCGGAGAGTTTTAAGTTATAATTAGTGTGTACAGGTTTATTACCTTTTTTGGGGATAGAGAAGGAAACAACTTGTCGTTTCCGTTGTCGTACTATTTATATGGATGTATGTATTGAAACAACAAGTAGTCTCTGTTTTGTTTTGGTCAATACTTCATCACATTCTCTAAGTCTAGACTACTTCAAGAGACTTATGTGTTGGTTTTCTTCTGATGCTTAAAATAGTTTTGTGGAATTTAATTGTCTTTTGAAAATATTAAACGTTATTGGCTTATGTTTTTAGTGTATACACGTGTTATGATTCTTTTCCAATTTTTTTTTGCCGTTTTCCCCGGGGTTTGTGTTGATATAATGTCACATTCATGAACCACCAAACACAGTAATATTACTATTATTAACAGTATGAATTTTGTTTTATATTATGTCCTTTAACGTCATTTTCTCTGACAGCATCATTTTGTTTTATTTATGTTAGTAATAGATAAGTATATTTGCTGATGCACAATATCTATAAAAAAGTAAAAAATTAATTTTTATGAAACAATAAGTGATAGATATTTGTGTGTTTAACTTAAAATAAAATAAATATACATACATAATATTTTATATAACTAAACATGAAATCAAATATATAATACGAAAATTAATTGTATTATAAAATTTATATTTATAAATAGGAAATATGAGTCTAGTGGTTTTTAGTCTAGTGGCAAATAGTAAGTTCACTAAAGGTCGGCACACTTGCACGTTCAGGAATCGAATCCTACTGTTTACATTATGTAAGAACTTGGATGTTGACCAAAAAAATACTAAATATGAGTTAATATTGTAAAAGTATAGTATTATTGTATTGTTTACGTTAATTTTATTAATCCTATAAGATACAATATCATTAGTTTAAATAGTTAAATTTTTTTTTTCTAATAAGTAATGATTGGATCGACAAGATCTGATCTATAGCTAAAATTCTTCAACTGGAGCTGGGTAGGATTCGAACTCACTATCTGATGGCTAGCTAAATCAAGAGCAAGCCAATTAAATCACATATTTCTTGAAAAATAGCTTAAAATTCAAATTAACAATTATAATTGATCGACTTGATTTTTTCCTAGAAATTTGAGCCTATAACCGAATAGTTTGTGGAAATTAAGTTAATGTCATGTGTTTTTTTTAATTAGCTTGATGTCACCTACGATTTTCAGTTTAAAATATCCTTGACACAACTCCACTAACGTATGCTCGCATTTGGAAATGTGATCTCGCACACTTAATGTCCGATTTAACATATATTTCAGGTGTACCCTATTGCAAATCACGACGCCTGCGTTGTCCATTTGGGGAGAAAAATAATTGCAATATACAAAAACTTCCACTTAAGCAACTTGGGGTCTTTGGCAGCAGGAGCATACCGGATTGAGAAATTCTAGGAGAAGTTGGCAGAGATAAACCTAATGAACAAAGATTGTGCGGATTACCTAGTAAAGGTTGGATTTCAGCATTGGACAAGGGCACATTTCTATGGAGACATGTAAAATATAATGACTAGCAAGCTGAGTCGTTATGTGGATATGTTGTGAACCTGAAAGACAAGACTTGCACATGTAGGGCATTCAGCTGTTAACCATCCCTTGCCCACACGATGTTGTTGCAGCAGTTATTGATGGAACCAAAGTCGAGGGTTTAGTTGGGGAGTTCCATACAATGTCATACCTTAAGTTGGCTTACCAAGGAATGATAGATCCAGTACCAGATATATGAAATTTGCCAGTGGACAAAGAGTCTGGTAGCATTGGCCGCCGCAGGTGAGACGCCCCCCAGGGAGGCCAAGGAAGAGACGCCTTCTTTCTAAAAGGGAATACAAGGTAAATGTTGTTTACTTGATAACTGCTATTATTAACAGATAAGATATTATATGTATGCTAAGTCATTTGATGTTATTTATGGCCTTCACATAGCAGGCTGCAAGAAAGAAATGTGGAAGATGCGGTAACATGGGACACAACCGAGCTACATGCACAATGGCATATCTAACACATGTGAGATAAATTATTGAGAACTCTTAAAAGAATTGCAGTTGTGAAAAAGTTTGAACCTAATATATAGTTAAATGGCTTTGCAGAAGAAGCGTTAAAATGATAGTCACGGAAAGACTTTTGAAGCAGAAGGGAGCAATTTTGGAGGGTGTGGACTTGTAAAATATAATGAATCCTACTCAGAGGAAAATGTTGCAGCTTGTTTTGTGTAAATGTTTGGCTAAATGTAACAGAAACCTTATGCTAACCAAATCGCTTAAGTTAAGTTAAGATGGTAGGACATGTGAATTATAATCAATTCTCCCGTCAAGTAGGTGTTAACTTTAATGTGAAGTTTCCTTCGGACCAGTAGGAAACATTGAGACCCAGCAAAGGTTATCCATATTTCATATTTCTTACGAATCATCAGCTGCCTACTCACAAGTAATAATGCAAAACCACCAGTCGTATCCAACACTCCTTGGAATGTAGACTCTCTGAGAAGAGTTTTTCATCATCTTCAAGAGCTTCCATAAGGGTTTTTATTGTCCGAATGTTCTGGTAAATGTTAAGCATATCATCAAGGGGTTCGTGTCCTGTTGCAACCATCCGGGAAGGGAGATTGCGTTGCGTCATTTGAAGAGTAGGTAACTGGAAAACAAAGAAAAATGACTAAAAAGCATATACAATTGCAACAATTCATTTGATCTGTTATTTAATGAACCAGTTAACTTAGCATTTAACTTGCATTATACCAACATTCAACAGCGAGAAAAGGCACAGTGTCGTTACTCTATAACCTAGAACACTAAGCTAACAAACAACATGTATTATTAGCATATAACATTAGTTGTACAATCACTTCAATTTATTATCATATAATATAAACAGTTTGCAGCGAGATTTCTTAGCAGATAAACGAAATATAACACCTATTATACTGATGAATTTTTTGACCGAATCAACTACACAATATTACATGAAACATAGCATCGAACAAGGCAAACAACATAAAGCTAACAACAACCTAAATGCTTAGAAGATAAGATTTAACACATACAAAGTGAACTGTCTCATAATCGATCTAATAATCGTGACAGATACCTACATCGTTTTGTCTACAGAGATTTTGGAAGTAACTAATTTTCGACACCCACTAAATCAACAGATCGAAGAGGAGAGTGAACACAAAATTAGAACACAACACCTAGAAAGTATAAAAACGCAACGCTCCCAACTGTGATGAAAACCCCAAATCTAAAAACCCTAACAAAAAACGAACGGAAAAACATGCAACCCACTGCCAAATTAGGATGATCGACCAATACTTTTGGTAACGTTGATTGGCAGGAAGAAGGAATAAAGACGAAATCGAGGGGACGAACACTTGATTCCGGTAGTGAAGATCTTCACAAAAGAAAAGAAGACAAAAAAGACATTAGGCTTGCTATTCCGAGACTGTTCGTGAAACACAAAACTAAACTTCTCGTTTCATTGTTCTTTTATAAAAAATATTTATTATATGATAATAATCCCAAAAAACGCAACCAATCACAACTCTTGGAAGTACAACCCAAATGTTTTAAAATAAGCCTTGTGTGTGAGACAAGAGAATGCATGCAGATAATATATAACATTTTGGTTTTTCTATCTAGGAGTAGGGGCATTTAAGTCAAATTGTGTGTGAACAGACACTTATAAAAATATAAGCTACTAGTTACTTAATTACATAAACTAAACGGTTATTGGCCTAATTCATTCTTTTTTTTGTTGATTTATATTTTACATGGTGTTATAAAATATTTTTTTAAAAATTAATTAAAATAAATATAAAGTGATTTTAATAAAATATTTATTAAATCATATCAAAATTTTTTAAACTTGATGAACCGCAAGAAGCTTCCAAGAAAGGCAAGGATGAAGATACAAGTGACAAGGAAGAAAAATGATCTCAAGACTACCAAATCGGGTTGATGGTTCTTCAATATTCCATTGAACCATCTATTTTTGAAGCGTACTCGTATTGTGAGACCCGAGTGATTTATTGGAAACTCTAAAAAATGTCTATGGAAATATGTCCAACCTCACAAGGATTTTTGTGGTTCAAAAAGCCCTTTGGGATCTGTCTCAAGAAAGATTAGAGTTCACAAGACACTTTTGGAAATTTAGGTTGATTTGGGCAGAGCTAGAGATGCTTTGACCTTCTACCATTGACCCAAAGGTGTTGAACGACTGCAAGATAAGGTGTTTGGTTTGCTTTTTAGCCTTTACTCAACTTATTTTGACCCTTTTAAAAATTTACTAAGGGCTAATAAACTTCCAACCCTTGATGAAGTATGTTCCCATATTCACAAGGAGCAAGAAGCAAACAACTTATGTGGAGGAAAATGTGAGCTACTCAGAGCCAACTAATAAACCTACAAACATGAAGATATGAATACATTGGTTTGTTATCATTGAAAGAAGCGAGGCAAACCAAGGATAAGTGTTGGATCCTTCACCCCCACCTTAAACCAAGCAAGTTCAAGGAACCACATGCTGATTTCTCTCAAGAAGGCTCGGATCACCAAGCAAGTGCAAGTACTTCAAACAAGGAGTGGTTGGAGCAACAGTCCAAACAATTAACAATGGATATGTCTTGAAGAAGTCGGACATTAATACCCTCATTCAAACTCTCAAACTCTTTAAGGAGTCCGTTACTTTTTTCTTTACTCATATAAACCATGTAGTGCCTTTGTTATAGATTCGAGTGTTTCTCACCACATGATTAGTAAGTCGAATCTTATGAAAAATATAAGGCCGGCCTTGGGTAATGTTGTGATAGCTAATGATGCTAAAATACTGGTTAGGGGGAATAGGTAACTTAAAGCTTTTTGACAAAAAACTTCAAGGCATTTCTTATGCCGGATTTTATCTCCAATCTTCTATTCGTTAAAAGAGTGGTCTGTGACTTAAATTGTTATGTTATATCTGGTCCTAATTATGTCGAGTTTCGTGATATTAAGACCGGAAAGTTGCTTCGAGAGGGCGTGACAAAGGACAACCTTTATGTTCTTGAAGATCCTAATTTTATCTCTAGTGTTGCGTTAGCTTTAAATTCCATTTGTAGTTTGAGTAGTTTGGTTTGGTATGCTAGATCAGGTCTCTTCATCTTCCTGCACTTGAACTTATGTTACCTAGTATGTCATTCGATCATCATGATTGTGTGGCATGTATTCTTGAACTTATGTTACCTACTATGTCATTTGATAATCATGATTTTGAGGCATGTATTCTTGGAAAACATTATCGATCCTTGTTTTCAATGTCTTCTACTTTGTCTGAAAATTGTTTTGATCTTATTCTCTCATATGTACGAACTTCACCTTGCTTATCTAGAGATCATAACAATATTTTGTCACATTCATAGATGAGAAATCAAAATATAATTTGATCACTCTCATGCCCTCAAAAGATCATGTGGTTGATGCTTTCACCAATTTCCAATCATACATATGTAATCAATTCCAATTCTAAAGTGAATGTACTTAGAACGAATAATGGGGGAGAGTACATGAGCCATTGATTTTAAGAATACTTAGCCAAACATGGAATTATTCATCAAACAAGTTGTATACACCTCAAAAAATGGTGTGGCCGAAAGGAAAAATAGACACTTGATGGAAGTAGCTGGGACATTGATGTTTCATAGGAGTGTGCCTAAGAGGTTTTGGAGAGATGCCGTGATAACCACCTGAAATCTCATCAACCAAACACCCACTAAAGTCCTCAAAGATATATCGCCATTTAAGGTACTTAACAAACGTAAACCATCTATTGAGATGTGTTTGTTTTATCTTAGTACCAAAGAAATGAGGAACAAGCTCGAAGCAAAAAGCAAGAGGTGTGTATTCTTGGGGTACTCAAGCACGCAAAAAGGCTATAAATGTTATGATCTCGAGATGTGAAGTTCTTGGAAGAGAAGTGCCTCCACCCTTGCGGCAAAGCACACACATTCGAAATGATCGTGTGTACAATAATAGCAAAGTGGCTCAGTCCATTCAAATGGTATGTTTGCTTACCCTTTTACCATCTGCCCATGCATCTTTCCTTGACAAGTTTGATATAGGCTATGTACCAAAAAGCTATGATGAACACAAATGGATAAAGGAAATGCTTGATGTAGTTGATGACGAGGTTGGTGCTATGGAGACAAGCTATACATAGGATGAATCCGACCTTTCACCCAATCAAAAAAAATTGTGAGTTCTAGATGGGTTATCACTATCAAATATAAGAGCAATGGAGATATTGATAGGTACACGATTAAGTTGGTGGCAAGAGGGTTTACACCGATTTGACTACATAGATACGTTTGCACCCATAACAAAGTTACAAATGATAAAAGTAATCCACTCTTTAGCAACTAGTTTTTCTTAGGAGCTTTGGTAGATGAATTTTCAAGCACGACTTCCTGCAAGGCAAGCTTGGAGAGGAAGTTTACATGACACCACCTCCCAACCTTGAAGACTCCATATATCTCCATATATTCAATTTACTAAGTGTTTCCTTAAATCAATTTTTGATATTAAAGATTTGGGTGAGATCACATACTTCTTTAGCAAAGAAGTTTGCTAGTCTCCGAAAGAATTATTTCTATCCCAATGGAAGTACACACTTGAGATAGGAAAGTTAGGTTCTAAACCAGCAAAAACACCCAAAGAAGATGGTTACAAGGTCAACCGAAAGAAGGAGAATGATGATCAATCATATGAGGATACACCACAATATTGTTAAAAGCACTTCTCAAGGATCTTAGAATTGAGTAAACTAATATGATCAAGTTGCAATCACATTGCATCCAATTCTGTGTTCTATGAAAGGACGAAGCACATTGAAGTGGATTGATATATGTGATATTAGGCTAGTTTTCATTGATATTTTGCATTATTCTCATTCATATAGGACTCAGTTAATCTCATTTTAGTTAGTATTTTTTATAGTTCATGCATTAGAGTTTAGGATCATACATTTACAACTTTTCTACGTTTTTCGTCTTTTTAGGTGGATTGTAGCTAACTCTTAAAGATTTGGAAGCTAAGAACCAAGCTCTTGAAGTAAGGAAGCATAAAAGAGAGGAGAAAAGCCTCTAGGAAGAATTCTCGACTCCTAACTCGTGATTTTGGATCAAGAAAATGGAGCAGAAAAGTTTAAGACAGATTCTTGACCCCCAACTTGTGAAATTGGGTCGAGAAAATTACACAGAACCAAATTTCGGGCCCTTGCTCATGAATCTTGGTTGAGAATTTTGGCCAGACGGATTTTTATATTTGGTCCGACTCGACTTTTATCCTAATAAAAGATAATTTTTTGCTAGGTTTGCACATGCTATGAAGCCTATGATTATACATCCAAGCAATGTTAATTGAACTAAAATATGTGTTTAGTTGTAATGTATAAACCCAAACAATTTGGTACCTTCATCAGGTGCATTTTGAAACTGACTCACAATCTCTTGTAGTTAAAAAAAAAGGATGAACTAATCTCCATATCAACAATGCGTTTTAGATTCAACACAAAAAATATCTCAAAAATATAAACCTAACCTATGTTTTAGTTATGCACAAAACTCAGCTAAAATATCAAAACAAATAAAGAGAGATATATTCTTGAAGAGACCTATAGATATTGAAGCCTTGGGGTTCCTTTTTTTTAGTACCTTTTTGTCTTTGATTTTAGCAAAAAAATCTCACAAAACTCTGTATTCAAGTCATATGCGAGCATCGTAAAAAATTATTTGAGATTCGCAAATTTAAAAATCAGATGATATAAAGTAAAATCGCAAACTGAATGAAAATTATCAGATGATATAAAGTAGAATCGCAAACTGAATGAAACAAATAAAAAATGAGAGAAATAGAATACGATTATAAACAAGAATAAAAAACTCTACCAAAAGTATTATAAAAATCAAGAGAATCGCCGACAAAACTCTTCATGGGAATCAAAATTAAAATCCATTGACTACAACCACACAAATTCGATGATCATTGGATCAAATTGAACAACACTATAAACCCAAAATCATCTATATAGTTCTCGACGATCAAGTTCGTCCACTAAACATAAATCAGAGACTAAAACCCTAAACCTATTTTAGACATGTGAGAGCAGAGGAACGTTAAATTTACGATGTTTAGACTGGTCTGAGATTTGAGATGAGGTCTAATATGTGACTTAGATTTGTATGGGAGATGGTGGGATTAGGCAGAAATTGTGAAAACCGAGCAAAGAGAAGCAAAAGGGGAAGAACAATTAAATTGAGTTTTTCGCAAAAGATAGAAAATGAGAGGGAAAGAGATAAAAGTTGACTAATTTCACTAAGTGTTGGCGGGATAAGTGCTTTCCATTTCCTGCTTAGTGTAAAACTATTAAGGTGTATTAGATGCTATCTTAGAGTAACCGAAAATAAAAACGGTTCTACAATAGCTGTATAGCAAAACATGCTATGATACTCTGTTATCAATGTGAACTTTTTTGTAGTGATATCATATTTTGTAAGCTTTTTCTAGAGAGAGTTTTGGAGAGAATATTGGAGGTTCCTTGTTGGATGATGAGCTTTGGATCTATTGAATCTCTTTATCTTTCCTCTTATCTCTTTGATTATGTTTGTCATTTCTCATTTTGTTTTGAGTTTCTTTGTTGTTATGAGTGAGTCTTTTAATGAGTTGATAGTTAGGTAAATCTAGGGTTAGATGATTGATTTTGGATGCTTAGGTTGTTAGATTCATTCATATTAGGTGGCCTTAATGCTAGATTTATCTTGGCCAAATCTAAATACTATGATATTTTCCGCCCAGAAGGTGTTTGTGAAAATTTCCGAATGACTTTTTTATGATCTTTTCTTTCCTAGCCATTGAGAGATGAAGTTAGGATGATTAGTGGACTTAATGGACTTGCGTTTAATGCTTATTGATCTTTGAATTGGCAAGTGAGAGTTTAGCTCAATTGATTAATTAGTGTAGAGGTTAATGCCATGAGAGTTGGTTGATCTAGAGTTGTGTTCCATGTCCTAGGTTGAGCTTCATTGTTATCTTAAGCATCATTAGTTGGTTGTATTTCCTGATTGATCATTTTCCTAACCAAATACCTATTGCTTTCATTGATAATCTAAGTTTAATCTTTATTGGCTTTTTTTGTTTGAGTTTCATTTTGGTATTGAGTTGCTAGTATTGAGTTTACTTTTGTTTAAGTTTGGTTGTGTTTAGTTTATCATTGATTGTTTTAGTTTGTTCTTGTTCAAGTGTTTAGTAGTATTTTAGTATTGAAATCTCTATTGATTGCTTTAGCTTATACTTGAGTTTAATGGTCTTAATGTGTTAATTCTAAGTTCCTTGTGGATTCGAACCTCAAATGCTTTTAATGATGGTTGTTTGCATTTGTTGAAATCAATGATTGTGGTTAGGAAAAATCAAACATCATGGAATGTTATAAAGTTCATGAGAAGATTGAAGAGGGAGTAACCCTTCCGTACTACACTCGAATAGAAGATCAATCGGTGAACATCTTCACTAAGGTCGCAAGTCTTAAGGTTTGAAATCATATCCATACAAAACTTGGACTTGTGGACCTTACTCACCCTTGATCTAAATCCTCTCGTCCACAACATCACACACTATTTTTCCCTTCTTTGAAGTTTTCTCATACGTAGTTTTTTCCATGAAGGTATTTAATGAGATGTTGTCTTGTGAATATCCAATCTTAGCTTTTGTGTTCCTACGACTAAGCTTGAGGGGGAGTATTGACTAAGACGTATCCGAGTTATCTATTTTGTCTATTGTGTTGCAATATCATGACTGTACCGCAGAGGCAGATCAGATATTTTATCTACATGATCTCACAGTCACAATCGAGTCGCATAGTACATATCACATTACCGCAGTCAGGACATACCATCCGTTGTACGCTACTATGGTCTGATCGCTCTATATGCGGTACGTCATCAAAGTCGGATCACCTCTACATATCTGCGATAGAGTGCACTAGTCCAATAAAGATCTAGTCTATCTAGCCCATCAAGAAGAGAAGAGTTAGCATATATTTTGAAGTATTCAAACTACAGGTTCAAGATGGAATTGACTGTTAGAAACCAAAGAGATGGAGCCAACTTGTGACTTCCTTTCTCTCGGACTGAGATAAGGACATGTCACTATGGACTTGATTGGTAGAGCATAATAGGGTGTTTAATGCTCTAAAAGGCCAATCAACTTTATTTTAACTAAGCATAAAAGAGAGCAAAGAGGGCTCCATAATGCTTAATAACTCAATGCTCCTAAATGGAATTTTTCCCAAGGATAAAACATTAAAGATAATTAAAATACAGTTTTACCCTTATTAATTTGATTAATATTTTGTAGATAATATTAGAAAGAGATTATGATGTCTAATTTTGTAATTTTAAATCTAATTACTCACCATTATGCCAATCACATATTATAAAGTTAATATCAAAAGGTTATAGCCTCTTCTAGTATCTTTTATGCTTATGCTCCTTCATGTTATAGCTCTATTCTTTACCAATCACGGCCTATGAAAGTCTTCTTTTGGATTCTACAATCTTTTGTCTTCTCTCCTATTGTGTAGCTAGGTTTAAAATGTGTTCCCATGTTGTTGCTTTATTTATTTTAAGGCTTACAAAACCATTGTAACAAATTAATTCTAAGGAAACATAACTTTCTCATCTTCTTCGTATGAATTTTAGTAATTTATGGATTTTTATCTTCTTTTACTAGCATTTTACATCTTCTCTTATTATAATAACTTGTAGTTGATTACTCGGAAGCGTTACAATTATAATTTTGCAGAGTATAGTTAGGTATCTAGTGGAGGAGGATGACATGTATTTGGTTTTAGATGAAGAAATGTTTGACATGATGAATGTTGACATTGACAAACAAATATTAAGGACAAATCGGGGTAGAGGTTGGCGTCGTGTGCAACAATTTATGTTTGAATCTGAGACGCAATGCATTGAAATCTTACGCATGAACAAGGAAACATTTAAGGATTTATGTAAGAAGTTATCGAAACAATATAAACTAGAGGGATCTTGCAATGTTTATCTAAAAGAGAGTGTTGCAGTGTTTATAGAGGTAGTTACACAAGATATAACTATACGGGTCCTTGCTAAGCGATTTCAACATTTTCTTGATACAGTGAAAAGGAAATTGGATGATTTTTTGAGTGGTCTCTTGAAACTTGAAACAAACATTGTGAAGCCTACAAGGGGTGAGTTCGCACATCCTAATTCTGGTTTTGAAAATGATCGACGATATTGGTCTTATTTTAGAGATTGAATTGGTGCTCTTGATAGTTAACAAGAGCTGTTTCATCCTCCATCTGATAATGTTGAACCATATAGAGGTGAAAGGCTGAAGCGACAATGAACTTGCTTGATATATGTAAGTTTAGCACATGACATATTGTGCTACACAAGAGTTTTTTTTTCCTCATCTTCCAAACAGAAAATATTACTTAATCGACTCAGGATACCCAACCATAATTGGTTACTTAGGGTCACACTGCAAGACTAGAACCAGCTTGATCAGTTCATGAGGGGAGGACAAATGGTAACTAGTAGAAAATTTTTTAACCGCAAGCAATCTGATTTACATTCGATAATATAGTGGGCTTTTGGTATATTGTAAGCTAAATAGAGGATTTTGGACCGAAAACATCCTAAGCATGAGCTGAAAAAATGGATAAAAGTTGTGACAACAACTATAAATCTCCACAAAATTTCATTTAAGATTCACATCAAGAAGATCAAGATTTTGCACACTCGAAAGCAGTTGAAAATTATAAAAATCATGGTGATCAAGTTGTAAAAAATAATGAAAAGAAAGATAATGATGAACATATTCCATACATACCAGTTGGCAGTGACAGATCTAGAACAATTTTTAATATGGGGCACAACAGTGTCGTACTTAGGTTATATATGGCCTAGAACGAATTAGAAAAATGTGGCTTTTGTTAGAAAATGTCTAAAGTTTTTGGTTACTTAGGTTGTTTCTTTTTTTTTTTTTTTTTTTGATAATATGAATGAATATTGTTAAATAACTCCCCTTATCTTTGTTTATAAGGATTTAGAAAATCAATTTCATTAAGAATTTAGAAAAACTAAAAACAAAAGAGAAAAATAACTTAAATCTATAAATTAAAGATATACTTAAAAAATTCACACAAAGGTAAAACTGATGTGGTCTTCTAAGTTATATATTTGCCTACTAAATTAGGAATTTTGGTGTGGCATTTTACAAATGCTTATTTTATTAATAAAATGACCACAAAGCACAACTTTATATATATATATATATGTGAAAAAATTGTATAAAATAAAAACTAAAAACAAAATTAACCAAAAAAAATTAGTATGGGCACATGCCCCACCTAAACTTTTCCTCCCTCCGCCATTGCCACCAGGTGATAGGGTGATTGAGGGTCTACATGACTATATCACGGAAGAGATAACAAGAGGACGTCGACTTTCATATTAGGTTCATTGAAGCTCCCAATTTATTTACTGTTATGTTTTTGATTTCTTTTAAATCATCGACTTTCATGGTTGTTTAGTTCTATGTTATGATTTATTTCACATTTTTATTTTTTAGAGATGATATAAACTATGTTAATAAGATTTTTTGTTTAATATTTATATTTATATTTATTTTTTAGTAAGAGGGTTAATATCATAAATGAATGAATGGATACAAGAGTTCCAACTTTACATTCCAATCCATTCTAAATATAAAAACAAGGAGAGGAATATCAAAAGGGTAACCCAATTAGTAGAGCCATAGGCCCATTAAGTTCTCAAATCTCTTCGTATGTCTTCTCCAATTGATGGTGTTAATAACATGAATGTCAATGCTTTTGAAGATAACATCTTATTTGATAAGACGATTGTTGCGAAGAGCATTGTTTTGCTGAATCCATATGGCGTAAACATTGACTTGCACAACGAGCGCTCGAAGCAGCTGCAGAGAATGGACTATCTTGCAATGTTCACTCAGTGAACATATTCCAATCGGTGAACATTGTAAGAGGTAGCCTTATGCGAGACAAAATCATGGTCCATATTGCCACATCTAATATGCAATGAAGTAGTAAATGGTTTCAGGTGTCAGAGAAGTCATTATATAGGCAACAAGTAACCGAAATCTGAAGCCCCTCATGAGGCTAGCTTTGATCTTGTGGGCAATCTATCTAACTGGCAGATCCACATGGTGAATTAGCATTTTGGAGTTGCTCATTTGAACCAGATTGAAGAGCTCCATTGTTTGTCTTTTTCTTTTGGTCTCATGGCTTCCCATGTCTAAGTTGAAGAGAATTTATGTAAGAAATGGTTTTCTGGAGGCCATTCATACAAGTATAGCAAAACTAAATCAAGGGGCAACTGAATTGTGGTTAAATAAACCATTAGGATGACTTGTTCAGTGGACCTCGGTTGTAGAAGAGTCTTTAAGGTTCCATTTATTGCATTTGTGACCGAAGTATATATATTAATACGCAAAGCACCAATAACTATTATGAAGTTTATTTATGGACCAATTGGTGTCCAGCTGTCCCACCAAAAATTGGATGCATGACTATATATCAAATGACATTTAAGAAAATATGATGCTCATTTTCTCAACCATAGAAGATAATGCCAATTCGAAGTGTGAGTTGGTGATTTCTTCATTGATCAGAATCAGGAGGAGAAGTTGAAATGATGTGTTCGATGCCAGACTACCCAAAGGGATCAAATCCTTAAGAAGAATAACCATATTAGTTTTTGATTTAACATTATATTCCAATGAAAAAATTTTCTCAATCCCAGTCTATTCTCTTGCTTGGAGAGACCGCAGTTTTCCAAGCAATATTTTCTTTACTCGCCGCTTCAATGTTCGCAAAGAGATTTGATAGTATTTATCATCGAAGCTAGTAGCTTAAAAGGGGATATCCAAAATATTAATTCCAGATATGATTGAGGTAAGAAATTGCGTCCTGCGTGAGAATGAGAGCATCTTCACAACCCATCCACAGAACTTTGCTCTAAGCCTTTCAATCACATGTTTGAATTATGCAACTGTCAGTTTTCTAGACATTAGAAGAAGTCCTATATATCAAATGGGCATTGATTCGATTGAGAAATTGTAGCAGTTAAGGACCCCTCTCTGTGCATTGCTCAAGCCAGCTGTGAACAAATCTGATAGAGCTGTAAATGCTTAATCCAAATCAAGAAGCAAAATTTGCAAGAGATTAAGTAATCCCATGTAGCGCTGAGCTACTACCATCAAAGAATATTTTTACGTCGTCGGCGAACATTGAGTGTGTCAGCTTTAGGTATGATGTGTTGAGATGGTATCCAATATATTTTGACTCATATATGGAAAAAGCAGCCTCGATAAGATTTCCATAGCTAGGACAAAGAGGTAGGGCGAGAGAGGATCACCTTGCTGATAAGAAATTTTTACGGTTGCAATCAGATCAAATGAATCCTAAAACACTGACATGTCATTGTAGTATTAAAGGTGTCAATCCAACTCAAGTACATTGCTAACAATCGGGAATTATACGGATTAATTTAATTCAAGTTCGATAATCGGTTCATCAAGGTGTCACGGAACTGAACTAAGCTATAGCAATAGAAACAATGACAGAATGGGCAGTAAAATATGTGAATAACTCAACAAGCAAGGTAAACGGAAAATGGGAACAGAACGATGAGCAATTAACGGGAATAAGGGTTCAAGAGGATTCGGGTCAATGATCGATGCTACACTAGGGGCTTCCAGACTTGCTTAACAACCTACTAAGGGTGATTCCTAGGCGATATATTCAACTATAACACAACCACTTTCGTGGTCAATGAACTCAGCGAGGAACGAATCAGACCTAACTCTCGTTAGCGGAATCCGAACAAGCAGGCAATAAGAATCAATATATCCCAGCCAATATGCTGTTTACACAACCAATCCCTTGGGATAAACAACATATCTCAGACTTTGGTTCTAAGAAGCATTTAATCGAACACCTTCCGAGCCAATCAAGCAAACAACAAATTTCTAGTGATCAATTAGAAATAAGCATTAGGTACACCAAATCTAAAGGAATCCTAACATGAAAGAGCTTAAACAATCTGGAAACACCCTAGCTTTACATCAATCTATCCATTTCCTCTCAAACCCTAAGTAATCTACTCACTCAGCAACATAATCAACTCAGAAGCATTAATAATCATGATTAGTGAGCTTATGGAAAGATAAACAAGAAAATAAAGAGAAGAAGAAACTAAAACTCAATGCAATAAACTTAGATTAAGCATTCAACATCATGAAAATACAAACTTTACTAAAAACAGAGAGGAACTCAAGTAGAAAAACCGGATATTCAAATGTGGGCTAACCAAAGAGTATTTATAGCCCAAGTACAAATGACCTAAATAAACAACGAAAAAGTCAATAAAAGTTGTGCGGATAAGTGACTCGACCAAGGGTTGGTCGAGTCATTCAGTCGAGTAACTGGGGTCTGCAAGATCTTCAGTAGACTCGAGTTAAGGTTACTCAAGTCTGTTGCTCGAGTCTGTTCTTTCTGCTCAGTAGATTGTTGGACTCGAATGCGGGAATATGGTCTCCTCAGTCGAGTGGAGTCCCATATGAAGTCGGCCAAACTGAAGCTCGACCCACCTAGTCGAGGGCTTAAGTCGAGCTACGGGCAAGGACCTCCAAAAGTGCATCACTCGACCAAGGGTTGATCGAGTGCACGTCTCGAGTTTGTCTGGTCCTGGTACTTAATCTTTTCCACTGATCGCAATTTGCACTCCATTCAGGTCAACGTCCATCCTTACGTTCGACAGCTCCCATAATGGTCCAAATTCCTCCCAAAGTACCTAATAGGGGATCAAATGCGGAATGCATGCTATGCAAATACTCAATGCGTAACATGGACCTAAAACGACTCTAAAAGGATAAGAATGCTATGAGTATGCATGAAAACTGAGCTAAATGAGACTCTAAAACATGATAAAAATCGTGCATATCACTTGCTTCAGTCCTATGCCACTTTTGAATTATCCCGCCATACTACCATGTACTAGAACCGAGAAGGTTGGAGATGTGATGCATTGAGATTTCCTAGTTATAAATATTTCAGGCTGATATAGACCCCTCAACGTGGCTATAATGACTCCTAACACACTAAATGGAAGACTTTTATCAAGTTTACTTTCAGCATCCCTCGAGGTGAAATATTTTTCATGCTGTAGCCGCTTAATATTTAAGAGGCCAATAGAACATTCTCAAAAAAAGTCTTCCTTGAATGAATGGTGATAACATGTTAGAAACAACGCTAGGTAGAAACATTCTCAATCTACCGGCCAATTTGAGTAAAAGGGATTTTATATTTTTTGTATAAATAATTTTTTAAAAATTATGTTTGGTAACATTAATAAGTCTTTAAAAGTCAAATATATTGATAATTACTAGATTAAATGGTCATTAATATTTTAATGTATTTTAAAATTTTCATAATCATTTTTTTTATGTCATTTTATTACTAGATGTATCTAGATGGAGATACCAACTTTCACAACAAACAAATATAAGCTTTAGATGTAAAACCTAAATGTATAATCTAAAAACAACGAACATATAGTCGTGGCACCATCTAAATAGAACATTTAGATGATGAAAAGAATATGACCTAAATCTGTAAAAACCAAAAAACAAATAGGTAAATTTATGGTATTAAAATAGAGAAAATTGTTAGAAATGTTTTTTTATTGTTTCTTTTACGAAACTTTGTCTTCTCTGCCATTTTTGCTATAATGTTAAAATAATTTTGTCACTAAACTGTCACTTCTCTTTTAACAACATTCAAAGGCGCGTATATATTATCCACCTCAATCCTCGACGTCTTGTCACTTCGGTAATATGCTTGTTCTTCATCTAAGTGGTAATCGAATGCTTTAACATGTATACATTTACCTATACTGTTAGAATTACCAGAAGACTTAAGAAAATCTTTAACTTTGGCCATCCACACCGTGCCAAGAACTATATCAATGAAGTAAAGTTGATTGGACCAAAACCACTCTTGATGCTTCGTATATCGACTCTTCAGTAGATTAATCCCAACATCCAGGTGCTGAATCAGATACGATAAGTGTTAAATAATAAAGAAAGAATCAAAATCGTTGATAGAAGTAAAGAACTAATGAAGTCTACTAAAGAAGTCTTCTTATGAAATCTACATAAGAAATCTAATTAAGAAGTTCGCTAAAGAAGTCTTCTTTACCATGTCATGTACCATTTCTTGGGGACTCACATGGTATAATACCAGCTTAGTGGAGACTCCAACTTCCGCTTTCAATAATTTCTTTAAACCAATATAATATGATTATAACTTTATTAGCACTTTCAAGTTCGAAATGACTAGAAAATTTGATGACTTACTGTTCAATTTTAAGCCAATCAACTAATTTCTTGAGTTTTTGATTGTCAACAGGTTCAAAAAGATCATATTCATCAACTGTCTTGCTTGGGATGATTTCTTTGGCAGCGCTATTTCCTTGGAATGGACACAATTATCTTATTGCAAGCTTCCTAACCCTTTCAGTATTCTCATGTGCCATTTGTTGTGTAACACCTGTCTCCCAACTATTCGAGACAACATATCACTTAGTACCAAAAATACTTTATTTTATTCCATTCAAATAGGGTCTCAAGTCTTATATAAATTTTATCAAATAAAAAAATAACCAAAAAATGTCATTAAAAAGGAAAATAAAATCTGAAAATAAATAACTTCAATAAAACGAGATACTCGAACCAGATACTCACCATCCTCGATCTGATCTAGAAAAAGGAGAATAAGGAGGGTAAATTTCATTTGGTGATTTGTAGGGTTGGTAAACAAGTATTTAAAGCCTCCCGGACGTAGCTTACTGGCCATCGGGTGAAGGTGGGCACATAGGCCAGGAGAGGACATGAGGGTCAATAAGGGTGGTGGTCAGGGTGTTACAAGTGTTATCAGAGCTGAACCTGGATGAGTGAGGAGCCTAGAGGGCTCACACTGTTGGGGGTAATGATCTTGGTACACAACAAAGATGTTGCGATCTATTAGTGGGGGTGAATTGTGACACCCCAATTTCATGAAATATAGTGGTGCATGCGAAGAGGTTTTAAAAAAATAATTTGACTACCTATGTCACCAAAGTGCACTTATATTTTCTGTCAAGCATCGTGAGAAAAAAGCAGATTTAAGCTTGCAGTTTGCTGGAGCAATTTCAGGATGGGTGACATTCATGGAAGTGATTTTCGGAATTGTTTTGAGTGTGGATAAAACACAGGAAAAGATCATTTGGTGATTTGTAGGATCAGTAAACAAGTTTTTAAAGCTTCCCGGATGAAACATACCGGCCGTCAAGTGAAGGTGAACTCACACTTCGGGAAAAAACATGGGGTCCACTAAAGGTGGCAGTCGGGGTATTACAAGTTTTGCCTACCTTTTTTATTTTCATGTTTCTCCTTTTGAATGTAGTCAAAATCAATGTAAGATTGCTTTTTTTGTCCAGCATTGCAACACTTAGTTCACCTCCACCATTCACACTCTCACTTGGAACATGGTGATCATTTGCAAAGTTTATTTTTTAACATAAATTTACTGTTTTATTAAACTTATATAACATAATATAAGATAATCATGTCATAACAAACCGGTATATATAACAAAAAACCCAAAATCAGATAAAATAAGTTGAGTCGAAGTTCAACACATTTGTAAAGAAGAGTTTAAAACATAAAAATAGGATCAGATAAATATAAACAATGACAGAACAAAAATCTACTTTGATTTCTTGGTATTATGTTTCACATAAACTCTTTTTTTTGGAGAATGATCATAACTAACTTTAACAGATGGATTGGTCTCGTCCTCATCAAGATTGGCTTCGTTGACAAAAATCTGCTTTGTACTATCTTTTGTTCCCCACTACTAATCCCATCCATCAATTGCGTAAGCATCTTTTTACAGCATTGTTCCATGCACTCTTTCATTGTCTTAACCGAGCTGGACTCATTCACACTCACATAGAAATATGAAATTGGATTATAACTTTTTTGTCCCATGAATAAGATCTGCATAACCAGATACAAAATTTCAAAGCGCATAATACACCCATATTTGAAAGATTTAGACAAATCCTTCAATGTAATAGTAATTAGACACATGTACTCTTTCTTTAGCAGACTTCATCAATTTCTTGTGTGCAATTCTTCCCCACGAATAATTATCAAATGCACCTAAATCCATGACCAACCTAGCTACACCGACCGTGTAGATTTTGTGGTCTTCCTTCCTTTATTAAAAGTAGCATATATTGAAAAATAACCTAACCTAATCCAATTTTTCCGGGTCCATTCCCCATAAACTGCATAAGCGCCCAACAAATCCTCATATCTAAGTCCCTTATCTTGAGCCACTCTGAGAAGCTCTCAAAATTCTTGTATTCCGATGTAACGTCAGTGGCTGATAATTCTAGATCCTCAATGTATGCACAATTAAACATGGTGAGACTAAGTGGAAATCTAATTGGATTCACACCAATGAGACTCTAAAGCTCAAAATTCTTACTACACTACAACTGAAGAGTAAGAAAATAGTGTACTAGTTTTGATGCCCATCCAAAATCCAAATCATGAGACGCCAAATCCCGAGAAGAAAATCTTTGATTCCTCCAAACTTACTCGTTGCCCAAATGCTTCACAAAACCTTTCTAGAACCAACCTGATCATATTTACTTGAGCAACAGACGCTTCCGCACATAAAATAAGATCATCCACAAAGAAAAACATGCGATATCGGCAGACAAGGCCAATCAAAAATGGCTTTAATCTCTTAAATCTCATCACCATAGTTTTTGTAATCGTCTTGAATAAGACGTTGTACAAACTAATTGGCCTAAACTGCATTATTCTCTCTGGTTTAGCGACCTTAGCGATCAACACAAGCAATGCATTATTAATTCCTGTAGGTAATCTCTTAGACTAAAAAAATTCGAACACAAAACGACACATTGAAGAGCCTACTGTATCTCGACACTGTTGGCAAAATACAGGTTGGTAACCATCACGACCAGACGTTTTGTACCTCCCCATACTATGAACAGATGTCTCCACTTCCAGAGCTATGAAAGGCCGACTCAAGCTCCCCAAATCAGACCGCGAAAGCTGAGGAAAACCTATAGAAAATTGTACATAATCCATAAAGTATAGGTTACAATACTACTCAATCACCATGTTCTCCAACTCCGTTCTATTTGCCACCCAAGCACCTTCAGAGTTTTTCAAACACACAATACGGTTCCTCTTTCGACGAATAGTTGTAGACATGTGAAAAAGTGAGTCTCACTTTTCTTGTTACCATTAACCCCTCCTCTATTCAAGTCCACATTTTCCTTATTTACCGCATTTGATATCTTAACCTCATGTAATCCCGTAACCAAAGAATCATCTACAAACTTTCCAAATCTATTTGCTCCCAAAATATTCTCTTGATTTGAGGATCTCGAGATATCTAGAAGTTATCTAGGTTGATTGATTCGCTTTGGATCCACCGGATGAGAAAAAAACACGGTTGGCCGGCGAATGAGACTTCTATCGTGATCCTTTCACCAAAGTAAAGCCATCATTATTTGTTTTCGATTTGTTAGTCTCAAGAGGAATCACTAGCTTAGGAATATTAGGTACCACTGGAGAATTGACACTCGGGTCCACTAGCATGGTAGAACTAGGAGCCTCCGGTGCCACATAGCGACTCTCTGATCCCTAACCTTTAAGTGAACATGTATACATATCATGATCAAATATCCCACACCTAGTAGATATCGGATTTGAACCTTCATACTCCACAAAGTACTGCTCCTCTTTCACCACTACAGAACCTTTCAACGGTTTAGAGATATCCACCTCCACACAGACCCTTGCAAATTTCTCTTTTTCAAAGCTGAGAGTTGTAAGATCCACCTTGATCGGTTTCCCAACTCCTCGCACTACACTCAACATAATAGCCTTATGATAAAACATAATCGGAATGTCCAACAATCTCACCCACACCGGTGTTGTAAAAATATTATTGAAAAAAAATTAAATCTGGAGATCAGCCTTGCACTAACAGATAACTCCCGAAGACCTACCAAGTGCCCCGGTAAGTGTTGCAAGATACTCGTTTTCATATTCAATTTGCACCATGAAGAATTGTCTTGGAAGATCCAAAACAACCATGACACCAACAGGCTTCCACAGCTCACGCAGTTTACGGTTCAAAAGTTGCCAAAGAAACCGAATGCCCTAGCACCTTCACAATTATCTATCGCTTCCATAAACCCTCCATCACTGTCAAAACCTTAGGATCAATTGTTATTAAAGCTTCTCCATCTACCCCATTCAGATAGTTCATCTTAATATTCTCGACCACAAAATCATCCTCCATTGCACTTTCTCGACTTAACGTCCCACCGAATGTACTACCCGACATACGTTTTGACCATGACACTTGTTTACACGGCAGATCCCCCAGCGGAGAACTCCTGATCAACAACCTTCCCCATAGCCATATCATGCACTTCATCCTCCAGAACCCTAGTTTCGCTTATATCACTTAGAGAATTGTTTTAATTTAAGAGATTTTGGTTTTAACGTTGTTTGGATATATTCCTGGTATCATTTATGCCATTTATATCCTCACTAAATGATCCTATTCATCTCATGATTTTGAAACAAGTAAAAAGTGATCAGGAGACATTCTTTTTTGGGTGATTTTGAAACAACTTAAATTTCTACCTTTAGATATACATTTTTCTTTTCAAAAATGAAACTTTATCTATATTTTGTTAAGATTTAATTTTACATTCAAAATTTTCAAATATTATCTATTTTTTTGTTTTTATAACTGAAATTTAATTTTTTTAATCAGGTAAGGATATTTTGGTAATTATAACTTATAAAGAAATCTTTTGGACGTTATTATAGCAATTTATAATTTGGCAGGTTATTTTAGCAATTTATAATTATAAGTGCGTTATTGTAGTACATTTACATGTGGGGTCCAATTAATTTATCGGGAACATTTGAATATAATTTGGATAATTAAAGAAGTTACTTACCACTACCACGCCTTTATCAACTTAAATTATATTTTCCTTTTCCTAAAGTGTTTACAAATTTTTTTTCTTAAATCATTTAATTTAGATCGTAAGAGTTTTCATCCTCACCAATAACACAAAAACATAATCTTAGATTTAATCACCCAAACTCCAAGCATTCTCTTAGTGTTTCAAATTCAATTTGGTGAAGCCTGATATGTATTTAAGTGTTCTGATAATTTTCAAGAATGTCTCCGGTATCAACAAAAAAATATGTTCCAAGATGTGACAAAAGGAAGAAAATAAAGAGAACATGAGTTCTTAATGTTAGATAAGCTCAAAAGGATTCATCGATATCTTCGTGAACAAGTTTCTAGTAACTTAGCTTAGTTAGTTAGAATAAGATATTTTCCAAGATAGATTAGGATTTAAAAGATCTAATCCTAACAGAAATAGGAATTAACAATATTGTGTTAATGTCTATGAATACCTTAGTAGAGTTGTGACTAAGGTAAGACTTTGAATTGTTTAGTTTTATGAGTTAAATTTTCTAAGCAATAAAAAGAGCAATTTCTTCAATCAAAATTTACAAAGCATTACAATCTTTTATTTGGTATCAGAGCAAATTCGATCTAGAAAAATTAGATAAAGGAATCAAAATCGAGCCGTGGGAGACGAGAAACCACCAAAAACAAAGGAGCTTGTACCTTCGTCGGTGGTATATCCGATGTTAAATTCATCGAACTACACGGTGTGGTCGATGAGAATGAAAGTACTCTTGCATGTTCACATGGTATGAGAGACAATTGAACCTGAATCAACAATTGCTAAGAAGAATGACTTAGTAATTTCACTTCTCTTCCAATCCATACCCGAAAACCTCATACTACAAGTAGGTGAACAAGATTCAACTAAAGGTATATAGGAGGCTATTAAATCAAGACATCTTGGAGCAGATAAGGTGAAAGAGGCAAGATTACAAACTCTTATGTCTAAATTCGAACGGATGAAGGTGAAAGAATCAGACACAATCGATACCTTCTCGGGGAAGTTATCAGAAATTTCCTCTAAAGCAGCACCTCTAGGTCAAACGATTGAGGAATCGAAGTTGGTTAAGAAATTTCTCAATAGCCTACCTCGACAAAAGTATATACAGATTATTGCATCTCTAGAACAAGTGCTTGACTTGAACAAAACCACATATGGAGACATCGTTGGTCATCTTAAGGCATATGAAGAAAGGATTGTTCTAGAAGAAGAGGAAGAGGTCGAGGGAGATCTAATTCAAGAGACCAAAACAAAGAAAAGAAAGATCGATCACAAGTTATGTGTTTTTGATGTGACAAAAAGGGACACTTTGCTTCGGATTATCCCGAGAGGAAAAAGAAACTTCAAGAAATACATAAGGTGGAAGTAGAAGAGAACAAGGAAAAAGAAAGTACATATGATGATACTTTCTATATGCACGAAGTCATATTTCTAAATGAAGAAAATGTTATTCCAAAGAACTAGGAGAAAGACAAAAAAGAAGATGGTTTTTGGTACTTAGATAATGGAGAAAGTAACCATATAACTGGAGAAAGGTCTTTCTTCTCGGAGATAAACAAAAAGGTCAAAGGGAAAGTCAAATTTAGCGATGAATTTTGCGTTAATATTGGAGAAAAAGGATTGATATTGATTGAAGGGAAAATGGGTGATCAAAAGCTTCTCATGTATATCTACTATAATCCAGGACTTAAAAGCAACATATTGAGTCTAGTATTGATCAAGAAATAAAGAATAAAGTTTCAAAAAAGTCAACGGAAGGTCAATAAAGTCTATGGGCGGGTTTTCATGTACCGTGGTAAGACATCGGGTCGAGAGGCACTGACCGCGGGTCGAGAAAACACATACCGCAGGTGTGGTCAACAGACGCTGGAAAAAATCAATTGTTAGATCATATACCACGGGTCGTACACGGGTCGAGGATTGAGTACTGCAGGCCGAGACACGCATGTACCACGGGAAGCAGATAGGTCGAGCTGAGCACGGGAAGAATGTTCATGTACCGCAGGACGTGAAACATGTACCACGGGTCGAGCCTTCACGTACCACAGGTTGAGAAAACATGTACCGTGGTACGGTCAACGGAGACTTATTTCAAGTGTCTAGTTGAATCCTAAGGAGAGGCACATGACCGTTGGAGCTGTTGAAGACATGTGACTCTCCTCCTTTTGCCAAGACCAAGAAGAAAGTGACATGAAGGCTTGGGTCAACATCATCTTGGGATCTCCACTTGTCTCTCTCATCCTCGAAGACCAACAAGGGCTGCGGCCGAGACTTGTAACTGTTACACATATATTGTCTCTCTATAAAAAGCTTATAAGACAACAAATGTATGTAGAAAATTATGAAATGAAAAATTGATTCTCTTCCTCTCTTATTCTCTCGGTTGTCTCTCTCTCTTTCTCTCAATATTTCTGCAAGTATCTCATTCAAATTCTAACATGGTATTAGAGCAAAAGATCACATTCTACTCATTCTCTCTTCTGTTTTAACTTCATCACTTCATTTTCGTTCTTTTCATCCGAACAAATCTTCATTCTCTTCTCAAGATCTCTTTTGTCCGTTGGGTAATAGCATCCTTGGTGAGTAAAGATGGAAAGGTTCAAACCGCTTGGTGTCCATGTGATTCTCAAGGGTCCAAACTATCTCTTATGGTCAAGGAATGTGAAGACCATTCTTTGCAGACGTGGGTTTTAGGAACATGTTGAACTTGGAGTCGCACCAAACCAAGTCATGAGTGTGGATGGCAACCAAGTGGTGGTTTCTGGTGACAACAACAAATGGTTTCAAGAAGACCAAGTCGTGATGGCCATCATTCAAAGCTTCCTAGATCCGCCGATTCATGAGTCCTACTCATATTGTGACACGGCCAAAGAACTTTGGGAGACTCTTAAGAAGGTTTTTGGTAACATTTCAAACTTCACACAGGTCTTTGAAGTACAAAAGGCTATTAATACACTCAGTCAAGATGATATTGAGTTCACATTGCACTATGGGAAATGGCATGCTCTATGGGCCGAGCTTGAGATGTTGCAGCCAATCACAACAGACCCGGAGATACTTAACAAAAGGCGTGAAGAAGATTGTGTCTTTAGCCTTCTTCTCACACTAAGTCCGAGGTACAATAACCTCATAGTACATATACTCAGGGATGATAAACTCCTGGATCTTGATGAGGTATGTGCTCGGATTCAAAAAGAAAAAGGAAGCCTTGGTCTCTTTGGTGGCGTAGGAGAGCTTGCCGTAGAAAACAAAGGTGTATACAAACCAACAGATAGGAGAAGCTTAATGTGTGACTACTGCAAGAAGAAGGGACACATCAAAGACAAATGTTGGATTCTACACCCGCATCTCAAGCCTAGCAAATTCAAAGACCACCCTCGGGCCAATAATGTCAAGCCGGCTGATGAAGTTAGTCAATCCGAACAAACTTTCAGCGGACCTACACCAATGGAAGTGGACACCAGACTTGCTCATATTGTGGCTATTCAAGAAGCGGAGAGACGCCTCAACCTTTATTCCCTTATCAAGTCACTTACACAACTCAAAGAATCCGGTAATGCTTTACTTACAATTCAAGCTCCAAAACCCTTAGTTGTGGATTCAGGTGCATCTCACCATATGATATGTGACCCGAGTCTTATACACCACATTAAACCGGCAGTTAGCAATGTAATTGTTGCAAATGGTCATAAGGTTCCTTTGAAAGGTATTGGAGACTTAAAAATATTTAAGAAGAATAGTAAAGCCTTTTATCTTCCGAAATTTACATCAAATCTTTTGTCGGTCCATAGAACCACTAATGATTTAAATTGCAATGCTATCTTTAGTCCTAATGATGTAAAGTTTCAGGATATTGAGACCGTCTCAATCCTTGGACGTGGTGTGACTCAAGGAGGAATTTATGTGCTTGAAGACACAAAGAAATCTTATACTCTATCCAATGCTTTAAATTCCGTGGTTGTTAGTAGTTTCAATTTTATATGGCATGCTAGATTAGGCCATCCGCATAGTAGAGCGTTTGAATTAATGTTGCCAAGTAGTTCCTTTGACAATCTTGAATGTGAAGCATGTATTCGTGGTAAACATTGTAAGACCGTATTTTCCAAATCAACTTCAAATTATGAAAAATGTTTTGAATTGGTTCACTCGAATGTATGGTCCTCACCTTGCTTATATAGAGATAATCAAAAATATTTTGTAACATTCATAGATGAGAAAGCAAAGTTTACTTGGCTAACTCTTTTACCATCAAAAGATCGAGTTTATGATGCATTTGTCAACTTTCACACATACGTAACCAATCATTACAATTCTAATGTGAAAAGCTTGCGATCGGATAATGGTGGAGAGTACATGAATCAAAAGTTCAAAGAATACCTAGCAAAGAATGGAATAGAGCACCAAACAAGTTGTCCCTACACACCACAACAAAATGGTGTGGCGGAAAGGAAGAATCGTCATCTAATGGAGGTGGCTAGATCAATGATGTTTCACAAGAGTGTACCTAAAAGATTCTGGAGTGATGCCATGATGACAACATGTTATCTAATCAACCGAACCCCAACAAAAGTTCTTAAAGATAAATCACCATTTGAGGTACTAAATAACACAAAACCATCGTTTAATCACTTACGAGTCTTTGGGTGTGTTTGCTATGTGTTAGTACCAGGAGAACTTAGGGACAAGTAGGATGAGAAAAGTACAAGATGTATGTTCATTGGTTACTCCACAACTTAAAAAGGCTACAAGTGTTATAATCCGGCTACAAGAAGGGTCATGATTTCAAGAGATGTTAAGTTCATTGAAAGCAAAAGTTATCATGATGTGGAGAATTGGAATGAACTCAAAGACTTATCCCATAATCCATCATATAGGGCTGAAAGCCTTAAATACATAATAGAAGGTCTCCGGAATGGTGGCTCGACGGATGAGAAAACGGATGGGTCCGATCAAGATCCGGACGTACCATAATATCAATTTGGACATACAGATGTCAATACGGCTGAACGATCCGAACACACGGCTGGCCAATCTAGACATATGGATGAATAATTCGGCCGAACGAATGATGATCTAAACGAGCAATCCGGACAAAGTCATGGTGATCCGGCCGTGGAACCTATTTTACAAGAACCCGATAAAATTGGTGATCCCAACAATGACACACTAATTCCTCCATTAAGACGAAGTACTAGACTACAACAAAGCCTTGTCCTTAATAATGACACATCACTCTCTCCCTTAAGACGAAGTACTAGACTACAACAACAAACTTATGTCTTCTACAACAACAAAGCCGTGGCTCATCCTATTCAAGTAGTTTGTTCTCTTGTCCTTTTTTCATATGAACATCAATCATTTCTTGGCAAAATTGATCTTGAACAAATATCTAAGAGTTATGATGAGGCCAAAGAACACAAAGTGTGGCGAGATGCGGTTAGTGATGAAAAAGGAGCCATGGAACACAATCGTACGTGGGATGAGGTGGATTTACCACCCGGGAAGAAGGCGGTCACGTCTTGCTGGATATTTACCATTAAATACAAGAGTAATGGTGGCATAGAACGGCACAAGGCACGCTTGGTTGCACGAGGCTTCAACCAAACATACTGCAAAGACTACATCGATACGTTTGCACCCGTAGCAAAGCTACATCCGATACGTGTTGTGCTGTCTTTGGCTAATAACCTTGAGTGGGATCTATGGCAGATGGATGTCAAGAATGCCTTCTTTCAAGGTGAGCTTGAGGATGGAGTCTACATGTATCCACCTCCGGGTCTTAAAAGTACGGTACAACCGCGAAAAGTTCTCCACCTTAGGAAGGCTATATATGGACTCAAACAATCACCACGAGCGTGGTACCACAAGCTGAGCGCCACACTCAAAGAACGAGGGTTCACCAAGTCGGAAGCCGATCATACTCTATTCATATCACACAGACCAAATGGTATGATTGTAGTCCTCATTTATGTGGATGACTTGATCATAACCGGTGATGATAAGGATGGTATCTCCTCTACTAAAGCTTATCTTAAATCCGTGTTTGATATTAAGGATCTCGGTGACCTAAAATACTTTCTAGGAATTGAAGTGTGCCGATCTTCGGAATGCCTCTTCATTTATCGAAGAAAGTATATTCTTGATCTTTTGCGTGGAACAGGGAAGATCGGGTCTAAACCAGCCAAGACAGCTCTTGAAGATGGCTACAAAGTCAGTCGAAAGGGGGAGAAAAATGATGAGC
Organism: Lepidium didymum; assembly: GCA_963920545.1. Classification (NCBI taxonomy): domain Eukaryota; kingdom Viridiplantae; phylum Streptophyta; class Magnoliopsida; order Brassicales; family Brassicaceae; genus Lepidium; species Lepidium didymum. Next base: position 14,248,861 of record OY986982.1, read on the forward strand.
CATATGAAAATGTATCTCAATACCGGCGGCTTGTTGGCAAACTCATCTACTTGATTATAACAAGACCAGACATATGTTATGTCGTAAATCAAGTGAGTCAACATATGCAAGTACCAACGGTGTATCATTGGAGTATGGTGGAACGGATCTTAAGGTATCTCAAAGGAGGTTCGGGTCATGGTATATGGATGGGCAAGAACCATAACACCGAGATTGTGGGGGTATTGTGATGCGGACTGGGCCAGTGATAGGAATGATAGGAAGTATACAACGGGTTATTGCACCTTCATTGGAGGAAATTTGGTGACTTTGAAGACTAAGAAGCAAAAAGTAGTCTCTTGTTCAAGTGTCGAGGCCGAGTATCGAGCAATGAGAAAACTTACGAATGAATTTACATGATTAAAAGCTCTTCTAAAAGATCTCGGGATTGAATTGTCAAAGACAATCACCATGCATTGCGATAATCAAGCCACAATACACATTGCATCTAACTGTGTGTTTCATGAGAGGATAAAACACATCGAGTTAGATTGTCACAAAGTTCGGGAAAAGATTGAGGAAGGAGTAACTCTTCCGTGCTACACAAGGAGTGAAGATCAATTAGCGGATATCTTCACCAAAGCCGCGAGTCTCAAAGTTTGTGATCACATCTACAACAAGCTTGGACTCGTGGACCTCACAAGACCTTGATCAAAGGTTCCCTTTCCTGGGAAATGTCCACTCTTTTTCCCTTGGTTGAGTTTTGTCCCACGTGGTTTTCTCTCCAAGGTTTTTAATGAGGTGTAAGTCTCGAGTCTTTCAAGCTTAACCAACATGTCCATTTATGGCTAAGCTTGACGGAGAGTATTGCTCAAGATGAATAAAGAATAAAGTTTCAATAAAGTCAATGGTCCGCAGTTTTCATGTACCGCGGTAAGGCATCGGGTCGAGAGGCACTAACCGCGGGTTGAGAAAACACATACCGCGGGTGTGGTCAACATATGCTAGAAAAAGTCAACGGTTGGATCATGTACCGCTAGTCGTAGATGGGTCGAGGATTGGGTACCGCAGGCCAAGACACGCATGTACCGCAGGAAGCAGATGGATCGAGCTCAGCACGGGAAGAATATTCATGTACCACAAGACATGAAACATGTATCACGGGTCGAGCCTTCACGTACCGCAGATCAAGAAAACATGTACCCCGGTACGGTCAACGGACGGTCAACAGACAGGTCAACGATCGCAGAAAAAGTCAATAATTTAAATAATGAAGAGTTGGCTTTCTAATGATGTAGAGACTTGTTCCAAGTGTCTAGTTGAATCCTAAGGAGAGGCACATGACCGTTGGAGCTATTGAAGACATGTGACTCTCCTCCTTTTACCAAGATCGAGAAGAAAGTGACATGAAGGCTTGGGTCAACATCATCTTGGGATATCCACTTGTCTCTCTCATCCTCGAAGACCAACAAGGGCTGCAGCTGAGATTTGTAACCGTTACACACATATTGTCTCTCTATAAAAAGCTTGTAAGACAAAAAATGTATGTAGAAAATTATGAAATGAAAAATTGATTCTCTTCCTCTCTTATTCTCTCGTCTCTTTCTCTCAATATTTCTGCAAGTATCTCCTTCAAATTCTAACATTTAGGACAAGCTACAGAACATGGTTGTGATGTTAGAATGAAGGAAAACTATCTAACATTACATAATTTACATGGTAGACTTTGTATAGAAGTCATAAGATCACCTAATAAACTTTATAAGATCAAGCTCAAGATTGGTAAACCGATTTGTTTACACTCAAGAATGGTAGAAGAAACATGGAAGTGGCATGCGAGACTTGGTCATATAAGCTTCAAGATCATTAAGGCTATGTCAAAGAACAATTTGGTCCGAGGATTACAGAGAATTGAAAGAGAAAAAAAATCTATGAATCTTGCTTGGTGGGAAAGCAAACTTGACAAGCTTTTCTAAAAGACATTCAATTTTGTGCCACAAAAGCATTGGATCTACTTCATGCAGATTTATGTGGACCAATCTCACCAATTACTCCAACTCATAATAGATATGTTTTTGTGATCATTGATGATTACTCAAGGTACATGTGGTCGTTTTTGTTGAAGGGGAAGGGTCAAACATTTGAGAGATTCAAAGAGTTCAAGAAAACGATTGAAAAGGATCTTGGAACTGAGATTATGACTTTAAGAACTGATAGAGGTGGTAAGTTCATGTCAAAAGAGATTCAAGAATTTTGTAAAAAAATAAGGAATCAAGAGGCACTTGACAGCTTCTTACATTCCACAACAAAACGAAGTAGTGGAAAAAAGGAATCAAACCATGATGGAGATGACAAGAAGTCTTCTTAAAGCAATGACTATTCTAAATTATTTTTGGGGAGAAGCTATTCGACATTCAACGTATATCATCAATCAAGATCCTACCTAAGCTTTGAAAAATCAGACCCCATACGAGTGTCTAAATAACAAGAAACCAAGCGTAGAACACCTTCGCGTTTTTTGTTGTCTTGCTCACGCCAAAATCAAAGCCATAAACTTAAAGAAACTCGATGATAGGTCTTAAGCATTGATTCATCTTGGAGTAGAACAAGGGACCAAGGCATATAAACTATAGAATCCGAGAACAAATAAAATCTTTGTGAGCCGAGATGTTATTTCTAATGAAACAAGGAGATGGAATTGGAAGAGAGTCAATGATGGAGAAAACAATGAGAACTCAGGGATGTTCAAAGCAAGATTAGTCGTAAAAGGATATGTTCAAAGACAAGGAAGTGATTATGATGAAGTTTTTGCACTGGTTGCAAGAATCGAAATAATTCGAATGCTTATTGGACCAGCTGCCTCAGAAGAATGGAAAATTCATCATCGCGATGTAAAAATGGCATTTCTACATGGAGAACTAAATGAGGAAGTTTATGTATCTCAACCCGAAGGCTTTGAAAAGAAAAGAGAAAAACATAGAGTTTTCAAACTTTCAAAAGCACTATATGGATTGAGACAAGCTCTAAGAGCTTAGAACACCAAGCTAAACAAAATCTTCAAAGGCTTGAAGTTCATTAACTGTTCACAGGAGAGTTTAGTTTACCGCAAAGAAGAAGGAGATAAGATTCTCATTGTTGCAGTTTATGTCCATGATCTCTTTGGAACCGAAAATACCATTGAAGTCATCAACGAGTTTAAGAAGGGAATGACAAAAAAATTTGAGATGAATGATCTAGGTAAAATTACATACTACCTTGGGATTGAAGTTAAGCAAGATGGTGAAGGAATCACCATTAAACAAGAAGCTTATGCACTTCGAATTCTTCAAGAAGCAGGTTTAGACACGTGCAATCCTACTCAAGTTCCAATGGAGTTTGGTTTGAAATTGTCAAAAGCTCAAAACGAAAAACAAGTGGATGCCACAATTTATCGGAGAAAAATATGATATCTTTGATACCTATTACATACAAGACCCGAATTAGCTTTCTCGGTTGGTGTTCTAAGCTGATATATGCAAGAACCTACGGAGTCTCATGCTATAGCTCTTAAGCAAATACTAAGATATGCACAAGAAAAACTTTAAACTAAGGTCTAAGAAACAAAAGAAGAGGAACAAAGGAGATCATAGGGTATAGTGTCAGCAACCACAACATTGATGCCGATGATGGTAGAAGTACAACATGTCAAGTTTTTTATTTACGTGAAACATCAATCTCTTGGTGTTCACAAAAGCAAAACACGGTTGTTTTATCTTCATGTGAGGTTGAATTCATGGCAGCAACGAAAGCGACAAACCAAGTTATTTGGCTACAAGAATTGATGAGTGAAGTTATGGTAAAACCTTGTGAGAACAAGTCAGCTATTGAACTCACAAGGAATCCAGTCTTCCACGACAAAAGGAAGCATATTCTCAAGCGATACCATTTCATACGCGAGTGTATTAAAAATTCTCAAATCGATGTGGAACATGTATCCGAAGATGGGCAATGTGCGGACATATTGACAAAGGCATTAGCGAGACATAAGTTCAAGAAGATGAGGAGTTTGATTGGCGTTTAAGATCTTTCAAAGAATCATTTGGAGCTGAAGGGGGCAAATGTTAGATAAGCTCAAAAGGATTCATCGATATCTTGGTGAACAAGTTTGTAGTAACTGAGCTTAGTTAGTTAGAATAAGATATTCTCCAAGATAGATTAGGATTAAAAGGATATAATCCTAATAGACATAGGAATTAACAATGTTGTATTAATGTCTATAAATACCTTAGTTGAGTTGTGACTAAGGTAAGACTTTGAGTTGTTTAGTTTTTTAAGTCATATTTGTTAAGCAATAAGAAAAGCAATTGCTTAAATCAAAGTTTACAAAGCATTACGATCTTTTACTTAAAAACTCAGCAAGGTTTTATGCTAAAGTTTCTTAAAAAACCCAAAACTGCCGATGAACATCTTAATACTTCTGTTGATGATGACTCTGATGATAATGCGGCTGAATCTGAATATATGAATGAGGGAGATGATGAGAATTTGAATATGGCAGAGGATGAGAATATGAAAGCACATGAATATAAGAGTGTAGACTCAAGTGATGATTTTGGGCATACTCAAGGAGTTTGTGATATTTTGATCATGCAAACTGGGAGAAAATTGAAGCAATGGATGGATTTGATTGTTGAAAAAAAGACCTAGACCAAAACAACGTATTGACTATAACTTTTCTAGAGATGAAATTGGAGGTAGAAAATTTAGTCACTAATATTATACCAGAGAACCCAATGATGGAGATAAACAAGATAGGCGTTGGCTTGTGTTTTCAAAGACCTTAAAAAAGATTTTTTTTGTTTTTGTTGTAAGTTATTCAGTAAAGACAATTTTCCTAATCAATTAGCCTCTACTGGATCAAAGGATTAGAAACACATTTTGGAACGATTTAAAACACATGAAACATGTCATGGTCATGTGTTGTGCATGAGTTAATGGATGGAGCTAGATCTGAGACTACAAAGAAAAAAACCGTTGATAAGCACATGCAAGATAAGTTTAATAAAGAGAGGAGTCATTGGAAAGATGTATTGCTGATAATGTTTTCGTTGGTAAAAACTCTTGCTAAACTATATTTAGCTTTTTGTGGGAGTAACGAGAAAATTGGAGAATACAGTAATGGGAATTTCTCACGTTTCATTTAGATGATTATTGATGGAGATCTATTTATGAGAGAACATCTTTGACATTTTGAAGATGGTGAATCTCATTATCATTATCTTAGCAATAGAATTCAAAATGAGGTGATAACAACATTAGGTGACGAGATCAAAATTCTGATCATCAAGAAGATTAAGTTGGCTAAGTACTTCTCGATCATCCTTGATTGTACTCCATATGCTACTCATCATGAAAAAAATGACTCTCATCATTCGATGTGTTGATATTTCAGCAAATACAACAAAAGTAGAAGAATTTTTTCTGACATTTTTGAAAGCTGATGACACATCTGAAGAAGGGCTTTTTCAAGAGATTTAAAATATGTTGGTTGCTCTTGATTTAAATATAAATGATGTCGGAGGACAATGGTATGATAACATATCAAATATGAAGGGAAAACATAAAGGAGTTCTGAAAAGATTTCTTGATATCAATCCATGTGCAGTATATACCCCATGTGGACGCCTAGTCTTAACCTTGCTTTATGTGATATGGCGAAGACTTCTACAAAGGTGATATCTTTTTTGGGATTATACAACGTATTTATCGTTTTTTTCATCTTCAATTAATTAAGTGATGGAAAATACTTGACGATTGGTGGGAGGATTGACAGTTAAAGTTTTATTTCAAACTCGGTTGGGAGAGTCATGTAGCATGCATTAAAACAATAAGATTCTATGCTCCGAAAATAAGAGATGCCTTAATTTATATAGCATAAACTAGTGATGATCTTGAAGCACAAAGTGATGCTGAGTGTCTTGCCACAAGTGAAACACATAAGATTGGAAGCTATGATTTCTTGTTGTCCATGGTTATTTGCTACAATATTTTAGTTGTTGTTAACACATTGAACAATAATTTACAGTATGAAGACATGAATATTGACTCTGCTATTGCTCAACTAAAAGGACTTGTCTCTTATTTCCAAAAGTATAGAGATACATATTTTGAGAAAGCAAAATTTGAATCTAGACAAGTGGTCGAAGCTATGAAGATAGAAGTTGTTTTCCCGAGAAATGCAAAACCTGTTTAAAAAAAAAGAAAAACAATTTGATTAAGATCCCAAAAAAATTAAAGATTTTGTGAATGTATATCCACAATAAAATTTCAGAATTTTTTAATTCATTAACATCATGGATTAAGCTTTATGTTCTCTTAAGAAAATCTTTCGACAATATCAGAGGTATGAACAAATATTTGGATTTTTGTTTGATTTGAGGAAATTACGAATAGTTTGATGGTGTGGTGTACGAATATTGAAGCTACTCTCAAGCATGGAAATCATTTAGATGTTGATGGGAATGATTTATTTCATGAGGTAAAGGTTTTAAAACATTTTTCGCCAAGAGTCTATAAGAGACCTATTTAAATATTGATTTTTTTGAAGACAATAGAAGGTTGTTATCCAAATATTTGAATCGTTTATCGAATGCTGTTAACAATCCTAGTTCTCGTTGCCTCTGTAGAAAGAATTTTTTAAAGTGGAAAATGATAAAGTCTTACCTTTGATCGATTATGCCACAAGAAAAGTTGAATGCTTTGGCTATCATATCTATAAAGAATGAGTTAATTCGACAACTCGATTATAAAAATTTAGGTAATGGTTTTTTAGAAATAAAAAGAAAAATTATAATTCTAAATTTTTACATTGTAAGCTTTAAAACTTTTATTTATATTGATATTTTCTAAGTAACAAAAGTCATATTTTGTTGCTTGTCCCAAGCCTTGAATAGGCTGAACACAACAATGCTCTATATCAAGAAAGAAAACAGTAATGAAAATTCAACCACACTCAGATCAGATACTAAGGTTCAAGCTAGTGCTCTATGAGATATGTTTTGGCAAATAACATTGCAAAAATGTTATCATATCGTCAGCAATCATGACGGTCGTAACCAACAGTACAAACACGTTTTATATTTGTTTGGTCAAATAAATTTATGTTGGCACAATATTATAAATGATTAGTTTAAGGCAATTACTAGTTTTAGCCCTGGGACTTCGGTTTACCCGGGTTGTTCGGGTCGGGTTAATCGGTTTTTCGGTTTAATCGGTAAATTTTAATTTTTCAGGATTTGACCGAGAAACCATTCGGTTCTTGGGTTAATCTGTTTGGTTTCCTACTTTTAAATCACCGAAATTAACCCAAAACCGAATTCGGTTTTACAAATCAAATTAGAGTAAAATAGAACACAACATAAAAGTGTAATTGCAAATATAACAAAATGCAGTGTACCAAACAAACCGAACAAACCGAACGAACCGAACAAACATTCAAAACCAGAAAATATCTAAAAAACAAGAGCAGTTCATTTAATTCAAAAGAAACACCAACGAGTCACTTCTCTGTTCTTTATTTCACCTCTTGAGAATTCCTAGCATCTGGATCATGAAAGTATAGCTTGTACGTCAAATTAATCAATATAAACAAACTAAACAAACTAAACAGACTTAGAACAAAATAAACAAACTAAACACATTTAGCAAGTGAGTCGAAGAATTCAATCTCCTCAAGCATTTGGTTGAGGTTAGCAACTTCATCTTCAACCTTGAACTTGCACCTTAACCATTGTTGTGTGCAAAGCAAGACTTCGACCATGTAGGGTGTAAGGGAACTCCTGTAAGGATCCAAGATCCTACCGCTTGTACTGAAAGATGATTTGGATGCCACTGAAGAGACTTGGATGGCTAGGACATCTCGTGCAAGTTGAGACAGAATTGGAAACTTACTACTATTACATTTCCACCAATGAAAGACATATAAGGTAAACCTAAGCTATTGGCGACTCTAAGCTCTGTTTTCTCAGTAAAGTAGATATCCAATTCACTACAACCATCTTCATTTCCCCTTAAGCTAACCATCTTGTTATAAATTGCATCAACCCTCTCGTAATCATCATCACCATCATCATCAGACATTACATATGCGGTTTTTAATTGTTCAGAATCTGCACTCGAGGCGTGTTCTTCTTCAGGTCTCTGGAGCCTCACAATGTACTCTTCATATAGTTTATGCAGCACACTTAAAACTGAACTACTAAGCTTCCTACATTCAATGGTATCCTTACCATACAATTCTTGAAAACAAAGAGATGCAAATTGCATCTTGTTCCTTTAATCGAAAACAGAAGCTATAATTACTAAAGGATTCATATTCAACAAGCCATCCCAATATTTCTCAAACTTGTCCCTCATAACATGTGCTTGACGTCCGATCTCCTCATCACTATTGCGACACTTGGTTATCAAGTTTTTCTCAATGTTAACTATCTCATTGTAGCAGACTATTGAAGTGACACGTTTGGAAGCACTGAAGGTTAGTGTAGACTTGTAGAAGATCTTCAAAAACTTAACTAATGTCTGCACCTTATCCCAGTCACCTGTAGTTGGTGGTCCAACCCTTTTTGTCTTCGTTTTCTCATCATCTTCTTGAAAGTACTCACAGTAAAGCTTATCCTCCAATATCATCTTCTCAAATGCTACTCTAAGCTTGAGGGCGGAACTCAACATAAGATATGTTGAGTTCCATCTAGTTTTCACATCCAGATGCAAACTACCCCTACAGATTTTCCTGGATTGACACCTCAGCTCAAAAGACTTTAACCTACTAAAAGAGGAACGCACATACTTTAATGCGTTCCTAATGACAATAATACTAAGTTTGGTTCTTGCAATCCATCAGACACTATTAGGTTCAATATATGTGCACAACATCGCATATGGATCAGCTAACCATCTAACACTAATTTCTCGGATCCTAATTGCAACAAATGCTCCCTCAATAACCTAATAGCCTTGTCATTAGCTGTAGCATTATCTACTGTGACTGTAAATAACTTAGAAATCCTCCACTCTTCTAGACACTCAACTAACTGACCCTTAATTGTCTCAACCCTATGGTCACTTACCACTTTAAAACTGAGGATTCTCTTCTGCAACTGCCAATCTATGTCAATTCAGTGAACAGTGAAGACCATGTAGTTGTATGACGTATGTGGAGACACCCAAATGTATGTTGTAAGACTAACTCTCTGTTTTTGACTCTCAAACAGAGCCTTTAAAGCTAGTTTCTCTGTCTCATACATTGCAACAATCTCTTTTGATGTTGTCCTCCTTGAAAACGTCGAGTACATAGGAATAATGCTTGAACAAAACCTTTTCCAACCCTCCGACTCAACAAATGACAATGGCAGTTCATTGATAACTACCATTTCAATAACAACTTTTCTAAATAAAGATGGATCGAACTTAACTACTTTCATATTCCCAGAATCATCACTACCTAAGATCTTTTGTTTCTCCTTATCCTTAAAATCTTTATACAGTTTACATCTACTTATATGCCCTCTCATTGGACTTGTACCTACAGTTTTCGTATCACATCTAATATCTATTCCACAATACCTACAACTACACCTCTTAATATCATCATCTCGTTGAACAAAGTGTTGCCATACCTCAACTCTTTTGGCATATTTTTTTTTCGGTCTTGGTGGCAGGGAAGTGCTTGACCGCTGCATTTCAGTCCTCGTATGCCCTGAAACTTCTTCTCCTGCTTGTGATGGTCCTTCAACCTCAGTTGTATTCTCAGTTTCTGAAGCACGTGACTCCATCTGCAAAGCCAAAGATAGAAAATACAATTATCAACTAAACAACTAAGCAAGCAAAACTAATCAAGATCAAAACACGCAATATAAACAACTAAGCAAGCAATAAACATATAACAAATCAGTTAAAGAAACAAAAAAAAATTCAATCAGATTGATCCCAAATCAGGTTAACAGAACAATAAGCATTCCAACAAGCTAATATTCATTCATACAAACAACTATGTTTTAAACATTACTCAAAACAATTAAACCTTGCTATTCTCCCTGAGATTCCACGTAAACATTACTCAAAACAATGAAACATTACTCAAAACAATAAAACAAAAGAAACAGATCAAATTCAGACAACAATTCACAAGTTTATCACACAACAGATAACACATTCCAAAAAAAAAAAACAGATATGTGATACAGAAGCCAATCTTTGGTCCACTTCTTTTCCCTCTCTTGTAGTCTTGTGTTTACAAAAATCTGCACGTTAACAGAAGCAGATTTGTAAATCGATTCAATTTCAAATAGACAAAGCCTAAATCAATATGATTAACCTTAAATCAAAAATTGATTAACCCTAAATCAAGAAACCCTAATTTCATTAACCCTAAATCGAACTTGATTAACCATAAATATCTGAAACCCTAAAATCGATTAACCCTAAATCGAATTAGGGTTTCGGATAAACCTATTGAAAAACCCTAAATCAATTTGATTAACCCTAAATATCTGAAACTCTAAAATTGATTAACCCTAAATCAATTTAGGGTTTCGAATAAACCCTAAATAAATCCCTAAATCACGAGAGATGAAGAGAAGATGAATCCTATGTACATACCTTTTACTCAGAAAGAAATCGGACAAAAACGCGAGACATGAAGCGAAGATGAAGACCGACAGAGAAAAATCATGGGAGAGGAAACGAAATCGGGGGGGGGGGGAAGAAGAAGAAGAAAGAGATGAAGAGAAGGTGAAGAAAGATCCGGTATGAAGAAGAAGACAGAGATGAAGAGAAGATGAAGGCCGAGAGAGAAAATCGCCATAGAGAAGAACGAGAGAAAAATCGCGAGAGAGAAGAGAGAATGAAAAGTTGGGTTCTGTAAAAGGTGAGTGGAAATTAGGAAATTAAAATCTCAATTTCGGTTTTGATTCGGTTAGTGAATACGGAACCAAACCGTTCCGATAACCGGTTATATTAAAACAAACCTCCGTTCGGTTTAATAACCTTTTATATTCGGTTTCAATTATCCGATTTAATCGGTTCAACCCGATTAAACGAATAAACCGAACCGTAATCCCAGGCCTAACTAGTTTACTACCCCATTCAAAGTTTCTTATTTTTTTATTTTTTATTTTTGTCACTGTCAAAGTTTCTTATTAATTTACGTTCACAAAGTAAGAACTAGAAATATGATTCTTGCGCAGAAAAGTGCTTTAGTACCTACTTCTACTACCTTTCGTTTTCGATCGAGACATGAACACACTAAACTCATGAATATGATCTTCTCACTCTTCAGATTTTGGTTCAACGACATATAGTTAAGTTGAAAATTCAATATCTAAAAATAAAATTATGTCATAGATGACAAGAAAACGTCAGCAAAGTTTGAATTTTTATTTGTGCTTTCCACAAAGCTTAAGTTAACACAGTCAATGGCCGTCCTTCCGCCATAGAAGGACGAAAAAGCACGCACTGCTCTTTTACACGAAAATTCTAATGAAACAGATCAAACCCATCATGAAGACGATCTCAATTTTCTTGTTTATCATTCTAATTTCATCTTCTTATGGTGAAGACGATATGCTCTGTCTCAAAGGCCTAAAATCCTCACTCACAGATCCTTCCAATCAACTTAGTAGCTGGGGTTTCCCAAATTCTTCATCTTCATCGTCTATTTGTAAACTCACCGGAGTTTCTTGCTGGAACGCGAAGGAAAATCGAGTTATCTCCCTTCAGCTTCAATCAATGCAACTAAACGGTCAAATTCCCGAATCTCTCAAGCTATGTCGCAGTTTGCAATCGTTAGATCTCTCTGATAACGATTTCTCCGGTTTAATTCCTTCACAAATCTGTTTATGGCTTCCTCACCTTGTTAATTTAGATCTTTCCGGTAACAAACTCGTCGGTTCGATACCGTCTGAGATCGTTGACTGTAAATTCTTAAACACTTTAGCTCTTAGTGACAACAAGTTAACCGGTCCGATCCCTTCTCAATTAGGCTGGATAAACCGTCTTCATCATCTTTCTCTTGGTAACAACGATCTCTTCCGGTTCAATTCCTTCCGACCTCTCTCGTTTCGGAGAAGACGGTTTTAGCGGTAATGCCGGACTTTGCGGTAAGCCGTTATCAAGCTGCTCTTCGTTCAACAGTAAAAACTTAACGATCATCATTATCGCCGGCGTAATTGGGGCTTTTGGGTCATTGTGTGTTGGATTTGGGATGTTTTGGTGGTTCTTTATCAAAGTTAGTAGTAGAAGGAGGAAGAAGAATGGTTTCGGTGCCGGTGATTGGATTAGTTTATTGAGATCACATAAGCTTGTTCAAGTAACTCTGTTTCAGAAACCAATTGTGAAGATCAAATTGGTTGATTTAATTGCAGCTACTAACAATTTCGATTCCGAGAATATCATTGTTTCGTTGAGAACTGGAGTTTCGTACAAAGCTGATTTACGTGATGGGTCTGCACTTGAGGTTAAGCGGCTTATCAGTGGTTGTAAGCTTAGTGAGAAACAGTTCAAGTCTGAAATGAACAGATTAGGTCTGATCAGGCATCCAAATTTGGTTCCACTTCTCGGATTTTGTGTTGTGGAAGAAGAGAGATTGTTGGCGTACAAGCACATGGCTAATGGGACATTGTATTCTAGGTTGCAGCAACGTCTCATGGATTGGCCTACTAGGGTTAGAATCACAGTTGGAGCAGCTAGAGGACTAGCTTGGTTGCAGCATGGATGTCAATCTTCGTATATACATCAATACATTAGCTCAAATGTGATTCTTTTAGACGAAGATTTCGATGCTCGTGTTATAGATTACGGTTTGGGGAAGGTAGTGACTTCTCAGGATTCTAAAGATGGCTCTTTTAGTAACAGCGATTTCGGTGAGTTGGGTTAGGTTGCACCTGAGTATTCAAGTACTATGGTTGTGTCTTTGAGTGGAGATGTGTATGCCTTTGGAATTGTGCTTCTTGAGATAGTGACAGGACAAAAGCCAGTTTCGATTAACAATGGTGAAGAAGAGTTTAGAGGGAGTTTAGTGGATTGGGTTGGTAAGCGTTTGAGTAATGGTAGAAGCAAAGATGCTATCGATAGAAGCATTTGTGGTAAAGGATATGATGATGAGATAATGCAAGTTTTGAGAATTGCTTGTAGCTGCGTTGTATCAAGGCCTAAGGAAAGACCATTGATGATTCAAGTTTATGAATCTTTGAAGAATTTGGGAGATCAACATGGTCTCTTCTCCGCTCATCTTTAACAGGCAACAACATTGAGTTCTACTCAGAGTAGTCTTTGTAAGTAAATGATAATGTGTTCTTACTCAAAGTTCTTTACAACTTACTTTTCTATAATTCTCACTTTTTGTGTGTGTATGCTGTCTAATTTATATATTCTGATACTACATCGATGTACTCTACGAATTTTGTAACATAACATCTGATGAAATGAGAAGAATTGTACTTATAGATCAAACATAAAGATCAAATTCCATTGATGTTCAAATGTTGACAAATAGATTGTGTATAAATTTGTGTTCATAGTTTAAATCAAGGTGAGAGTTTATTGTCTGAAAGACAGACTGTAATTGTTACCAATTCAAAGATCTGGGGTCAAATTACAATTTTCTAAAGTGAAAGATGATTTGGTAAATTGTAGATAATAAAAGCCCGTTTTTAAAAATATTTCTCTCTTTGTCCTTTCTTTCTGTGAAGTAATTCCTTCGCTACGAAGACGAAGACGAAGACGAAGAAGCAACTGTGAAAAATGGTTTCTCACGGGTTTTCACTTTTTTTGGTCATCATCTTCATCTACGCTGCTTCAATTCCATCCTCTCTTCTTGCCAGAGCTCATGAACAGTTCGTTCTCTTATTCTCTTCGATATCATATTGACGATCGATCTCGGTCGTTGATCTGACTCGTTTTGATTTTCAATCCTGTAAAATTTAATAACACTGTGTCTATCTATCTTACAGAAATGAAGATGAAGAGATCAGACGCGTTGGGCGTAGATTCCTTCTAAGTTTCAAAGAAACTCCAAAAGGAAGTAACATCACCTTCGCATGCTCTCCTTCAGGTCCTTGTGTTTCTTGCAATTCCTCCGAAAAGGTTTTCTACTTTCTATTAATTTTCTCTCGAATTGGATTTTAATTTCGATAGAATTTGCTTACATTGTTCTGTGTTTGATATCGGATCTGTGTTGAATTTGATGGTGATGACGTAGTTAGGATGAATGTTGATGATCTAGGGTTTCAGAACTGGCTTAAATCAATGATATATCAGCCATAGATATCATACAGTGAATTGGATTTGGAGTAGTAGGAATCCGGATTATTTTTCAAAAATAAGAGATTTGGTGAAGAATCAATGATGGTGGATTTGTTTGTATCATGTAGAGAAAAGAGAAGTATCGTTGCAGTGAAACTGGTTATCGCATTCGTTTCAAATGTAAAGAAGGGATAGAAGAAAGTTTACAAAAGAAAGATGTAGAAGAAACGCAAAATGGTGAATCAAATCTCGACGATGAAGAAACGCAAAATGGTCAAACAAATCTCGATGATGGAGAAACGAAACCAAGGAATCTGCTAGATGATTCAACAGCAACGAAAGTAAAGTCTCAGTCTTACAAAACTTACAGAAGCTGTGTCCCATCTGCAGATGAGGAGAAGTTATCAGTTCTTGGTTTCGAGGTACATATAAACACTATTTGCTCACTTTCATTTTTTGGATTTCAGTTAATGTTTCTCGTACAATTCGGTATAAATCATTTGAATAAACGGACAGGCAATGATGCTAGGACTGTTACTGGTAAGTGGAACCGCTATATACATCAGAAAGAAACAGACTGTACCGATGCTTGGAGTATCAAGTGGAAGATCGCAAAGTAATTCTCGGTTTTAAGAGAGCCCTTTTCTGGTATGTAAAGCTTTCCATATGCTCACTGAGAAGAACAAATTTAACAATTGTCATTGGCTATTGGAAAGACAAAGATATATGCTTGAGTGTATAGAATAGCTTTAGGGATATTGATACAATTGGGACTACTTGTTTTATGAGAGACACAGTTTTCAATTTGATATTATAACTCTGCTTTACAGCTCTTCGAATTGTGGAGAGAAGAATATGGATTCCATTGATAACATATCCCTACTTTACCTCTAGAAGCTTGTTATTGAGCACGATAGCTTGGTCTTCGACTGAATTTGCATATGAGTCCGAGTCGCCATATTTATTCAGACACTAATAAAAACTGTATGGAACTTTTGAAATTCCAAATCTAATGTTTGTTTTTGTCTATCATAAGAACTTGGTTCTCCTGTTTTATCAGCTTGTCCAAAATATGAGTTCGTACGAAATGTCTATACACAGTTAATTTATAACTCACTCCGTTTTACATTAATTGAATGGTTTTCAGCAAAAATAAATGATTTCATTTCTAAATTCTAATGATGATTTGATATTTGGGAAAAATGTCATTCAAACACTAAACTTACAAAAAATCTCAAATCAAGCACCCAACTATTATTCAAATAAAATAATGTATTTTTAGTTTGACTTTTATTAAAACTTTGATTTTGTGTTGATCGGGCTGAATTTTTTTGTTAACAAGTAATCATTAAATCGATAAAACTTGATCCATAGTTTAAATTCTTCAATTGGAATAGAATTGACCCGGCTGATTTTATCTGATGATTAGTCATTTAACATAAATAATTAGTCCCGTTTAAGATCGTTCAGCATTTCAACTAATCGAAAACATTAACAGGATTAACAAGATTAATTATTTTTGTTAAAAAATTTAACATTAAGGTAAATTGGATCGCTCAACGTAAAGTTCAATGTTTTATTAGAAGTTAAGTAGAGATACATTGTTTAATTTGAATTATAATATTTCAGTGTTTGATTTTGAATGTTTGATTTGATATTTTTGATAAGTTTAGTGTTTGATTGACATTTTTATTCTATTATTTTTGTTTGCAACATTTTAAAAAGATAATAAATGTTTTAACATGGAAAAATACATATTTGACTGGTCTATGAAACCTATTTAAAATCTTTAAACATCTCTTCAAAGGAAAAGGGAAATAAAGATACTTGTAAGTGTTTCTGAAGTGTGGGACTTACTTTTAATGACAAACATAAGTGTTACAAAGTCATCAGAACTGAACTTAGATATTTTTTTTTGTTAACACTAGGTCACAAATAGCTAGTCTATTAATTAAGTTTCTATATTATATAGATAATAAGATTCGACATGTGGATGTGAGATAGTGCATGCCTGCAATAAACTTAGATACCTTTAAATCCTAAATTGCACCAACAAAATAAATTTACTTGTAATTTCATAACTTGATTTGGGTTTATGAAAAACTAATACTAAGAAGCATGCTTTGCATTGGCTAAATTATGAGGAATGATATTTTATTGACGACTAATTAGTATTATAATGTGTAAACAAAATCTATTTCGAAATTGTAAAAATAAAAACTAAAATATATAATTGTGTGAGTAGATGCACAATGTTTTTTTTTCTAACTCATTTTCTATTTAGAAACATGAAAGAAAAATGTTACCGAACCTCGTAGTCCAATCGCCAAATGGATTATGTTTTTAAATGAAAAGTTGATAAGAACACAACAATCCCCTGCCCGCAATTCCTTTTGAAATTTTGATTGCAATTTTTTTACGGAAGCTTGTATCATACTACTTTGTTACAAGGTCGGACATCTAATTATTATTTTTAAAAAGTATTATGTATATTTTTGGTTAAAGAAAAATAAGGTTAAAAAATTAAATTTATCTTATCATCTATAAGAGAGTGGAAAAACTATTTTATGGGCTTTATGCAACATGTCAAATGGAGAGAGTTGCAGAGAGAATTTTTTTTTTTTTTAAATGTTAGATCTTATACCATTAATAAACCACTTGTCCGAATTAAATACAAACTTACCAAAAGAAAACAAAAAGCTACGAGGCGAAAAAAGAGAGTTTAAGAAAGATGCAATATACAACCAAAATATAATTTAAGAAGAGAGGGAGAGTGAGAATCCTTTGCTGAGAAGGAGAGGAGGCGGTTGAGAATGATGCTATCCATGGTGAGACGAATCGCGGTAGAAGGAGTGGCCTTGGTGAAAATCATAGCATTTCTCTCACGCCAAAGAGAGTAAACCGAAACCTGGAGCATGAGCTTGAGAATGATGCGCTGGTCCTTCATTAGAGAAGAAGAAGAGATGCAGGCGGCTAAGGCTTCAGCTAGATCAAGCAGAGCAGTACAAAGGAGGGTTGTGGCGCATGGAAGCCATATAGCCGATGCGTAAGAGCATTGGAAGAGCATGTAAGAGTAAGACTCTAGCTTCAAATCATAGAGAAAACGCACACGTGGTACCGAGAAGCCCCAACGAGCAAGTTTATGTTTTGTAGGAAGTCCTTGCAGAGAGAATTGCAGTTATCTAAAAGTAACTTGTGGATTATAATAAGAAGGATTGTTTTTACCATCTTTAATTCAAAGTAAAATTGTGTAACGTCTTCATTTTATCGAAAAAACCAACAATTCTTCTAAATTTTGCAAAAGAGTTTAAATCCACAAACAAATAGAGAAGCGAAGGATATGGAATCGTAGAGACAGAAGTGGTCGCCACTTTAGCTATGGAGCTTATTTACAAAAATAACTTTATAGTATTATATGAATTTATGATATGATAAAATGAATCTGTAAGTGCTATTTTTTCCCGGTTACTTCGAGTAGAAGCTATTGAGTAAAACAAAGGCATAAGATTCTCAGCACAAATATACAATTACTCTCTCTTTTAGTAAAGTTGATTTGTTTTCATGTAAAAATGGTTACAAATTTGATCGATGAGTTGAATTATGCTTTCTATTTAAATATACAAACAGGATTGATTATGGCTGCTGCTATATGTGACAGTGATATAAATATATTCCTAAGGAACAATTTTTTAAGCATGGGTCTAGTCAATCTTGTCATTTTCATCTTTTCTTTAAAAAACACTTTAAAAATATGCATAAATCTTAAGGTGATTAACGCATATATGTTTTTGATTAGTGAATTGATTCCGTATTTTGCATAGGTGAACTTTTATGATAAATGATCCGATTAGTAACATTGTTTGAAACAATCGTTTAGAAAAAAAAAATGGTTGAAACAAATACAGTTTAAAAATAATTATTTGAAAGTAACGTTTGAAACAGCCGCTTGAAAATTTCATTTGCAAAAAATTATTTTAAACGAAATGTTGACGAGTAACAAAATAAACAAATCTTTTACAAACAACCCTTTATTTACTACCAATCAAACCTAAAGTATTATATCATCAATACTATGAGCTGGTGGATACACAAACAATAGGTAGATAGAAGTATATATATATTATGTATGTTTAAAATTTGACATATGCACACATGCGTATACAGTTAATTATTGTGGAAAATAAGATTAGTGAAATGAATAATATATATGTAGAAAATGTTGTTACATCTTTATAAAATATATATGGTTTGTAAATTTATAATATATAGATTAGGAATGCATGGTTATGTGCTTAGCTTTACCTTTCGGATACGAAAGAGATGAATTGTACGTGAGAAAAGTACGAGGGAACCTTTGGCACGTGCAATATCATATTAATACATATATTTTATTTTCTTGATTACAAAAAAAATAAATTATAGTGATTAAGTATATAAAATTACATAGGAAATAAATAATATAAATTTACATGAAAATACGAGAATTATAATAGGAAAAAAGTCAAACAAACCTCAAACTTATCAAAAAGCCAGATTAAACCATGAACTCTTGAACCTCTAAAATAAACATCAAATTTTTTTGTTGACCGCCAAATAAACTTTTAATTTGTCATTGACCATGTCATTTAAATCCGACATTAACTTTTTAAATAGAATCAATTAACCCCATTAATTCCAGTTTATTATCTTTGTTAGTCAATACACTACGTTTCAATATACCCAAAATCATATTACGCTTAGCACTATCTTCTTCCCTGAAAGACCAAATTCCTAATTCCCTAACTAAACCCTAACATTCTCGATTTGAAATTCATATCACCTCTTCTCTTCTCTTCTCTTTTTTTTTTTCCTTTTGTTTTGTTTGGTCCTTTCATCTACTTAATAATGAGCTCGAATTCGTCTTCACAGTCAGAGAAACTCATAAAATCGTGGATTTCAGTCAAAATATAGATGTGGATTAGATGTTAAAATTTTCACATCAAAGACACAAGAAAATCCGGGTAGGCCTTTCTTCTGTTGCATAAATAAGAAAGAGGTATGAATCCATCGACCTCTTCATCATCCTCAACGATTTCTTCATCTCCTTCTACACCAATTTGTTCCTCGATCTCATTCTTATGAATATCGTGATTTTGAGATACATGAGTCTCAGAAAAACTAAACGACAGCGGCGCTGAAGGTGGGCGATGCATTGCTTCAGATTTCCTCCTCGGCATTACTGTGGATTGTGAGAGAGAGAATTGAGATTTTCGAGAGAAATTAGGGTTTATGTTCTTTGTTTTCGATTTGGGGATTCTCGGTCGACTAACAAAGACAATAAACTGGGATTAACAGAGTTAATTGATTCCGTTTAAGAAGTTAACATCGAAATTTAATGACATGGTCAATCGCAAATTGAAAGTTTATTTGGTGGTTAACGAAAAAATTTAATATTTGTTTTAGAAATTTAAAAGTTCGTGGTTTAATCTGACTTTTTTTAGTAAGTTAGAAGTTTGTTTGATTTTTTCCCGAATTATAATACAAGTATGATTAATAAAGTGAAGGCTGGTATATAAATTCCCTCCATGTCACGTTTCAGACCAGCTGTTTTATATTTCATTCTCTCTCTTTTTCTCATTTTTTATGTTCTTTACAATAACAAATTAGAATATTGCATTTAAGGGATATATATATATATATATATATATATATATATATATATATATATATATATGGTATATTTAGATTATGTGGACAAAAGAGAAGACATAAAGATACAACATTATATATATATCTCGAAAACATAATTATATTTATGAAGATTCATAACAGAATTATTGAATTCTTCTCAATTTGGTAATTTGGTAGTTATGATGATCCAACTAATGACATCGATATTAGATGTTTGATTCTTGCCCACTGATGGATTGAATTTTTTCGATCCAATGATTAAAAAAAAAAATCATAACATACATTATATCTCTTTTTATCCTAATGTTTCGAGTAAAGTTTGTATCCATATTGAAGAGAATAAAAAACCATCCAACCTATAAAGAACACCAACCATCTTATCTCATCAAAGTGATAAGACTCTCTCTCTTTCCTCTTGCTTTTGTTGTCACTTATTTTTGTTCTCTATTCTAGTTTCCATTCAAGAAATTCGAATATAAACCCTTACTACTTTGATTGATCGATGTAATTAAATTTCTATCTTTATTTCAATTAATCAACGAAGATAGGATAATAGAAACCATGCGAAGCCAGCGTTATGTTCGTCTCCAGTTGTTGTTCCGTACACTATTTACGGTCGGTTTAGTTACTCTTTTGTTCATCAATGTGTTTGTATTACAAAACAACAAAACCGACAAAACAAAAGAGTCTACTACATCTGCAACCATGAACAACTCCGATTCAAAGCCCTCCTTTAACCAACAAGAGTTTGAAGATGGATCAAGACATGGCAATGATCTTAACTATGTAGCCAGCAAAAGAAAAGTGCCTCGTGGACCCGATCCTATACACAACAGGTTCTTCTTTTATTTATCACTTTCAATAAATCCTTAACCTCAACATATTTCCATGTATATGTTTGATTTTTTCATTATAACAATATATATACGCAAATTCGTGCGTGGACCACTTGATCAACTGCATTTCGACTCGAGTGTGGCCGAAACATTAAACAAACCCTTAGATTAGTCGAACACTTCGATGGAGCTCAAATATATAATATAGACAACATTTTTTTTTTGTTTGTTGAAATTTCAAATTTATTGATCAACAAAAGTGATATTTACAAGAGAGTGAAAAACAGAGATTATGAAAATCTCGGATTAAAAAATAAAGAATTAAGTGAGCCTAATAGCAAACCATCGTTGCATTAGTCCATGGAACCTGTGCGGAGGCTGATAATGCAAAGACGATATTCTATTCCGAATGATCTTGTCAATTAATCGGACAACATATTGCCTAGCTAGCAAAAGGCTGTCTGGTAGCTTTATTCAGTCTTTACGTTAAGAAACTGTTTTAATTACTACACTCACTATAAGATGGCTTCTTTTAAAAACTTTCTTTTTTCCTTTATGGAAGCTTTATTTAGCCCTTTACTCTCTTTTCCTATTTTGCTCTCTCCTCAATTCTAAGTTATATAAAGAACCCACTTAAGATCACAATTGATTGTTTTGTACAAAATGAAGTACTCACTGTTACTTCCATGTCTATTGTACTGAAGTAGTCAATATATTCACTAAAGTATCAACTAATGAAGGCTGCATTATTTTTTATAAGAATATAAATAAAACATGATTTGGATTAACTGATTTTCATGTATACAATTTATGTTATGCCTGAATAAAGGAGAACAGGGAACTCAAGATGACCATCGGGAAGAGCATAAGTAAGAACGGTGAAAGCCTGAGGAAGAAGAAGAGAAAGAGAAAGAGAAGAGAGAAGTATAATTGTTGGCAAATTTATAGGTCTTGTACTGTTAATAGATTCTCTTTTCCTTTCATTTGGGATCGAATCTTTTAATTATGCTCAACATATTTGTGACCCTATTCTTCTATCTTTTTAATGCTTTGTTTTTCCTCTATAGGAGAAATCTTGAGCTAGTTAATTAAGGGCGATTTTAAAATTGATTACACTTATGAGTCATGAATTATGAATTTCAAATTCAAAACGAATTGGTAATGAATTAAATGTTTCATGTATTATATATTAGATTAGAATGGTCGATTTGCGAACATTGAGTCACGAGGGCCTACGTACATGAGTGACATACGACTCCTAACTTCTGATGTGAGATATTTATTACATTCTAACATACATTGATTTACGAATATTGAAAATGATTGCTAGAAAGAAGAAAGTATATATATATATATATATATCTCCTTTTTCACACTTTGCACGACGTATATAATTATTTCTAATTTGATCCATAACGTTTAGATGCTTGTTCAAATCATTCTGCTCCAGACTACAATACCTGCCTATTTAAATATGTTTCATATTTTCCTAGATTCATTATCGTACAACATAAGTCAGTAGGTTCAATAGATAATCACCTTGTCTTGTGGTCATGCTATAGTTTTACCTAATGCATCTGCCATGTACTCTATCTCAGAACAAGACATCCAAATTGTTGCATATGTGACCTTCACCACATATACCCAAACTTTAACAACATTTGGTCCAAGTGGAACGAAATGAACTTTATGTTCTGGATCATTCGAAGCCCAATGTTCCTCTGCAACTACCCTTTGTTTCCCACTAATATCCATGAGTTTTCACCTTTGATTTGCTTCTTGCTTTTTACGCTACAAACATGTATATGTTAGTTTCAACAACTGACCAACCTGAAAAAATCATACAAAGGAATATAAACATATATTACCGGAGATCTTCGAACAAGTGATGATGGTAACACCTTTTTCGCCTTCTTGACAGGTGCTGGTGGAGTTGTTGCATCTTTCTCGAGCTGTGTTGATGTTGGTTCCATTTGCTGCGTTTGGGGTTGAGACTGTGTACTTTCACGTGGACAGTGTAGGTTTTCAAACACCACACTAGTGGCAAGCCATGCTACATATGACTTGAAACACTCCTCAAGTCTGCTAACATCTACTGTGGGTCTCCACAGAAAAGTCTCAGGTTCCATTACAACATCAATGAATACATTCACTGCCTTTGGTCCTTGTGGAAGTCCATTAACCATTGCTTTCGGTTCTTGTGTCTGCCAATGCTCTTCAACAACAACAACTTCTTTGTCTCCACTCCAATCCAGTAGTTTGCACTTATTAGTAGAAGTGTCTTGTCCCTATACAATATCACCACAAAGTTGTGCATCAATATTTGAATATGAACAAGTTATTATTGCAATCAGAAAATACATGCCAGATGCGTTACTTCCTCAAACTCGGACATCACATCCAAGAGAATGCAGTTTTTTGAAGGCCATGCAATAATTTGACCCACAGCTTGTTCAATATTAAACATGTTGGTTGCAGGTCTCCATATGAATGCTTCTTGTTTTGTAGCAGTTTCTACTAATATCTTAACTGTGTTAGGGCCTAAAGGAATGTCATTTAAAAAGTCTTGAGGATCAGAAGACAAAAGACATCCTTCAGCAACTCCTTCATCTGAACCACACCAGTCAACAACCAAACACCTTGGATGTGCTCGTCTGTTTACACTCTTTCATGCAAACAGCTAGAAAGTAAACTGAACTGATATTTAAACACTAATATGTTCACTTACTCTTGGAGCAGAGTTTTCCCTATTTCAGCTTCTGCTTTCTGTGACATTAAAACTTGGACTTTCAGGTTTTATTCGCACTTACACTTTAGCATAATGTTTGAGAAAGGTTTCTTACATTGATACTTGCAATTACAACTTCTAAGTCTTTTACTTTCCGTTGTAAAGTGATCTGATTTTCTTGCATTTGAGTCATACTCTTGTTCCTCACTTGAAGAAAAGCAAGCTTGGTCATGCTCATTCCTTTTCCCATTACTCTAAGTCGACCTGGCTTGTCAGGTTCCAGAACCTGAGAAAGACCATCTTCTTTCAGATTTGATGATGTAGGAACATCAATTTCTACTTCACCTGCCTTCATTTGATACATAAAAAATGAAATTCATAAAGAAATCAAACAATTTAGAGCATGACTACATAAAACAACACAACTACATCTACCACAACTTACAATCTTTTCAGCTGCATTAGTGTTAACTGGTGTACCATCCTTCTTAGTTCATGACTTAATCCAGACCTTGAGTCTTGTCACTTGAGATGGTTCATCACATTCCTTTTTCTATATAAATATACATCAGTAACAACAATAGATTTATATAAACGAATCAGATCATAATAGAACATATACAATAACCATGTCTTATGTTAGTCTAACCATTCCTTGACGGCTACAAGTATGAAAAATCTGGTTACGCCTACGCTCCTTATATTTATCACTTATCACCTATATACATACAAGAATTAATCACAATTATTGACAATTCGTAACATCTAAAAAATAAACTTAGTTACAATTGATTACCTTAAAGGCATTGGTTGTTTTCAGTCTGAGAAAATTCCTCCATTCATTAATTGGAACATTTTTTTGCCACAGATTCATTTTGGTCTAGTTGTTAGGAGCATTCCTAATCTGAGTAACAACTCGTGATTTAGACGCTCTCCATAAACAACTCATCTGTCTAAGTATTGCAGTTTTTGGTAATCTTCATCTAGTTCAAATCTGGCATGCTGTCATAATACAAGCACATCATATGGTGACAGATTTAGAGTCAATTAGTAATAGAGCATGCAGTCATATACATACCTGGACAGATTTCTCCAGAATTGTTTTGATTTCCTCATTCACTTTTCTCCAATCTTCAAAGGTAACATGTACATGCTCTCGCACCAAAGAACCTACATAAGAAGACAATTTAACTGATCCAGCTCCACAAGGTTTTTCCAAGTCAGTAAAGTCAACTCTCTCTCGAGTGTTAGGGCATTTTGCTATATCTCTCATTCTAGTTGGTATGCAATGTCTCTTAGGCTGAGGTTACATTGTGTTATGCTCCTTATCTATCCCATGTGCCACATCTTTTTCTCCTCAATCCTTATCATTACGAGTTTCTTCACCATCTAATACATTAAAAGCGTATCAAAGTACACAAAAAACATATTAAACATATTAAACAGTCAGTCAGCTTATCAACTTATGCTTGTTCACAATCTAATTCATTACCAGCTGCTACTTGATCTGTTCCATCGAGAGTCTGATCCTCCAATTCTGTTCCACTTGATCAACATCTTTGAAAGTCTGATCATCCAATTCTTGTTCCACTTGATCAGCATCATTGAAAGTCTAATCCTCCACTTCTTGTTCCACTTCATCATCATCTTTGAAAGTCTGATCTTCCAATTCTTGTTTTGTATATTTTTGAGTCCTCAAGTACTCGACCTCATCTTCTTCTAAAGCCTTCTTGCGTTTGTTTGTATTATTCTTTGGTCGACCCATCAAATATTACTTGAAAACATTACAAATTTAGTTAGTTAACATAAGAAAACAGACATAGTAGAAACAAAAATAGTCAAATAAAATAGATATAGTCATATAAAACAATCAGATATGGTATTCACAATCAGTTCTTGCGTACTAGACGTAAATGCCTTCACAATCAATTCTGGTATTTTGAGCTTCATCTCTCAAGTCATCGACATTCATGTCAACAACTACAGGGAACGAACCTATATCTATATCTCCATGTTCTGCATTGCCCTCTCTATAACTTCTAAAAGGACACTTCATAGCAACATACCAAGTAGAAGACTCATTCTCTTTAGAGTAAACAATTTGTTTAGCTTGAGAAGCTAATATGTAAGGATCTTTTAAAAAGGATACTTGATTGTGGTTCAGGTTAACAAGTGTGAAACCGTCTTCAACTTTTACACCATTGCCTCTTATTGCCCATTGACATCTAAAAACAGGGACATAAAATATATTGTAGTCCAACAATATAATGTCAATAACTTTGCCATAGTATGATACTAAATCAACAACTTGTGATGTATCCTTTGCACTCGATCTACACATGGTTATCGCCTCATAATATACCCCATTGTTCTGGTTTTGTCTATCAATTGAACTTGTATGAAACCTCTGCCCATTAACTATATAACATGTATATGATCTGGCCGTACAACGTGGACCATATGCTAACCACTTGAGAAGTTTTCCATGATTTTTTGAATCAAGAGGTACCTAAAGTTTAAAATATATGTCACTAACTACTGCTATTGTTCAAACTAATAGACATATGGACACAAAAAAGACATATTACATACATGTTCCTTCAACGACGTTGGAAAATTCTTTGTATGCATATTCCATAGTACAGTACCATCCTGTCGACACCTAGCATTACTGTCTTGTAAATGTTGTAGGTGTAGGCTTATTACTTTAGTGTATATACAATTTTTAGAATAGTTACTTACTCTATAAAAGGGTCCACCACTGCTGTATTCTTGATGACTGCAAGATGAAAAATCTTCCTTTCTAATTCAAGAAGCGTTACAGACTTAGCTCCTAATAGTAGACGACCATCTAAGATGGAGATGTTCTCATAGTCTGTATTTCAATCCAACTTTTCTACTACATTTGTTGTCTTCTTTAAAAAATCACTACAAAATTGCACACATTCTTCTGTAAGATACGACTCAGTAATACATCCCTCTAATCTTGGAGGATTTCGTACATAGTCTTTCAAGACTTTTATGTACCTATACAAGCAGTCAAATATACATTTCAATGTATTTTACATTATAAGTAAAAATGTATTAGTGGTTGAAAATAGTACCTCTCAAATGGATACATCCATCTAAAATGGACATGACCACCTAGTCTTGCTTCTCTCCCTAAATGGACTGTCAAATGCACCATGACATCAAAGAAGCTTGGAGGAAAAAATCATTCAAACATGCATAATGTTTCCACTATTTCATACTTGAGTTGTGTAATCTTCTCAACATCAATTACACGCTGGCAGAGATGATGGTAGAATGTGCATAATTTTGAAATAGCAAGTCTAGGACCTTTAGGTAATAACCCTCGCAGAGGAACATGAAGAAGTTATTGCATCAACACATGGTAGTCATGTGATTTAAGTCCCATTACATTACAATCATCTAATGTCACACACCTTGAAATGTTAGAACACTAGCCATCTAGACCTTTAAAATCATTATAACCGCTTACAAAAAATTCTCTTTTCTTCCTTTGATAGTGTCCAAGGTGCTGGAGGGAGATAAATTCGATCTCTTTTTCCATCAAGATATCTCCTCTGAGTCTATTTATTCTTCTTCTAATCCGTTCTCTAATTCACTGTTACCAACCACATTCACCTCCACGGTTTTCCTCTTTCTCACAGATTTTTAACATCCTAAAGTTATTTTTGTAATTTCTCAAGATGTGAGAAATATTATGATCATTCAAGATCCTAGCCTTTCTCTCATGCTCAACAGGACCATCAAGCCATGTCTTATTAGCACGATACCTATATGAGTTCGAGGCAAAAACTTCATGTGGCACAAACTATCAGTATTCTTTCCACACACTGGACAACCCAGTTTACCTTTTACTCTACAACTAGCAAGGTTTCCATAAGCCAGAAAATCGCTTATAGTCCACAAAAGCATTGCCTTAAGCAGGAAAGTACTCTTACTGCATGCATCATAGGTTGACTCACCATTATTCTACAAATGCATCAGATCCTCTATAAGAGGTTCCAAGTACACATCAATGTTGTTTCCGGGCTGATTTGGTCCAAGAATCAACAATGTCAACATTATGTTATCTTCCTTCATACATAAATGCGGAGGCAAGTTATAGTTCACCATCAGAACATGCCAACAACTATACCTATTGTTCTTCATATTAAAGGGATTAAAGCCATTCGTAAAAAGGCCTAGTCTGATATTCCTTGGTTCAAAAGAAAATTCTGGATATTTGGCATCCATTTGAACCCAAGTCATAGAATCTACAAGATGACGCATTTTTCCATCGCCACCTTTATTGCTAAAATGCCACCTTAAGTCCTTAGCCTTTTCCTCAGCTCTAAACATCCTTTTCAGCCTTGGAATTAATGGAAAATATTTTAAAACCTTTTGTGGCACACCCTTCTTTACTGCCCCCGTGTGTGCATTAATCTTCCACCTTGAAGCACTACACTTTGGACATCTATCAAGCTTATGGTACTTTTTCCTAAACAAGCAGTAGGCATTCATGCAAGCGTGGATCTTTTGATAGCCCATACCAAATGACTTCAAGAACTTCTTCACCTCATACAAAGAGGTGTGCAATACATTATCCTCCGGTAACATGTCCGTCAATGTCTCAAGGAGATCATTGAAGCTTTTATCAGACCAACCATTTTGTGTTTTCAATCTAAACAAAGAGACAATTGCTGACAGCTTACTATGAAATACACAACTACGGTATAAAAGTATCTATGCATCAGCTAGTTTTGCAAGAAACTCATCCTCTAACTGATCTAAACCCTCAACAATCTCAGAGTTCTTTGTCATGTTTTCATCTAAATATTCAGCTGCTTGAAATAACCCACAAATCTCTTCATTCCACTTGCTTGATTTATCAGAACTATCATTATTATTGTGGTTCACATCACCATGATGGTACCAATCATTCTGTAACTTATATGACTCATTCATACCCCTAGTTACTAAATGATCAACTACAATAGACGTTGAATGACGATCTATGTTTCTACAGTCAATGCATGGACAGACTATCTCAATGCCTAAACCAATTGACACAGACCGAACAAAAGTCCATGCACCCATCTCATAAGCAGGATCAACTCTAAAATTTAAATTTAAGAATAATAAAGCACACAAACAAACAAACAGAACATATCTTAAATACTATAATTCTCAATCGAAAACTACCTATATGTAATCAATCCATACCTGCCAAGATGAACCCAATCCTTGTCCAGCATTATATGAAATTAGCTTTATTAATTCTACAAGTTTCAATTCTATCAATTTAATAAAATATAATACTACAGTTAAGTAATAGTATACAAGCTAAACACACATGACATTCAGCTATGACATATACGAGTAAGAGCCTTGTGAGCTTAACAATAGTCAAAGAAACTAAAACAAACTTAACATGACTTAGAAATTGTTAATTAATCAAACCATATAAAAAATACTCAAGTAGTGTGATGAATTTTTAAACTGACCAATCTCTCTACTAATCTGTACATATCAACATTCTGTCACTAATCAAACCATATTAAAAAGAATGAATCAATTTTGGTCAATGCTAATAAATAATCACCAAATTGTTACACAGCTGATGTCAATTCTTTGAAATATCTAAGTAATGAAAACTAATTATAAATTCACATACTAGAAAATGAGTTAGAATTAGGAACCTTATTAGAAACATAAATATGAATTAAAATTGAATATGTAGTTGCTAAAGACAAAAACAAAATAAAAAAACTAAAATCGGCATTGACATAAGAACACTGAAATAAAAACAAAAACTAAAAGACTTACTTAAATCATAAATTAACACACATACTTTGTAAACTCAATGTAAAACAAACATTAACAAGACATACCCTTAAGCTTGATTCTCTTTGGACGATAAACCAAGCAAACAACACAAAGTAGATGAAGCCATCAAAGGTATTAAGTCTTTTAGATATTTGTGTTAAGCACAACATTAGAAATACCTAAACAATGTACTCGTTCATATCTACAAGTAAAAAACCAGATGCAATCTAATATAATCGCTAAAGTACTCTTAACCTCGATTCTCTTTGGACGTTTAACTAACTTAGTTACTAAACAAATCTAAAGCAGGATTCAGATTCAATCTACTTAACTAATTTATGAAGAAGAAGATGTGCCATCAAAACTTACAATATCTGATGATGAAGACATAAATTTCACTAAGAGAAATAATCAACAAAGAAAACTGATTCTATGGCTTTTCAACACGAATCAAACTATGAGATGAAGATTCTAATTCGAAAACTTACAATATCGAATTTGCTTAGAGTGGACAATTACTCCTCTTCCGTCAATTTCTATCGCCAAATCTTGTTAACTTCACAAAAATATGAACGAAATCAGGGTATAGATGAGACACGACTAACCTTCTCCAACCTTTGTCTCCTCTAACATTCGCCAAAGTTTGTTTTGTCTTGGATGAAATCGAGCTAAGATTCGAGTAGATCCGGAGAGGAGAGCCACCAAAGAAGCATGTTTATCGGCGAAGAGGAGAGAATCAAGAGTAGAATCACGGATTTTGTCTTTCTCCAAAAAATTGAGAAAGTTATGGTTTATCTTCCAAAAAGAGGAAAATCGTGAAAGACATCAAAAAATTTCATGAAAATGACTAAGTGTCAAATTAAGTTCCCTCCAAAGATGATTTATTTTGCAACTCTGCTATTAATATGCATAGCATCAATAAATCACTATTATATTGATACCAAAATTCGCAAAACATCAATAATAGTAGTTACAAAAAAGACACTATAATATTATGCTATGAATACCTATAATTTTTGTAGTGCTATATAACATGCTATTTCTAGAGAATACTAACAAGTGTTTTTTCAAACGAAATCTTAGTTCACAGAAATTCACTTGCACAAAATGGTTCTGTACATAACAAAGATATGTTTTTTATCACATTTTTTGAACAAAAATAAGGATAGATTTCTTTCTCTTGTTTTTTTTTGTTTTTTTTGTTTTTTTTTTTTTGTAAAAAACAATTGTACTTTGAAAGGGTCTTATCTAATGATTAAAAAATAATATGTCGAATTTATTATTATTGATGTATTCTGAGAGCATATGTTCTTGCAAAGGGGGGAGGGAATAAAAGAGATGTCGAGAAAGATTGGATACATAAGATATTTATAATTTATAAATGCATTTGGAATATTTACATTCAAATAAAATAATAAAAATGAGCTCTAAATGCCGAAAATTAAAAGGAGAATGTGTGTAATGGTTCTTGTAAATAAAGGAGACCACATTGCTTCTTTGTGTTATGCTTTTTTCCATCTTTTATTCTTTTGTTCCTTTGTAGGGTTAACTCCACCACTACTCTCTTTCTCTAGAACAAAAAAAAAAAAACATGAAAACAAAAAACATTTTAATATTTCATTCGTATATTTTCTATTGAGAAGAACTAAATAACACCAAATTTCCATTTTTGTAACACTCATAATTCATTTAAATCAAGCCAAAACGGCAGAGTTTTGGAGGAACACATGGATAGTATTTTGGACTACCTCATCGACCCTTTTGTTTATGGAGCTACGAATGAAAATACAGTTGAAAGCAATAAATTCTGAAGCAAAACAAATAATCAATTTTGTGGTTTTGAAATTTCATTTTGTGACGGTCTGGTCAAATGGTTATCTGTCAATTTCTACAATTATTTTTCACTATAATTCAATTTCAGGTAATAATGCATTATAGTTGAGATATGCAAATGTCTTCTTCCATGAAAAACATGAGTTCCAAGTAACTCTCAAACACATACGCATATGACATTATCAAGCAAAACCTCATTGTTTTACCAATAATATAATTCAAAAGTAATCATATTCTCTCTAAATGTTCATTTTAAAACAAATTTAGTTCAAACGCAATGACTTCTTTTAAAAGTTCATAGTGGTAAGAGTTTGAATATCTTTAATTTGAATTGTTACCAAACACATTAGAGACAGACTTAACAGAGAAACAATAATCGATTAACTTTTTTTTTTTGCTTGCAGTCGTCGAGAATCAAAAGTAACTGAAGACCAGTCTTAAAGCTGGAACTTCTAATCTATCTCTCTATGACGGCTCCTCTACCTCTTTCATAATTACTTAATTATAAAGACAACAAGTAAAGTGAAAGAGTTAAAGGGACAATTATGAAAATAGTTAAATATTTAATACTCCACTAAGAAATAAGAAACTTTCTATCACCATTAAAGTTAAATCTTGCTATCTTGTCATCATGCTACCTCATCAACTCATATCTAAAACTACAATAAACCACAATTACAAAATCTATATACATTTCAATTGAAAACACAAATCATTAATACTTCAAAGAGAGGAGGACATGTTATTCACATTTCATTTATCTTTAATTTAGAACCACAAATACAAAATAACTCAAATTATTTATTCACTTCATACTCTCCAAATAGAAAACATACGTTTTAAAAAAACATATTAGAAAATAATATTAGATTACAAAATTACAATATTATGACTACAATTATATGTTAAAAAAATCATCATCTCTAATTTAAAACCACATTAAAAATCGATATACATTCCATTTCAAAACAAAAAATTTAAATTATCATCTCTCATCAACTTTAATTTAAAACCACAATTATAAAATCTATATACATTGAAAACACAAATCATTTTAGTTACCACCTTTAATTTAGAACTACAAATACAAAATAACAAAAATTATTCATTCACTCCATACTCTCCAAATACAAAACATATATTTAAAAAAATATATTAGAGAATAATATTATATTACTAAATTACAATACTGTATGACTACAATTATATGAAAAAAAACATCATCTCTAATTTAAAACCACATTACAATATCTATATATATATAGATTCAAAACAAAAATCATTTAAATTATCATCTCTCATCAACTCTAATTTAAAACCACAACTAGAAAATCTATATACATTTATATTGAAAACACAAATTATTTAAATTACCATATTTAGTTTAGAACCACAAATACAAAATAACACAAAATATTCAATATTGCAACATACGTTAAGTTCAATATTTTAATCATGTAAATCTCCTTCTTCTTCTTTTAGTAATAAATTTAGGTTTTGATACTTTTATTTCGGTTGAACCTGTTGGTGCAAGTGGTGGTCTTGCTTTATCATTTTCAAATGATTTTATTGTTGATCTATCATTAAAAATAAAAAATTTAATTGATATTTCTTTTCTAGTAGAGGGCACCAAATGTTTTGTCTCTTTTGTTTACGGTGACCCAGTTCAGATGTATCGTGCTGATGTTTGGGAATGATTGATTTGTTATAGTCTTTCTCGGGATGGCCCATGGTTAATGGTTGTCAATTTCAATGAACTTTCTGGGAATTATAAGAAGTCTAGAGGCCGGCTTCATAGTGCTGCTTCTTTTGTTCCTCTTAATGACATGCTTAGAATTTCTGGTATAGTGGAATTTCTTTGTTTAGAGAACTCTTGGTCTTAGCGAGGTATGCTTCAGTCGGGTATAGTTCTTTGTAAGTTGGATAAGGCATTTTGTAACTGACTGGCTTTCTATGTTTTCCACTTTTGCAACTCAATATTTGGCAATGATTAGGTTTGATCATCGGCCGATTTTGGTTGGTACACTAGGAACTCGGGTTCGGAAATGAGCTGGTTTCTTTTTTGATAACGATAGATATACAAACCAGGTCTTAATGATTCGATTAAATTAGGATGGACTAGATATTCTAATTTGGCACAGAGTTGATTTTCGGATAAAATTGTCAATTGTAGACGTGAACTTTCTCGGTGGCGCTCACTTAATGTTCCCTCGGGTCGTCAACGAATTGAGCACACTAAGGTGTTGTTAGAGCATTTAAAGACTAATAACACCAGTTCTTTATCAGAAATCCACAAGGCTACTGAGGTTTTACGAGTTGCATATCGGGATGAGGAGATGTTTTGGAAACATAATAGTAGGAATAGGTGGTCACGGGAAGGTGATAATAATACTAGATTTTTCCATGCTTAGACAAAATAGCGTCAAGCTCAAAACAGGACTATTAGTCTTTTGAATTTCTCGAATTCTTAGATTTCTCAAGAGGCTGACATTTCCTTGGAGGCAATTCGTTATTTTACTAAGGTCTTCTCCTCTAGCGGTTCTATTGATTTCGGTGATTCATTTTCTTGTATTATGCCACAGATAACGGAGGACTGGAATAGGACCCTTCTGGCACCGGTATCAGACAAGGAGGTTTGAAGGGCTTTGTTTATGATGGATCATGGGAAGACTCCAGGGCCTGATGGTATGACGGCTTTGTTTTTTCAGAAATCATGGGGGATTATTAAGGATGATATTGTGCAACTGGTGAATGACCTTTTATTATCAGGAGTGTTTTATCCACTTCTTAACCTTACGAATATTTGTTTGATTCCGAAAGTTATTCGCCCGACTAAAATTTATGAATTTAGGCATATAAGTTTATGTAATGTAGGTTATAAGATAATATCCAAGGTTTTCTGTTTACGGTTGAAAAGGATTCTTCCTCATTTAGTTTCTGATACTCAATCAGGTTTTGTTTCCGGGCGTTTAATTTATGATAACATTCTCATTGCTCAGGAGATGTTTCATGCTTTGTGGAATAATAAGGTTGTTAGAGGTAAATTCATGGTCGTCAAAATTGATATGAGTAAGGGCTATGATCGTGTGGAATTTAACTTCTTGGAAAAGCTTATTCTTCGGTTTGGTTTCCAAGATCGCTGGGTTTCATGTGTGATGTTTTGTATTTGTTCTGTGGGATATTCGGTGTTGGTCAATGGTCAGCCGCATGGTCGTATTCTTCCGCAGCGTGGCCTACGTCAAGGGGACCCTCTTTCTCCGTACTTGTTTATTTTATGTACTAAAATGTTGATGTCCATGTTACGTCAGAAATAGCATAATAATCAGATCTCTGGTATTGTGATAGCTCGTCAGAGCCCTTCGGTTTCACACTTACTCTTTGCTGATGATAGCTTATTTTTTTGTAAGGCTACTTCGGATGAAGCTTCTATAATCTTGCGGATTTATATGGATTATGAGCCGCTTTCGGGTCAGTGAATTAATTTTTGTAAATCTTTGATTCAATTTGGTCATCAGGTGGATGGACTACAAAATTAGAGGTGCAAAATATCCTAGGTGTACATCAATTAGGAGGAATGAGATCTTATTAAGGTTTACTAGAAGGTATAGAAGGTCCAAAAACCAAGATTTTTGCATTTGTGCATGATAAGATAAGTGATAAGATTGACATGTGGTCTTCAAAGTTTTTATCTCGCGGAGGGAAGGAGATTTTGATAAAATCTGTTCTTTCAGCCCTTCCAGCTTATGTTATGTCTTGTTTTAGGCTCCCGAAATTAGTTACGTCAAAGATTACAGCTGCAATTTCAGACTTTTGGTGGAAGACCTCCAAAACATCAAGTGGTATTCATTGGGCCTCTTGGGATAAATTTTGTAAGTCTAAACACAAGGGTAGTCTGAGTTTCCGTGTTATTGAAGAATTTAATACGGCTTTAATTGCCAAGCAGTTTTGGCGACTAATTGATTCCCCTAAGTCTTTATTTGCTTGGTGTTTAGAGGTCATTATTTTCGAGAATCAAATTCTTTGGTCCCACAGTGGGTGTACTCTTCTTCTTATGGTTGGCAGAGTATTATTTCCGCAAGGTCTTTGGTAAGCAAACATATTATTAGGCGTGCCGGTAATGGTGAGTCTATATCGGTGTGGCAGGATCCTTGGGTCCCTGATGTTGTCCCTCGTTCTACGATTGGTGAAGGTTCTTTGTACTACCTAGCATTGACTGTGGATCAGCTTATTGATCAATCTTCCAAAATTTGGCGAGTAGCTTTGGTTCATCAATTGTTGTCTCCTCATGATGCGAGTCTTGTTTTAGGGATTCCTATTCCCCGGGGGGAGTTGAGGGGACTGGTTTGGGTAGCATTTTACTAAATTTGGCTGCTACACTATTAAATCAGGCTATTGGGCTAAGAGGACTATTTTCAGGTCGGATGTAGTCTGTTTTGGTCCTAATATTAAGGCACTTAAAACACATGTTTGGAAAGTGCAGTGTCCTACAAAGATTAGGCACTTTATGTGACATTCTCTTTCGGGTCACCTTGTTGTTGGGTCTAATCTAGTTCGGCGTTGTATTGTTCAGGATGGTGCATGTGGGCGTTGTGGAGCAGATTTGGAAACATATAATCATGTACTTTTTGAATGTCCTCAGGCGCTTCAGACTTGGGCTTTATCCAAAGTCCCTTATGCTGTTGATAATTTTCTGGGGTCATCAGTTTTCATTATTTTTGATTACCTATTTTGGCGGGCGCCTCCAGAAATTGATGAACAGAGTTTCCATTGGTTATTATGGTTAATCTGGAAAGCTAAGAACGATAAACTGTTTTCAAATCTTGATAGGGATCCTAGGGCCATTGTTCGCCATGAGGAAGAAGAGGTTGCATCTTGGTGTTATGCGAATGAGACAATTCTTTCTGTAAAAGATATTTCAACATTGGGATCAGTGGGAACGCTAGGGAGTCAAGATGTTATCTTCCATCCATTGGTCATTAATCCGGTATTTACGGGTTTTCGCTGCTTTGTTGATGGTTCATGGAAGGACTATGAGTATTACTCTGGTCTTGGTTGGTATTGTTTTGCAGATGGAGTCGAGGGGGTCAGTATGGGTGCAAGGGGAACGCGCTGTTGTTTGTCTTCTCTATATACTAAGGTTGAAACTCTTCTTTGGGCAATGTCTTCTCTCCTCTTTCTTTAGTTCCAAGAAGTAGTTTTTGCAGTGGATTGCTCAGAGGTGCTGATGATGGTAGCTGATCCTGAGATGTGGCTAGCTTTCTCACCTCTTTTGGAGGAATTTATTCGTCTAAAATGCCTTTTCAGGTCATTATCTCTATCTCTTATCCCTCGCACTTTAAATTACAAAACTGATTTTCTATCCCGTAATGTTAGAAAGCTATCGAGAAATCAGTCGTTTTTTCAATATGTTCCTCAACATTGGCTTCCATATTTGATCTAATGAATTAAGTTAAGTTAGAAAATAAAAATAAAAAAGAAGAAAAGATTAATAAAGGGCTTACAAATTATCCAGAAAATAATTTCAGAACCAATAATCCTATTATATAAAATATGGTTTCAAAATTTACTAATCAACATGTCAAATCTAACGACCAAAAATTATTTTATATTTCTATTTTATTAGAAAAGATAAAATCAAATCCTATTATTAAAGTTGTGTTTGAAAAATTATTAATCAACGAAATTTTTTCACATGTCAAATCTAACAATTAAAAATTATTCTATATTTATATTTTATTAAAAAAAGATAAAATCAAATTCTAATCATTTTGGTTTAAACTAAGATATATGCAAGTAGTATTTAGTCTAGTGACAGACGGTAAGTTCACTAAGCCTACATTATGTAGAAACTTGGCTAATGGACCGGCCAGTTGTGGCTCAGTGTTTGAGAAAAAAAAATCCTAAGATATATAAGTATTAGTGTAACTTATAATTACTTATTTATTTTCTAAAAATATGTTTTGAAAAAACATATAATTACGAGAAATATGATTTTAAATATCATATATATTATGTTTGTTTTTCAAAACTAACATGTGCGTTCATACCTAGTAATCTATAAGAGATCGTTGTTCTTTGACTTTTTGGCCGGGTTAGTTTGGGCCTAATGGACCATATAGCCCAATTTTATATAACTATTAAAACAGTACATATCTACTGTATTTGCAATGTAACATCGTATGGCGTTGCATTGTACGCAGCAAAAATAAATTTACGAAATGGTACCTTACATTTATGTATCTTTCTAAATATAGCCAACACTTTTGTTTGATGATCCAAAAGATCCATTCTATTAACAGTTACTAGCTGAATTGTTTTCGTCTTCTCGAAATGGCCGCAGCTACTACCTTATCATCACCACCATCGCTACATTTTATCAATGGCTCGCAACGATATGTCTCTGCAACTCCTTTATCTTTTGACTCTATCTTCCTCCACCGTCGGATTCGCCACCTGAAACGCTCATCCGCTTCGTACCGTAGCTCTCAGGTACTTTTGATTACTTCCTACTCAATGGACTTGTGTAATTATAATTGGTGATGAATCCAAATTTTTCTCAATTTGTTCATTCTTAGTCACGTAGACGGTACGAAGCAGACGATCGATTCTTCGGTGGATACGAGTATGATGTTGTTCCCGATGACGACGATTTCAGCGACGAAGAAGATGAGAGGGAGAGTAGCGTCGATCTTCTGATCAGATTCTTAAGAAGTATGTTTAAAAAAGTCTCAAAACGAGCTAAAAAGGCATCGCGAAGAATTTTACCAGCTGCAATGTCTCCTCGACTTGTGAGCTCTTCTTCTCCATTTAAGCTATTCAGATTTTCTTCAATTTTGAGTACGATTTTCATGTCTTACTCTAAAATTCTGTTATTTAGCTTTGTAATGGTTTCTAGAGTTGCGTAATCTTACAAGTCTTAATTACTGGACATAGTTAGATTCCTCTGTTTGGTTGTTTCTAATTAGAAAAATGAATGATTTGTAAACCCTAAAATGGTTTTGCAGGTGTATTTTGCAGTAGATGGAATATTGATATTGGGTTCACTTTCCATAACAAGAGCATTTCTTGAGGTAATCTTTACCATTTGCTTACTTCAATCTACAGTATCGTATATGGTTTGATTCTGTGTTGGGTGGTTTCAGCTAGTTGATTAAGAGAGTAGATTACTGGATAATTCTGTATAGTCGGCATTGTTGTTTCTGTTAGTTAAAAGCTTTATAAATATAATGAAATGTTGAAAGGTGAGAGGAATAGTGAGTAGATGATGATACAAAGAAAAGCAGCATGTATAAACAAGTAAACGGGTGATGATAAGACGTTTGTGAATTAGCCAAATAGGCTATGTGTCCAATTAGTTAAGTGTCATCATTCATTGATCTGTTGCTTAACTTTTCTGGCAGGTAATATGCAATCTTGGAGGAACTGTGTTTACGGTAATTTTACTGATCCGACTATTCTGGGCGGGAGCTTCCTTCTTCCAGACTTATGGGAACACTTTTGGACCAAATCCATTATAGTATTCGTAAGCCTAGTTTTACTCCCACTTGAGTGTCAGATGTTGTTAGTCATGTGTTGTTACGTCGAATCTATAAAGAAAAATGTAAGATAAAAAAACTCTGTACATATCTATATGGGTCTAATTGAGCGCATGTCAATTATGGATCAAATCCAACAAACAAAAGGTCCAATCAAGATTCAACTCAGCACATAAAGGCTCATTAAGACAATAGAGACCCGCAAAAATATAAGATCCATTAGAATAAAATTTCATAATATCAACACTAAAATAGTGACACTTGTTGAACTCTAATCAACATGCAAGACAATACATGTATTCCACTAACAAACAAATAAACTCCTTAAGACCAACAAGTGTACTCCAAAGCTAACATTTGGCATCCGCTGGAAGCATGCAGAGTCACACGCATACACCGAATGACAACTGGACTCCCCTACATAGAACAAGAGCTTAGTATCTTCAACTAAAATCAAAGACCTCATAACGAGAATCTCGGCCTAAACACTTAACATAAGGAATTGTCCGAAATTGACGAACATACGAATCACACCTAAGAATTAGTTTGTGCTAAAACTGGTACGAACAGTTAGCACCGTCCGTGGGGACGAGATGGAAGTTGACGAACCAATAGGAGTGGTGGGAAACAATGACGAACCAGTGCGAAGAACCAAAGAAAGATTGGACGAACAACTTAACCTGGAAGAAGTCACTTATCTTGACGAACCGGAGAACGTTGAGGCTCATCAACAAAAACATATCAGTCACCGCATAGTTTTGCCAGCATTTACAAACGAACCGATGGATGTACCTAAGCTCCTTCAGATCCTACTGAAGAAAAAAGAGGAGGTTTTTCGAAGAACGAACGAAAGGTTTGAGGAGCTTACAAATAAAACTGCTAGGATTGAAGCAGAACGTCTCCATATAAGTCCGACGATCGCAAACCACTCACCCTAACAGAAAAGCAAATTCCTAGTATCATCAGATTCCAACGATCGTCAGAATACGCAATCAGTTATTTCCCATGAGTGGAGAACGGCGAGCCCACATGAAAACCAAGCTGTTGCCATCTAGGCGATGAAAGCTGAAATCTCACGAATGACTTCTAAACTCCATAGTACAACCCGTTCAGACCCAGAGATTGATCGAGTGCTCATGGAAACACAAAATACGTCGTTCACCAAGAGATTTTTGAGTATATACGTCCACCAAACCACCAAAATAAAGTGTCTGACATATGACAGAAAGACGGACCATATCCCTTTCATGACAGCCTTTAGCATACAAATTGGACGAGCCCAATTCATACTTGACGAACACGACGTGGGTTATTGTCAGCTTTTTATCGAACATCTGACACGTGATGCGCTAACTTGGTTTGCCAAACTCAAGCCTTACTCAATAGATAGTTATGAGTAATTGTTAAGGTCATTCCTCAAGTACTACTCCATGTACCAAAAACCTATGATGAGCACTGACCTATACACCGTAATTCAAAACCCCAAAAAATCTCTACGATCGTACTTCGAGCGGTTCAAAGCAGTGTTATTCCATATCAAAGTACAGACGATGTCGCTATATCAGCCCTTTACAACAATATTTTTAATGAAACAAAACTAAAAGATGACCTTCATATCCTCGTACCTTTTTCATTAGAAGATGCCCTTCATCGTGCTACACATTATGCTGAGGTAGAGGAACGAAAAGTCATAATAGCAAAAAAACCTACATAAGAATGGACAACCAAGAAAGATTTTTGGACGAATAGTGCGATCAAACAGCTGAAATAGATCGTCGATACCTCAAAGTTGGAAGCTAGTCAACTTAAAAAACAATTACTAACTTTTGGGTATTTGTACTAAGAACTACGTATGGCTTGATTCCATTCTAGAGGGTACGTAGGTATCCGAACACGGTGCATCCGCTTATGTAAAAGATTTTAAAACACGGAATCTTCTAACAAAAATTTGTTGGAAAATGGTAAACCATAGCATTCGTTGAGACATCACTATCAAGCATTATGCTTGCTATCGCAGCAACAATTGATGGAGCAAATATCAGAACAACGAATGTTTATAATGACGATGAACGAATGTTGAAGTAGACATCAGAACAATGTCATACCAACTTATTTGTGAACACACGTTCGTACATGCTCTTGAAACAAGTTTCTCTCAGTTAAAAAGTGATGAGCGCAGTCTCTCACATCAGTCTGAAGAACCCAGTCTCTTAATTAAAAAATGTCAACAAACTGACGAGCCCATCTCTCAGTTAAAAAGTGACAAGCGCAGTCTCTCATATCAAGCTGATGAGCCTAGTCTCTCCGTTAAAAAGTGACGAGCACAGTATCTCACATCAAACTGATGAGCCCAGTATCTCAGTTAAAAAGTGATAAGCGTAGTCTCTCACATCAAACTGACGAGCCCATTATCTTAGTTAAAAAGTGATAAGTGTAGTCTCTCACATCAAAGTGACGAACCTAGTCTCTCAGTTAAAAAATGACGAGCACAGTCTCTCACATCAAACTGACGAGCCTAATCTCTCAGTTAAAAAGTGACGAGCAAAGTCTCTCACAACAAACTGACGAGACCTTTCTCTCAGTTAAAAAGTGACGAGCGCAGTCTCTCACGTCAAACTGAAAATCCCAGTATCTCAGTTAAAAAGTGACGAGTGTAGTCTCTCACGTTAAAGTGACAAGCCCAATATCTCAGTTAAAAAGTGACACGTGTAGTCTCTCACATTGAACTGACAAGCCTAGTGTCTCACTTAAAAAGTAATGTGCATAGTCTCTCACATCGAACTCACAAGCCTAATACAAAATTAAAGATGCAATAATATTTACAATGGAGATAATAGAGTTGGTACCTTTTTGGAGACTAAAAAATGAGTTTTTGGCATGTTTTGCACTACCTCGACCTCTGTTTGGTCGAGTTGCATGCTCGAGTGAAGCTCAGCTGCTGTGTAAATGGCCAAATCGACCCAGATTGATCGAGTGAGGGGGGCTCAAGTTCAAAGGATTTATGCCAAAATCTGCTCTACTCGACCTGGCCAATCGAGTCTGGCACTCGAGTTGGTTGAGTTCTCGGCCTTAAGTAATTTTTTTCTTTTGCTCGTGATGCTTTTAGTAATGTTCATGACCAATATACACCATCCATGACCTGAAAACAAAGAAACAACCACAAGAGCAAGACAAGATTGCAAAAAAAAAAAATTCAAAATTAAAAAGATCAACTAAAATATGTACAAGGATTTGCATGAGATTTCCTCCAAGTGATCTTGTTTATAGTCACTAAGCTTGACTTTTCACACCCATTAGGGCTGGGGTGGATCAGAGAGAGGAGGTGGAGTCTCCTATGTTCCAATGACCATGTAGACCTTAACTTTCTGCCCATTCAATGGAAGATCATCTCATTTCTTGCTAACCAAAATGATGGCTCCACAAGGCATAACCTCTTTGATGTTAAAAGGCTCTGGCCAATC
The DNA here is from genome assembly GCA_963920545.1 of Lepidium didymum. Lineage (NCBI taxonomy): Eukaryota > Viridiplantae > Streptophyta > Magnoliopsida > Brassicales > Brassicaceae > Lepidium > Lepidium didymum. The sequence continues at coordinate 14,291,018 of OY986982.1, forward strand.
TGATTTTAGCTTTAATAGGAAAAGAAGTTGCTTGACCTTAGCAAATGGCTTGGGACGCTTGCTGTTCTTAACCTTGTACTCCATTGCCCCATCCACATATACAATTGGTTGCAAGACTATATCAGGTCCAAGATTCAATGTTGGTAGCTTGCATAATTCCTTAAGAGGTGTATGTGCAGTCTCATCACAAGCAAATATAGATTCAAGGCTTTTCCCGTCTACAACCTCTTCATACATTGGAACCTTGCTGCGGTAGTCACTAAGCTTGCCACTCTTTAGCAATACAACCTAGGGGAGTTTAAGAGGTTTAACATCTAGCTGGTCAAATCCTTAAACCGAGAATGTTTGTCCTTCAATAGTTGGCTTTCTCTTTGCATCATTGATATCGAATTTCATTCTAAGATCTTTTCCAAGGTTTAGCTCGATTGTTCCACTCCTCAAGTCAACTAATGCTCCAGCTGAGGCTAAAAACAGCCTACCAAGAAGTAGTGGATCCTTTGGTTTCTCATCCATTTCAAGCACTACAAAGTCTATGGGCACTTCCACATTTATAATTATAATAGACAAATCCTCAAATAGACCATATGACGATCGAATGGACCTATCAGCTAGGATCAAAGAGAGCTTACAACACTTGTAATTGTTGAATCCCAACCTCTTTGCAACTGAGAGTGGCATTAGACTAATTAAAGCTCTGAGATCACAAAGACATTTGTTGAAAGTTAAATGACCCAATGAGCATGGTAAAGTGAATGTTCCGGGGTCCTCTAGCTTCTTTTGCATTACTCTTATCTGTGTGATGGCGCTACACTCATGAATCTCTATTCCCATACCCTCTACTTCTTTGGGCATTTCTTTGACAACTTCCTTGAGGAATTTATGATATTGAGGAATGAGGGTGAATGCATCCAATATAGGAATCTTAAATTTAATCCTATTCATTCTCTTGTCAAAGAGGTTCTTGTATTTCTCAGCAAATTCTGTCTTGAACCATCCAAGAATGGTAGTCGGGGCTTATTCTCCATAGAAAGTTGAACTCGACCCCCTTCCAGTCGAGTTGGACTTTAGGTGAGGTTTTGGGCAGATTGTTCTCCACAGAAAGCTGAACTCGACCCCCTTCCAGTTGAGTAGGCTGGCCGAGTTTAGTTGCTGGAATTGATTTTTCAGCCTTAGCTTTGAAGAGGCTATCCTCCCCTTCTTGAGCTTTACTGTCCGCAGTAATAGCAAAATTTCCAGCACGTAGAGGAAGCTCTGTGCCACTCTATAGGGTAATAGATTGGATTGTGTATTCATTGTGGTTTTGAATAGCTTTTCCAAGTAGTTGACCACTAGGCTTCATAGAAGAAGACGCTTGCTGACTCTCAACATACTTCAATCTCGCATTTAACGTCTCAAACTTACAGTTCAAATCGTTGTGGGAGGCATCAATCTTACTATGCAAATAAGCTTGCATCTTTGACAATTGTTTGGCACTAGATGTCTGCCCTTGAAGAAGCTGCTGAAGCATACCCAATATATCTGGAGTTGGTGTTGTATTAGGCTGTCGCTACTTGTAAGTGAGAACATAAGGCTTGTGTTGCACTTGCTGAGGCTGCGAATGACAGATTTGGTCTTGTAGGTTTGTAACGTTAGTGTTGCGGTAAGACAAGTGTGGATTTTTCTTGTAGCTGTACCCGCCGTGGTTCTGCACATAGCTGACCTCTTCAACTTGCTCATTCTCCTCACCCTGAACGTTGTCCTCTTCATACACAAGGTTAACTTGTTTCTGATGCACCATGATGAGCGTATCCAACTTCTCATTGAGAGATTGAATCTCCTTCCTACTCATTGTATCATAATCAGCATTGCTTCTTATGTTCGATCATAATCCTCACCATACTGACCATCCGCAGCTTCTAGATTATCCACTAATTCCCAGCCATCATCAACATATTTGTTTAGGAAGTTACCATTGTTGGTTGTATCCAAGAGCATTCTAATCTTTGGGAGAACACCCCTATAAAGAGTGCTAAGTAAAGATTCATCATTAAAACCATGATGAGGACGTTGAGACTGGTAGATCTTAAACCATTCCCATGCTTCGGAGAATGACTCAAAAATTTTTTGGACAAAGTTGTTTCGAAGCTTTGTTATCCTAGAATTGGAGAAGAACTTTGAAAGGAAAACATGTTTGCATTCATCCCATGAAGTTATGGAACATTGAGGTAAATGTTTATCCCATTGGTGTGCTTTATCACCCAAAGAGAAGGGAAAGAGTCTCAGCTTGAAAGCATTATCACTAACCCCATTTATCTTGGTCAGTCCACATAGCCTTTCAAATTCATCCAAATGATCATGTGGATCTTCATATGGCAGCCCATGAAACTTTTGATTCTGAATCATGGTAATGAGACCACTTTTGATCTCGAAGTTATTATTGGGAATGGCTGGGGGAACAATCCCATGACGTTGAATGTGAGTGCTTGGTGCGTCTCCTGCACCAATATGTCTCGGCCTCCTCTGTTGAGGCCCTTGCACATGTGGTTGTGCATTCTGGTTCTCCATGATCCGATTGATTAGCTTGTAACATATCCCGTTGTTCTCTTAACTCATGTGGCAACTGATTGATGTTGTATATGTAGCGGATAAGATTCTGATTACCCCTTGATCTTGTCTGCATATACCCAGAAATTCAACCCAGAAAACTGAACTCGACCAAGTGCAGGTGGAGTTGGAGACTCGAGTTGCTAAAAACTGAGCAACAGAAGCAGAACTTGACCTGGTCAGATCAAGTATGAGACTCGAGTGGCAATATCTGAGCAGCAAAAAACTCAACTCAACCCAATTCAGTCGAGTAAGCAAGTCGAGTAACCTTGAAACGCACCAAAAACATAGAAAATGAGTAATCAGTTCCCTCTATATTTGTAAGTAACAAGAACTTGGTCTCAAGAGATCCAAAGTTCCGAATGTAGCAAGCAAATACTTAATTCGGCAACAGCACCAATTTGATAACAAATTTTTACTTATGCTCAAATCCTAATGCACTATCATGTCGATGTAGCACATAAGGTGTCAATCCAACGAGTGTGATGCTAGCAATCAGAACTACAAAGATCAACTTAATCCAAGCCAATTATCAGTCAATGATTGTTACAAAACCAGAACTAAGACAGCTTAACCATAAACGAAATAAAGCAAAGCAATAAAACGAAGTAAATAACTCAGTAAGCGGAAGCAAGCAACGAACGAATAAGAGCAATATGAATGACAATATGATTAACGGAAAGCTGGGCATTGAGGAGTGAGGTTATTGATCTAAGCTTAGCTAGGAGTCTCTAGATTACTTAAAAAAACAGCTGGAATCGAACCAAGGCAATGGATTCAATACAATCAACATCACTCCCATGAATATTGAACTTCACTTAGACTACGACCTGACCTTACTCCCATTAGCAATTTATAATCAAGCAATCATGAAGAAACCATCCAAGATAGCCAACAATCACTTTAGACAACTAATCACTTAGTCTAGACATAATTATATTAAACTTTGGCTCAGTTAGACATTTTATCAAACACTTGGTAGGTGGATAAATGTCTCTAATCAAACTTTAAATGGCCAAAATGAAATCAGCTTTAAGATTACCAAATCTGATGAGATCCTATCATTTATAAGCTTAAGCAATCTAAATTCCCCTAAATCTACATAGATCTACCTCATTTCCTCAACACCCATAAGTGAACTTGACCCAGTGCTGGTCGAGTTGGAGACTCGAGTTGTGTTTTCCAGCATGTAATTTTTAGCATTCCAGCAACTTGGGTGGAACTCGACCAAGGGTTGGTCGAGTGGGTGGATCGAGTTTGCTTGAATCTCGTACTTGACTACACCTTTTGATCATGTTTGGAACTCCAATCCGGTCTTTGTTGATTCTTGTGTCCAATGTTGCTTCAAAATGATCCAAAATGATCCAAAATGCTCCAAAGTACCTAGAAATCACTCCATATGTAATATGTATGCAATGCAAATGCAAAGTATGCAATATGAGGTAAAAGACTCTGAAATGATGCAAACACTATGAATATGAATACAAAATATGCTAACTAAGGTTCCTAAAACATGCTAAAATGCATACTTATCACTTGTCGTACTCTCTTGGGTTAGTTTTTCTTCAAGTGGATTGTATCTAGTCCCTTCAAGCTCACATAAGGTAAAATCATATATCCTTGTCGGATATTATTTCTTTTGCATTCAATAAAGAATTTTATGCAAAATAAAAACAAAAAACTCCAAAGGCTGCAAATCCGGTCAATGTTTATTTTGCTGAAAACCCTTCAATAAATTATACTATTTATTTTCTCATAAATCCTCTCTCTTCTCTCTCTCAAAACTCTCTCGCCCATAAACTTCTTTTTTCCTGTCAATCTTTTTTCCCGGCGGTTTGGCCGTCTCACCGCCACTAGGAAAATGTTCCTCTCGATTGCATCCTTCTTCTCTCGGTCCCCATCTCTCGCTTTGGCGACAAACGTGCCTTGTAGGTGAATTGTAAGTATCTTTGTTTCTTCCACCACCACATCTTCCTCAGCCGGTTTCAACAATGGCTTTTAAAGCTGATTGAGGTGATTTCTTAGCCATGCATGTTTGAAATCAAATCACTGAGGAGCTTAAGCCAGAGTTGAATCTCAGTTGTGGCTTGAAGATTTATGTGGTTTTGGCTCTCCAAGCGCTAGAGCTTCAGAGCGGAATCGCCGAAGATGGTGTTGGGAGTGAATGTCGGAGGTGTTGAGGATCTGATCTACTGTCTTCGTTGTTGGAATCTTTCGTTGACAGAGTACTCGCTGGTTATGGGTGATCTTTGGAGGAGGTGTTTCCTTTTAGTATACATGTTATAGTTATGTGTTTATCTCCCAACTAGTTTGGTTTAGGCCACTTATAGTTTATCTAGGAAGTGATTAGCTAGTTTTCGTTTAGCTGCTTCTCAAATATATAAGATTTCGTCGGTTAATGTATGTTGTAACTTCCTTTTGTTTTGGTTCAATAATAATTGAGACAAAAAATAAATTATACTATATCTATTAGGCTTGTGCTGACAAAAAGCATGCCCTCACTGCTTTCTTTTTTTCATCTAAAGATTCATTAACTTCAACCCAAATAGAATATAGTTTTGATAGAGGAGCCGGCGGAAAACAAAATTTCTCCAGAAACAAAAGCCCAAAAATGGAAACTAGAGTAAGAACCTTGAAAAACTATAGTAGGACACTTGAAAATTAAACCCCTAGCATCTATTAACCCTAACACGAAGATCGAACCACCAAAACCTGCAAGAAACCCAAACTGGTGGAGGAGCCTCCTATGGCGAATACAGGTACCTCACGTATCAAGAAAGAGCTGCTAAACTAGTGAGAGTGAACCAAGAACCATATTTGCTTGAAGCCACAAAAAGAAGCCACAAAGGCAAGACCGAGACAAATTAATGGCAGAGATGGACGAGAATAGGAAACACAGACTCCCAGGATAAGGCCAAAACACACTCGACCAAAAGACACAACAATATAGCTCAATGATAGACAAGGCCTCGATCAAGCCGATATAGTACAAACAAGGAACGATCCATATCCTCAAGTCAGAGAAATTATACCCAAAAGAGCAGAGAAACTGATCGACACCGAAGAGAACACAACGACCAACTAGGGCAGTAGATAACAAGGCCTAAAACACAAGACCTAATCTAGAACCTATCAAAGATTAACCGAGATCTATACAAACAAAATCCTACACCAACACTAGCTAAGAAGGAGAAACAACCGGAAGGAGAAAGGAGTAACAAGAGAGACTCACCGAAAAACACCTCTCGACGACGGTTCTGTGACAAAACGACTTGGACATGAGGAGATGGCATCTCGGACAAAGACCTCTCAATTAACTTAGTCAATTTCTCCTTCACCCATCCAATGAGAACCATAACAGCAACCCTATCATCATCATCGTTGAGAAAGAATGTCAGAGAAGAGAGATGAAGAGAATTCACCAGAAAGAGGTCTCAAATACCGTCGTTGATCTAGCCTTCTTAGAAACATTGGCGGAGGAAGCTAAGGATGAAAGGCGGCTGTGCTAAGAGAGCCACCACGCGCCGTCACTAGACACACCAACGAGATTGGAGAAAACTAGATCTAGATCTCAGATCTAAATATCGCCTCTCAATGACCGATAAGAGAGAAAAAACATAAGCATGTCCTCACTTCATGGCCTATTAGATTTTGTAAGTAAAGACAAGACGTACACAACAGTAAGTAGACGCTTTGGTGGGCCACAATTGGCCTACTCATTGAATAGAGAAGTCACACTACAAGAAATATAAGTATTGATAGCACTATCTCATAGTGTCTTTTCTAGAAGTGGTATTGTATATTATTTTTGTATTTTGGGTCTATTATAATAGTGGTTTGTCAACACTATTCCTTATAATAGCAGAACGGAAAACTAAAAAGCCCTTTGGAGGGTATTATTTCGACACTTAGTAAAATTTTACCAAAATTGTTTCGCCCTTTTACTCTTTCGCAACACAGCTTCATCTGACCTTCCTCTTCTCCTTCTTATTCCTTTCTTTGATTTTTTGCTTCTTCTTCTTCTTCTCTTTTATCTTTTCATTCTTAATATTTACCGTAATTTGCTTCTTTGTAGCAATCTCGACTCGATTTCTTCTTTCTTCCTATCTTTGAGCTTCTGTTTAGGGTTCGGTGAAGGAGAAGCTACGTATTTGGGTTGTATATTTCTTCTTGAAGTCTTTGTTCTATGGTTATGAAATTCTTAATATAAGCTTGATTTTGTCCTAAGGTTTTGAAATCGAGGCTTAATTTTGGGATATAGGGTTTCGATTTCATATGTTGATTTCATTCTTCTTTTTGCGAGGTAGAAATCTCAAAGGAAGATCTCGAGGAAGCTGTATAACAACTCGATAATGTAAGCAGCATATGTTTAAATCAGATATTTAGAGCTAATTTGATTGATTTCGATTTTCTTTTTGCAAATTTTGTTGATTTCTGGGGTTGAGAATATGAAGTCATGTTTGGTTCTTTTGAATACATAAATCGGTTTGATCTTCTGAATACAACTTTTGAATATAAAGTCATATGAAATGTCTGTTAGTGTATGTCTCTCTGATTAATTTTTCACTTTGTTTTAGTGTTCAGCTCATACAGAAAGAGGGATATCGTTTGTTAGGAAGCCAAATCGGAACCAGATTCTGTAAGTTTTGATGTTTTGACTCTTATTTATGGTTAATTTTAATCTGATGACAACCTTTGATAATTTTTGTTTGTCATGTTTGTTTGAGACTAACTTTGATAATTCTTATACCTTTAACTCTTACTGTCTTTGTTTGAGATTAAACTTTATGAAACTTCTAACATTCTTTGAGATTAACTATGTTACTCTATGTTTATTGGTATGGTTTATGATTTACAGAAATTACTAAGTTTGTTTTCCATATGAGATGTATATGTTCCTTGTTATGGTCAGCGATTTACAGAACTTGCTTCCTAATGTTATTGTTCTTGTAAACATTGATGAGTTCTTTAGCTGATTTAGTGATTTCTTAGCTTACATTATGTGTTAATGATTTGTTATATTTTGTATGTTTGTTATAATTTGTTGTAACAATTCTGTTAGTATAATGTCATTGTTTATTTGTATTGAATTTACTAAAGGTAATAACATATAATGTTGGACAAGGATTGGGTTCATCTTAGTAGGTATGAGATGATTGTTGTTTGTTTAGGAAGAAGTACAAGCATCTTGATAAATGTCCAAAATGCAATGCTTCACGATGGAAGACTAACTTATACACAAGTGTGGTGAAGAAGGGAATACCATAGAAAGTTTTAAGGTATTTTTCTATAATACCATATCTTAAGAGGATGTTTAGCTCGGAGGAGATGGTAACTTGAGATGGCATTTCAGTAACAAGAGCAGTGATGGTAAAATGCAACATCCAGTGGATTCAATTACATGGGATCAAATGAATGACAAATATCCTTCATTTGCTGCAGAACCAAGGAACATCAGATTAGGCCTTTCAACAGATGGATTCAATCCTTTTAATATGAAGAATACAAGGTACAGTTGCTAGCCTGTTTTGTTGGTAAATTACAATCTGCCTCTTGATCTTTGCATGAAGAAAGAAAATATTATATTAACCTTGTTAATTTCTGGTCCACATCAACCTGGTAATAGCAGTGACGTTTACTCAGAGCCTCTATTGATGATCTAATGCATCTGTGGTCTGATGGAGAGTTGCCTTACGATGCATTTAGCAAAGATACATTCACTCTTAGAGGAATGCTTCTCTGGACCATTAGTAATTTTCCTGCATATGGAAATTTTGCTGGTTATAAAGTTAAAGGTAAAATGGGATGTCCGGTATGTGTTAAGAATACAGATAGTATGTGGTTGAGTAATAGTAGGAAACATGTGTATATGTGCTATAGAAAGTATTTGCCTTCTTCACATAGGTATCGTGTTAAGAAGACATGGTTTGATGGACAAGTTGAATATGGGAGAAAGGCAAGGATACTGACTGGTCATAATATTTCTCAAATTATGAGAAATTTCAAGAATGATTTTGGTAACTTTAAGGAAATCTGGTAGAAAACGAAAAAAGCCTGATGTTGTTGAAGAAGTTGATAGTGAAACAGAGGATGATCTATTTTCTTCAAGTTGTCTTATTGGGAGGTGTGTATGTCCTATTGCTCACATAAAGTCTGCTGGTTTTTTATTGACTAATCTTATACATCTAATTTTTTGTCAAGAACTGCTTGTAAGGCATTGTTTAGATGTGATGCACGCTGAGAGAAATGTGGCTAAAAGCGTTGTCTCTACGATATTACATTGTGGGAAATCAAAGGATGGTCTCAATACTCATTGAGATGCTTGATATTCGGAAGGATTTCCATCCTAGAATTAAAGGAAAAAGAACATACATGCCCGCAGCACTTTGGATATTGTCTAAGAAAGAGAAGAAACTATTTTGTAAACGGTTATTTGATTTCAAAGGTCCAGATGATTATTGTTCAAATATTTCCAGTTGCATTTCACTTAATGATTGTAAGTTCATGGGTCTTAAATCACATGACTATCATGAGTTGAAGCAAAAACTACTGCCAGTTGCACTTAGAGATCTTTTACCTACAGGTCCTAGGATTGCAATTACAAGGTTATGTACATTTTTCCATCATCTATGTCGACGTATAATCGATAGAGAACAAATAGCAGTTGTTGAATTTGAGATTGTGGAGACAATCTATATGTTTGAGTGGTTTTTCCCTCCAAGTTTCTTTGATATCATGGTGCATCTGATAGTGCATTTAGAGAGAGAAGCAAGACTATGTGGACTAGTACATTTTAGAAGGATGTACCCCTTTGAAAGGTATTATTTATGTTATCTAAAGTCTTGGTAAGGTAAGGAGTTACTAAATACTTGTGCTTCACTTTATGTATAGGTACATGAAGGTATTAAAGGATTATGTAAGAAATCCTGCAAGACTAGAAGGATGTATTGCTGAGTGTTATCTTGCAGACAAGTGTATGCAGTTCTACAAAGACTTTCTTAAAAAGACAATAAATGTTACTGCAAAAGTAGATAGAAACATAGAATATGAGTCAAGTTCTATATTAGAGGGTCGGCCAATTTCAGCTGCACAACCCATAGAACTTATAGAATCAGAGAGAAATATTATCCACCTTGCAGTACTTTAGAATACAGCTATGGTTCACTCATATGTTGAGTAAGTATCTCTGATTATTTTTTGACATTATTCATTAGATCTTAACTTATTATCTGAAATATTTCATTAGATATTATCTTATTATTAATTTTTTCATTATAAGCATGCACCTAAAGTATCTACAAAACAGTGTTAGCAGATGTAGACGAGATGCCACATACTTATGGAAGATGCATACTCAGAATTTTGCAAATTAGCTGAAAGAATATGCAAGTAATCAACTAATCTCAAGTGTAGTTTTACTAACTTATGAACTGAGAGTAGAAAATAATATTTTGTATGCTTTTTAGGTACCTCTTCATTCAGATAAACTTGGAGAAACACTTAAGTGGTTAGCACATAATCCACATAATTCAGCAAGATCTTACACGGGTTACATTGTCAATGGTCAGAGGTTTCATACATGTTCAACATATAGACTAAGTCAGAACAGTGGGGTATATTATGAGGCAACCGCTATGTGTAGAGCTAGTGCTAAAGATACATCACATGTGGTTTATTTAGTATCATATTATGGCAGAGTTGTTGATATTATACTGTTGGACTTCAACATATTTCTATGTTTCGATTTTTAGATGTCAGTGGGCTGTTAAAGGCAATGGTCTGAAAGTAGAAGATGAGTTTAGATTGGTTAGCATGAGTCATAGTCAGGTCATATTTTCAAAAGACCCTGACTTATTAGCATCTCAAGCGAAGCAAGTGTTTTACTCTAGAGAATATGATTCATCAAGTTGGTATGTGGCTATGAGATGTCCTTCAAGACATTACAGTGATGAAGATGTAGACTTGAGTAATCTAGATGTTGGGCCATTACCAGCATTAGTTGACATGGATGTTGATGACCTGAATGATGAAGCTCAAAATGCCAGATCAGACTATGAAGGCATTTATGTTTGAATGTTTGTTTCATTGTTTCTTTGTCTAGTGTAGGGATTCATTATTATTTTTATGTTGTTTTGTTTCATGAATGAATGCTACTAACGATTACTTTCCTTTTCACTAACTTGTTTATTTATGTTTTCAATTAAAACTAAATGGGAAGACCAAAAAAGAGAGGCAAACCAAAAAAAGAAGACTGTTGATGACTCTGCTGTTGAGTATTTGGGTAGTGTGCAGCCATGTCACGAAGAGAACAATACAGGGAGTGATCAAGGAGAAGAAGCTGCTACTGTAAATGAAGCAGCAGCTACCAATCTGGTTAACAATGAAGGAGAAGAAGCTGCTACTATAAATGAAGAAGCATATGACCATAATGAGGTTAACAATGAAGAAGAAGGGGATTATCATGAAAATATACCTGAGACTACACCTGAACAGAATGAGGACGGTGACAAAGTCGTATCACAAGGAGAAAATGGAGCTGACATAGTAGAGCCTCAGCGTAAGAAACATCGAGGTACAACCAAAATGAAGCATATAGCAAAGGATCCAAATACAAGAGAGAAAGTTAACTTCATTGATTTGGGAGAACCTGGTGGACATGGATCCGTTAAACTATCATCATATGTTGGTCCTTTGGTGCGAGAACATGTACCTGTTACAATAAAAGATTGGAGGAAAGTTAGTGACAAAATCAAAACATTATTATGGAAATCTATTCAGGTACATGTATCTTACTTCTGTACTACAATTTGATTGCAGTTTATATTATAACATTTGTAATTTGTTTAACATACTCGCATGTAAGATTTGAACATGATAAAGAATTTCAAAAGACTTATGTTATGAAGCAAATGTGTTGTATTTGGAGGTCATCTAAGTCAAGACTAGTCACACAGGTCAGAAATGCACCTAATAACCAAGCACGGATGAAGCTGAGACAAAAAAATGTGCCAATTAATGATTGGTGTAACTTTATTAGGCTGAAAACTAGTAAAGTATTCAAGGTACACATTTCATACCTAAGTGTGCTTCTGTTTTATTAGTGTATACCTGATCATGATGCTTTGGAATGTAGGAAATTAGTGATAAGTATGGAGATCGTAGGCATAACCAAATTCCTCACACTTGTAGCCGTCGAGGAATGGTTAGATTAACAGAAGACATGGTGAGAAATTAGTTACTTTTATGTTGTTGATATGTTGCACATGTATCATTACTATTGATGTTTGTTTATTCTTTACATAGAAAAGAGTATGAGGACCCATCACAGGTGACAAGACTTAAAGTGTGAGTGAAATCCCGTACCAAAAAGTATGGTACAACAGTTAACACTACTGCAACTGAGCAGATTGTAAGTTTAATTATTTATTATGTTTACATTCTGATAAATATTTTGGTTTACATTGACTTCTTTATTATGTTTTATATATAGAGAAAGGTAGCTATGGTAGAGAGTGATGTTCCAGCAACATCAAATCCAAGAGAAGATAGCCTTTCTCATATTTTGGGACATGATAAGCATGGTCGTTTACGGGCAATGGGTAGAGGTATGAGTATGACTAAGTTGGCCTTTTTTCAAGTAAAAAACGAGTCAATGCTTTAGATGCAAGAAAACAGTACAGTTTACAAAGGAAAGTCGATGACTTAGAAGCTATGCTTGCTAGCATGAAGGTTGGAGTTGAATAATTCATGTTACATAGTAACTTAAATGCTTAAATCAAAACTGATTATATATTTTCATTTTACAGAAAGCGGAGGCAGAAGTAGGTGAAAACTCGGCTGCTAGAGTAAATGGTTAATTTTTACTGATGTGTATACTACACAGTTTTAAATTATAGTTAATACAGTGCGTACAAATGTAGAGTGTGAATATACGAGGACACCCTAAATGTCTGCTTTTTGATTGGGGTGGTTCTGATGATCAAGTAGCTGAGGGGCGTATTCTGTCATATGATCCTCAAGAATTTGTGAATGACATACCATGAGGGCCTAATTCTGTTAAGGTTTTAATAGAAACTGCTACAAAACCAGATGCATTTCTCTGGAGACCTGCACCTAATATGTTTAGTATTGAGAAGGCAGTTGGTGAAGTGATTGCATGGCCTGAAAAAATTGTATTTGGGGAGATGGTATGAATGAGCCAGAATACATTATGCCTAAGGTAAACCTCTAAGAATTTTGTTTTCGACATGTGTATGTGTATAGGAGTTTACTTAACTAACTGAAATTTGTTTTATACATGTGTTTTATAGAGTCCAACAGGTTGTAGCAATAAATGCAAGCTAATGGATTGGAGTGGAGATGAGAACGTTGCTGTAGCTGAATGGCATTGCCAGATGCAAGAGCCAACAACATTGGTCAATGGGTTTCCATTAGGACCAAATGCAGTGAAGGTGTTTGTTGATATTGTACTGCAACCCAATAAATTTCTGTGGAGGCATACAATAGAGATTTGTATTATTAAAGATTGCTTCAAGACATTCGTAACATGGCCTGCAACACATGTGGTTTTTGAAACAGATGAGCAGCTGCAGTCTCCAACTGAATCTCCACTAATGCGTACAACCTCTTCTCAACCTGAGAGAACTGCATCAACTCCACCAGCACCAGTTAATAATTTGAAGAAGAGTTTGTCATCATCACCTATTAGAAGATCTCCGGTATGGATTCATACTTTACTTTTTTGTCAATCATATTTACTCAGTTACTAACATTAGTTATGCTATCAGCGCAAAAAAAACTAGACAATCTACCATTGAAAATCAAAAGTGCAAACTCATGGATATTAATGGAAAGAAGCAGGTAGTTGCAGAAGGACGTTGGGCTACAAACAGTCTGGAAAAACTTGTTCACTTTGTTCCACTAGGGGCAAATGCAGTTAAGGTGTGGGTAGATGTTATCAAGGTCAAAGATGATGCAGTTTGGAGGCCTTCAACAGAGATCGAGATGATGGATGATGCATTAGGTGCATGTATTGCATGGCCTAAGATAAAGCGGTATTATCTTGAACATTAATCTTATGTTGTATTATCCTGAACATGTATTATGATGTTGGATTTGCTATAAGATATTTGGATGGTGAATCTGGTTGTAATGATACTTTTGGATGTTTAATATGTATTTTGGTTCAGTAAATGTTTCTTATGGTGTCTAAAACAGGTTCAGTATTATAATCAATCAAAGCTTAGCACATTTGTAAGGCAATTTCTGTGACATATATGCAGATCCATTATAGAAATTTAGAAAGCAGTATGATATTGCTCTATAAAACTATTTTACAACACACAAAATACTATTGTATCAAACTAATTTAAAGCGAACAAATATTTTCATAATAAAATGTTCTATATCACAGAAAAATTGATGCAAGAAACAATGATAGAGTGTTTAATTAGTGCTACTATAAATTCTAATATATTAAAATATTGATGCTATTATAATACACGATATAACAGCAAAGCACAAAAGCACTATAATATATGTCGATCCTATTATAGTTGGGGCAGATATAATGCTTACTATAACACTATATATTATCTATAATAGTGGAAATTGTCAGCTACTAATATGAAAATTTCTTGTAGTGTCAATACCACTCTTTTTTTACTATAATTACGACACAAATTTGACTTTCATTCTTCTCCAATTTTATTATTAACATGTTATAATTCGAGAAGTTCATTTTACACCAATTTCACCTTAAAAACATTTACAATGTAAATTAATGAATAATTTCATACACCAAACAATATATCGAAGAACTTCAAAATGACCTTTCGTTCCAAAAAATTGAATCTTTTTGTCGCTCTTTCATTAAACTAAAGTTCACATATCTTCAAAGTTTTGTTCTTTCTCTTTTTTTGTTCTTTTATCTATGCAATAATTTAAAGGTAACAAATAGTAGAAGAGACCCCATGAGCAATTATGGAAAGATAAAAGAATAATTAAGTAGAGATATGGTCACTATAAATCACTAACAACGACCGAGACAATGTTTACCTCGCTTACCAACCACCTTCCATTGCATTTTCTTTGCTCTTTTTAAATGATTTAATTGTACATTTGAAAAGTGTGTTGTTTAAATATATATTATTTTATTATCAGTTAGATGGACAAGAATTGATTTATATATAATCCAAATTTTATTATATGGAGTGATTCGATTACCTAAAAATCAAATTTCAATAAATAAACATCTAAGGCATCTATGTCCACACATTAACCATATAGTCATATAGCTGTAAGGTTTTTTTTTTTGGACAATTAACATATAACTGTTAGTTATGGTCTACAATTTTAGGGGATTTTTTTCTTATTCTAGTCAAACCGAAAAGTATTGGTCGACATAACCTATTATTTCTAAGTTTAATTAAATTAATCACTTCACCATTCTATTTTTCTTTTCACGTGAAATTTATTTGAAGAAAAATTATTCAAAAATTGAGTGTATTTTAAACCACAATTTAGTAAATTGTATTGTATATGCCATTAATTTGTTTTATTATTATTATTTTTGTTTTTATAAAAACCATTTGTCCTTAGTGATCATATTTAGTTTTCCAACTTAGTCGGTAGGTTTTTTCCATTTTTATAATATAAAAGTTATTGTGGAAATTAAAAAGTAGCAGTACATGATAGACCAAGAAATTTCAAACTTATTAATCCAATCAAGGACTCAACTAATTAAGTATTAATTAATGACCCTCTAAATTCATACTCAATTCTGTAAGTTTGTAACAACTACTACATTACACATACGACTTTATAGAGATTATACATAAATGATGACCTATGACCTTATAAAAAAATGATTTATTAATAACGTTTTGATTACAAACATTTAGCCAAATTTCTATATAATGTCGACAATAAAACTTAATTTATAGATGTGCAATTGTACCTGTCTTTAGTAAATTTATCATTTAATTCTTTTTTTTCTATTAAAAGTTAAAACAAACATTTGATTTCTTTTAAAATATCATTACATTTATATAGTATATAAGTCGCATACGTACCAAATTGTAATTCAAACGAGAAACACGTATACAGTCTGATTTTTGGATATTAAATATAATTCTGGTCAATAATCATATAGGAAATTGTGAAACATTTGAATCCGAGCCTCATCTTATTTCAAATGTTTTGGTTTGTCTTTACTTGACGTTCAAGTAATGAAAATGGCAACCAACGAGACTCGGTAAAGCCATTCTCTATAGGTGACGGTCCAAACTCAAATTGGAACATTACATACCTGTCTAATCATTAACCTTTGATAAGGAGCTTTTGGTCAAGTAATAGAGCTGTAGAGGGTGGATTTGGAATTTTAAAGAATTCGTAGATTCGATTCTCTAAAACTAAATCACAATTTATTGGTCACCCCTACACGGATATGAGGGTGTATCCGTGGGATGCACCACCCTAAAAAAAAAGTTCAGATCCATCCCACAAAATCTAGGAATTCCTGAGTTAGTTTAATGACAAAGAAAAACTAGAAGTTTCGACTTAATTACACGATAAGTTAACGCATACACTGACATTTTGACATATTATATAAGTCAAGTCAAGACATATCCTTGTCTACCTGATAACATTTTTAAGTCAAGATTTACCATTGAAATGTAGTACTCATTTATGAGGTTTTGAGATTGTATCATTGATGTTATCAAACGTTAAGATAAGATATTGAAGCATCTTTTGACCTAGTCGTTGTTATTATGAATACGAATCGGGCTAGTTAGTGTGTATGTATCAAACATCATAACTAGTTCCCCTTTGATCTTTTTCAAATACAATTTAAACTAAAAAATTTGTTTTGACAAAAAAAAACTAATTTCCAAAGTATGGTTCATAGACTTTGCTTTCACATTATATAGGATTTGTTTTCAAAGTATGTTATAAAATGAAACCTAAGGCACAACGGCTTAGTTCTTTATGTTCATTTTTTTGTTTGATTCCCAAAAAAGATTATTTAGATTATTTGTTGGAATCTATATGCAAGCCTAACCCAGTTATTCGAGAAAACGTGAGAGACGGTACCAAACTGACATAGCAAACGTAAGCAACTCGTTGACCTTTGGGATAGACACAAATATGCTTACAAATCCGAAAGTGACCATTATTGTGATCGTGTTTGAAATTTATATTCCAACAAAAATTAAGGTCTTAGGTTGTTTGTTGAAACTAATTATAGAATTGCTTGAAACATGATCTTATTGGGGGTTTTTTTGTTCTTATTTTGGTTTTGAAAAATTTTAAACGGTTCTGTAGCAAAATAAGAATTCTAAATGGTCTGGTTTTACAATTTTACCTTCCATATCTACAAAATATAACTTAAACTAGAAGATCAAAAATAATATGCAATATAACTCATACATGAATTTTTGAAATTTATTATGGTCGCATACATTAAATTCTCAAAATTTTAGAACATAAATTTAAAATCTTTGTCACAAGATTTTTGATTAGATTTATTATATATCATAATTTTAAGACCAGTTGAAAAATTGTTTTTTACACAAATCTTTTTTTTTCCATAATAATTGGATCGACAATGTTCAATCCATAACCTAAACCTCGTACCATAAAATATTTATATAATAATTTACAAATCAATTTTCTAATAATTGTTGCTTTCTCCTTGTAACGTAAAACCTAAAAAGTACCTCTAAATTTTTTATTTAAGATATAAAAAGACAAACCAACTAATGTAAAAAAATAATTGGACAAAAATCAATGTTTAAAATTTTTTGTTCTTTTCTCCACGATCTTAACCTTTTCTTCTACGATAAAACATTTGCTAGAATAAAGATTTTCACTTCTCTTCCTATTGTGAATTCTATTCACTAAAAAAAATTCACTCTTCCATTATGCCGTTTGATGTTACTCACATTTCTCAAGTAACTCAAGCAATATACACATGTAAGATCAAAGTACGAATCGTGTCTGTCTTTGGAGTTTTCCGGAAAAAAAAATTAAAATGAAATTTTAGGGAAGTAATTAACTTTAGATTATGGTCCAGATAATTAATTAATTAATGAGAAGTGGAAAATCCTATTTTGACTAAGATATAATTAAAAGAGATATACGCCTCTCCTCATTTGTCCGATGTACTTCGAAAGTTTTGCATGGTTGTTTCGTGGAACAATAACCAAAAGCAAAAAGATAGAATAAAAAAACTCATTTTTAGAATTCCAACACTCAAAATGTAACTTAAAAACGAACTTATTTATAAGAAATTTTGAATATCATGAATCTAGGTTGCATCAATTCTTAATTAAGTTGAATAGAAAATATGCAGCAGTATTTTTATATACAATAAAAGTTAATATTTCACTGGAAATTAATACTGGATGACGTAGGTGAAACTATTATTCGATGACGTAGATTTTAGAATTCCAATAAGAACGCATAATTTTTCAACTCGGAAAACATTTCTGTCTGATTGCGATTAAGGAGAAAAAAACGTTCCGACTATCTTCAAGTTGCATACATTAGTCTTTTCGATAAAATCCTAAAATCTATTTGAAATGTTAAATATGAATTAGATAGAATAAATCTGCTATTATAGCAAAATATAGACATGTACTTTAGATTATTAATATTTTGGAATTATTTTACTTTCATTTGTGATTAAAGTACATTTTTCTTGTAAAATAGACTATATATTTTAGTATTCGTGATAAAAAGCTGAAAGAAACCAATAAGTGAATGCATCCCAGAAGTTCATATAGTATTGAAACATGAACTAAAATATTCCAACTATTTTCCTTCTCTTTATCAATAATATGTATTTTATCTATAATAAATCTTTCAATATTATGCATGTGCCTTTTAGTCTAGTGGCAAATAGTAAATTTACTAAAAATATGCATACTTGATTAATGATTCGATTAATTGTGTTTAAATATTGACAAAAAAAATCTTCCAATATTACATAATTAGAAATTTGCTGCGCTTAAGTGTAGTTTAATATTTTTATTGATTGGTATGTAAATTATATTTATTTGTGCGTCTAACATGAAATAAAAATGATGTATACAATATTTTGTATATCAAACATGAAATAAATTATATAATATGAAAATTAATATAATTGTTAACAAAAAAATGATATTAATACAAAACACATTTTATTTTCTGTTTATTGTTTAGTAGAATTAAAAAATCAAACATTTTGTCAGACAGTAGGTGGTAAATTTGTATCTCATTTAGCTAAAGAAATTTTGGTCAATCTAGTTATTGTTGACAAAAGAAAATACAAACATTTTTTCAATTTCCAACTAACTAGAAGAGAGGTTTACAACTGTAGTGCCCCACTATTTACTAGTAACGGTAGAGATCAGGCAACCAGACCGGACTCATCACACTTTTGGACTATTGTCTCGTTGAATCTCTTTCCAACCCTATTAAAAATATAATATTATTATTTATTTTTGAATGTTTTAATTATAGAGTGACAAAAAATAGATAGCCAAGTTGATTTGTCTCTAATTTAGCAGGAAATCATTTAGTGAGTCCAAAACCTAAAAAAATTATTTTTAATTATAGTGTATTTTATTAATTATGAACACATGCATAGCGAAACTTTTTTGACCGACATGCGTGCCGTAACCTAAGAAAGAAATATTAAATATGAGCACGTTCATATATATATAGACGCCAAACACACATACTAAACCTCATCAAACAACAGCTCTTCATTTTCTATCTCTCCACAACACACAAAAAAAAAGAGTTGTGAGTTTTAAAAATTAAAAAAAGAAGAAGTGAAAATGGGTGTAATGATGAATGGTTCAAAAGATGAATACGTAAGGCTATTAGGAGCATGGCCTAGTCCTTTTGTGCTAAGGACTCGGATCGCACTTAACCTAAAGAACGTACCGTACGAGTATCTAGAAGAAGAAGATACTTTGAATTCCGAGAGTGTCTTAAACTATAACCCTGTACATAAACAGATCCCTATCCTCATCCATGGCAACAAGCCAATCCGTGAATCCCTCAACATCGTTATGTACGTCGATGAGACTTGGCTTTCCGGTCCTCCTATCCTTCCTTCTGATCCCTTTGATCGTGCCGTCGCTCGCTTTTGGGACGTCTATATCGATGAACACGTAAGTCATGAATTCATGGATAGAAGTTTTCTTTCTATATACATATTTGTTTCATCTTTGTCTTACGTGAATCCAAACAAAAATCTTCGTCTGAAATCCATTTAGAATAAGATGTTTTGACGGATTCTAGAATAAATTTCAGACCAGAAAATCCGTTTGAACTCCATGTAGATTTTTTTTTTTTAATAAAGAATTCATGTAGATATTTCAACAGATTCTAGATAGACAGATTTGTCTAGATGTTTCGACGGATTCTAGACAAAAATCGTCCACATGGAATTTCTGTCTAGAATTTGGAATCTTAAGGATTATCTAAAGCAAATTAATCTGTTATATCTTTATTGATTTTTTATATAGTGTTTCACATCAATCAATGGAGTGGCAATAGCAAAAGACGAGGAGGAGAGAAAAGGAGCGATAGCTAAGCTAGAGCAGTGTATGGCTCTTTTGGAAGAAACGTTTCAAGAATGCAGCAAAGGAAGAGACTTCTTTGGAGGTGAGAATATCGGATTCATCGATATCGGTTTCGGATCGATGTTGGGTCCTCTTAAGGTTCTTGAGAAATTTACAGGCGTCAAGTTCATAAATCCAGACAAGACACCAGGTCTTTTCCATTGGGCAGACAGATTCTACGCCCATGAAGCAGTCAAGCCTGTTATGCCTGATATCGAAAAGCTTGTCGAGTTCGCTAAACTCAAGTTCAATACTTCAATTTTCAAATGAAAAAAACCGACGACTAATAACTATTATTTTACAAAATGTCTACGACGAACAAAAAAATTATCATAATCGAGGTCGAGGAATAAGATGTAGACTCGATTATTTTAAAGGCACAGTCAAAAGTTCTTTTGTTTATTGTTTTTTTCTTCTATGTATGCAGAAATAATCAATCTATTTCGATAATATATTTTGAGAAATTAATGTAAGTATTTTATGATTGAAGTCAAAAAAAATCCAATGAGCCACAATGAATAAGGTCCTCAGGAAACATAGAGAGTTGTGACATGAAGAAGATAATGTATAGCACAATTAACTCATTAGTTAATGACTTTAATGGTCAATTCTTATATTTGCCCAACAACTAGTCAACCGACTAATCTTAAAAATTAGGTCACTACACAATAACTCAGAATCTAGGGATCGGTCCTACAATAATAGGGGGTCTGCACGATATTAAAGCCATTAATCAGACTATATAATTTATTTTTATTTTTTGGATATATGTTCCAATTACTAGATTAACTATCTAGTATTTTCATAGTTACAATAATTTAGCTAATGACTTAAAAATCAAATGTACAATGTTTTCCTACTACATATAATATACTT
Source organism: Lepidium didymum (assembly GCA_963920545.1). NCBI lineage: Eukaryota > Viridiplantae > Streptophyta > Magnoliopsida > Brassicales > Brassicaceae > Lepidium > Lepidium didymum. The sequence goes on from OY986982.1 coordinate 14,312,098, forward strand.
AAAATGGACTTTAGATGAGGATGATTTTACATTATGGATCAGATGAAAAAAAAAGATAACCTCGTAACCTACATAATTATACATTATATTTTGTGGATTAAACTGTTAGAAAAAAGGTTTCAATCAAAACTACAATCAAAAACACCAACAATTTAACAAACTGTCAAATATTTAAACAGAAAATTTATTCTCATTCTAAATAATTTTGAAAAAACCTATAATTTAAGTCCAAAGCATAAAATTTGATACCCGAAATTGATTTAAAAAAGAGAAACCGAATCCGACGAAATATCTGAATGGGTCCTAAATTTATATATCCAAAAAACCGACTCCGAACCCGAACCTAATTAAGAACCGAATGGGTATCCGCTATATTTTTATTAAATTTAAGTTTTTTATATTTTTTCTATTAAATCTTTATTAATTTTAAATTTGTATATAACTTTAAATAAATATACCAAACCCGATCTATACCGGAAACGAACCTGGTCCGAAAACTAAAAATATATGAATGAGTCTTAAATCAATGAAACCGAAAACCAAAATTCAAATAGACTCAGCTTGAGCTTGAACGGATACCTGGATGGTCAGAGCTAATTTTAGTGGCCAACAAATATGCAAGGAATAAAGGAGAGAAAAAAAATACAAAAAAGACTCTTAAACCTTGAGAAGTTTTTAAATAGAACAAGAATAATGATTAATCTTCTTGGTTGTTCATTATTTTCAAAACTTCTAATCAAAAAACAAAGAAGAGAGAAAACACACTAAAAACTCTTGAGGATCATTAAAATAGGGAGAAAATATTGGTGAAAATATTGGTGAAAATATTGGTGATTCTCCTAGGCGGTTCATCATCTTAAAATCTTCTGTTATTTTTCATGGACACAACCTCGTTATATGTCACTCTTTATAATTGGATTTCTTTTGGGGAAACATGCAAATGCTTTTATATATGTATGCCAAACCGGCCCTTATCAAATTAATTACTTAAAACTTATAGTTGCAGTTTTTTTTTTTTTTTTTTAAATTAACATCAGAAAGGTTAAAAGAGCTGGCGCCTAGATATTAACAGTTCATCCTCAATACCAAAATCTAGCAGCTGCAAAAAGTAATGATTCATCAATCTCCATGCTCAAAATATACCAAGAATTAACCATAAAGATTAGGGTTTCAATATAACTTTCAAAGAAAACTATCAAGATTAGTTTACTAGTAAAAGATTAGATATCAATTAACTTACCAAATTTTAAGATTATTTAAGAAATATGCAATAGACTTGTTTTTTTCTAACGTCTATGTTATTGACATTTGACGTTATGTGAAACTATTACGTGATTTACACTTTAAAGAACCATTTTAGTATATAATAAGAACCCCTTCTTGTGGCATTGAAAATCATGTTTACCCTAATAATGCCAAAATGTAAATAATAAAAACAAATTAGCGATTTCAAAAAAAAAATCATGAGATTAGTTTAACACACTAATTGGCATTTAGTAACAAATTAGCATCTTAATGTCACTTAGGATACTTTTCTTTCTTTAATTTTTTAATTGTCTGGTGGTCGCAAATTGAATAGTACTACATGGAATTGTGTTCAAAAGTGATGACTATATACTTCCAAGTAAAATAGTGGCGACTCGAGGTCCATGTTATTGCTCCGTAACTTCGTTTATATTCGCATTTACTAGCCAACGCACGTGTCGAATATATAGCAACAATACAAAAAATAATCGACATTTTAAGATACTTATATGGCCTCTTCTCTCAATAATGTCTTCGTGGTCAGTTTAGGCTTACAACTATTTTTCCATATATATGACACTTGATTATAGTACACGAGTTCCATTATATTTCTTATTACTATATATATTCTTTTTAAATGGAGCATTAGAAATATCATAACATTATTGTGGTAGTCGATGAGGGGTGACTCAGTGATAGTAGATACTTTACAAATCATCAAATATTGGAGATTGATTTCTAATAGAAAAAAAAATCTTCATTTTTAGTTTTAGTTTAATAAATAAAGATAAAATCATGTTTTGTACATTTACAAACTCATAATGGAACGATGAATTAGGTTAGTAAGTCCGTGTGAATACTACTGATTCTGTAGGACACATCTGTAATTGTTAAAAAATAGATTTAGGATTTAAAAAAATGGTTATCATACTACAAGCAATAAATTAATATTGCTCCCACAAAGCCTGAAACAAATAATTTTTTAAATACTAGTTGAAAGTCGTAGTTAGTGACTCAAATAACGTGGAGTGTCTGACTACGAACCTTATACAGAATAATAGAAAAAATAAAAAAGGAACTGGTAACCAGCCATAACTTAGGATGTATTGAATAAAAAATGTCAATTGGTCACATAACAAAAAAAATTGCGTCATTTTGGAATGTTAACTATGAAAATTGCATCAATTACATAATCTAAAGTTAATTAAGTTTCCAGGAAAAAAAATTTAACATGTAAAACTCTTTGTACCTGTACGTACCTTTATAATATAACAAATTTTTGACAAAAAAAACATTTAATTCTTTGATTATTTTTTAAAAAACATTTCAGATTAGAATTTGAAGCCTCTCGTAAAACATCATATTACGTCGATATCATTAAAACTGATTGGTAATTGTGTGTTACGTTTCCATTTTTTTCTCATCACCTACAAATTAATCAAACTAGTCAACAGTCAATCCTGACACACCTTCAAGTCCAGTGCCGGTCAAATGAAACCATCTAATTTCCAACAAGACTTTTTAAAATATTATTACTTTCGATAATCATATCTTTATTTTTCTTAGTCAAAAATTAAATCCTTAAAATAATTAATAAAATAATCAGCCAAATAAGAATAAAAGAAAAACTCAGCTGCCAAATTACCAGGTAAAGTAGCCCAATCAAAATTGTGCGTTTATAAATAGTCACCCAAAACTCAATCTATTCAACAGACACAAACTTCTTCCTCAGATGTTAAAAAACAAAAAAGCAGACAACACTTTGTCTTCAGACACATTACACAACAAAAAACGAAAAATAACCTCAATGGCTCAGAATGGTTCGAAGAGTACAGTGAAGCTGATAGGGACATGGGCAAGTCCATTCGCTTTAAGGGCTCAAGTGGCTCTACACCTCAAGTCCGTTGAGTACGAGTACATCGAAGAAACCGATGTTCTCAATTCCAAGAGTGATCTTCTTATTAAATCTAATCCTATTCACAAGAAAGTCCCTGTTCTCATCCATGGTGATATTTCCATCTGTGAGTCTCTTAACATCGTTCAATACGTCGATGAATCCTGGCCGTCCGATGTTTCTATCCTCCCTTCACTTCCCTCTGATCGTGCCTTTGCTCGTTTTTGGGCTCACTTCGTTGACGGAAAGGTAATTAACGAGTTCAATATATTAATCTTAATTACTGAGAAATCATAATAAATTTTAATTAAAAATTTGATTAACAAGATAATTAGTGACTGATATGTATTTTTGGTTCGTTAAATATTCAGGTTTGCAATTTTTTTTAACAGAAAATTATATTATCTTTGCATGATATTATTTGAGATTTCGGAAAATTTAGATTATGAATTGCGTCCAATTTAATTATTAGACAAAAAAATTGATGATTTCAGTATGTCTTGAATATTGGAACAGTTGTTTGAGTCTATTGATGCGGTGGCCGGAGCAAAAGACGATGCGGCGAGGATGGCGTTAGCGGGTAATCTGATGGAGAATTTGGCGGCGTTGGAGGGCGCGTTTCAAAAGAGTAGCAAAGGCGGAGATTTCTTCGGAGGGAAAAACATTGGGTATGTTGACATTGCTAGTGGGGCCATAGTAGGCCCAATATCGGTCATCGAGGCTTTTTCTGGTGTTAAGTTTTTGACTCCTGAAACAACACCGGGTCTACTCAAGTGGGTCGAGAAATTCAGGGCCCATGAAGCTGTGAAACCTTACATGCCTACGGTCTCTGAGTTTATTGAGTTTGCCAAAAAAAAGTTTAATATTTAGTGATTAACAAACATATGGTATGATTTTCTTGAAAAGAAACCTTGTTTGTGTATTGATAAGTGCGTCAATATCTAATTTGTGTTTTCTTTTTCGGTTGATGTGAGAATTAATATATGATGCGCAAAACGTAATAAATTATATTTTATTCTCTCTTAATGTCGATTCCAAAGTTATATTTGTATGTTTGATCTCAATGTAATGTGATACCAATTATAATATCTAGTTCGGACAAATTAAAATAATTTTCTAGAATCCAGTGTTTGTATACTTGCGAATTAAAAACCATATTATTAATACATTATATAAGAAAACACAATAAGATATCGTGTGAATTTCGGTATTCCAATATTGATACCTTACGGTTACGGGAAACAACAAAATCAGGTTTCCCAAGATCTGTATTCTCACACAATAAAACTATGGATCTAATTTGGGTTTCTGTTGTATTGATAAGGTCCATACTTATGTTTGACTTATATTGGTTAAAAATTGAATTGTACGATTGCCTGTGTTCGTTACTTTATGGTCGGCTGCAGAGACAAAAAGAATTTGACTGTACCAAACTTGTTGTTTCGTCTTATATTTGCAAGAATTAAATGCAACAGAAAGGACAAAAGAGAGAGGTGATTAAAAGGAGATGTTTTGCAATACATGAAGAGATAGTCTAAGTTTTTACCTTGTAAGAGAGAGTTGCGAGGAAGAAAAATAAGTGAGAGGTGAGAGTTCTTCATTTTTGTATTGCTTATGGGATTTTTCTTTCTTGGGTGAGTTATTGATCTTTGTAACAAGGTGGTGAGAGAACTATGAATGTGTAAATTGATTTATCTTTGAGATCATAGTGAAACTCACGTACCTTGATGGAGTGCCTTGGGAACTCGTATATCTCTTGTCTTTCTCTTTGTTTTTGTTTGGCTTTTATCTTCTGCTGCAAGTTAAACAACAAACAAAGTTAGCTAAGAATAAGATAGTGAATCATCTATTAACTAAGACAAGAAATTGACAAAGTTCACTACAAATAGTATCAGAGCTTATGGTTGCATTTGAGAGCTTGTTTGAAGGTAATTTTGTTTTTGCTATGTGTTGAATATGATACAAAAGGATGGCGAAAACACAGGACATGTTCGAGGTTGAGAAATTTGATGGGGAAGGAGATTTGACTTTATGGAAACACAAGATGCTAGCTCAGATGGAAATATTGAGTCTAGATGTGGCTCTTCTTCTTGTTTATGATTAAGAACTAGTCATGGAAGATAAAGGAAATGAGAGTTCTGAAAGAGATGTTGAAGAAAGATTTGCTGAAGCCAAAGATGATCCAAGATGGCAAGAAAAAAATTGAAGAGCAAGAAACCTTTTGAGTATGAGCCTTAGTGATGCAGTTTTGAGAAATGTGATAAGAGAGAATACAACTTATGACATGTGGGTTGCCCTGGAACATAGTATCAGGTAAAGACTTTACCCCACAAGTTTAATCTCAAGCAAAAGTTTTATAGTTTCAGGATGGATGCTACTAAAAACCTAGACAAAAATCTGGATATGTTCAACAAACTAATATAAGATTTGGCTAATGTTCATGTGTGAGTGGATGAAGACAAAGCTGTTATCTTGATGAAATGTCTGCCAAAGTAGTTTGAAAATCTTGTGCATACCCTGAAGTACAACAGTGGGAGAAAAGACAGTATAACAGTTAAAGAAGTCATAAGCTTTGGCTATTCCATCGAGATGGAGTTGAAAGAGAAAGATGTCTATAAACTGCAGTCATAGAAAGAAGGTTTGATCATTCAGAGTGCATGAGGATAGGAGAAGAAATCTCAATCCAAAGGGAAACCAAGCTCAAAATACATGTTGAAATCTAAACCAAGATCAAGGATTGTTGGCATTGTGGTGAACCAGTTCACTACAAAAGGGATTGTCCTAAACGCAAAACAACTTCAGGAAATAACCACAAAGTTGAGAAAGCTGAAGCTATTCTAGTAAAGGCTAAAGCACAAGAGATAAAAATGCTTATGGCCTTGATGGATTCCACAGAGGAGGATTGTGGGTGTTGGAATTTGGCTGCTATTTCCACCTAACATTCAGAAGGGATCTCATGTTTGATGTGGAGGAAATAGACGGAGGAAGAATCCTAATGGGAAATGATACTCACTGCAAGGTAACAAATATTAGAAAGTTGAGAATAGTTAACCTTGATGGTTATGTTGTTATTTTGACCCAGGTTAGATACTCACCAACATCAAGGATAAACCTCATTTCTCTGGGACAGTTGGAAACCCTGTGATGTTGGTTTCAGTTTCGTGATTTGAGATTGAAGATATTCCATGATGAGAAGGTGGTAATCACTGGTACATACAAAAATACTTTGTATTTTATGGATGGAAAGCCTGAAATTCCACACGTGAATGTGGTGTTTATCGATCAGTTCTGTGGTTCAGTGGCACAACAGATTGGGACACCATGGTGAGAAGGTACTGAAAGTTCTTAAAGAAAATGAACTGATAAAATATGAAGGGAAAAGGTATTTCAAGCACTGTGAACCCTACACCTTCGGGAAGACTCACAGAATGTCATTCAAAAAAGAATGCACACATCTAAGGAACCATTAGATTATGTGCATTCGGATTTGTGGGGATCTCCCAACGTCACTTAAAGTTTCTCTAAGGTCCCAATACTATATGTCATTTGTAGATGATTTTTCAAGAAAAGTGTGGATTTATTTCCTAAGGACTAAGGATGAAGCTTACAATAAGTTTGTGGAATGGAAAACCTACACTGAAAATCAAAGTGGAAGAAAGCTAAAGGCCTTGAGAATAGACAATCGGCTTGAATACTGTAACAAATATTTTGATGAGTATTGTAGTTTTCATGGTATTATAAGGCACAAAACATGCCTTCAATAGTGGCTCTGAGCTAAAGCACATAAAGCATGCACTTTAAGCGCCAAAATATATAAACACTTTTAGGGGCATCATTTTTGAGGTTTTGTTGTAGGGTAGTGGTAGCATACTGCTACTTTTTCTTGAGAGAGTTGGTTCGAATCCCTCAAAATCTTGTTTTATTTTAGGTTTTTTTTTTGCTTTAGGTGTAAATAAAGTTTGGGCCGACCCTGATGCCCTTATACCCCACTAAAGAATATGATTACTGAGAGGCTGAACCGCACAATACTTGAAAAGGTGAGAAGCCTTTCAAGCGAGACATTCTGAGTGAGATGTTTTGGGCTGAGGCTGCAGCAACTGTGGTGTATGTAAACATAACACCATAAAAAATACTAAACTATCAGATTCCAGAGGAGAAGTGGTCTGGAAGGAAACCAGAGTTTTCCCACATGAAAAGATTCATATGCTTGGCATATTACCATGCCAGTTAAGGGAAATTAAAACCTAGAGCTAGGAAAGGAGTTTTCTTAGGTTATCCTCAAGGTGTCAAAGGTTATAAACTATATAGTCTAGAAGACAAGAAATGCATTGTTTCAAGGGATGTAATTTTCAGTGAGGAGGTGATTTACAAAGACATTGGAAAGGTTCTTGAGACTACGAAAATCATCGAAATTCACAAAGGAAGAAAAGAGTGACATTCAATATTCCTGGAGATCAGTTTGAAGTGGGTGAATCAAGCAATTAAACAAACAATTCAGATGAAGGTGGAGTTTTGCTAGAGCTAACTCAAGAACTCAAGGTTGAGACATATATTGAAGATAATGATAATCTACAGTTTCCAAAAGATGACTATATGCTGGCTAGAGACAAAGAAAGGAGAGTCATAAGGAAACTAAACCAATTTGTGGAGTCTAATGTGGTACATTATGCTCTAAATATGTCACTACTGATGGAAGAAAACGAACCAAAAACTTACCATGAAGTTATGAATGGGAGATACAGAGAGCGATTGATTAAGGCTATGGATGAGGAAATTGATTCGTTGCACAAAAACCAAACATGGAATTTAACTCAAGTTGCAGAAAATCAGAGGGTTATTGGATGCAAATGGATTTTCAAATTCAAACCTGGAATTCTTGGTGTTGAATAGTCTAGATTTTAAAGCTAGATTAGTTGCAAAGGGTTTCTCACATATCGAAGGTATTAATTATCATGAAATATTTTCACCGGTAGTTAAGCACATTATTATCAGATTGGTGCTGTCAATGGTGGTTCAATTAGATATGGAGCTGGATCAGTTGGATGTAAAGACAACGTTTTTACATGGAAACCTACATGAAACAATCATGATGCAGCAACCTGAAGGGTATTCTAAAGGTGATCAGGTTTATTTAGTGAACAAATCTTTATATGGATTGAAACAATCATCTAGGCACTGCAACCTAAGGTTCAATCAGTTCATGATAACTTAAGGTTATATAAGGAGTGATTTTGATTCGTTTGTATATCTGAAGAAGTGTAAAGGAGGCAACTACGTGTATCTACTGTTATACGTTGATGATATGCTTGTGGCATCTACAAATATTAGTGAAATGAAAAGGTTAAAAGGTCTCCTAAGCAACGAGTTTGAGATGAAGGACCTTGGACCAGCTCTACGGATTCTAAGCATGAATATCATCCGAGACAAAAAACAAGGAACACTGAGACTCACACAACAAACATATCTTGAGAAGGTGTTAAAGAATTTCAAGATGAATGAGTCTAAGCTTGTTTCAACTCCTATGGGAAGTCATTTTAAGCAATCAAGTACTAAGCTAGAGAACAAAGATAAGGTAGAAGAGGAGATGCAAAACGTACCTTACTACGTTAGTTGCTTCATGAGTTGTCCTAGTCAAGAACATTGGACATCGGTTAAATGGCTCATGAGATTTGTTAGAAGCTCAAAGGATTTAGCTCTGACTTTCAAGAAATCTGACAAATTCAAAATCAGAGGCTACTATGATAGTGATCATGGAGCTAACATGGATAGGCGTAGATCGATAACTGGATATATATATTCCAAGCTGGTGGAAACACCATCAGTTGGAGGTCTGGTTTACAGAACGTAGTGGCTTTGTCAACCACAGAGGCAAAGTTCATGGCGTTGGTAGAAGCTGGAAAGGAGACTTTGTGGCTGAAAGGCATAACCTCTGAGCTTGGGTTTCCACAAAAATCTGTTGACATCTTTTGTGATTCATAGAACGCAATATGCTTGGCAAGAAACACTGTTCTTCATGGAAGAACTAAGCATATGACAATGAGGATGGGATGAATTAGAGAAGTGGTTGAAGATGGGTTAATTGCAGTGAAGAAGATCGGAACATAAGAGAACCATGCAGACATCCTAATTAAATATGTTCAAATAAGAAAGTTTTAAGAAGCTCTGAGTCACATTAGGGTGCTCAGGAATAGAACTCACTATCGAAGAGGTGGCAATGTCTTTCGACAGGTGGAGCTATGCCGGAAGGTAATTGATCGAGAAAGTGGAGAAGGCTTGTCTCGTGGTTCTGCGAAGAAACAAAAATCAAGGTGGATATTGTGGATTTGATTTGGGTTTCTGCGGAACAAAGACTTAATGGGCTTAGACTTTAATTCATCAATAATATCTAGATAAGACCCAAATTCAAGTTTGACTTATATTGGTTAAAAATTGAATTGTATTATTTTTTGTGTTCATTGCTTTATGGGTCGGCTGCGAAGGCAAAAGAAGTTTGGCTGCACCAACCTTGTTGTTTTGTCTTATACCTTCAAGAATTAAATATGACAGAAAGGACATAATGAGGGAGGTGATTAAAAGGAGAGGTTTTGCAACATATGAAGAGAGAGTCTAAGTTTTTACCTTGTAAGAGAGAGTTATGAGGAAGAGAAAGATGTGAGAGATGAGAGTTCTTCATTTTTGTATTGCTTATGGGATTTTTCTTTCTTGGGTGAGTTACTGATCTTTGTAACAAGGTGGTGAGAGATCTATGAGTGTGTAAATCAGTTTATCTTTGAGATCATAGTTGATTACTCACTGAGACGTACACTACAAGAAAATATGTGTATAGCATCAGTAATATTATATAATTTAAATAAATGACACTATATAGAATCAGTTATTAGCAAATGACACATTATATGTGATTTAACATCATTTATGACAAATGACATTATTATTGCATCTTTTACAACCGTACAGGACATCATATATAGTATGATGAAAAAAATTGCATCATTTTCTTAAATTGACACTAATTATTTGAGTCACCACTTTCATAGTCATTTTTATAAGTGATGTAAATAGTGGTTGTATCAATTAAAACTGATGCAAACAAATAAAATAAATGACACTATACGTTTAATTTTTTGTAGTGGTACCTTAGTGGATTGCTTTGGGAACTCGTGTATTTCTTGTCTAATTTCTTTTTGTTTATGTTTTATTTTTATTTTTGGCTGTAAGTTAAACAACAAACAAAGTTAACTAAGAATAAGAGAGTGAATTGTCGATTAACTAAGATAAAAATAGACAAAGTTCACTACAAAAACTATTAAAACACAAATATAAATTTTGAATTATAAGTGATAGGATTACGTCAAACACTCATGTTAATATCTTTCTTATTGGGATATACGAAAATTTTCAACATGTAACTAGTCAATTTTTTTTGATCACTAATAAAAAAAAGGCAAATAACCCACGAAAGGCTACGATTTTTTCCGCGGGTTTTGATCCACCAATACCCACGAAAATTGTGGTGGGTGCCCGAATTTTAAATTAATTTTTTTTTTGGTTTTAGTTTGTTTTAAAATTTAAATTTAAATTATAAAAAGAAATAAATATATTAAATATTTAAATAATAAACAAAAACAGAAAAAGGTTTTACAAATAGTTTTGTAGTCCAAAATGTAATTAAAAACATCCAAAAAAACCTATTACGGGTTGTGGTCTAAATCAATACGCATTGAGGGCATAGGAGTCGTGACATCGTCTTCCGGTTGAGTCCGGGTTGACGTCCTCGACCCACCAGGAAGTCGCTCCATCAATATATCGAGTTTGGCATTAATGTTGCCCATCTCGGCTCTAATGTCATCAATCTCCCTTCGATGATGCGCTTGGGAGCTACTAGGGTAATCGTCGATCGGCTGATAGAATTGCGTCTGTGCACTGCCTCCACCGTATAACGTTCCATATCGTGGTCTAGCACGCTGCATCTGATGAGTTGACAATGTAATGTTTAAATAGATAATGTATTGTCAAATGCAATTAAAATCAAAAACGTACTTGAACGTATAATTGGTTAATGATATCCCGAGAAGGACCAGTGGTGGAATCGACAGTGCCTGGTGAATCTTGAATGTGGGTAGCTGCAGCTTCGACCTCTCTCACGAGCTCCTCGCAGCGTTGATCGACAAACGTACCGTCCTCGCGTGTATGTGTTGTCTTCACTAAATCCACAATCGACGGTGGATCAGAACCATGAGCCCTAAGCCTCTGCAAATGTAAAAGTTTTATGTCATATTTATAAGAAATTCCAAATATATTAAAATTAATACTTATGGTAATTGAAATTAAGAAATAACACTAACCAACTCGTACTCAATCTTCGCGAAAGAGTTAGGCCCGGCAGTATATTTGTGCATTCCTTTACCGTCTTTATTAGTTTTACGGCTAGTCGCTGCGGCTTGACTCTTACGAATTGCAGCCTCAGTCTGCCAACCCTCCGTAAGAAGCGCCCAATCATCCTCGCTGATGTAACTGGGTCTTTTGTTCGATCGCTTCTTTCGACTAATGTCTTCCCCAATTCCTTTCTTCATCTTTTCCTTCCAATGGTAAAAGACGATGTCCTCATATTTCGGGTCCCAGTTGTAGTTTTGCTTAATTTTATAAAAAAAATAATTGTTATTAAATATTTTCATTTAAACCATTATTTTGTTAAAAATTAATTATTTAAACGTACCACAAATGTTCCCCACCAAGATTGAATCTTTCCTGGTGCTGCTTTTTTGACATCAGACCAATTCCTCCATGGACCCCAAAAGTTCCCTTGCCAAGTGTGTTTAATAAAAGTTGTGACCGAATCATCGATCCCAAACCTTTTTAATTTGCTTGCAATTTTAGTGTTGATTTGGTAACAAAATTAACATATTAATTATTTAAAGGTTGTTGTCTTACCATAACGCTCAGTTTTCCTTATCAAGATGTAGTTGGGGTTGCGAAGCCCTAGTTGGAGCTTCGTAAACCGCATGTAAACGGCAACGATACTCGCGAGAGGCCCCGCGAGCTGATCTCGAGAGATCGTAATGTGTGCCACATGACCCTGTATAATCAGAATTCGAAGACGCCATAACTATAAAACATATTTTAGAATTTCTAAGTAATACATAACTAAAAACAAAGCGTTTATATATTTTGTATAGTAATAGGATTAGTATACAAAATTACATGCATGTCTTTGTACGTATTTGTACAAAGATTTAAATGTGATATACAAGTTTTTAAAAATTAAAATTTTAATTTTAAAATAGGGTTAAAATTGGTTAGATTGTAATCATATTTTGGTTAATAAATATGTTCAATTTTTGGAATGATGATTTTGTAAAGATGATTTTCGAAACTAAACAATTTTTTTCAGTTGGAGTCTAAACATTGGGACTTAAATTTTTTCATTTTGTTAAATTTCCAAATCACGAAAGCATGTAATATTAATCATAAAAAAAATAGTGTCGATTTCATCCTAAAATTTTTTAAAAATTTATTTTAATTTGCAAATACTTATGGAAAGCGAATCTAACAATGAGAACAAGTTTCTAATTGAGGTACAATGTTAAAATCAGAGTTAAATGGCACATATTATCCAAGAATCGAATTTTTGTGGAAAATCCGCAAAAATAGCAAAAACTTAGATTTCCCCAAGCTAAAATGGCCAATAACAAGTTGTTCTAGTGTTAGGAAGGCAAACAAACAATCCTAACCATGATTTGTCCGAAATTTTCGAAGTTTTAAACAAATCCTAGAAATTGGGGGTTTTGGGAAATGTAGGAAATGAGGACACTTACCTGGGTGAGGAGGATAATCGGTGGCTGGGGGAGGTTTGGCCGCTATCGGATTGGGAGAATCGTCGCCGGGATCGCCGGTTGAGGGAGAGAGGGTGAAGATTGTCGAAAATGACGAAGAAGTGTTCGTCGGGGAAGATAAAGAGGTACCCACGAAAAATTTCGTGGGTATTCGTGGGTTTTTTAAAAAACGTCACGAAGGACCCACGAAAAGCCACGAAGTTTTCCGTGGGTAAAAGTAAATAAAATGTTTTTGGCAAAACATGTGGTTCGATCCCGGGGCTTATACATTAAGAGGGGTACACGTTGCCAGTTGAGCTAAGGTCATTTACTGTTATTTGTTTACACGCGGTAATATATGAACGGCAAAATGATTGTGTTTTTGTTGATACATAGTCATAATTTTTATTTAACAAAACAACAACATTACAATACAAGAGAAACAGATTCGAAGATTTTGAAACATGAAGGTAGATAATTCTCGAGAGTACAAGAACGCAATGCATTAAGCTTATTCATATCAAGGCTTGTAAGCCAAAGTCCGATTCAACGTTCTACGTGGGTAGAGTTTAATCATCACCATCAAAGTCTGGGAGTGTTGCAAATTCGTAATCATTATTGACTTCGTATCCGGCCACGATATGATTTCCATCTATTATCTCTTACAGATGGAAGAAGTGAAAGAAAATTAGTAACGTTGTTTATTTAAATCACAAATTTGAATTTATTAAAAAAATTAAACCTTGACGATGTTGCGAGTAGTTATATTGAGGTACTTAGAAGCCGAGTTAAAACGGGATACAGTCACATTACGTACAATAACCACCAATCCAACCGCAGTAGCAAGTCGATACTCATCATTTATGAAGATGTTACGGTGCATACATCCGTCAATTTTCCCAGATGGATCCTTTAGGGTGACAAGAAGATCTCCTTGGCCGTTTGGGGTTATAGTTGAGATCATTGCCACAATCTAAAACTGATACTTGTTACGAGGACAAAACACACACAATACCAAAAAATATGCAAACATGATACACCAGTATTACCTTCTTCACTTTAACAAATTGATTTGCCGGGCACTGTATTTCGGCAACCTGGGTCCAAAATGGAGGCGTTCTGTTCGTAAACGTACCTACAAGTACAAACAATAGGTTTAGGAATTTTTATCTTTGAATCATAAAGAATAAGTGGACTACATGCTTTTGTACCAGCGTGATGCGATAACTCTATGGATGGTTGGATATGTCTTCAGACATCCAACAACACAAATCAAATCTGTAAAAGCAAACAGTAAACTGTGGGTAGCAGGCATGTGCACAAACCTGATTAGACAGCTCGTAGTAATGGTTTTATTTGCCTTCCAACATTCATCCGCTTAAATCAAATAAAAAAAAAGGTCATAAATACAAGTGGAGGTAATAATCTTCGATTGTGTTGTATACACTTAATTAATTCGATTGTCCAGCTTTTTCAAATGGAATAAAACAACAAAATAGCCTAGTTAGATATTCAAAACACATATGAAACCAAATATTATTATATCATGACGTGAAAGACTTACAATAATAGAGAGTAACATACATTGAAAACACAAATTAGTCAAGAAGTAAACAACAAAGACTTACATAGAACTACAAACAAATGTTTATTTTTGTTTTACCTTACATAAACAACACATACTCATCGATCACACATGACCGACTTTAGTATATAGATTTGACAGGTACTACTGTTTATTCGTGCCTCCTCTCTTCATCCCCTTCGTGCTTGCCCGGTTCGTGTCTAAAACCATCCATGCCACCCCTTTCCCTTGATTGATATATCTGGAACTCCATCGCATAACTCCCTTTTCATTGCATCTACATCAAGATTTAAGTTTGGGCTTTCCGGTCTCTGGGCATCATCATTATTATCACTACATTCACTAGAAGTACTTTTACAGTAACTATCAGACTTAATCTTCGAAGGAGATGGTTGTACATCTTTGCATAGCCTTTCCCATAATTCATCTATATCAATATTCGGGTCGGGACTTTCCGGCCTTTGCGCATTTTCTTCTTCATTAAAACCATACGTGTCCACATCATCACATTTAGGACTCAAATTACCACCTTATGAGTAGGTATCAGATTCCCACGAGTATTTGGGTACCTCCGACGGGTATCTGGGTCTCTCCCCAGTGAATTCGTCGCATTGCGTTTCAATTTTCCACGAGTATTTCGGGACTGCGAAGTTGAACAACTCATGGGTTTCTTTACTATCTTCAATAGGTGATCGACTTGTCATCTGTGGGGTTTATGAAATTTTATTAATATATTTCTATGTCAAATAGCTTGTGGGATGTCTAAATTCGACCACTTATATTTATAGTGGGTACATGTGTGCATTTTGACAGGAGGAGAGTTGTATACCCGCAAAAATTTTCGTGGGTTTCCGTGGGTAAAAATGTAACCCGCGGAAATTTTCGTGTTTTTCGTGGATTTTATCTAACCCACGGAATATCTCGTGGGTTTTCGTGGGATTTATTTAACCCACTAAATAATTCGCGGGTTTTCGTGGGTTTTACATAAGCCATGAAAACTTTCGTGGGTAATATCCCACGGAAACCAGCGAGAATTTTCGTGGATCGGAGTTTACTGTTCATCGTGGCTTTAGGCGTGTTTTCGTGGGTTTGGGCTACACCCACAAAATTTTTCGTGACAATTTCGTGGGTATAGCATTTTTTTTTACTAGTTTATCGTTATTAATTGTTTTATGAATTTCAAATGATTCACTTTTAGTTTTGAACTTTTGTATATACTTTACTTTCAAATTCAATAAAATTCAACTTGTATGTTGAAATCCAGTAAAAAATCATTTATATAATTTCAACTAGTATCTGTTTTTCTAGCTCAGAAGAAGAAAATCCAAAACTTCTTACTTACGGATTCTTTAAATTTCTTAGTTAATTTTAAGAGTATTTTTTAATCTTAATATGCATTCTCGCTTTCTTTCAGTCATTTTCCTGACCATATGTGTGTCTTAAAATCATCATCTTTTTCCTTGGGTTGTGTCACCTTAAATACTCCACCAAATTAGCTGAATATGTAAGTCGTGGATCATTTTTTGATACTCCACCACTTTCCTGTTGTATTTTATGATACTTTACTATCTCTTTCTGGTGAAATATTAAATTGATATTTCCTCTATTCCAAAATATAAAATATTTTACTTGAATGCATATTTGTTAAGGGAATTTGTTTTCATTTTTGTCATTAAATAAGTCATTGAATTGTAATCCAAGAAAAAGAGCAAGTAAGAATACTGTAATAATAAAGGATGAGTTACTGTTTATGAACTTTTAAATTTCTTAACTAAGAAATTGTTTTAATTAATTTTGGAATAAATTTAACTAAAAAATTGCATAGATATGTGAGAAAATCATATGAAATAGAACAAGAAAAAGTCTAAAACATCTTATACTTTGTCCTATTTTATATTTTGAAAGGAATATCATTTTTTTATTTTTGACAGAATTACCGAAAAAATACAGAAATAAAGTAAAGAAAAAACACATACAACAATCTGACAAACTAAACAAACAAAAAAAAAAACCTAAGATGGGAAGGAACAACAAGACAAATAGAATATCATGTGAATTCCACTGCTAGGAAACTCTTGACTCCGACTAATAGGAACCCCGCATCATCCTTTGTAGAGGACTGAGATCTCCGACAC
This sequence comes from Lepidium didymum, assembly GCA_963920545.1. NCBI lineage: Eukaryota > Viridiplantae > Streptophyta > Magnoliopsida > Brassicales > Brassicaceae > Lepidium > Lepidium didymum. The sequence continues at coordinate 14,328,769 of OY986982.1, forward strand.
TGAGGTTCAGTGTATCATCTCTGACACTAGTAAAAAAAAGCAAATACCCGCGAAAATTTCGTGGGTAAATACAAAGAAATTTGGTGGCTTTTTGTGGGTTAACCCGCGAAAAGCCACGAAAAAAATTCATGGGTATGGCGTCGTGGATAAAAAAATTTTTGTGGGTATCTATTTATTCTTTTTTTAGCATCCGCGGGGATTCGAACTCGGGTCTCAATAGGATCATATTAATCACTTCTTTTGGGACTTGAACTAGGGTCAGGTGAGGGTCATTGTTGGGACATTACCAGCGGAGCTAGGGACAATTCTTGGTAAGCAATACCATTACTAATATATATTATTAGTAATGGATGTTCGTAATTATTTAAGATAGATTATTTTTAAAATACGGTCATCGAATTTTCATTTCATGTGACTTTTTTATAATCATGTATCAGTAATTATGTATTCTATAAGAAAAAAAGTTTTAAAATCATGACACAATTTTAAAACTTTAAAATTAAAAATACAACAACTACAACACACTGCATATAAGCTTAGGGGTGGGAATTCAGGTCGGGTCGAGTCGATCAGTAATCGGGTTATTCGGTTAGTAGAAAATCGGTCCGAAATAAACAACCAAAAAATCGGGTTGGGTCGAGTTGGGTCGGAATTTTTTCTTTTTTTTTTTTTTTTTTTGGAAAAATTCAAAAAAATTCAAAAAAACCCACGAAATGCCACTAAAAATTTCGTGGGTCACATAATACCCACGAAATAACCCACGAAAAGCCACGAAAATTTTCGCGGGTATTATTTACTATTCATCGTAGATTTTCGTGGCATTTTGTGGCTTTAGGGCTATACCCACGAAACTTTTCGTGGCTTTTTCATGGGTATAGCCTTTTTTTTACTAGTGATACGTGTCAAGGACAATCTGTGAAACTTTTCAAAGACTTGCCATGAGCGAGCTAGACCGAGACGCGCCCTTGAAAGCTAACCCAACAAGACCTACAGCTCTTCCTCGGATTGACATACTTCAGGCCTACGAGCATCTCCAATACCTAAAAACCAAGCGAGCCATACCCTTCAAACTTAATCTTCTGCTAGCTTCGAACACCGGAACGCATATGGCATGAAAAAACAACTAAAGGTTGAGTCAATCAAACCAACACACCCTATAACTAGAATCTCGCACTAAACCCAATCCGGGAACTCACCTATCTAGTCTCGCACCTCCGGACTATCTAAAACCTTAGATGTAGTTGTCCTCACACTAGATCTACGTTAAGAAACACTAGCTTAAAGGAAAGGAAGAGAGAAGATACCCTGATTCTTTACAGTTGTTGAATATTTTTTTTGTTTCGGATCGAATCTCGTGATTTTTTTTTACTTTTTAACATCATAAAATAATCAAAAACACTTTTTGAGTCTTCGAATATTTTGCTTCCAAGAGTCTTTGTGTTTTGTAGTTTACTCTGTTTCTAAGCACAAAACCCTATTTTTTTGAGGTGAAGTTAGTCTATGTTCTTATCTTATGAGGTTTCTATTCATTGGTAGTCTCGTTAGGGAGATGAAAGAATCCACTTTGGTTGCTTTTATTGTGGTCTGCATACTTCAAGGTGTTACCTTTAAATTAACTTAGTTAATGCATATGTTTTCTTAAATTAACCATGATCTTTTTCTTTCATCGTTTCAATGCAGATTTTGCATCAAGACAAATCAGATACTATGGAGAATCTTGTGATACAATTGAATGACTACAGGAAAACGAGTTTTCTTAGAAAAAACGCTATCATAAGATATGATAGCATTATTAGAAGCGCTCTGTCTGCCCCTGTCATAGATCAGACATTTTAGATAGCGGTTTTTGGCGTTGCTATTATATGTTAGTATTCAATAGCGCAATTTTTTTATATGCAATCATCCATTTTATAATAGCGTTTTATTTTGTTATTACATATTCTTATTTGCAGCGTTTTTATGAGTAATAACATTTATATAAAATATAATTATTTTTGTAATATATTTTAAATAAAAATTTTGAATTAAAAACTAATAAAACACGATTTAATATTAACTACCAACAAATTATGTTTAAACTACAACATCATTAATCCGAAAACATTAATTATACAAAGTTATACAACATAATGAAACACAAGTACACAAAGTGCTACAACTCAACAATTAGATGAATGTAATCTTATCATGGCCAAGCTACAGTGGTACCTACTGCATCAGCTATGACTTCAACTTCAGAGTTTGGTCTCCACACTTGTGCATTATCAATCTTCGAAACCTCTACCTAACCTTTGCTAGCATTGGGACCTAAAGGAACGAAATGGACCTTGTCTGTCGGATCAGTTAAACACATACGACCTATTGCAACACTATGCCCAGAGTTATCAAAATCTAATAGAATGCACTTTTTTTTGCCGCCTTTGCTTGAACCAGTACTATTAGTAGCAATACCATTCTAGTAGTCCAAAAAAGTTAACACATTCATCAGATATATATTCCAACACTAATCTAAACATTTGACTAACTTAAACCAACACATATAGCAAGTATTAGTAACTAACCTGATGTGATGGTCTAAGAACATAGACTATCAATAGGTGCAGTCTGTAGGTGTATCTTATCAATAGGCCATGCGATGGTCTCCTTTAGTGTTTCACAACCAACTCGACCCTCACATCTGCAACATTTGGTCTCAGAGGTATATTGTTGACCAAGTCTTTAGGGTCAGTTGACAACAGTATACCATCATCAATCAAGTCATTACCCACTTTCCAATAATCAAAGAGTTGAACTCTTCCTAGTGATGCAAATGTAGCCTAATTAGTCATTCAAATAGAAAAACATATTATTAGAGGCAATTCATATGAATTATTAGAATTGAATTATTACATTAGTAATAAATTACATCTGACCCGACAGTGTTAGGAGGTTGAGTGTAGTTGTTGTCATCGTCCAAGATAATCTTGTCTGTAGGCCAAGTGATTTTAACACATACAGCTTCAATCAGTTAGAAAATGGTTTGAGTAGGTCTCCATACAGATGCTTCTTGCACTACAACAGACTTCACAAGTACAACAGCTACATTAGGGCCAATAGGAATGCAACCAATCTTATATGATCGCTCATTAGAGCAAAACTCTCATTCCACAACAACAATATCTATATTTGAGCACCAATCAAATAGTTGGCACTTAATTCCGCCTTTGCTCACATCACTTACCTCAAACGTAGGAACATCATTGCTCTGAAACATTACCAAAACTTATCTTTAACCAAACATCATGCTCTAATTTAACATAAGCAACAAACATTAGGTCTGATAAGTTACCTTTTTGGCAGCCAAGTCACTAACCACATTTTGCAATTCTTCAAGCTTACTAATTAATTCTGCTTGAATAGTTTCAAGCTTCTCCACATGTGAGTCTCGAGCCTGCAAGAATGCCATCTTGGTAGCAGTAGTAGCTCTTCCCAACCCCTTAAGTCTTCCAGATTTTTTTTTCCTTATACATAACTCACTGCATCTTCTTTGATATTATCAGTGGTTGTGGAGTCCATCTCACTATCAATTGACTTGATTTTTTTCCTAAGAACAATGTATGAACACAGTTACTATAAGTGACTTTTAAACATCCTGAATAACAAAAATTAATAAGAATTGAAGTCATTCTCACAATAGTTTCAACAAATTCTTCCCTCACGGGTTTTCCATCAGCATGTGTGTGTTCTTTTTATCCATGCCTTGCTTCTAGTAACTGTGGTAGGAACTCAACTGTTTTGTTTCTATAAATTCATACACATACATTGAATTAATATTACAAAACTCAAGTAACTACATAGACATACATACCATTTCATGAGCCATGCGAGTCATTCCTTTACGGCTAGTGGTGTGAGAAATTTGTCCATTCCTTGGCTGCCTGTAACACTCACTTTATTCTTAATTATTGACATAGTCAAATACATCAATAATATATTAAAAACTTAGATACTAACTATTCAATACATATGTGAATCAATATCACCTTAAAAACATTGGTACTTATGTTTTTCACCCAATTGTTCCAAGTTGATATAGAGTGGATGTTGCTAGGTTTTAGTTGCTGTTGTTCAACCTTGTATTTTGCATTGCGACCTTTAGAAGCAAGCCTAGATTTCGAAGCCCTCCACAAACAACCCATCTGACTGAAGACTGTTTGTTTTTGTCAATCTTCTTGTAAATTGAACCTCCCCTAAAACATATTGCAAAGTTGAACATGAATTCATCAAGTGAAGTATACATATATTCTTATTCAAAAAAAGTAAAAGAATTAACATGAATTTCCTCCCACATTGTGTCTTTTGTCTGATCATCAAGGTGCCTTTAATCATCCAGCAGAAATGGCATATATTCCCTAACAAGAGATCCAAGGAAAAGGACAATGTCACTGATCCACGATCCACATGCTCACCTAAAGCCTTATCTTCCACATGCTTTGCCACATTGCGCATACGAGTTGGACATCTAGTCTTCTTTTTAAAGCTCTCAGAATGTTGTGTTTGTACATCAGAAGAGCTGGGAACACTGTTAATGGCAGGCAGGATCAATTCTTCTACATGTGTTGGATCTGCTTTTACTTCTTTGTTAGATCCATCTTCAGGAATGTTTATCAGACATCTCGTTTCCTACTACCTTTGCTGGTTTTTGCTTCCTACTTTTCTTCTGATTCATTGAAACCTCTGGACTCACATCAAGGCATGTTTGGCGCTTACTGCGACTCACATCAAACTTGTCATTTCATAGTATTAATCATCTACCAAAACACCTTTACAATCATCCCTAACATAAAAACTTTCATCATCAGAGGATTGATATCCTAAATCTTCAATTTGTTGGACTGATAATGGTGCAGATAGAAGCTCCTCTACTGTCTATAACTCATTATCTCCTCTTAGTGGCGCTTGCATAACAACATACCAAGGTGAGCTGTCATCTTCTCTAGAATAAAAAAACTTGCTTAGCTTGCGATAGCATAATAAAAGGATCATTTATAAATGTTGCTTGACTCATATGGAGGTTCACAAGCGTGAAACCATCATCCTCTTTCACTACATTCCCTTTGTTAGCCCATACACACTTAAACAAAGCAACATGGAACATGTGATAATCCAGCAATATGATTTCTTTTACCACACCATAAAATGTCACTATATCCACCATCTGTCTACTATCTTTAGCACTTACTCGACACATAGAAAATGCTTAATATGTTACTCCACTGTTCTGAGTCTTCCTTTTAACATTGTTTATAAGGAATTGATGTCCATTAACTATAAACCCCTTATAAGATTGAGCACTATTTCTTGGTCCAAAAGGAAGCCATCTCAGCCTAGTAGTATGCTCCTTCGAGTTAGTTGGCATCTAACAAGAAACATGACATAAGTGATTCACTACAAAAAAAAATTGAGCTATTGTAACAATTGTATTGTGACTATGAATATTAGTAATAATTTATGACGTTTTATATACAATTTTGTTACGAATTATGTTTGTTACGAATCATTGGGACTCTACTCCGTAACGATTTGTGACAAAATTGTTATTAGTTTTTTTGTCACAAGTATATTGTGACGTTTTTGTTACCAAAATGCATTTGTGACACGTGTATTATAACCATTTACAAATCATCACAACTTCGTAACAATATCTTCATATTGTGATGAAATATTATGTATAAATACAAAAACTTTTTTGTAGTGATTACTATATATTATAATAACATATATAAAAATAGAAATATTGCATGAGAACCTTCTCTGTGATCCACTGTGAGAACTTTCTCTATGATCTTTCCATAATATTTTTTCATTTTTTGTGCATCTGACATATGTAGCTTGAAGCTCTTGTAGATGCATACTGATTCAAAAAAAGGATAGTTCGTAATGTATTTATAGTTCAAGTGTGTAAACAATACAACTATTACTTAAATGTATGGCTCCATTTCACCGGTATTCATTAGAATATACCGGTGAGCTATATCTCGCTCCTTATCAGTCATTGTAACTTGAGTAGCATTATGCAGTGGTCAGCCTTCAAGTATATGTTGATCTGGCTCAGTGTCTTCATTACGCATAATTGATTCTTGTACTGGCAAAGATTTTTGTAGAAACTCAACACAAAATGCAATGCATTCACCGACTAAGTATCCTTCAGCCATACATACCTCTAGCCTTGCAAAATTCTTAACATATGACTTAAGTGTCTTCATGTACCTATAATTCAATGAAGTTGCTTATTGTGAGTAATAGATAATACTTATTACTGAAGTATATCAATATGTATAACTTAAATGTACCTCTCAAAAGGATACATCCATTTGAAGTGTACATGGCCACCTAATCGTGCTTCTCATGCTAGATGCAATGGTAGGTGAAACATAATATCGAATAGTGAAGATGAAAAGAATATCTCCAACTGGCACAATGTTTCAACAACATCTGATTCTAATTCAAGCAGCTTATTTGGATCAAGAACAGTTGACACAATATGTTGAAATAAATGCAGAGACGATCCATTGTATTTCGAGGTCCTTTTGGTAGTAAACTTCGCAATGCCACAGGAAACAAATTATGCATCAGAACATGGTGATCATGCGACTTCATACTACCAATAATTGGAGGCTCATCAGATACACAATTCGATATATTTTCACAATAGCCATCATGGCCTCTAAATTTGGATAACCTCTTACATAATATTTGCTTTTCTGACTTAGAAAACCAGTAAGCAGCTGGAGGTAAATAAATTCTCTTCCCACATACTTGTGTATGCAAGTTGCTTCGAATTGCCATATCTTCTAAATCTTTACGTGCTTTGATGTCGTCTTTCGATTTCACACTATGCATCAGAATAGACAACAATGCATCTGACACATTCTTTTCCACGTGCATGACATTAATGTTATGTCAGACAAGCATATCCTGACACATGATTTCACACAATGTATTAGAATATACATTAGATAAGCAACAAAATTTAAAATTAAAACCTATTAACCTTCCAATAAGGCAAGTCAAAAAAGATTGATCTTTTTTTCCACCGCCATAAATCATTGTCTTCCTCATGTTCTTCAGCTGAAATTCCATCATCATCATCTGGTTCTATTCTTCTTCTCTTACTTTTCTTATTCAAAGGCCAACCAAAATTATTTCTAAAGTCCTTAAGGCTCTCATATATGTCTGTTCTAGACTGAATTTTTCAGCAGTACCCATTTCCACAATATTGTCAAACCATCCTATTTTATATCTATAAGGATGTCCAGGTCTTAGTCTCTTCTTCTTACCCATGTAAACATGCTTTCGACTGAATTTTAACCACCTATGAGGTGTATCCTTCCCACATACATTACAAACTTGCTTCCCTTTAACTTTACATCTAGCTAATGTTCTCAATGCAGGGTAATCGGTGATACTCCAAAACAACATATCTAACAGAGTAAACTTATCCTTCTTGAATGAGTTAAATACTATATACCTTCATTCCACAAGTCATTTATTAACGGTTGCAGATAGATATCAATTATGTTCCCAGGTGTTGTAGGTCCATGTATCAACATTTTCAACATGATATTATCTGCTTTCATACACTCTATTGGAGCCATGTTGTAATTAACTAATAGATTTGGCCATGTGCTATACTTAGTATTCTGAATAGAAAAATGATTCATCACATCAGTAGCAATCCTAGTCTAAGATTTCTACCTTCTGCAACAAATTCTAGTTATTTTTCATTTACCTGAGCTCATGTCAATGAGTCCACTGGATGCCTCATAGTACCATCAACACTAGTATTGTTGATGTGCCACCTCAAAATCCTCAACTAACTGTTTTGATCTGAACATCCTCTGAAATATATCTTTTATCGAAAAATAACTAAGGACCTTTGTTGAAATTCCTTTCTTTTCCTCGCCATAATGCTTATCCCTTTTCCATCTTGATTCAGAACATCTCAGACAGCTCACCAAATCCTTATATTGCTTTTGGTACATAATGCAATCATTTTGCACGCGTGAATGACCTCATATCCAAAACTAAACATCTTCAAAAATTTCTTCTACTCATCTGTAGACTTAGGCAGCAGATTGTCTCCAGGTAGCATGTCATGAACTAGTATAAGCAGCTGATCAAAATAATTCTCTCACATCCCACTCTTGACTTTAATTCGGTAAATACCCATTATTGCAGTTACCTTGGTATAGTTTACACACGTCGAGTACAATGGAGTTTCAACATCCACAAACTTCTTTCTAAAGTCAGATTCTGCTTCACTGTCAGTATTCTCAAATTGAGCTGCATTCTGCTGCTGATTGATTGCTTTCAATTGCCATAAATGTTGTCCTAATCAACTCATAAGCCTCATATTCAGATGTATGCACTTCTGTTGTTGTCTCACTTATACATCCGTGTTTACACCACCACTTACTTACCTTGTACTTCTGATTCATCCGTCTAATAACTAGATGTTCTAAAACTATCTAAGTTGATTGGTGGCAAACGTTTTGGCAGTCAACACAAGGACAAAACATTTCTGCTGGATAACCCAAACATCTTATTGATTCAAACACAAACTTAGTTGCCCCTTGCTCATACTCAAGGCTATTCCTATAAGTTCATTTAAAAGTAAATTAATCACTGAAAATGAATCAATATAGAAAAAGAAATCAGTAGAGATTTGTATTCACAATTAAGTCATTACCTTGGTAACGAGACCCATGTTTAATCCATTTAACAATAGCTCCAATCAAGTGTGCATACAAGTAATGAGTAGAGACAAGGACGTTAAGACATAACACCAAGACAAAATGATATTTTAACAAGAACCTAGTTTGAGTGATATACGTGATAGATTCACTTCGCTGCTGCTTGAATAGAACTACAAAACCAAAAACAATAGTACAAAATAAGAAACAAAGGTATAAATCAGAGAAATAGTTTCTTTTCTTTTGAATATCAGATTAACGTTTATAAAAGATACCTTAAAGAGTTTGTTCTCATTTTTGATATCGAGATTCTTCTCTTTTACTTGAACTACACAATAGAAAACAAAGGTATACATCAGCTAAAAGGTTTCTTCTCTTTTGGATACCAGATCGAAGATTTATACAAGTTTTAGTAGGTTACCTGAAAGAGTTTTTTCTCTTTTTTGATATCGATTTTTTCTCTTTTTTGATATCGATTTTTTCTCTTATGACCTGGCTTCAGCGGAGTTATGAGGTTATGAGATTCCGATTCGTGAAAGTGTTTCTATCAGAAATCGAGAGTCACGGGAAGATGATTTTGTGCTAGAGCGTCTAGATTTGAAATTGAAATTGTGATTTAGGGTTCGAGATTCCGATTTTAAGATTGAAAAATCTCAAAGAAAAAACACAGATGTGAAATGATAAGAGATTTACGAAGGATTTGTGCAGGAGATAAAGGAATTTGGAAAAAGTGAAGAGAGAATAGAGAAAGAGGGAGGAAGAACAAATTTTTTAGGTTTTTATCAATTTGAGGATTTTTGTTGGAGCCAAAATTTACTGAGTGTCCCGCTCCTGAATCTTTTATCGCCTACAGCTTTAGATAACGATTGTGTATATAAATTTTAAGACACGCAGAATTTGTAAATATTAATATAACATAGCATTTACGAAAACCCAACCGCTATATTAAACTTAATGGTACAACAACCATAGCATAAACATGAAAACCGATATACTCTTGTGATATAAATACCTCATATTCTTGTAGTGAATCTATTCATAGATGAGAAGAAACAGAAGGTTGTATTCGCTGAAGCGGGTAAAGATTTTGTCGATATACTCTATAGTGTTTTGACATTTCCAATGGGAACTATTGTTAGATTGACGGAGAAGTTTCAGAAGTCAGAGTCAATAGGAATAGGTTGTTTCAACAATATCTATGCAAGTGTTAGTAATTTGGAAATGAAGCATTTCAGTACTGAAGCTGGTAAGGAAATGCTTTTGTATCCGAAGAGTTTGAATCAGGAGAAATATCAAAAGATTAAGCTGAGGGTAAATGAACACGAAGCTGCCTAGAGTTTCATGTGCCCTTGTGCGAGTAGATTTCGGTGTAATAAACGCTATAGCAATTTCAATACCTCAAGATGTACTTGTGGGAATTTGATGAGTAAAGTAATTCAGATTGATAGAGAAAAAGGCCAAGTAAGCGGACATAATGATCATACTTCATTCATAATCACTGATGATTTGAAAGTCCAAGTTATCACTACTGGGTTGACACTTAATGTTCTTAAAGATCTTGGCTACGCAGATTGCGATCATTTGGTTGAGAGGACTCTCAGAGTTAATCATAAAACGGTAATACTTTATTTCTTCTTCTAAGAGTTTTTAACTCCATGTTCTTATGCCAGTTTCTCTTTTAACTTTCGTAGGTACTGACTTTGCTCGAGAATTTATTCACATCTGATACTCCATTGACCACTACATTTCTGAAAAAAGAGTAGCTCATGTGTTATGAAGAGCATAAACAAAACGCTGAGTCCTGTTCTTTGTGAAGATAGAAAGGAATCAGAAGCTGATCAAATGATTATGATAAATGCATATGTTAACAAGAAGGAAGGGAACATTCTATATGTTGAATGTGGTGAAGACTTTGTTAATCTTCTCTTCACTTTTCTTGCTATGCTCTTAGAATCTGTATGGCAATCATCGGGCAATGGAATCATCTTAGGATGCATTGGAAATCTGTACAAAAGCTTCAAGGACTTGAGTAGTGATTACCAAAGAGAAGCTAAATATGTACTTCCTTATTACTACAAGTGCCAGAAGCAGCTCCTTGATGTTGTCACAACCCATAAGCCACCAACCTACTACGGCTATGCTTCATACCATACTGAAAAACGTGCACTCTCTACAGTGTACAGTTTTTCTGAAAACTCCGGTCAGAGACCTGTTTATTCTTGGGATAAGGTCGTCCATGTGATATAGCACTACAAAAAAACAAGACCATAACCGATGGCCAATCCTGTTGGTTTCTGTCGATTATAGGCCATAACCGATGGGAACCTGCGGATAGTGGTCGTCAAGTACGCGTTGTCAATTTTTAAGATTCGGTCGGTAGCCGTTGGTTATCACCGACTGTCACTAACGGGAACGACCGTCGGATATGCTGTCGGTTATGAGCCGTAGGTTGATATACATGATTATTGCATAGGTTTTGCTTAGCATTTACATGTAGTTTTGCATCATTTTTAGTAGTTTATCTTTCATTTTAGTTTAATTTTGCTTCATATTGCATTTTAGAGTCCTAGGTAGATAGAGTCGCATATCTTTCGTTTTTGAGTCGGTTTCAGGTGAATTTGGATGCATTTCGAAGCTTGGAAGGTTAAGGAGGTTGGGCGCTATCAAACTATGGACAAATTGGAGCAAAGCAATGAAAGGAGAAAGAAGAACACATTCTGGTGCATGAAAAGTCGACCCTTACTCCGACGTTCTTGGAAGGTCGACGTTTTCAGCAACCAAAAGACCACATTCTGGAAAACAAAAAACGTCGACCACCTCTCCGAGGTTTCTGCAGGTCGACGTTTTCAACAAGTGAAGAACCAGTACAATGTGCTTAAAGATGGTGATCGATGAAGACCTTCTCGTGAACGGAATTGGATGAAATTTGGACACAAGATAGCCACAAGAGTCAGCTTTCATATGAAGGTGGTTTGAAGGCATTTAGACAAGCGGTTAGGAAGATATGGCAAATTTACTCAAGATAGGTCAATCTGCCGCGAAACTTAAGCCAAAGCTTCTAAATGTTGAAAAGGTCGACCCTTGCTCCAATGCCAAGGGGGGGGTCGACGTTTTAGACACGCGCTGATTTAATTAATTTGACCCATTTTGTTTTGGGGTATATTTAAGCAAACTTTGGATCATTTTTACAGACTCTTTTTATTTTTTTGAAGCTAAAAAGAACCTTAGAGAGAGTTTTGAGAGGGAGAATAGTTGGAGACCCTTTTGGGGATGATGATCTTTGGATCATCATCTCCCATCTATTGAAATTTATTCATCTTATCTCTTCTCTTGTTAATTATGTTTGTCTTTGCTTCTTTTGCTTTAAGTTTCTTTGTTGTTATGTTTGAGTAGGGAAGTGATAGGTTGATGGTTAGGTAGATCTTAGGTTTTGATAGTTGAATCTTGAGCTTAAGTTGATAGATCTTTAGATTCCTTCATTTAAGGTGTTCTTAAAGCTAGATTTAACTTGATCACCTAAATCTAGATGCTAGGAAAATTATCGCCCGAGAGGTGTTCGATGAAATTCCCGAATGACCTTTTTATGAGCTTTTCTTCCCTAGCCATTGAGAGATGATGTTAGGGTGATTAGTGGTCTTAGTGAGCTTGATTGTAATGCTTGTTAGTCTTTGAATTGACAAATAAGAGTTTAGCTCAATTGATTGACTAGGAAAGGGTTCATTGCCATGAGAGTGGGATGTTCCATTGTTGTGTCTCATGCCCTAGGATGATGCTTAATGGTTCCTTATGCATCTTGATTTGATTGTCATTTCCTTTGATAAATTGTCTTGCCATAAACCTATTGCTTGCTAGTTTTGTTTTGTCCTTTGTTAAGTGTGCTTGTCATTTCCTTTATGTTGGTTCTAGTTTTGATTTGGTTTGCTTGTTTTATTGTTAGTAGTCATTTAGTTCAAAACCCCCAATCTATTGCTATAGCTTAGATCTTCATTCTCATAGTCTTATTGTGTTGATTCTAGATTCTCTTGGGTTCGAACCTCAAATGCTTTCAATGATAATTGTTTAGCATTTGTTGATTATAAATGTAATTGATTGTTTTGCACCTCAAAAACGCCAGCATCATAGGTCCCGTTGATAGATCCAAAATCTGAAGGTGATAGTAATAGTACTGCTGATGAATCAACTACATCAAGTGTGGATTTGTGAAGAGAGGAACAAAGTTTATTGTAACAGATGATTTAATCATCAAACCCTTAAATTTAACCTCGACCTTTCGAGTGCTAAAAGAAAAACAGATCAGAATAGGGGATGTTGAGGTTCAAGTGATCATCATTAGAAAAGAAGAGGTAGTTTGCTTGTTACTTACTAACTTACTATAATTCTTTAACATGTAAGCGTATTAACATTATGTTGCACACTGCAGGCCATGAAGTTATTAGAAGCTTCATTAGTGACATTTTCTTCCTTAACCACTGGTCTTCTATCTATGAAATCAGCTTCCACAAGTGATCTACAAAGCAAAATTTAGACGCCAAAGATTGAAACTTGAGGATTAATGATCAACCTGAAATTATTAGTTTCTTCGTCATGTTTTTTGTCTCAAATTTTCACTTTGGTTACTTTTCATGACACATTAAAGTTTAGATCTTGAGCTAGACAAATCGTACCCTTGGATCTCGTTTAACTTGAAAGTATTCTGCTATTTGTTGATTTCTAGCTTCATTAGAATTATGAAAATGAATATTCGGCCTTTCAATTTGTGTAAAACTGTATATGTTGTTTAAATCCATATGTTTGATCTCAACGAAATTTGATGGTAATTGTAATATCTTTGGTTTAACGAAATCTATCTTCCTAGAATCCAGTGTTGCGAGTTACGAAAACACGATGTCATATCTGATAACTTTTGGTATTCCAATATTGATACCTTAAAGGTTACAGGAACAACAAAATCATTTTCACATATTTCTCAACTTTTTTTTTTCCGCATTGTATTTCATTCAAATTGGTTGAACCAATTACATAATAGAATAAAGTTAACCAATAAATGAATACAAAGAGTAACTAAGGTCTTCCACACGAAATAGTGAGAACAAGCTAATAATGACACATTAGCAAAATCACAGCAGTCTTGATTCGAGACACAAGATAAACAATTAGACGTTCTCGTACCCATAATAGCATATAGACTTCTAATACCTTTTACGAAATTATGACAATAATTCTCATAATTTAGAGAGATATTCTTCTATGAATTTACCAAATCTAGAAACCTAAACACAAAAACCAAAAGCAAAAACCCTAAAAACTCGATAAAGAGATTTGAAACCAATAACTTAAAAATAAAAATCTTTTGCGATTATTGCCGAGAATCATTGCTACAGTACTCCATCATATAAGCCGATACCAAAAGACTGAATTTTGATTTTTAAGGGCCACCACCATGCCTCCTAGATAGATTTATAAACCGATCTATGATAAAAAAAAAAAACCAAGCTATGATAGATGTAGTCGAAATCGTCGAAACAACATCACTCCAAATCTGTCAAAATTAGAAAATTCGAAGAAAATTCATGATGTTAGATTATAAATCTGAAACTCTTCGAGATGTATGAATAAAAAGGAAAAAAAAAAAAAAAAAGGGCACAATGTCAGGACTTGTAATCGAAAAAAGTTTAGAGCGGCGACTGTCTAGAGATTTCTCAACTCTCGTAATACAAAAAATTTATATAAACATAAAATACAAATTACAGTGTGTACTAGGAATCTAGGATTACGTCACAGACACACATGTGAGGCTCCTTCTAGTTGATTTAGAAGGTTTGCCCATTCCCGACAATAATTTCAACAAGTACACGTGAGGACCAGTCAACTCTTTTACATTACATCACCAAAATCTAATCCAACAGTCAATTATTCGCCATGTCATCATCATCCGCCACACGTGTATGGCTCCTGATCCTCTTTAGCTCCTCAACAATCTCTTTACCATCCGGACGATCATCTTTATCCACCGCAACACATCGGAATGCCAGCTCAGCAACCGCCGCTACACCGAATCCGTCGGCCACCGCAGCAGCATTGTCATCGTCTAGTGCAAGCAACGGGTCAATCACTTCATCCAAAAGACCCACTTGGATCTTGGATACAAAAAGATCCGCTAAAGCCATGTCTCTCTTCTCACGCCGTTGGTCCACTGCTTTCATCCCTGTGATCAACTCCATCAAAACGACACCGTAACTATACACGTCACTCTTTTCAGTTAACCGAAAAGACCGGTGATAATCAGGGTCTAAATAACCGGGGGTTCCTTGTGGTCCGGTACAAACGTAATCAGATGAAGAAGCTGAAGTTGCCGTCGGTTCTGTGAATACCAAAAGCCTAGAGAGTCCAAAGTCTCCGACTTTGATTTTCATATCCTTCTCTACAAAGATATTCGATGAAGTTATGTCTCTATGAACGACTGGTGGAACTATGGCGCAGTGAAGATACTCCATAGCTAAAGCTGTTTGTAAAGCGATATCTAGTCTTACTCGCCATGTCATCTTTGATTTCCGGCCATGAAGATGATCAGCGAGAGTGCCATTGGTGACGTAATCGTGGACGAGAAGAAGTCCTCTAGGATCAGAGCAATAGCCATGGAGCTTGACGAGGTTAGAATGTTTGATTGAAGAGAGGATCAAGATCTCATTGCAGAAAGATTTCATTGAGAATGCTTTGCAATGCTCTGTGGCTGCGGCGGTTGCGCAGTGGTGATGGTGGAGGAATTTCACGGCGAGGAGTTGTCCGTCGCTAAGTTGGCCTAAGTAAACCGAACCGAAACCTCCGTCGCCGATTTTGCGCTTAGGGTCGAAGTTGTTTGTGGCTGTTTCGAGCTCTTCGAAGGTGAATACCGGCGGGAGGAGAGCGGCAGAGCGGTGACGGCGGAGGAAAAGAGCAGCGGGGTCTTCTTCGTTGACGGAAGATAAGAAACTCGCTCTCCGTGATCGGAATATAGCTACAGCGACGGAGACAGCAAGCAAGAGACAAGTCAAAGCGAAGATGAGAGACAATACAGCGATGTGGTGGATTCTTTGATTATCTTTGTGAGGTACTGATTCGGATCCTGATTTGGTGAGACAGAGGAAATCTCTCTCCTGGTGGGTCGAATTAAACCCGCAAATTCCATTTTTGATTTGACAATCTCTGCATTTAGGGAAGTAGGAGTCTTGAGATTCGTCCCATTCGACTTCAAATCCGAATCTGGTGATGAAATTTTGGAGAAACCCAAGAAGATCTTTTTGACAGCCTTGCTCCGGTAATGACCCGTGAGTTGATTCGCAACCGTGGAGAATCCGAACCGGATTCTTTAAGAGTTTGCAGTCCGAAGGACAACGACTACAATTAGGGAGAATCAAAGGAGTACAAGGACGAAGAAGAGAGAGACGAGAGCAAGAAGAGTCAAGAGATTCGGAAAGATGAACCGGTTAGGTCAATGAACCGGTTCGGAGAGGAGAACCGGAGAGAAGAGCAGTTAGAGGTCCGATTAGAGTCTGTAATGGGAGAGAGAGTGAGAGAAGAGGAGACAGAGTTGTAATCGAGGATAGAGAAAGTGAAGTTTTTGATTGTGATGGTGGCTCGTGGAGAGGAAGAGCATTGGATCTGGAAATTTGGATGGCCACATCCCGGAGAAGTGGAGAATGGGTACGGTGGAGAGGAATTAAACGGTGGACAGTGAAAAGAGGAGGAAGACGAAGAGCATGAAGGAGATGCAGAGGAAGTTGTTGTAACAATGGTGAGAACAAAGATGAGAATAGAAAAGCACCGTCGTGAAGAAGAAGACGGTGGTTGAGACATGTAAAGAAGAAAAAAGAGATCTGATTCTGAATTTGTTGACTAGTTTGTTCTTTTGAAGTGGACAGTGTTTGTGAGGAGAAGGAAGAAGAAGAAGAGGAACCACGTGAAAATTTAGAAACTTGAAACTGAGGAGTTTTTTTTCTTCACTAATTATTATTATAAAAATAAAAATACGGTTGTAGAATACATATATAGTATACTTAAACCGAAAATAGATATATATCTCCGGAAGTTAAGTGTACAAGAGGAAAACGATACTACTAAACTTAGAAAATATTAGATTAGGATGCTTGAAGAAGATGATACAATAAATCAACTATCGTAATTGAAGAGTGAAACCACCAGTAACTGACCAACATCCATGTTAATGAAAGAGTTTCGGCGAATAAAAATACCTTACAGATGAAGAACGAACTGTTAAATTAAAATGCTAGATTGCACGAAGTTACGGAAATAAGCTTATAGGAACTTGGAACTAAGGAGTTTCATTTTAATTTTTATATATAATATTGTAATAATTTTAGGTAATTTTAACTTTTAATATTTTCAACTTTTTATGTAGTGGTGAAGTGATTTTGGTGGCCACTATAGCAAGTTTACTTAATTCAAACACTATTTCACATTCATATATCAAATTTTACTGTTTATATTATATAGGAATTTTGTTAATAAACCGGCTAGTTGTGGTCCAGTTTTGAAAAAAAAAAATTCTCTCGGCACCTTTCGACGAATATTGTGCATAATCTTTTTTTTTGGGTTTAAATTATGGGTAATGAATAGAAACTCTTATCTCTTTCAAGGCCAAACTTTCTTCTTCTTCCTCCGACGCCGGTGAAGCTGGAATCACCGGATCTCGCCGGCGTCGGACCTTCATTTGTTTCGGGGCTGGTTCTTCTCTTCCTTGCTGCCTCTCAATGTTGTTTCTTTGTGTTTTACTCTCTGTGTTGAGTCTATTGTGTCTTCCTCTTCCACCGGAAAGCTTAGTCGGCGAGGATAGAGCTCGAAGCTCTGCCTTTCGAGGACGAAGTCATCTTCAGCGTCCCCACTTCCAGCTCTCTCCGACAGACCCGAGTTCGTCTTTTCTTTTCCTCTCTGTTGTTCATCTTTACCCCCATCACTCGTCGAAATCTATGGCTGATGGTGAAGTGCGAAGCTCTGGTTTTAGAGGACGAAACTATCTTCTATACCTTTACCATCGTGTGTTCCTGTCGCAGCTGAGAAGCAAGTGTCTCCCTCCGTTCCGTTTCTCCCTTCTGGCTCCATCTATGTTGTTGTTCGTGGTTCGAATTTTTCTGGTGGTTCATATCTTCCGAGATTGTCTATTTCATCTCCCACCACTATATGCAACCTCTCTCTCGGAGGCTCTAACTCACTCCAGATGCGGAGCTCCGACCAGAGGCATCGTTTCATCTCCCACCAATCGTACAACTGCTCCCGCCTCCTCTAAAGCTCGTTGGTTTCCACGACAAGCGGACCTAGAGGGTGGTCTCCATGCTGGCCAAATCAATTCCGACGAGAATGTCATCTCCAACGGCGGCACCACCCTTCCCTCCCAAAGAGGTACATGGATTAGGGTTTCAGTTGTGTCATATGGGCCTAGTATTGGACCATGTGTATGAGCTTTAGTTTTAACCAAATCCTCAATTAGTTTATGTCTTGTTAGCCCATTAGGATTTGCTTATGAGGACAAGTGGATCCTTTTAGGCACAAGACAGAATGTATGTGAAGATTATAGGATTCTTAGATTTGTTAGTCTAATTTCTTCTAGACAAAATTTAGATGGTTTTGGTTCTCTCCTTTAGGATAAAATTTTGTTTAGAATCTCCGATATGGAGATTTTCAAAAGCTCTATGGTAATAAGAGCTTATTTGGTAGTTCAACTGCTCTTCGGGGTGACAGAACTAGGATTAGTTTTCGATTCTCAGATTCGAGACTCTTTATCCAATCTCTATCCAAGACTTTCAGAGCGTCAAAATCTTCTCCGCTTGGTTCTATCTATTATATGCTTTAGTTTTCTATCGACTTTGTTGTATACTATGATTGTGAGTTGGAAGTGTAATGCTAAATTCTAATTAATAGAATAAGTTGTTGGAGAAAAAAAAAAGTATATGAATGAGAGATAAAGAACCAATGGGAACATCGAGACGAAAAGGAAAAGTCAAAAAGCGACGACAGTAGAAACATGAAAATATAATTCAGATTAAATATCAAATTTTTAAAAAAAGTATTATTCAAAAAAGTTAACTCATACTGGTGGAGACAAAAAATTAATTTGTTGCGAACTGAATCAAAGTTAGTTCGAAGTGGATTGTTGTCCGCATTATAAACAGTGTGTTCGAGTGTGCTCCACTCAAAATCTGATTTTGTCTAAGTTTTGGTTTGCTTAAAATTTCAAATCTATTTCTATAGATTTCGTGCATATTGGAATTGCTTTTTTTTATTGTTTTGAAAAACAAAAATATTTACAAAAATATTTGCATGAGATTTAAATTAAACGACTCATATTCTAGTTTATTTTTTATTCTAAAATATGATTAGTTTAATTTAAATCTTATATAAATATTTTTTATTTTTAAAACAACCAAACAAAAATAATTGCTAATGGAGAGAGCCTGATTAAAACTGATTTTGTTTTTTTGTTTTGAAAAATAAAAATCTTTGTATGATACTGAAATTAAACCAATCATCTTCTATTTTATTTTTAATTCTAAAGTATGATAAATTTAATTTCAATTTTCTATCAAAATTTTTTCTTTTCAAAACAAACAAAATAAAAACAATTTCAATGAGGTCTTTAGTCTTCCAAATCGACCAAATTATTGATTAGTGTATATAAATCGGTTGGGTTGATCCGGTGGGTCGTGGTCTTTAGTACAAAGCATTAATGAAAAACAGGCTATTTTGTTCACATATGTATTAGTTTTGTCCTTGAAACAATTAAAGGTTTTGTATAAAATATCTAAAGGAGCAATGATACATTCGTTGATTTGGAGCCTTTCATAGTCATTATTCATATAAAAAGAGCAACTAATGCGATGTGACCTAATAAAGCTTACCTTTTTTGGGGTTTCTTCTGTCTTTAATCATACTTTTGTGATTTAAGTTTCTTCATTTAATCATGAGGCTTTTGAAACCACAAAACTAATCATTTTGGGCCTGTGCCGTTTTAAAAAGTCACATTATTGGGTATTAAATTTTTACCAATACTTAACAAGCTATTACAGATCTTATCACATCCATAAAAATGGGCTACTTGAGATTTTCAAGAAACATATGAAGCAGTGGCCCAAGCCCAGTGGCAGGTAAAACAACATCCAAAGTTACAAGTTTGTGAGAGACCGGCCCAAATTGGAAAGGTCATTGTGTTTTCTATTTTTTTTTCTCCTGGTTATTTAAGAATTTCTTAAGTTGAGAAAAACTTAAAAGAGTTATGTCAATATGGGCGCCCACATATATTTTAATGGCAAATGATAAATCAACTAAAAGCAAATATACTTATATATTTAGAAATCAAGTTTCACTACTTATATAATAGGAGAATTTGATTAATAAATCGATGATTGTAGTTAAATGTTCAAAAGAAAAATTAATATGTTTGGTTAATTGATTCTACCGTAGATATCACGGAATATTTTCTTTTTAAAACCAATAATATACAGTTATTATGTACACACAAAAAACCTATATTCTACCTCCCCAAGGGAAAAAAAATCTTATATTCAAGAAATTAACTTCTTTGCCGAAGATTATATCTTTATGTTATATTCTAGCTTTAGGAACTAATAACTTCTATAATTTGATATGTTAACACATGCATTTATTTTCATTTTTATATCTAATCAAAAACTTATGGCAAAAAAAAAGGAGGGGGGGGTTGACTTTTGTAATAAATTAATATCACGAGTTTACAAAAGAAAATGTAGATGAAATATATGGATCGGGTCAGAGAGTCTATTCATAAACAGCCTGGAAATAAATTCATTCTTTATTAAGATAATAATATAATGAAAATGAAATGACTAAGAAAACTCGTAATCTCTGAACAAATCAACGCGCTAAAGTTAATTTTATGAACGGAATATACTCGGCAAACAAATAATAATGAAAAAGGCATATAAATGGAGTAAATCATACGACCAATAGAAGAAAAAAAAAATGGAGTTATTCGTCAAAGGTTCGGCCGTTAGGTTACGGAGCTGTCACGAAAAATATCTCTTCGCCAGTCACGACGAGAAAACTGTCCGTCAATGTTCCGATGGGACGTCACGACAATCTGTATGGACGGTTGAGATGGTACCACGTAAGCCTCAATTCATCCGTCTTAAAAGCTGTTACGGCAAGTATTTAACGGCGAGCGATTCGTCGTTTCTTCTTGGTATGACCGGAGGGAAAGTCATCCAAACGCCGCCGTTTCGTCAGGCGGAGTATGAAAGTGACTGGGAACCAATCAGAGAAGAGTCAACGGTCAAACTTATGTCGTGGAATGAGAAATATTTGCGCGGGAATGGAGGAGCACCGCCGTGGAAAAACTCCGTTACGTATGATCGTGAGCCGCATTTGTCAGCGACGAAGAAATGGATCTTGTGGTCCGTTGAGCTCGTTGAGAATCCTGATAAGGTTTCGTTTGCGGATCGTTTTTCATCACCATCTTCGAGTTTTAACTCTTCCGTCTCCGACGGGTCTAATCATGATTCACCGGTTAAGAGGTTATCGAATTTAGGATCTTCCGAATCTTTCGGGTCGGATCCTGGATCACTTGCATCGGTTTCTTCTTCAAAGCTTATGTTTACTCCGTCATTGTCGGGGACATTGACTCCAAAAGCATCAGAGGTTCGTCAATTCTAATACAACAATAATTCATACATTTATTTTAATAATATGCATTTAGTATATATATACATAGAATTAAAATTGATTTTTGTGGGTTATTTTGTTTAGGAACAGAGAAAAAATTCGAAGAAAACGTTAGGGGAAAATGTATCAGCGATTGAAATATTCCGGTATGCGAAATCGGTCCGGTTAAGAAGCAATGCACACGAGAAATATTTGATAGCAGATGAAGACGAAGAGAGTGTGATAATGGGCCGAAATGGGTCATGTAAAGAGGCTAGATGGAATGTCGAATTAGTACCAGGATCCGAAAAGGCGATCCGGTTAAAGAGTTGTCACGGTGGATACTTGACAGCGTCAAATGAGAGGTTGTTACTTGGAGCAACAGGGCATAAGGTGGTTCAGTCGAGGAGGATACGAGCAGATGAGCCAGCAGGAGAGTGGGAACCGGTGAGTGAAGGTTCAAAGGTGAAGCTGAGAAGTAGAAACGGTGGGAATTATCTGAGAGCCAATGGAGGAGTTCCACCTTGGAGGAATACAGTTACGCATGATTCACCGCACCGGAGTGCTACTCAGAGTTGGGTGGTTTGGGACGTTGACGTGGTCGAGATCATTGAACGTACCAGTTGATTCATCACTTCTCTTAAACTTTTTTTTCAATTCCTTTGTAACATGATTGATTTGTTTGTTCTTAGTTTGGATTAAAGATAGATAAAAACTAAATAAATGAACGACATGTGAACATTTTTACGAAAAATTCCAACAATCACAAAACAAATGTTGTTCCGAGTATTTTAAGAAGAGTAAAATGGAAAGGTTTTATAACATTTTTTTATTCTAGTGTCGTATTGTTTGTTTAAAACCAACAAATCTAATTTGGATACATTATTTTTCTAGTGTTTTGAATCTAATTTTGTTTTGCTTTTATTTGTTTCTCTATTAATTTGGGTGTTAATTTCTGTGTTTAAATTGTTTGGTTAGCCAAAAAGATGTTGGGATGCAAACAAATAAATTTATGATGCAAATGTAAAAATTTATGAAAGATTAAGTCAAATTAAAGTTTTTAAAAACAAGAGGCTTTCCAATTTTATTTTATTTTTATATTTTATTTAGAGCTTAAAGCTAATTCTAGTACAAAATGTGCCATTTGTAGACATGTTATAGTAATTAACATGCAATGAAAATTTTTATGTACAAATTAAATTGAACAAGAAAACATCATTCAAAACATGTTAATTGATACACTAAATTTTGGTTACTCAAATGCCATGTCAAAAAGCAAAAATGAAGTCATGTTTAATTCCTCAAACGTGGGTATAAATATCTCTATCCTCTCTAAAGGTGTTGTCAATTCTCCACAAGTCTTCACAAGGTCGAATGAAGATGATGCCTCTACTCCTTCATCTAGTTCTGCGGTTCCTATCAGTTCTCAATCGACTAAGCGTGTGACTGTGGAATTTGGTGTTAGTTCTAAGTCTCTTGACTCAACCAACATCAGAAAATCATGTTGTATCTCTCCTAATCAATCTGATAATGGAAATCTGCTTATTGAAACTTTATCTAATGTTTCTTCTGGACTAGTTTCTCTTTCCAGATCTAAAAAGTCTGATACCATCTCAACAAAGTCGATTGTTGCTGCTGGAGATGCACCTCCTTCGGATCCTATCTCTTTGGACCTTAGCTCTTCTGCTCTCCCTAGTACTCAATTGACTAAGTGTGTACATGTGGGTTCTGATGTTGGTTATGAGTCTTTTGACTGGACCACCATAAGAAAATCAGGTCGTATCTCTTCAAAACAATATAGTATTACTAAAGCTGTTATTAAATCTTCATCTAATGTTTCTTCTCGATAATCCTTCCAGGTTTGAGATCCTTGGTATCGTTCCTAAAGAAGATGAAATCTTAGAAGCAAATCCAACTGACTCTTTGTCCCACAAGTCTAGCCATCAAAGTCAGCAGCAAGATACTGTGCAACCTTTTAAATCTACTTCAAAATTCTCCAAGGTTCTTGGACCTGTTTCCAGTAAATCAAACAATAAAAGAGCTTCCTCATGGAAGCACTAATATCTTTTCTCTTGGAATATGTGTGGTCTTAATGCTCCACGCAAGCATGCTGCCCTTAGGAATTGGTTTCAGGTTTCAAAGCATGTTTTTGGCTGTCTTGTTGAAACAAAGGTTTAGGAATGGAGTTATCTGTCTGTTTGGAATGCTTTCATTAATTACGATTGTCATCATCTTAGCCGAATCTGGTTTTGTTACTCTTATAAAGTTCAGGTTATGCTTTTGGTAAAGAGTTCCTAGCAAATCACTTGTGTTATTGTCATCCTTACTTCATGCATTTCTTTTATATGTTCTGCAATATGTGCATCCAATTTTGAGTTGGATCGTTGCTTGTTGTGGAAGGATCTTCTTGCTGGTTAAACTTGGTTATGTTCACATCTCTCTTCCGTGGATTTTGACTGTTGACTATAATGAGATTTTATCCAGCTCTAAACACTCTAATCCTTCAGTTTTTCTAAATCAGTGGGGTATGAGGAATTTCCAAGACTTTGTTTTTGCTTGTGATGTTGCTGATTTAGCTTTCAATGGTCCTTGTTTCACTTGGAGTAACAAAAGATCTTGTGATCCTATTGGGAAGAAGCTAGATCGTGCTTTAGTAAACTCAGCTTCGCTAAATGTTTTCCCTCATTCTTATGTTGTTTTTGAACAAGGAGGTATCTCTTATCACTCCCACTTTTTGATTCATTTGGACTCTCCATCTATGGCCATTCGTCATCGACCTTTTCGGTTCTCCAACTTTCTCACGGGTCATGATCAGTTCTTACCTTTGGTTCGACATATTTGGTATTCTTCTCCTTTTTATTCCATTCCTGATCTGCTATGTTTCGATTCCACCGTAAGCTGAAACTTCTAAAATCGGGGTTGAGAGAATTAAACTGCAGTCAGTTTGGCAACATTACTGCTCATACCAAATCTGCTTATGATGATCTTTATAAAACTTAGAAATCTGCTCTTGCACTGCCTCTAACAATGCTTTCCTCAATGTATCTAAAGCTTTTGCTCATTGGAATCATCTAGCTTTTATTGAAGATAAATTCTTTAAACAAAATTCTAGAATAAAATGGCTGAAAGAGGGGGATCATAATTCTGCACTTTTTCATCGGGTTACTCAATCAAGAACTTCTGCTAATGCAATCAGCAAGATTCTGTCTAATTCTGGTATTGTGTTGACTGATCCCATTGAGATTAAACGTGAAGCTGTCAACAACTTCTCCACGTTTCTTCAATCTAACCCAACAGTTGATCATGTTGACTTATCTGATCTCATTGACTACCGCTACTCTTCTAGTTATGCTAGAAAAACTCGTTGCTCCTATCTCTCCTAAGGAAATTCAGTGTTGTTTTCTCTATGCCTTATAATAAGGCTCTTGACCCTAATGGTTTCCCTGTTGAGTTTTTTAAGGCCTCTTGGAGCATTGTAGGACCGGATTTTATTGTCGCTGTCCAATCATTTTTCCTTTTTGGCTTTCTACCTACTGGAGTTAACGCCACTGCTCTCACTTTGATTCCTAAGCATTCTAATGCTTATCTCTTTAAGGATTTTCGTTCTATTGCTTGCTGAAATTTTCTTTATAAAGTCATCTCAAAAATCCTTGCCAACTGTTTGAAAGTGATTCTCCCGGAAGCAATTTCTCCAAACCGAAGTACTTCTGTTGCTGAAAGACTGCTACTTGAGAATGTTTTGTTAGCAACAGAATTAGCAAAAGATTATCCTAAGATTTTGGTCTCTCATCGCTCAGCCATTAAATTTGACATTGCAGAAGCTTTTGATACACTTAAGTAGAGCTTTGCTGTTTATGTCTTACGGACTATAGGCCTTCTGGATGTCTTTTTCAACTGGATTTATGTCTGTTTTTCGACTACTTCTTTCTTAGTGTCTATCAATGGAGAGCTTGAGGAGTTTTTCTCTAGTTCTCGTGGGATCCACCAAGGTTGCTCTCTTTCCCCTATCTTTATGTAATCATGAGCAATGTTCTCTCCAATTTTCTAAATAAACCAGCTGCCAATTCTAGGTTTGGTTATCACCCGCTTGGTAAGGATGTTAATCTTACTCACCTTAGTTTTGCTGATGACATCCTTGTGTATTTTGATGGTTCTCCCTGTTCCCTTCAGGGGATACTTGAGACCATGCATGATTTTAGTAACATCTCAGGTTTGCATATAAATGTCTCCAAGTCCACCATCTTTGTTGCTAGTAAGGACTCTTCATCTATTATTTCTACTTCATATCAAGCTATTCCCATTGAGGAGCGTCCAATAAGGTATTTGGGTATTCTTCTCCTTACCACTAAGTCTATGACTAAAGCAGATTATGAACCTCTTATTGCTAAGGTTCATTCCAGAATGTCATCTTGGGCCACAAAAACCTTCTCTTATGCAGGCAGATTACAACTTATCCAATTAGTTATCTACAGTACTACTAACTTTTGGTGCTCCACCTTCTTTTTTCCTTCTTGATGTTAAAGGAAACTGAGAGACTTTGCTCAGCTTTCCTCTGGTCTGGCTTCCCTAATATTACAAACAAGGCTAAAGTTAGTTAGTTTGATCTTTGTAGACTAAAGGATGAAGGTGGTCTTGGAATTCGTCTCCTCAAGGACTCATCTCGTTGTTTCTCCCTGAATCTAATTTGGAGAATTGTTTCTTTAAAGCCTTCTCTTTGGGTTGAATCTGATCCGTAGGTACCTTCTTCGCAATGGATCTTTTTGGGATGCTAAGCCAAATGCACAAGGTTCTTAGGTCTGGCACAAGCTCTTAAATCTGCAGTCTATTGCTTATCCTTTTATTAAGGTTCAAATATGCTCAGGCCTTAATACTCATTTTTGGTTTGATAAATGGTGTTCTGAAGGGAAATTATTGGATATGACTCGAGATTGTGGAGTTCGTTACTTTGGCCTTCCTCGAACTGCTAATGTTGCCTCTGCATTTTCTGGTTTAGTATTTCTTGGAAGCTTGGTAGGTTGTAGATGTTTCCAGCAAGTTTATGATGTTGTTTCCTTGTCTTTGCCTCAAAATCATGTTGCGAGTCCTGATGTATTTCTTTGGAAGAATTCAACCAACGTTTTTACAGAATTTTACTCCTCTTGTGCTACTTGGAAACATATTCGCACCCCTGGTTTAAGAGTTTCTTGGTATAATCCGGTTTGGTTTCCACATGTTATTTCCTAGATACTCTTTTATTACTTGGTTGGCTATGATGAACCGTCTCTCAACTGGCAGCATAATGAGAACTTGGGGTGTTACTCAAGTCTGTCCATTTTGTGGTGAAAGAGATGAAACCCGAGATCATTTGTTCTTTGGTTGTCTTTATAGCTTCACTACAAGAAAATTGCCAATTTGCGACGTTTTTTTGCGATGGAAAAACAACGTCGCAATTTTGCAATGAACTTGCGACTATCTTGCGACGTATATATACGTCGCAAAATTGCGACGAATGTGCTATGATTTTGCAACTCTGTTGCGATGGCGTAATTTTATCGCAAGTACATAGCAATTTTGCGATGATTTTGCTACGTGTATCTTCCGTAGCAAAATTGCGACTCTGTTGCGATGATGTTAAGATGTGCTTTTCTTCCATCGCAAATACATTGCAAAAAATCGCTTTTTCCCTATAAATAGCCCACAATGTGATTGTAAAATCACACCAAATTTTAGAGAGAGAAAGAATTCGGTAGAAAGTTTAAGGGGGAGAAAAAATTTGGGTTTTTTTTTTTTTTTAAAGTTAAAAAATGACGTCGGAACATGAAGTGTTCACATTACGGCGATGGATGTATAATCGAAAAGATCCGGACACGGGAGAAGTGACGAAAGAGTTTCGAGATGGGTTGCGGGGATTTGTAAACCAGGCGGCTAACAACCCATTAACTCCGAATGACGGTAACATCTTCTGTCCATGTGTAAAATGTAGAAATACCAAATATTTGAATGTTGATATGGTGAAACGACATGTATATAATAGAGGATTTACTCCGAACTATTATGTATGGTTTTCACATGGGGAAGGTTATAGTATCGGTGCTGGTAGTAGTAGTATGGGTGTTGGGGTCGATGATCTTCGTACTGATAATGCCAATTATAATTATGGTGAAAATATGTTTGAAAGTTATGAGCATCTTCAAGGTAATAGATATCATGATATGGTGACAGATGCATATCATGGATCTAATCTAGTTGGTAGTGAAAATACTATTGAAGAACCAAACGCAGAAGCGAAACTATTTTATGATATGCTTGATGCTGCTAATCAACCTATCTACGAGGGATGTAGAGAAGGTTTATCCAAACTGTCATTAGCATCTAGGTTGATGTCTATTAAAAGTGAAGGAAACATAACCGAGAGAAGTATGAATCAATTAGTTGATGCGTTTAAAGAGTATATGCCAGAAGACAATAATTCTGCTGAGAGTTACTATGAATTGCAGAAGTTAGTAGCGGGTCTCGGATTACCATCGGAAACGATTGATGTTTGCATTGACAATTGCATGATTTTTTGGAAAGACGATGATAAGCTGGACGAATGTCGTTTTTGCGGGAAACCGAGGTATAGAGCAACAAGTGGAAGGAATCTTGTCCCATACAAACGTATGTGGTATTTGCCAATCACAGATAGATTGAAACGACTTTACCAATCGGAAAGGACATCAGCGGCAATGAGATGGCATGCAGAACACACAACAAATGATGGGGAGGTTACACATCCGTCAGATGCAAAAGCCTGGAAACACTTTCAGACGGTACATTCTGACTTTGCCAAGGAGCATAGAAATGTATATCTTGGTTTATGCACAGATGGATTTAGTCCATTTGGTTTGTCGGGACGACAATATTCTTTATGGCCTGTCATACTGACCCCATACAATCTTCCACCCGATATGTGCATGCGAAGCGAATTCTTATGTATGACAATTCTGGTGCCAGGTCCTAGTCATCCTAGGCGATCTCTTGATGTGTTTCTGCAACCTTTGATTCACGAGCTGAAAATGCTATGGTATAGAGGTGTTCACACATATGATTTATCGCAGAAGCAGAATTTTAAGATGCGTGCTGTTTTATTGTGGACGATTAGTGACTTTCCTGCGTACGGAATGTTATCTGGGTGGACAACTCATGGAAGGTTATCTTGTCCATACTGTATGGAATGGACTGATGCATTTCAATTAAAGCATGGTAAGAAATCATGTTGGTTTGATTGTCACCGTCGGTTTCTTTCTATGCACCACCCGTACAGGAAGAACAAGAAACTGTTCAAGAAGAACAAGGTTGTGCGGATTCCTCCTCCAACGCATATGTCAGGGGCTGAGATTTTGCAGCAAATTGAGTATTACGGTGCTGAGGAAACCTGTAAACGTGGGGGCAATTGGCACACTCCAGCAAACATGCCTGACAAATATACAGAATCTCATAACTGGCACAAAAAAGCATATTTTGGGAACTGCCGTATTGGAAAGATCACTTACTACGTCATAACCTCGATCCAATGCACATAGTTAAAAACTTTTTTGATAACATTATGAACACGATTTTGAATGTACAGGGAAAGAGTAAAGACAACCTCAAATCAAGGTTGGACATAGCCGAACTATGCTCGAGATGCGAATTGCATATTACACGGGATGGAAAACAACCGATTCCTATATTTCGATTGACCGGAGCAGCGTTACAGACATTATTTAATTGGATATCTTCAGATGTAAAGTTTCCAGATGGTTACGTATCCAAATTCTCTCGATGTATCGAGCAAGGGAAAAAAATATCTGGTATGAAAAGTCATGATTGTCACGTATTCATGCAGCGACTACTACCATTTGCCTTGCTCGAGCTTTTATCCATTATTCATGTAGGTGAAGAATGGATGTGCATGCAAACCTTTGCCTTTGTGGTTGCATGAGATTGTGGATTCACCAATTGCAAGGATCGTGACAGCGCCAATGTATTTTACGCGCGGATTCACTTTTCATACTTACGACCATGGCCGCAATAAATCTACCGCAAATTATGGAATCCACGTGCCAGGGGAAACCAACTTTTACGGTATTTTGAACAAAATTGTCGAAGTTACATTTCCCGGAGTTCTTGGGCTAAGATGCATTTTATTCCAATGTAATTGGTACAATACAACGGTTGGCAGAGGAGTGCGTATTAACCATTTAGGGGTAACCAACGTAAACGCAAGCCAAACATATGCAAAATTTGACCTTTTTATTCTAGCATGTCAAGCAGAACAAGTGTGTTTTATACCTTATCCTCGTATAAAGCAAAGGCGGGACACATGGCTATCAGTAATAAAAGTTAATCCAAGAGGTCGTATAGCCGGTGAGGTCGACGATGATGTGGCAATGCAACAAGAAAGAGGAGCAGAAGTAGCTATAGCGTTCGAATCAACAGAAGAAATAATACATGCACAACAAGGTGTAGAAGACATTGTTCTGTCAGAATCTGATGGGGAAAATACTAATTTTGACGAGTTCGATGAGACAGATGAAGATGAAAACACGGAAAATGAAGACTCTGACTGAAGTAATGTGAAAATGCGTATTATAGCTAAGTTTGTTTTGTAATTGTAGTTAAAATTAAGTAATGCGAAATGTAATTTTTTTTTTATATATAACAGGTTTGCGATGGCACTAAAACGTAGCAACCACGTCGCAAATCTGCGACGTGATTGCGACGAATGAAGCCAAAACCCTAACGTTCGTCGCAATCACGTCGCAAGTCCATCGCACGGCGACGTGATTGCGACGTGGTTGCGACGTTTCATTAAAGAACGTCGCAAGTCCATCGCACGGCTCGGGTTAATTAAAAATCCCGAGCCGCCTCTTCTTCCTTCTTCTCTCTTTTCCCTTTCTTCTCTCGTGTTTCCCTCTCTTCTCTTGCGATTTCCGGCGATCTCCGAGCTTCCCTCTCCTCCGCCGCTCCTTTCTCCGCCGTTCGTTCATCTCTAAGGTAAGTGAATCCTCCATTCTTGGTTTTCTTCAAGCCTCTCTTTCAATTTGACCCCTCCTAACCACGTTTCTTTTTCATCCCTTTTAAGCTTCTCCTCCATCTTCTCCACCACGAAAATAGGGCAAAGGTAAGTGTTTCTAACTCTTAATTTCATAGATTTACGCTTTCAATGTAGATCTAGGTTACCTTTGGTTGTAGATTGGAATGTAGATCGTGAAATTGGAATCTAGAATCGTTTTGGGATTTTTCCAAACGATTTTCGAATTTTGTTAAACGTTTTTGGTTTTTTTTTGTTTTTTTTGAATTTTTCCAAACGTTTTTGGATTTTTCAACACATTTTTGGATTTTTCAAAACGTTTTTGGCATTTTTTTTAACGTTTTTGGATTTTAAAAATATTTTAGGATTTTAAAAAACGTTTTTTGCTTTTTCCAAACGTTTTTGGATTTTTACAAAACGTTTTTGGTATTTTTTCACGTTTTTCGGATTTTTCAAAACGTTTTTTTATTCTTCAAAACGATTTTGCAATTTTTCAAAACGTTTTTAGATTTTTAAAAAAGTTTTTTGCTTTTCCCAAATGTTTTTTGATTTTTAAAAACGTTTTACGATTTTTAAAAATATTTTTTGCTTTTTCCAAACGTTTTTAGATTTTCAAAAACGTTTTTAGATTTTCAAAAACGTTTTAGGATTTTTAAAAATATTTTTTGCTTTTTCCAAACGTTTTTGAATTTTTAGAAACGTTTTACGATTTTTAAAAATATTTTTTGCTTTTCCCAAACGTTTTTGGATTTTTACAAAAGGTTTTGGGTTTTTTAATGTGATTTATGTTTTTTTTAAAAACGTTTTTTAATTTTAAATGTGATTTATGAGTTTTTAAAGGCGTTTTTTGATTTTTAAAATCGGTTTTGATTTTCGAAAACGTTAATCGTATTTTTCAAAATGGTTTTTGAATTTTTCTACATGATTTTTATATTTTCCAAATCATTTTAAGATTTTTTAAATCGTTTTAACCATTTCTAAACTCGTAATCCATAAAATATTAACACCGACTCCGGATATCTGATTTTAGATGTCCGGACGTCATAATGTGTATACCAGGTATCTCTCCGACGGTGGAGGATCGAACCCCCGTACTCCACCCGGTTCTCAGGCCCATATCCCATCCCCTAGCTCACGCTCGCTCCCGTCTACTCCGGGATATACCACCGGCTCTCAGCCGGGTTATACTCCCATACGGGAGACAGAGTTGACACCACCTCCTCCTCCTGTTTACCAACATATTCCACCGGAGATTGCCGCGGGGATGTCTGTTGAAGACATCCTTACGGATGCTAACCACAAATATCAGAAAAACCTTCATCCACAGCGCCCTCCGGGAACCTTATGGTACGATTTATAAAACTATTACTTTAAATATTTGTTAATTAATTTAATTTAATTTGGAGATTAAACTTGTAGGTTCGATGACGACCAAGAGTTAGCGACGGCCATCCGTGAAATCTTCGAAAGAGATTTCACAGAACCGCACGCAAACTTTTCCCAAGTTCCAAACCATATCGTCGATAGGTGGTTCAAGACATTTGCGGTAAGTTTCTAAATATTCAATTTCTTTTAATTAATTTCAATATTATTTAACATTAATTTTATTTTATATTTTTAGCAACGTTACCACTAGAGCCCCTCGATTACGGGTGACGTCCGTATGAAATTCGAGGAGGTTTGCAAGAGTCGCTTGTGCGACCAGGTCGGCCGATGGAAGGCCAAATGGAGGGCAAAGGGAGACGACGCGATGCCTCGGTGGTTCAACACCGCCGTGTGGGCGGGTCTTGTCAGGTATTGGCAAGACCCGAAGTCCGAGCAGAAAAGCGCAAGTGCGCGTGCAGCTCGTTTGACTGATCCCGACGGTGATGGGCCTCATAGACATTGCTCGGGCCAGACTTCGTTCAAGGCCCGAGCCCGAAAAATCGTAAGTCGTTTATTTTTACAAACATAAAATATATGCATTTAACTAATGAAACTTCTTAACTTTTTTCAGCAAGAGGCGACAGGGGATCCTCACCCCGATCTGGTAGAGACTCTCTACCAGACCAAACGCAACAAGTCTGGGGTCTTCGTATACAAAAAGGCGGAAAAATTGTACAACGAGGTCACTGCGAGGATGCAGCAGCTGACCCAGGATGGCGGAGACGAGAGTACTGGTTCTACTGTGCTATCAACTGCACAAAAGAACCAGATATTTGCTGAGGTACGATATTAATTTTTCTTTTCTGTTTATTACGTATCAAAATTTTTAACTTACGTAGCAATGTTTAACTACTATGGTTTTATTTTTTTCTTATCAGGTTGCTCCCCGTAAAAAGGGGAGAGTTTACGGGACCGGCCGCGCTTTTGGCTCGCAGATCGAGACGAGCGGCTGGACACAGGGCTCCCAATCTTATTCCGGTTCAGAGTCTACCACAATCGCCGAGATGCAAACCAAGCTACAGGTTCAGGATACCATTATCTCAGACCTGCGGGACAACATTGCCAGGTTCAACCAGCTTTTCTCCACGTTGGCTTCCAAAGACGCCAACATTGCAGCTCAGCTTCAGGCGATGCAACCGGGGGAGCCTGGATCGAGTTCGGCGAACCGTGACGAGAGCGCAGATCAGAACCCGGACCAAACATCGGACCCCAGCCATGACATATCGGAGAATTTTTAGTTTTTAGTTTTTTTTTTGTAATTTATTAAAAATATTGTATTTAATTTTCTTATTTTAATATATTTTATTTTAACAAATTTATAAATATTTTAAATATATTATTATAAATAATATATAATAATTTCGGAAAAAAAAAAAATTTCGAAAATAATTCGTCGCAGATACGTCGCGTGTAGCCCGTCGCGTAAACATCGCAAACATGCGACGTTGTTCTTCGTTGCAAATTGCGACGAATTTATAACATCGCAAATTTGCGACGTATTTTCACGTCGCTCAAACGTCGCAAACCTGCGGCACATTTGCGACGTTCTGATTCGTCGCAATATTGCGACGAATTTCTAACGTCGCAACTTTGCGACGAATTTGCAACGTTTCAGAATTGCGACTCACGTTTTGCGACGTTTTTTCCGATGTCGCAAGTTCGAGGCAAACACCTCATCTGCGACGAACCGGCGATGGATATTGCCATCGCAAAGCCCATGTTTTCTTGTAGTGCTTCTCGGTTTGGTTTGAGCTCTGTCATAAACTCATTGGTTCCTCTATTTCTTCAGATTGGCAGGATATCATTGATGATTTACTTGATGCGCGCTTCTCTCATCTTGACAAGGTCGTGGTTCGATTACTATTCCAGTGTATGATCTATCATCTATGGCGTGAGAGGAATGCACGGATTCATGGGAGACCTTGGCTCACATCTTCATCCCTAGTCCGTTTGGTTGATAAGTCCATTCGAAATAGGATCTCATCTTTGCGCTATCATCGTCCTCATAGATTTCAAGACTTAATGCAACGTTGGTTTGCTAGTAGGTTTCTCCAATTCTTTATTCTTTAATATGAAATTTGTTTAATCGTTGTCTATTCTTTATGTAATACCACTTTTGTTGGTAAATAAATTTTAAATTTTAAATGAAAAAAAATGAAGTCATGTTATATAGTGTACAGATTCGTAAAACAAACTTAAATAAATATAGACCTAAAATGATGATGCTTCAACTTCAATAATCAAACAAAACGACTAAAAATACACTGTTTGGTTATAGTTTTTATTTTGTATTTCTCTTATCGTCCTTCTCAGTTATGTTAATGCCGTTACATGCTTTCTTCTGATTGTCCATTTTTGTGTCTTGTCTTATTTGTCAATGCAGATATTTCTTCTGCAACACCTTTCATTTCTCTCATTTTAAACTTTGTTTTTTTGTTGAAAATAATTGACGATGGACATAAAAGAGCGTGACAACAGTACTGCGGTCGAGAGATGAGAGAGGAGTAATAACTTAAGCAAATTAACCTTATACTTAGTCGTTTTCATTAGTTAAACTAAAACAAGATGGCCTGTTTGTTTGTCCATCCAGCTACTTCATCCAGATGGTCCATCTGAATGCACCATCTAGATAGATCAGCTGGATGTTGTTTGTTTTCATGGTGAATACTACATCTAGATGTTGCATCTAGATGTGTGTTTGTTTGTTTTGTAAATTGACATCTACATCTAAATGGACCTATATATAAAATGACCAAAAAAATGATTAAAATAGAGTAAAAAAGAGGACATAGCGAAAAAAGCGGAGAGAGTAAAAAAGAAGAGAGATAGTAAAATAGAGGAGAGAGAGAGTAAAAGAGGAGAGAGAGTAAAACAAAGAGAGAGAGTAAAAAAGAGGAGAAAGTAAAAAAGAGAGAGCGTAAAAAATAGGAGAGAGTAAAAAAGAGGAGAAATAGTAAAAAAGAGGAGAGAGAGTAAAAAAAGAGAGAAATAGTAAAAAATAAGAGAGAACGTAAAAAATAGGAGAGAGAGTAAAAAATAGGAGAGAGAGTAAAAAAGAGGAGAGAGAGTAAAAAATAAGAGAGTGTAAAAATAGGAGAGAGAGTAAAAAGAGGAAAGAGAGTAAAAAATAGGAGAAAGAGTAAAAAAGAGGAGAGAGAGTAAAAAAGAGGAGAAAAAGTAAAAAATAGGAGAGAGTAAAAAATAGGAGAGATAGTAAAAAAGAAGAGAGAGAGTAAAAAAGATGAGAGAGAGTAAAAAAGAGGAGAGAGTAAAAAATAGGAGAGAGAGTAAAAAAGAGGAGAAAGAGTAAAAAAGAGGAGAGAAAGTAAAAAAGAAGAGAGAGAGAGTAAAAATAGGAGAGAGTAAAAAATAGGAGAGAGAGTAAAAAGTAGAGAGAGAGTATAAAAGAAGAAAGAGAGTAAAAAAGAAGAAAGAGAGAAGAAAATAGTATTTTGGTATTTTTAATTTTTATGAACTCTATCTACTTCCAATTCCTTCTCATAAACACATATAGAATTTCTAAAAATTTAAACTAAGTTGAGATGCTCCATCCAACATGTCCATCCGGATGATAGATAATTATACATTTAAACGAACAACAGTTTACATTTCCATCGAGATGGAACATCTAGATGGACAAACGAACAACACTATATTTTTAATTATTTTAATGTTTCTTCAGCTATGAACCTATGATTAATTGTTGTGAATTAGGGTATCTAAACTATATTGGTTTTGTTTTTCCGTGTGCACATCTGCGCATCTCAGTTACTATTGTTTCATGTAGGGCTGGGAATTCGGTTTATACGGTCGGTTCATGTCGGTTTTGTCGGTTTTCGGTTAACCGACATAATTTTAAAATTGAACCGTAATAACTGAAACTGAATTTCAGTTCGGGTCAGTTTGGTAATCGGTTAATTCCGAAAAAGAATTTTGTGTCGAATTGAACCGAAAAAAAAGAAGATTGGAGAAGAGTGGAGAAGAAGAAGATCGGAGAAGAAGAACGGAGAAGAGCGGAGGAGAAAAAGAAGGAAGAAGATCGGAGAAGAGCGGAGAAGAAGAATATCGGAGAAGAGCGGAGAAGAAGAAGATCGAAGAAGATCGGAGAAGAGCGGAAAAGAAGAACGGAGAAGAACGGAGGAGAGAAGAAGGAAGAAGGAAGAAGGAAGAAGGAAGAAGGAAGAAGGAAGAAGGAGAAGAAGAAGATGAAGAAGGAAGAAGGAAGAAGGAGAAGAAGAAGATGAAGAAGGAAGAAGGAAGAAGGAGAAGAAGAAGATGAAGAAGGAAGAAGGAGACGAAGAAGATGAAGAAGAGAAGAGCGGCGGTGAGTGATTACAATTAGGTTTAGGATTTTTTTATTTTTTTTATTAATAAATTTCAGTTAACCGTTTGGTTAACCTAACCGAACCGACATGAATTACTAACCGAAATTGATTTTAAAAACCTACCGATTAACCCGAAATTGATTTTAATAACTGAACTGATTTGACCAAATCTCGGTTCGGTTTAAATTCCCAGGCCTAGTTTCATGAGAGATTTACGAAAATAGGCACATATCCTACATATTATTATCAAAAAGGGAACTCAGTATATTTTGATGGGAAATCTTATTATTTTAGACAATTATAACCTCAGTCCACATTACATAACACATACGTTGACTATCAATTGAACCAGTTTCTCAACTCAAGGCTCGTGGAAGTTACGGCTCGTCATCTACGTTGACTATCAATTGAACCAGTTTCATTTTTCATTTAATTTCTGTTTGGACATCACCAAATTTAAGATAG
Organism: Lepidium didymum; assembly: GCA_963920545.1. Classification (NCBI taxonomy): domain Eukaryota; kingdom Viridiplantae; phylum Streptophyta; class Magnoliopsida; order Brassicales; family Brassicaceae; genus Lepidium; species Lepidium didymum. The sequence continues at coordinate 14,365,419 of OY986982.1, forward strand.
TACCAAATATCCAAATTTGACTCAATACCATAAATAAAATAAATAAAACTAGGAATTTTTTTTGTCAAATAGTTAATTATTTTTTTTTATTTTTTTTCTAGTAATTCAATTTAAAAAAGTTGTGTTTCCTGCGGAAACCTGAATATTAGATTATGATCGATTTTATCGATAGAATTGTTGATAATGAAAACCCAACCCAATAAAATTATGTTATCTTATGCTTAGCCTTAAATGACCAGAGGAACCTCGTTTCTTAAAACATATATGATCTTAATATTATCTTGTATATGATCAAACTCAAGATAATTATTCATTTTTCATTGAGCTTGATCAAAAGAACACTAGCTAGTTCCAAAACTAACCATTAATATTATAATAAAAGTCTCATGAAAATAATGGTTTAAGTTATATTATTACCAGCTTGTTAGTGTCTCTAAGAGCATTAAGTCGAGATTTCCATTGAGTCTTGCTCTTGATCTCCACAACCAAAGGATCGTTACCTTTGAAAGAAGAAATCTTAGGTTGGAAGGCAGCTGTCCATGGAGATGGCTTCCTAGTACGCAAGTCAGTTCCCTGAAATCTCTGGTTTTGTGATGAACCATTAGCACCCATTATCTCTCTTTATAGGAAGAATTTAATTAAGAACCAAATAGTTTTGAATAGAAGCTATTATTTTGATCATATAAATGGAAAGGAAGAGTTGGTTTTTTATAGCGTCAAATATTCTTGTTGTGGGCCAAGGAGCCGTAATTTGCTACCAGTTTCTACATTGCATTGTCTATTGGCCCTTAGTTGTATTCATGAAGCATGTAAACACTTTGATGCAACTTTTAGATGTCTGGAATCAATTCTTCAAGACTCCTAATTTATATTTTGAACTTTAAAATGCTAACCAGTTTTGTCGGTTTATATTGTTGCTTATGCATGCACTATATTAATCGTCTGGTTATATATTGAGTAGATCTCGAATATTATTTAAAAATTGTATATTTTAAGTCTAGGATTTGGTTTTTTTTTTTCACTTATTTTTATCAACTGATTACATGAAACCGGAAAGCTAAAATCTAGTTGATACTCTTACAAGACTTATCTGACTGGTGGGTGAAACGGCATAGAGATTCCACAATCAAGTGTTAGAGTTTTTGTTTTTGTTTTTTTTCAAATGTATCAAAACTTAGTAATCATTTTTCCCTTCAAGTGCGAGTTTTTTTTGTTATGTATGTATTAGTTATTAACATAATAACCGGAATTGAAATATCAAACTGAATTAAACTAATTTTTTTGGTTTGGTTTGATTTGAGTTCCTGACAAATAACCGTTTGGTTTTAATATCTTGTTAATTTCGGTTCTAATATTTTGTTAACTTTGGTTCTTGTTTTGGTTCGGTTCCAAATAAAAACCAAAACTAATTAGTACTAAAAGTATTTTGTTATTTTTAGTTTTTTTGTTACTTTTGGTTGTTTGGTTCCTGTTCTGAATAGTTATTTTTCGTAAAAAATAACTATTCAGAACTGCACTTGTACTATTTTGAATTTTATTTGGTTTTATTTATTTGATATTAGAATTCAACTAAAACCGAATCAAATTTTAGTCAGTATCTATTAATTATTTATAGTATATTTTTAAATCTGTAAGAAAAGCTGAAAATTGAAATTTTTTATCTAAATTGAACTAGAGAACTGAATGCTATGGCTAACATGTATTAATAAAGATGACAAAGGAAACAGAAAAAAACAACTGCAGCAGTAGTATTTGACTTTTTTACGGCTGTAAATTGTGATAAGAAGGATTCCAAATCTTTATAATATTTGATTCCCTTCATCTTTACAATTTATACATATTTTATGGAGTAATTTGAAGCAATAACCAGGTAAACTAATAATTAGACAACTTCCCACACGTTACTATTATAATATTTAAGTTTCTTTTGTCCTTGTTTTTTACTTTTCTCGTTTTTTGTCTTTTTTCTATTTTCTTTTTTTCCATTCTTTTTCATTAATCTTCTCAAGAAACAACGGCTCAAAAGAAATATTAGTCTTCATGAATTTTTCCACAAAATCAATAATGATGATTCCAAAAAGAAGAGGGATGATAATAATTTTCTAGGTTTAGGGTTTTTGATGATCAATTTCAACATCATTGACGTCCGTGGTTGAAGAAACAATAAAATTGAATTAGTTGAAACCTACTTAGGATTTATATTCTTCATAAAAGCACAACCTCAGAATTTTATTTTCATCTTTGCAGCAATTTGTATGTCTTTTTAATTTTTTCTTTGTAAATTTGTTTTGAAGCTTGGAATAAGATATGATCTATTGGGTTTTGTCTCTTGTTTTTGCTAGTTAATAAGTTCTTTGTAAAAAAAAATTTCAATTGGGTCTACTGAGTAAAACAATAATTCAAGATCTTCGTTGGAGCTATCCAGAGGAAGACAAGAATCATTGGTGGTGACGGTGGTGGTTGATCAGATCTCAGCCCTCGAGGCTCTTGATCGTTTTTGTTGCCCCCTGTAATAGCACATCTCCGCCGCGAGGAGTAGAAAAGATATTGATATTGTTGTTGTTGAGTGGATCTGAAACAGAATCTTTTAACTACTCTATCTAAAGATGAGGTGGTGGTGGTTGTGCATATCCACCGTTAAATTCTCTTGCGGCTATCAAGATAGTGGAAATGGTGATGTCTTCGTTTGATGGTGCTCTTGAAGGTGAAGGTCTTAAGAAATACTAGTGATAATCTTTAAAAAATGTGGGTAATAACTATATTACCAGGTAATAACATAAATATTTTTATCAGACAATACATATATTGCCCGGTAATAACTATATTACCCAATACTGAGTATGTTATATGTTAGCGGATAATATGTTATCGGATACTGAATATGTTAGCAGATAATAAGTCTTTTATCCAGGTTATGATACTCGGATACCGTCTACATGAGTTAGCGGATAGTATATGTGTTACCCGGTTTATAATTATGTTAGTAGGTAATAAATATATTAACGGGTACTACATATGTTCGCAGATAATATTTCAGTTATCCGGTAAACTATATGTTACCGAGTAACAATCGGAAACAAAATATTAAATACTCTGAAAGACAATTTAGTCATTTTATACACTGGATCTATGGTACTTTCTCAATTAAAAAATGGCTAAGGTAGTTTATGGGTTTCAAAAACTTTTGTGGGTATTGCCCAAATTAACTCAGTATATTTATTCATGTTAATAATGAAATTCAACGTATAGGTGACATGAATGATGGAATATATGTGATGAAGAGGCAGATATGAAAATAAACATTAGAATCTTTGGTTGAAGTCAAATAAGCTTTTGATCTGTTATGCTCTATGACACATCCACCGTAACAATCTCATGTAATAATAGTTTTTTTTTGTCGACATATAATTATAGTTAAAAGTTAAAAGCATACAAAATGTTGCAACAATTTTAATTTTTAACTACGGTTCTTCTTTTTCTTTACCTGTTTCTGTTAGCCAATAAACTCCAAATATTCTAACTTCCAACTCCTACCAAAGTTACTTTCAACATATTTCTTCCCTTTCTAATTTTTTTGATAGAAATCAATATTTTTTTTTTTACAATAGTTAGTTAAATAGTTTTTTTGTTTTATCTTTTTTGTTTCTTCTTTTTAAAATTCTTTTACCTTTTAAGTAATAAATAAAATTAAGATATCATATCATAAATTTTCGTATAAAAATCTCAAAACATCTAATAATAATTAGAAATCAAAGAAGTATTATTTTTGTACATTTTTTCTTGAGAAACGATAGTATTATCTTAGTATGGTCGGGAACATGTATATGCTATTTACATTTTTCCAACGCCATCATTTTTTTGGTTGAGATTCTCAAACATGTGATCATTTAAGAAGATGTGTTAGAAATTTTTTTTGGATTGCTTAGAAACGTGATGAGATTAAACTCAAATGTTTTTATATCATCTAGATACAATTACACACTATAAATATAATATATATATATATATATGTATATTGTTAAAGAAATTATGCTATACGAAATAAAATTATTCGATTGAAAAATTAAAAGGATTTGCGTTACAAGAATAGGAAATAACTAAATATGGCTAGAACTTATCAAGAGTTTGAAAGAATACTTTTTTCTCTCGTGAGAAGCCGACATTCTCCTATACACCTTGTTTGGTGTCTTACAAAAGTCGTTATGTTCTGTTTCTTCTCTTCTCGTTTTGCATGTGTTTTTTTTTGGTTAATTTCTTTTTGCATGAGTTCCATTCGAACTTTTTTATTTACGTAGTTATATAACAAAACAATATATAAATATTCAATTTAAATAAATATTTTTAATTATGGGACTAAAAGCCCTCTAATATCACCCACAGCTTTGATTTCTCTATACAAAGGTGAAAAATTTCTACAAGTTCCTCGTGCTCCCAAACTAACTCCACTAAATTCATTAGTGAAACAGTGCTAACTGAACCCCGAGAAATACTTGTCCATGAAACACAAGCGAATAAATGTTCTGAAAACCACTAAGGGTTTAAAGAGTACCTTCTACTCTACAGAAAACTAGACGGCAACATCAAAACTAAGTGGACGATCCATGACAATCCTCACATTTGCAAGAGCCCAAACATTAGCCTCTTCTTCAACATATCGAACAATGTCCAAAGGATTCTTATCAATATTCGAGAAGACTTTATTGTTCCTTGTTTTTCATATAAACCATAATAGCCAAGGAAAACTCTGCTTTTCCATCTCTGCGGAAACTCTCTAAAACAAGAAATCCAAATTAGTAAAGATTGAATATCATGGGAATACCCCACTGCTGACGGGATCAAAGACAAAACCAAATTTGAACCGCATGCATGAGGAAAAATAACACATGGGTTACTCTATCAAAATTTGCACCACACCAGCTACAAGATTCCTCATAGTTAATCCCGCCGAACAAGATTTGAGCCAACCTCGATGTGCCGAGAGAGAACCTACCACATAAAATGTCAATTTTAGAGGAACATTGAACCTTCCAAACTTAACCCTTAAAAGCCTCTATATTAGGTCTAGTGTTGCCTATAACATAGTGAGAGATATTCCTCTCTGTCTAATATCCTTATTTGACTGTGTATTTACCGAACTTAGTGAAACATCAACCTAGCCAATCTTCTTTATCCATCCTCAGAATCAGATTACCTGAAATCAATCTAGTGTCATGAGGATATACTAATTGGTTCACCAGTGCCACATGCCAACACTTAGAAAACATATCAGTAAGCTTATCAACTGTCAAATATTGGTAGATTAGAGATCTATTTCCGGAAGCTGGTGTCGGCAAAACATCGAATCCAGGGTCATGCCAAACCAAAATTATAGACTCTTTCCCCACACACTTAGTTAGACCTATACTCACTAGAGACCTAGTTAATAATACTTTGCCATCCATAAGAAGGAGAATATACTCTTCCGCAGTACTAAAGGACCGGTATCCCTAAAATATCTATCCTGAAAAACTCTTTGAAAGCGTAGATTTTGGATGATCAATAAGATGCCATAGATGCTTAGCTAAGAAAACCGAATTAAATTCCTCAATAGCTCTGAAACTCAAACATTCACATGCTTCCCCTTACACAACTTGCCCAGTGGATCCCTTAATGGCTCGAGACATCCTCCACTAGAATTTTGATATTGCAAAGGTAATTTTCGACATAACCATTTTAGGTAGCCTAATCATGTAAGAAGGTAAAACTGTCCATACTTACTTGATAAGGACTTTCTTCCCTCCCTTTGACAACAACTTTGAATATAAAGAGTTAATCATATTTTGATTTTTATCCCTCACAAAAGCAAAGACCTTTGCTTTAGATCCTTCTAATCCTTCAGGAAACCCTAAATAGGAACCCATACCACCTAATTTATGAATACCTGGAATATCCTGAACTTTTTATTTTGCCAGAACATCTACCTGATGACCAAATTCAATTGAAATTTTATTCGAAGTTGATTTGTTGACCTGAAACCATTCATAATCCTTCAACATCTCCAAGATTATAGAAGGCTCCTCCTTATATGCCTTACAGAATAAATAAACTATCATCTTCAAACAACATATGGGAGACAGAAGGGCTCTGTCTGGCAATCAAAACCCTAGAGATCATCTTATGATTCTTCGCCTGTCTTAACTTAGATATCAACACCTTAGTAAAAAGAATAAATAAATAAAGTTAGAGAGGATCACCTTGTCTCAATCCACGATGTGGCCGAATCCGACCATGAGATTGACCATTAATCAGAATAGAATATCCAACCGAGCGCATGCAAAAGATAATGCATGAGACCTAACACTCCTGGAACCCAAACTGTAAAAGAAGCTTCTCCGAAAAGTCTCCTTCACTATGTTGTAAGCTTTATAACCTGTTAGTTCTCAAAGCATGGAACATGTGTTAAGCAATCAGTATATTAATGGAAATGAGTTGGCCCGACACAAAGTTTATTGAGTATCAAAAATCAAGTTTGAGAGAATCTTTCTTATCCTCAAACAGAAAAACTTTAGAAGTAGCTTTATACTCTACATTACATAAACCGATAGATCTAAACTCTGAGACCTTCGTTGATCTACCAATTTTATAAACCAAACATATATTTTTTCCCAATATTGAGGGATATTTTTTGAAATGTCCAAAAAAGTATGAGTGGTTTTGAAAAAGTCAAGCCTTAAATATTGAATTTGATTTTTTTTCTTAATAATATATCTTTGTGCCAAAAAAGGCCTCACTATAATATAACCTCAATTATTCTCATTTACATAAAACAATTCATTATGGGTTAATTAGCTTGATATTCATATAGTTATATGAAACTAAGTAGATAGCAATTTGTTTTTTATTTATTTATTTAGGTAATTAACACCTACAATAAACATTGTTAACGAATGTGTGATATATTAATATACGCATCATCATGATTACTAGATATGTCCTATTTCCTGTTGTTAGATTTAGTTGGATATGTGGGTCATTGTATTATGTGTGTTTATACAAAATTAAAAACATGGCAACAACACTACAAATAATGTGTGGATTGGAAAAATGAAGAAGATTAGCGGTTAATACCAAAAAGATTGTTAAATAATATTATTATATTAATATAAATAAGGTGTAGTGTATATGTTATGTGGAAATATAAGTGTTAACTGATATTTAGAAGTGAAGTTATAAAGTGTGAGAAGAGAAGCATACTAAGTTAGATGTATTGGTATGTATAAAGCTACATGACGTGTATATGTGAGAATTAATACACAACATAGAAGAGGTGTTAGATGATAACAACCGATTGACTTAGCACAGCGACCAAATGATAACATAATATTTAGCATGAAAATTTAGTGTGCTTGCAGGCTAAGTAACACAACAAACACGTGATAAACAGAAACAGTTAAATGTACTAAAAGCAAAACAAATTGTTACAGAATAATTATTAGCTCCCAAATCAAAACTCCCAAACATTTGTTACATGTTAAAGAAATTTAGATTGACTTAACAGAAAACAATTTTATTTGGTGCTAAAATGATAAACATAAACATAAAGCTAGTAGCAAGGCTCAAAAGCTAACAAAAATTGTAGATGGTAATTTTAGACGTAGAAGCTAGCGATGGTTGTTAGATGACCACAACCGATTGATTTAGCATGACGGCCAAATGATAACATAATTTTTAGCATGAAACTCAGTGTGCTTGAAGGCTACAATATTGTGAATACGACTAATATTTGATTGTGAATAATGTAAAAAGTGCTCCCCATATATAGAGAGAGTCATGTAAAAATGAGGATGTTACCTAATATTAACATGTTACTTGTTAGGTTTTCTTTGCTATAAACGGTTTCTCTTCTCTTTCTTGTCTAATAAATACTCAAAATAATGAAATATTATAGTTTAACCCAATAAGAAAAAGGATTATTGGCAGAATAACAATTTTTGATCTTTTAATTGAGAATATAGCTTGTTGCTAAAAAAATTGAGCATATAGCTATGGTATTTGACTAATTTAGTCAATGATATAAAGTCGTACCTAATTACTCCAATACCCTAGACAAATCAACTTATAATTATCTTAATAATAAAAAAATAAAAATATGTTTTGTCTTACGTGGACTAGAGAAGCGCCGAAGAAATCCAGTTTGCTACATTATAAAATTGGGTTATAATATAGTTTTTTAATTCCAAAATAGATAGTACAGAACAATAAAAATTATTTTATAGTCATCTTGCCAAATTTTTCTTTTTAAGGATCTTCCACATGATATGGAGGGATGTTCCTCCAACATTAAAACTATATTACTATGTAATATATAGAATTGTTAATGATAATAGAATTATTATTAATATGAAAACATATGTGATGTGTTGCCTAACATGAACTATAAATGAAACAAGTTGTTTGTTGGTAATGTTTTAAGTTCATATTGATGATATTTTTTCAAAATTAATGAATTAGTTGTGCTTATACAAAATAGATATTATATACTATATAAAATAAATATGTACTATATAGAACAAAGGTATATGAATATTAAATAATGTTATTTCTAGGGGGTGCACCCCTGTGTTAATAGTTATTTTTTTTATTAAAATATATAATGTAAATAAAACATAGAATGAGAAAATATATTGAAAAGCAAAAGATGAAAAAAGGATAGTTTCACAAATATTATAAAAAATATGTCGAATAATGTTGAGTTTAGGATTTTTAGCCATAGAATGAAAACGAATTTGTGTTAGTCGTATAGTCTAGTAATATATATGTTAACAGTGTCAATCAAACACACATTTTATTAGTTAATAATTTTGTGAACAGATAATAGAATTGTTAGCGTAAAATTTGGCAAGATGATTATAAATGATTTTTATTGTTTTCTACTATCTGTTTTATTATACATATTAGTTCTATACAATATTATATAGCAGTACTGGAACTGAAAAGCTACATTATAGTCCAACTTTATAATGTAGCAAACTGGACTTCTTCGGTGTTTCTCTCATCCACGTAAGACAAAGCAGATTCTCTTTTTTATTAAGATAATTATAAGTTTATTTGTCAAGGGTATTGGAGTAAGATGGCAGGGCTTTATGTCATTGACTTAATTAGTCAAATATAATAGGTATATTCTCAAGTTTTTTTTTTAGCAACAAGCTATATTCTCAATTAAAAGATCAAGGGTATTGAAGTGTCTTACCAAGATTAGACACTTTATATGGAAGGCTCTCTAAGGGTCTAATCTAGTCTGGCGTCATATTACTCAAGATGGTTAATCACGTTGTTTTTGAATTTCCTCAGGCGCTTCAGACTTAAGCTTTATGCAATGTCCCTTTTGTTGTTGATGTTTTTCCGCGGTCATCAGTATACTCCAATTTTGACTATATATTTTGCCAGGGTTCTCCAAAGATAGATAAACCAAGTTTTCATTGGCTATTATGGTTCATCTCGAAAGCTAGGAATGATAAAAAAATTTATAATATTGATAGGGATCCTAAGGCTATTGTTCGTCATGCGCAAGAGGAGGTTTCATCTTGGTATTATGCAAATGAGACAATTCCTCTAGCAGATAATATCACTACGGTGGATTCATTGGGGACGTGGAGGAGCAAGGATATTCTTTTCCCTCCGTTAGCCAGTAATCCGAATTTTACGGGTTTTCGATATTTCGTCGATGGCTCCTGGAAAGATTCTAGGTATTACTCCGGTCTTGAATGGTATTGCTCTTCTGATGGATTAGAGGGGGCCAGTATGGGTGCACGGGGGACTCTTCGGTGTTTGTCTCCTCTACATGCTGATTTCGAAGCTCTTCTTTGGGCTATGTCTTCCCTCCTTTCATTTTAGTTTCAAGAATTGGCTTTTGTAGTGGACTGGTTGGAAGTGCTGAAGATGGTAGCTGACCTTGGGAATTGGCCAACTTTCTCACCTCTCTTGGAGGAATTTGCTCGCCTTAAATGCCTTTTCAGCTCTTTCTCGCTATCTCTTATCCCTCGTGCCTTAAATTTCAAAACTGATTTTATGGCCCGTAACGTTAGAAGGCTATCCAGAAATCAGTTATTTGTTCAACATGTACCTCTACATTTGCTCCCTTCTTTGATCTAATGAATTAAATTAAGTTGGGGAAAAAGATCAAAAGTTGTTATTATGCCAATAATCCATTTTCTTATTGGGTTAAATTATATTTATTGTTTTCAGTATCTATTACACAAGAAAGAGAAGAGAAACCGTTTATAGCAAAGAAAACCAAAAGGTATTCACATTTTACATGTTAACAAGTAACATGCTAAGTCAATGTGCTATAATGAACATGTGTCCAATAATGTATAAAATGTTATGAATATATTGTGGATGTTCATTATAGGTATACTAGACATAGAGACCCATTAGTAATTAGGATTAAACCCTAGTCTTGTATTTATATATATATATATATGTAACATTCTACATGAATAAATATAACTCTGATTTATTCACAACATGTTATCAGTACGAATTTCATGCCAAATATTATGTTATAAATTGGTGGTCATGCTAAGTCAATGTGCTATAATGAACTTGTATTCAATAATGTATAGAATGTTATGAATATATTTTGGATGTCCATTATAGGCCTACTAGACATAGAAGTCCATTAGTAATTAGGGTTAAACCCTAGTTTTGTATCCCTATATATATGTAACATTTTACAAGAATAAAGATAACTCTTATTTATTCAAAACACGTTATTAGTACGAAACCCTAGTCGTCTGAGCAAAATCTGAAACCCTAGCCACCTGAGAAAACGTTAGGAAGTCTTTTACAGATCCATGTACGATTTTCATAACCATCAGATATGTTTTTGCTTTCACCTTATTATTCATCAAACCTAAATTTATATATTCTTATAATTGAAACTAATTGATGAATCGTTTAATATAATTGAAACTTATTGATGAATAGTTTAAATATTTCCTTTGTTATTTTAAAGTTCGTTTGATCAATTGTCATACGATCACTCTCCATGCTTTGTTTAAATCAACTTAAATACAAAAGATTTCTTTTAACAATTGTAACTGTAGTTATTCAATTTATTTCTTGTTATTGCTTATAATCCTTATGTGATAAATTAATTGTTTTTCATGTCAATTCCACTATGATCATAGTATAACTACTTGTACTACATGTACGATTCATGTTCCTTCTTTTTTACAATTGATTTGATTATAATATTAGTTAGTTTTTAATTGTTTGATAATAATAGCAATTGAACATGCATATATGTCTAAATTTGATGGGGTCATTAATAGTTAATAAATAATAATCAAGCTATTATTATCGTTTGTGTTAGTATAGTATCAAAATATATTGGTTTCATTTTTTTTTTAAAATAATTAGACCGATAAGACCTGATCAATACCCTAAAACTCATTCCTATAATCCTTTTTTTAAGCTACCATAATGTAGCGAGTATGAATCGAACCATGGTGCCAAGTCATTAGCTGGATCATCCTAATTAGCAGACTGAGAGCAACTCGACGTTTTATTTTTTTCTTATTAGTCTTTTTATATTTTGTTTATTATAATTCACACTTTGTAAATATTGATCATATATTACTCACAATCGAACTGATTTAATAAAACTATTAATGTATGGGGTTTAATTAACAGTTTGTTGTTTCGTTTATCAATTATGATTCTCTGTCTATTTAGATATATTAGTATTTTGTTTGATATGTCTAAGATCATGTAATATATAATATAAAGTTGGTTCTGTGTTTCTTTGAATCGATTTTATATATCATGAATTTATTATTTATGTAGAGATTTTTAGATTTCATATTGCTTTAATGTTTATTTGATAAATTTGAACATTGAGCATTTTTTTAATATTTTTTAAATCATTTTAATAGAAGATTTAATCTTATCTAAATTGTTATGTTTATCCAAAATTTTGAAAAGATTTTAGAGTTCACAAAAAAAAAACAAAACTGAATTTTGCATATAAAATATTTGTTATGGATTTATGATTTTTGTACTCTAATTTCATAATTTTTGTACTCATATTTTCAAAATGTCAAACCTTTGAAAACTTGAATTGATGTTCTTGATATTATTGGAAATAACTATTTTTCTTGGTGTTAGATGTCGAAATACATCTTGATGCAAAAGAATTTGATGATACAATAATAAAATAAATAAATAAATAAAATATCAAGTCAGCTCAAACAAAAACTATAATATTCCTTCTTCATCACATCCACAAGGGTCTCGAAATGAAATATTTGACCGTGAAATATCCACAGATGCTTTGGAGCAATCTAAGAGAAAAGTATGATCACAGAAAATAATGATATTACCTAAAGCTCGTTATGAGTGGATATATCTGAGACTACAAGACTTTAAGTTTGTAGCTGAATATAACTCAACATTGTTCAAAATTACCTCTATATTGGAGTTATGTGGAGAGAATATTACTGATACAGAGATGTTAGAGAAAACATACTCAACTTTTCATGCAAATAATGTTGTCCTACATACACTATCGTGAAAAAAAGATTTAAAAAGTATTATGAACTTATTTCATGTTTACTTATGCCTGAGCAAAATAATGAGCTATTGATAAAAATCATGAATCACGTCCTACTGATTCTACTCCATTCCCTGAAGCGATTGTGACATCTTACAATTGGTAAGAACAAGATTATGCGAAGGACAATGGCCGAAGAAATTATATGAATACTCCCTATAATTTTAAAGTGAGATTAAATTTGAGATGGATAAACATAGCTTTATCATCTCAAGGGGGATAATTATATAATCTCACTCTAATCTAAGTAAAACATTACGTTTATTATGCTTCCCCTCAAAATAGATTTTATAAATCATGAAAATCTCATAGATGTTTGGCATAGCCGGTTAAGCAATTTTTGGTTTAAATAATGATGCAAAAAAGTAATCAAAAGTTTATCTAGACATTTATTGAAGAATCAAAAGATTCTTCTGAGTAATTTGATGTTTGTTAAAAAGGAAAATTCAAAATAACTTCCACCAGCTAAGCATTTCTCTGCTACGTATACAAAGAGATATTGTGGACTAATCACCCACTATATATTATTGTTATCGACTTACAACCTAAAGTTTGTAAAGGTACTTGATTAATTGATAATGCTGGTTAAATTCATGTCTATAAGTCTTAAATGACTACTGAATGTTCATTAATTCGCATTAGGCCAACATATAATATGTTACCCACATTAAAATTGGTTTTGGGTCAGAATTCATATATATTCCATCTGAAAGTTTATGGATATGAAGTTAATCCACATTAGTTATGTCTAGTAGGCCTATGATGGAATCTCAAGAGATTTGAAATATATGTTGGATATGAGACTCCCTTAATATTTGAATGTCTTGAACTATAAATAAGAGATTTAAATTACTGTTATTTCAATGAGTCAGTCTTTGCAATATTAAAGGGAGAAAATATAAAGCTGGAAAAGAAATATAATGAAAGGAATTATTTTTGATCCTCGTATTTCAAACGTTTAGAAGATAATTTATTAAAGAGTAGTTGTGAGACATACTGACCTAAAGAAAATGACAAACTCACATATTCCAGCTATGCTCCAATAAAATTGATGTCCAATAAAACAATATCAACTGCATTAAGAGTCTAAAGATCACATGAAGTGTGATAGACTTATTGTTTCTACATGTATGAATACTCGATAAAGAAAATGAGCTGATTTTACAATGGCAATATCGAGAAAGAAAAAGTTTTTGAAAAGTCTCAGGAAGAGACATTAGACATGAAAATAATGAAATTCAGGTACCTGGTTATGAAAATGATTTCAAATAGTTCTCATGTCTTGGATAAAATAGAACCAAAAGCAAATCGACGTTGTTAATATTTTGCATACAACAAAGCAGTTGATATTATGTATGAAAATCGAGAATCATGAACTGTGTTAGAATAATATTTATCAAAGAGTGTACCAAAAGAGATGGTTGACCAAACTAGAAAGAAGCAATAAATGCAAGAATCTCTTATCAGGAGATGAGTATTTGGACCAGTAGTCCATACACTTGTAAGTGTAAAACCAGTGGGTCATATATGAGCCTTTGTGCAATTGTGAGAGTGGTGAAATAGGAAAAAAATAGTGAAATTATGAGATGTAAATCACATTGACGTGCACAAGAATTCTCACAAAGACTTGAAATTGATTAATGAAAGACATACTCTCCTATAGTGGATGTAATTATTTTTAGATTTTCAGATATTTTATTAGTCTGACAAGAAGAGAGAGAGTCGATTTAGTCTTAATGTATTTAAATAGACCACTGGATGATGATATTTAAATGAGAGTATTCAAAGGATTTAAACTGCTAGTTGCTGAAGATTCTAGTTTTCGAGAATTTTATACAAATTAAATTGATCTTTTATATGTAATATAATTGTTTTGATGCAAGATACTTATCTAATGCCTATGATTGTAGATCACATATATGATATATGTTCACATGTCGTAATGAGTTGTTATCATGTTGTTTATATGATATAAACAATTGTAAGCATTTATTCTAACCATACATAGATTTTAGTGATCGATGAAGATAATCATGAATGCATATGATTAAGCATGCATCGCCCAACTGAAAAGACATAATGGAGATTTGTTTACAAATACGCTCTCAACTTCCACTTTCAAGAGGCTAGTCACCATGTTAGAAGTTTTTATCTCAAATATCTTAAATTATGTACTCATTAGGGGAAGTAGATGCGAGATGCACTCTTTTTCTCTTAACCATGGTTTTGTCCCACTAGGTTTTCCTAGTAAGGTTTTTAACGAGGTAGCATCTTAAGCGTATTAGGGACATTTTTTAATATATTGTGGATGTCCATTATAGGCCTACTAGACATATATTTCAATTAGTAAAATAATTAAGATTAAACTCTAGTCTTGTATCTCTATATATATGTAACATTGTACATGAATAAAGATAGCTCTGATTTATTCACAACGTAGAATATTATTCAGCTAATTCTCCCTAAAAAAGTATAATACTTGTTCAATGTGCTATAATAAACATGTGTCCAATAATGCATAGAATATTACATGAATATATTGAGTAAATTTTGTATTTGTGATAGGATTATTTCGGGAAAAGAAATTGAACAGAGCCCTATAAATTTATCTTAGGCTAGACTTTATGTTAGAGAGAATTAAGTCAATATACAAAAATTAATATGGAATTCATTATCTACCATCTTAATAAATTTAATTAGGTGGATGACATGGTCTCACAGTTGTCTTTACAAAAATAACCTTACGAAAATATGTTAGAAGAAAGAGCTGTGAGTGCATTAAATGTTGGGACAGTGCATTTAATGCGTTGTCTCTGTTTTTTAGCCGTTAACGAATATATTATCGGGTAACACATATATTACCTGATACAATGTATGTTAACATGTATATTATACACTAACAATTCTATTACATGTTAACAAAATTATTAGCTGATAAAATGTGTGTTTGATTGACACCGTTAACATATATATTACCAGATTATATGGCTAACACATATATTACTTGTTAACGTATTTATTATCTGATAAACGCGTATTTGATTAGCATAGATATTGTGCTAATCAAAAGCGTTACCCGTTAACGCATATATTACCTGATAAAATATATGTTAACACATATAATATATGCTAAAACATCTATTACATGTTAACATATTTATTAGATGATAAAATGCGTATTTAATTGACACAAATATTGTGCATTAACATATATATTACCAAACTATACTGCTAATACATATATTAAATATTAATGTATTTATTATCTGATAATATGTATTTGATTAGCAAATTTATTTTGCGTTAATATATATATTATCTTAGTAACACATAGTTTCATTCCGTTAATACATTAGCCTTGAAATGGTCAAATACACCCAAAGCAAAAACAATTATACAAATAAAGTTAGACCATTTAATGGACCTAGTATCTACAGAGAAATATATACGTGGACACATGACCACAAAACCAAAAACAGATAACACAATGAGATCACATCTCATAACCAATTTATTGACCCCACAGCAACTTGGTGGAGTTTGATGGCGTGAAGTCTTAGGGACAAAACAGTTTTAGAAATGTGAATAGAGACCTATGTTTTGTAGGTTTCCCATTCTTTTATGTATAGCCAGCTAAATTTCTCTTTATGTTATATACCCAAACTTTCTATTCATTATTATTTAAATACAAACATCCATTACTATTAATGATGATTTACTTGTTAGAGTTGGATCAAATGCCCAACTGACTTCCCAAAATAAAAAGAGAGCCGAGATAACCTTGTTCAAAATTAATAATTTAACAAAAAAATATTTAATTAGATTAAATGTAAAAAGACAATTATACCCTAAATTTTTTTACCTATTCTCCTCTCTTTCTTCGACAAATCCACCTTCTTCTTCTCCTCTTTGTTCGACTTCTTCTCTGTATTTTACCAAGGATGAAATCCAGACAGGTAAATTTCATGTATTTTTTGTTGTTGTTTCTTTTCTCGAATCTTTGTTCTTCTTCTTCCTCCTCTCTCAATTTCTTTCCTTCTCATTCCAAACTCCTTACTCATTCTCTCAATTTCTCTACATTAGGGTTTTTTTTTATAATTTTGTTTCAGCTGTTGTAGTTTTCTTTGATTCTAGGTTCGATTTGTTAGGATTATGAAGTACCAATTGTTTATTGTTTGAGTTCTTCTCGTTTGAGTTCTTCTCTACTTGCTTCGACGACATTGTTACTTTAGACTGCAAAGTTTTTGTGGTTTGTATTGCTTTGGTGAATTTCGAGAGTACTCAGAGTTACATATTTATAGATAAATTGTATGTATGTTGTATGTAAGTGCATTGAGTGTGGATTCCTAAAACTTGAGATTTTTGAATTCATTGTAATAGTTAGTGTTTGAGATTTCCATGGTTAGTACTATAATTGATAGTTCATGTTTCTATTGTTTCATGTTTCAATGATGCAGATAGTATTGGTAATGGTGTGTACAAAAAACCCTTCATATCGTCCTCAAGGACCACATATACTAGAAGAAGATGATGAAGACAACATTGATTCATCATTGCAAATGGTATAATTGTGACTAATTAGTATAACTATAATAACTAGGATAACTAGAATATATAGAATAACTAGCAATACTAGGATAACTTGAATATGTACAATTATTGTAATTTGTAGAAATGATTCAATTGCTTATTATTTATTGTTTTGATTACAGCATCAGCAGCCAAAGAAACCACATATGGTATTCAAATCCGATCAATATCTATATTATCCTAAGCTTGCTACAAGGTGTGATCCTTTAAAAGCCGTGACGATTATTGAGTCTTGGAGTCACAGAGAGGAGATGGTTTAAGGAGCACCCTCAGTTCAAGCATTTCTTTCATATGCATTTACATGGCACCAGAAAGCTGATGGAAATATGGATATTGCTTCTTCGCACAGCTCGTACAAAAAACGATAATGTGTGTTGGTTTGTTGTGAATGGTATACCGATTCGTTACTCACTAAAGGAGCATGGTTTGATTAGTGGATTGTACTGTCACCAATACCCAGAAAACCATGATCAGTTGGGGAGTATGAGATTCGTGGAGAAGTATTTTGGAGAGGGTGCTAAACCAGATGTTAAGGACGTTTTGAAGAAGCTTCTTTCAATGAAAAACGAGACAAATGATAGGTTGAAAATGGCAGTTTTGTATTTCCTTGCAACTGTGATACATGGGGTGCCTAAGAATATTGGAGGACCAATAGACTCTTTCTTACTAAGGGTGGTCGATGATCTACAATTGTGTGAGAGGTATCCATGGGGGCGATTAACATTTGATGATTGTATAAGTCAAGTTTGGAAATTATTGAATCGGTGGAATGTTACTGTCAGCAAACTTGGGCATTTCCTGGATTCATATTGGCCTTGGAGGTAAATCCTAGTTACAAGGGGTTGGTTTAAATTTGTATATGTAGATAGATGGGTTTAACTAGCACAACTTGTTTAACTGACACAACTTGTTTAACTGACACAACTTGTTTAACTGACACAACTTGTTTAACTGGCACAACTTGTTTAACCTTTTTAACTTGGTTTTATTAAGTTGGTTTTGTTTGTTTAATTGATTCTAGTTATTTAATTTGTACGCTTATTTGTGCAGGCATTACCATTCGAGTGTATTTCACCTCTGAAAAAAAAAATTAGATTGGGAGTTTAAGGTGCACACAAAGATTGTCTAAGAATGTGCAAAAGAAGATTTAAAGATGGAACCGCGACAGTATTTAGTCTCGAAGAAATGTATGACGCACTTAAAGATACAAAGGTTTGTACTACTTCTATTATTTAACTGATTAACTAGTTTAGCTTGTTTAACTGGAACAATTTCTTTAACTTGTTTAACTAGGACAACTTGTTCAACGGTGTAACTGGTTCTAATTTCTATTATCTTTCAGGCAATTCGTAGTATTCTGCTACCTGAGGGTGAAGAGGGGTTACTTATGGCTCAAATCATGGATGATGAGGAGAAGGGAATGCCTATCTTTGTTCCTATTGTTGATGGTTGGAACAATGTTCTAATAGAACAAAAAGAGAATATATTTTGGGAAGACCTCTTTGACTTAGATGTTCAGTCTCGGGCAGACATTTTGGGAAGACCTCAGCCAGCACCTCAGCCAGCATCTCATCGAATTTCTAAGCCATTAATTGAAACAGCTTCTACGCAGGAAAAACCTTCAGATATCGGGGATGTGTATGGATTAGAACAATTGGAAGAAAATATTATGAAAGCTATGGAAAGAGGTTTTGAGAAAATGAATGAGAAGCTTGAAATTACGGATAAAAAACTTCAGTATGTGGTTGATTATGTTTCTAATATGGAGGTTGCTAGTTCTGGTGAGGAGGATGTTAACGCTTGTTATGATGATGGTAGAGCTGAGGATAATGATGATGATCGTAATGATGACGATGGTAGAGCTAAGGATAATGATGAAGGTGAATCTAGTACAGCTGAGGATGATTCTAGTATGGCAGGGGATGATAAAGGGATGATGTTGGTGTGGAAACTGATGTTGAGACGGCTGTTGGCGAGAAGACTAATGTAGAGACTATTGATCAGACCAATGCTAATGTAGAGGGTGTAGTTGGTGCCAAGAGCGTGGATGGTGTAGCTTGTAGAAAGAGGACAACATCACAGTGGCTCAAGACTCCATTTACCGGAGAACAAAAAAGAAAAAGCGTAAGGGCTAAGGACTAAAAACTTGATGAATCCTTTTGGTATTAAGTAACACATTTTAGTGTGTTTGTATATCGTTCTTTTGGTATCAAGTAACACATTTTAGTGTGTTTGGATTTTAGTACTTAAATTCTCCTACAACTTTGTAAATTTTGGATTTGTGATTTTTCGTCATCTGTTACAGCTAGCAAATTCTGCTATAACTTGGCAAATTTATGGGTTTTTGATTACTAGTCTAACTAGAACAACTCGTCCAACTAGAAAAACTCGTTCAACTAAAACAACTCGTCCAACTAGAAGAACTCGTCCAACTAGAACAACTTAAACATGTGCCATAATTTATTTAAAAATAATAAAAACTAACCACGTGCGCCGCAAATATTTTAAAAGTAATAAAAATTAACCACATGCGCCGAAAAATATTAAAAAGTAATAAAAATTAAACATGTGCAGAATTAAATTTACACTTAGTTGAACTACTTGAACTTTGATATTTAAAACTTATAATTAGTTAAACTTTAGTTAAAACTAAAATTTTATGGTTGTTTAAACATAAATGTGTAATTAAATTACATTAGCTATATTTTTATCTATCAATACTATAAAAATTTAATTTTTTATATAATTTACTTAATAATGATGTCATAGTTTAGAAACTAACCACCAAAGTATAAATGATTTAGGGTATAGGGTTTAGGGTTTACTAACCAATTACAAAAAAATAAATTTATAAGATTAAGATAAACGTATTTACAATAATATGAAGTTATTATCACATATTTGGATTGATGATCGGGTTTATAACTTTGAAATAATGATGTATTCTTTTTGTAGTTGTACCCGATAGTAAAACTAGTTGTTTTAGTTAAACAAATTTCTGAATTAAAATTACTTAAACGAGTTGTGCGAAAATTGTACCTACATAAGAAATAGTAATTGATAACACAAATAAGTTATACAAACCAGCTAAAGACTAGTAGCAACATTATCACCAAAGAAAAAACGTCGTAATGTCCTATTAGATCTCCGTTGATACTTGCCAACTGATGGGTACCTAGCCTCTTGTGTTCTTCCCTTTCTTTTGACTTTGTCCGGAAGTAAGACACAAGAACCTTGTACATGATCAGAAACATTCCAGTCAGACTTATGGGGAAAATAGTCCTACAATAAGCCAACATCCATTGTTCCATTGAATAATATGTAGAGCACAACTCATGTACGTAAAGCTCGTTTCCTGTATTTGTATATGCCATGGCAGCTGCAAGTGCATGTTCGCATGGGTATTTGTCTATATCAAAATGTTTGCAGCTGCATCTTTTTCTATTCAAATCAACCAAGTACTCTTTGCCTTCACTTCCAATCACACTATACTTAAGTTCAATGCTGTTTAACTCCTTTAGTCGTAACTTCTTCCCAATCTCACATCTTGTATGCAACATACCAGCAACAAAGGTTACCAACTTTTGTGATGGGGATACTTTATTGGAAGCTTTCCTATGCTTATTAAACCACTCAACAATTTTTCCAATAATTGCATCAATCATTGGCAGTAAAGAATACTTTCTTGCTTCTCTAAAAACAGCATTGATAGACTCAGCACAATTTGTGGTGTCAATGTTGTATCTTTCTCCAGGGAAATAACATCTTGCCCATTTTCTGACATCTTGCCGACTTTCATCCAAATAATCCGCTGCTTTGGGATATCGTGTCTTGAAAGCATCATACATTCGTTTGAAATCAGCCTCTGTATAAGCTTGAGCGCATTCTCTAAACTTCTCTGCCACCAATTCTTTGTTAATACCATGGACACGTGTCTTCACGTTCTGGGATAAATGAAATATGCAGTATCCATGTTTAGACATCGGGTAGACCTCACATATTGTCTTGATAATGCTTGCATTTCTATCAGAAACAAACACAAGTTTAGGATCATCTGGCACCACTCTCTTTAACATATTCAGAAACCACCTCCAACTTGCATCATTCTCACCATCAACTACACCAAAGGTAATTGGATAATGATGACGGTCTAGATCTTGAGCAGTGGCAACTATAAGTACTCCACCATATGTATTCTTAAGAAACGTCCCATCCACAATGATAACTTTTCTCATGCTATTAAACTCTTCAATGCATGCTCCTAACGCGAAGAATATATATTTGAACTTGTTCTCTTCATCACATTCAATTTGTGTTACTGTGCCATGATTCATCTTCTCCAACATGTGCAAATAAGAAGGCAAAAACATAAAACTTTCTTCTGGGTTGCCCCTCACCTCGTTAGTGGCTTGTTTTTTCCCTCTTAAAGCAGTAGAGTATGAAACTTTAACACCAAGTCTTACTTGAACCAAGCCCATGAGATTTTTCGGAGTTGGAGTGTCAAACTAGCCTAGATAATCCTCACGCAATACAGATGCAACTAATCCTGATGTGCCTTTTCTTTTATTGCTGCTTGTACTCGTCTCAACACGGGAGCATGTGTGCATCTTGTTGTAAGTTCTAACTGAGAAACAATTTGAATTCTTGAGCTTTGCTACTTGTAGAGACCACTTGCGATAACTACCACGATATTTTAACACTAACAATGTGGTTGTGGACTTAATTGTAGCAACTTCAAAATAGTTCCGATGTACAGCTAGCTCAACCAAATCTTGCACTGCTTTCTTACTCCCAAATTCTTGACCTATACTTAAATTCATACCATCTTCCCATTCAAGACTTACAATATGATCTTCTTGCACATCATGTGTAATATCAACATCGTAAGCAACTTCTTCAAGTGGATAATTTTCACCATCTGAAATATGAAGAATCACTACAAGAAAACATACATTTTGCGACAGCCATATCCGTTGCAAAGGCGTCGCAAAAGGCCTTTTGCCACGGACTTGCAACATCGTCAAAAACGTCGCAAAACATGAGTCGCAATTCGTTTCCCACGCAAATTTGCGATGACTAAATTCGTCGCAAATTTGCGACAAATTAACTATGTCGTAGAACCGTCGCAAACTTGCGACGGTTTTGCGGGGGAAACATACGACGTCACCGTGACGTAGTTGCGACGGTTTTGCGACAGACAGAAAAATTAAAAAGAAAATATGTTTTTTTAATTCAGAAATTATAATAAATTATTTAATAAAATATATTAAAATTGTTTAAATAAAACTAAAATAAAAATATCAAAATACAATATTTTTAATATTTTACAAAAAAAAAAAAAAAAACTAAAATTTTTTTGAAAGGTCTAGGTTGGGGTCCGAGGTCTTGTCGGGGTTCTGATCCGTGCTCCTGTTCCGGTTTACAGAACTCGATCCGGGCTCACCGGGTTGCATCGCGTTCAACTGAGCAGCAATGTCGGCGTCTTTCGAAGCCAATGTAGAGAACAACTTGTTGAACTTAGCGATGTTGTCCTGCAGGGTTGAGATGAGGTTATCCTGAGCCTGCAGCTTCCTCTCCATCTCCGCTATTTTGGCGTAATAAAAGCGGAATGAGATTGGGAGCCCTGCGTCCAGCTGCTCGTCTCGATCTGCGAGTCCACGGAGCGACCGGTCCCGTAAACTCTCCCCTTTTTACGGGGAGCAACCTAATAAGAAAAAAAATAATTACACGTTAGTTAAACAATTTAAAACGTAATAAACACGAAAGAAAAACATAAAATCATACCTCAGCAAATATCTGGTTCTTCTGTGCGGTTGATAGCACAGTAGATCCTGTACTCTCGTCCCCCCCATCTTGGGTCAATTGCTGCATCCTCGCAGTGACCTCGTTGTACAATCTCTCCGCCTTTTTGTCGACGAAGACCCCGGCCTTGTTGCGTTTGATATGTTATAGGGTCTCTACCCGATCGGGGTGAGGATCCCCCGTCGCCTATTGCTGAAAAGATTTAAGAAGTTTAATTAAAATTTATTTATTTTGTGTTCGTTAAAATTAATGACGTACCATTTTCTGAGCTCGGGCCTTGAGCGAGGTTTGGCCCGAGCAATATCTATGCGGACCATCGCCGTCAAGATCAGCCAACCTAGCAGTACGCGCACGTGCGCTTTCCTTCTCGGACTTCGGGTCTTGCCAATACCGGACAAGACCCGCTCACACTTCGGTGTTGAACCACCGTTACATCACTTCGTCACCTTTTGCCTTCATTTGCCAATATCCGGGTGTGGACGGGACTGAGCGTGACGTGGGGGATGGGACACCATGAGATGTCCCCTACACGTGAGAGTCGGGTGGAGTACGGGGGTTCGATCCCCCACTCTCGGAGAGGTACCTAGTATATGAATTATGTCGTCCGAACATCTAATTTCAGAAGTCTGGACGGGTTGTTAATAATTTTTGTATTACAAGTTTCAATATGGTTTAAAACATTTTAGTTAATTGTAAATTAAAAAATAAAAAACGTTTAAAAAATTCAAAAAGCTTTTTTAAATATAGGGAAACGTTTAGAAAAATAGAAAAAGCGTTTTTTGTATTACGAGTTTCAAAATGATTTAAAATGTTTTAGTAAATTCTAAACGTATTTTGATTTTTTTTTGAAATTATCATAATTCATTAAAACGTTGTAGAAATTTGTAAACGTTTTACAAAATTCAAAACGTTTTAGAAAACTCTAAACGTTTCAGAACATTGTAAACGTTCTGTTTTAAAAAATACAAAAATCGTTTTGAAAAATACAAAAATTGTTTTAAAAAATGAAAAACGTTTTGAAAAATCCAAAAACGTTTTAAAAAATTCATAAATGTTTAGAAAAATTCAAAAATCGTTTTTAAAAATCAAAAAAAGTTTATAAAAATTCCAAAATTATTTTTAAAAATCAAAAAGCGTTTTTAAAAATCCAAAAACCACTATAAAAATCAAAAATCGTTTAGAAAAATTCCAAAGTCGTTTTGAAAAATTCCAAAATCGTGTAGATAAATCAAAAATCGAAAATCAAGCCTAGAATCCTAAATCAACCAACTTTTCTTTGGCCTAGATCTATAATCTAACATTTATGTTCCAAATCCTAAAGTTCCATCGCCTAATCTACATTCCATTAGAGTAGATCTAGGAAGGAGAACTTACCTTGGCGTTGGAGGAAGAGAGGAAGCCGCGTAAGCCCACCGGGAAGAGAAGAAGACGCGGAAGAGATCTGACGGGGGAGAGAGGAAGACGGCGGAGGAGAACCGAGGAGGAAGCCGAATATCGCAGGGCCATCGCAATCTTGCGACGAACTTGCGACGTCTGTGTGTAAAACGTCTCAAATGCGTCGCAGATTATGAAACCGAATATATGTGTTTTCAATCGATGTATATGTGTTTTCAAAAGCGAAATGTTACTGATGTACGGATGTCCATTTAACCATCCACAAAACCGACAAACTATAGATATATGTGTTTTCAAATCCGTTACACACTTTGTCGGTTTTGTAGAGAATAACACCAATCAAATGCAATTGATGAATGATCACTGATGTATTCTTGGTCTTTTCGTATTTATGTTTGATATGTTGTTCTGGACATCCGGATATATATGTGTTTTAAATATATGTGTTTTCAATCGATGTATATGTGTTTTAAAACCGAAAAGTTACGGATGTACGGATATATATATATATATATATAAACGCAAAACCGACAATTAAGTCTACATATATATATATATATATGTGTGCTTTCAATCAAGTAACAACATTGTTGGTTTTACGTAAACGGAACCGGACCAAATGCAATTGATGAATGATCACCGATGTATTCTTGGTCCTTCCGTATTTAACTTTGATACGTTGTTACATCCGTTATGTTGTAAGGTAAAGGATAACCCACTCAACCTTGTCGGTTTCAGCTTCTGCGAGGGCCCTGCGACGTCTTGACACAAAACGTCGCAGAGCCGTCGCAGGCCTGCGACGGCTCTGCGACGTTTTGTGTCAAGACGTCGCAAGGCCCTCGCAGAAGCTGAAACCGACAAGGTTGAGTGGGTTATCTTTTACCTTACAACATAACGGATGTAACAACATATCAAAGTTAAATACGACATAATGGATGTCCGGAAGTAGACATCAACGTATCACATTGATGTGAAATCTTTGGCAGGAAACAATGTCTCCTTCAGTATGCTACCTTTTTCAAACAGCTTGTCTTCCGACTCAACTCTTGAGAACGTGTTGAGTCGGAAGACGAGCTGTTTGAAAAGGGTAGCATACTGAAGGAGACACTATTTCCCGCCAAAGATTTCACACCAATGTGATACGTTGATGTCTATTTTCGGACATCCGTTATGTCGTAACGTCGCAACATTGCGACGTTTTTGCGATGTTTTAAATTACATCGCAACTACGTTGCAAATACGTAGCAAATTTGCAACGTATTTTTGCCATCGCAAATTGACTGTTTTCTTGTAGTGAATATTATCTAACATAGCTAATTGATATGGTGCTTCAAGTTCTGTGTTCATAGAAACCATACTACCATTAACTCTAGCATCCGTCTCAATCTCCTCATTCCTTACATCAGCTCCACTACCTAGATCATACCTTAGAAGTTGCTCATAACTCTGGTTTTGTTCGATACCTCCAATGAGCTCCACATGCAAAATATTTTTACGTTGATTTCTACTCTCTTCCATTAAGTATCCTAACACATCTTCATCATCCACGATATATGTTTGTCTCTTGGGATCCTCTAGCAATGGAATGTAACTTTACTTCAACATTGTTGAAGAATCGAGTATCACAATCTTTTTTTTTATTTTCTCAATCAACTCCAAATAAGTGAATTCTTCCATATATCTCTTGATCACTAGAGTATATGTATGATCTTCTTTTTGATTCCATTGTACGTCATCGCCATTTTTTGTATAATGTCCTCCATAGTCAAAATGTATGACCATAAAACTATTATTCATTTTCTTGTGAAAAGAGAAAAACTAACATTAGGATGAATTAGTTGTTTAAGTTATACTAGTTATACTGGTGGAAATAGTTATACTAGTTAAGCTAGTTGTCCTAGTTATGCAAGATACAACTCGTTGAATCAGTAGTATTTACTTACGATTCGAAACGATTTTATCTTATATTATCCATAAATTTTTAGTTCTATAATATAAGACTAATTAAACAAGTTTGTATGTGCAAATCAATGATTTTTAACGTTAAACATAAACCCTAATTGAAAAATATATTGAAATCATCTTATTAACGTTAAACTCTCAACAAGTACTGTAATAGAAAAGAAAAAGTAGTAAAACTCACCTGAGTAATTCAACATTCACCTTGAGTTTATAGAGAACTGGAGAAATAAACAAATGAAAAATGAGAAATTTGTGTTACTCTACGTGAAAGAGGAATACAAAATGAGAAGATGAATACAAAATTGAATGTCAACAACCCAAATTTAATTATTTTTTATCTATTTTTTTCTTTTAATTTATTACATAATATTAAAATAATAATATTTAATCAAAAGGTAAAAAAAAAAAAATTGTTGGAAAGGTGAAGGCCATAGATTAGTGGAAGTTAGAGAAATTTTTTTTTGACTCTTAAAGTCATTCCAGAATTTGACCCGTTAGAGTTCTTTGCAAAGATATAAGCTAGAGCGTAACATTTATTCGTAAATTTTTTAATGCATTTTACAAATTAAATTGTAGATTGTCCAATACTTCTGCATAGATATGAAAAGGTAGAGTTTTATTATATAATTATAATAGATACATTATCATACTAATTACTGAAGCATCATCAACTATCTTCTGCTTGTTTCCAACTAAAATTATTTCAGCGGTTTTTTTGAAGTAATCTCAACATCATCAAAAAACTTGTCCTCTTCAAAACCGTC
Organism: Lepidium didymum; assembly: GCA_963920545.1. Classification (NCBI taxonomy): domain Eukaryota; kingdom Viridiplantae; phylum Streptophyta; class Magnoliopsida; order Brassicales; family Brassicaceae; genus Lepidium; species Lepidium didymum. The sequence continues at coordinate 14,392,527 of OY986982.1, forward strand.
AATCTGTGAACCGACCTTATACCGGTATCCACGAGCACAATACCAAAAATAAACCAGATTAAACACACCCATAACCGCAATTAGATAGTAGAAGTAATCCAATTTTCCCGCGTTTAGATTCTTGTTTAGCCAATCCGGATGGTCACGCCCGCCGGTGAATTTATGAACGATAGTCACCAGCAAGCTGCTAAGGTAACTCGAACCGGCGAAAGAGAGAGAGAAGAGAGCATTAGCAATGCTTCTCATGTGCTCCGGAAACTGACTGTTAAAGAACTCAATCTGTCCGATTATATTGAATGCTTCACAAAGTCCCATCAGAATTAGTTGCGGAGAAAGCCAAAACACCGACATTGGAGTCATTCCGGCTGGATCTCCGGCGTTAATGGAGCGTATGCGTCTCATACGTTCCACGAGCCCTGCAACAATCATAGAAAAGATTGCGAAAACGATCCCTGTTCCGATTCGTTGGAGGAGTGTTATTCCTGATTTATGGCCGGTGATTCGCCTCATGAATGGGACGAAAATCCGGTCATAAAAGGGAAGAAAGACTCCGATTGTGAGAAGAGAGATGACTGAAAGAGAACCCGCAGGAATCTCGAATTTAGGACCTACGTGTCGATCCATTTTCAAAGCTTGAGAGATTGTGAAAGTGCCTTGTTGTGACATGGCCGCAAGTGAGATTATTCCGGCCGACCAAACAGGAACAATTCGAATCAAACACTTGACTTCTTCTACTTCTTGGACGCTGCATAACCGCCATTTGTTTGCCGGAACTCCCTCCGGTGTTAAATCGCCTTCTACTATCACCGCCGCTTTGTCTAGAAACCTAATTTTATGCAATTCAAGTCAGACTATTGATAAAAACAAAATCTTTGTAATCAGTGCTTTCTCAAAGTATTGTATTGATAATTATAGAGGACCTGAATTGGTTACTGCGGTGTAACTTGGATAACAAGTTTTCTTTGATGGGTGGATCGTAATAAGTCACAGAGCCATCATCTTCCGTTGGGACTTTCAGCTTCTTCTTCTTACGAGCCGCAACAATAACTTGAGCGATCCCAGAGAATATACTTCCTTCAGGTTTAACATATATATAACGTTTCATTCCAGCAAAAAACATAGCCACTGCACAAGCCATGAGTCCGGTAGGGATACTAAAACCGATAATCCAACTAACTTGGTCTTGGATATACACAACTACGGTCTGTGTAATGAGGAGAACCACAGTGAAAGTCATGTAATACCAGTTGAAGAAACTAGCCACTCCTTTAAGTCCATCCTCAGTTCGTTGGTCAAATTGGTCAACCCCAAAAGGAATGCTACATGGTCGTATTCCTCCACTACCTATGGAGAGGAAACCAAGTCCCAATAGCAAAACTCCGAACTGGAGCTTGTTTGGACCGGCACAACTAAGTGGGTTCTTGCTGTTGCATGATTCTGGGTGTAGTTGAGGAAGCGATGCTGTAAGTGTAATTGTTATTAGTCCCTGCAGTTGACAACAGATTATTCATTAATTATGGTTATATAACTTGTAATTAAGTTAAATAGTTGTTAATTAATCTCAGAAAGGCAAACAACTAATATTAAATTTATGCCACTAAATGAAAACAAACAATTAATAAAGTCAACAAAAGTCTTTATTAGGTTTGACTTCATTTGACTTAAATATCGGTGATATTATTACTTTGATTAGGTAAAGCTGCCAACGACGTAACGTATACCATAAAGGCATGATTATAAGAGTCTCTATAGAATTATTTAGTAATAAATAATCCTTTTAGACTGTATTATTAGTTTCATTCTATAGAGACATATCAAGTAAAGTATTATTAATTTTATTTATTTTTTATTTATTTTTAATTATATGAGATTTTCATAGTCTAAGATCATTGATTTCTGTTGAAACCCTTGTATAGCAATTTACTTATGGGTGTTGGATTCTTTAATTCGGTTTGGTTCTTTAAATTTTAAAAATATGGTAACTAATGGATAATTTTTTAAATTTAGTTAGGTTCCGTTTTCAAAAAAGTATAACCAATTAGGTAGAAAAAATATAATTAGTTATAACCAAAAATAACCAAAAGTAACCCAAATATTTTAGTATTAACCAATTTTTATTTTTATTTGATAATTTTTTGTTCTCAAAACTAAACCGGACCAAACCGAGAATCAAAATCACCTAAAAATTGAAATCGAAAGATTCTTTTCTAGGATCTAAAACCGAACTGAACCAAAGAGAGAACCAAACAATTTCTTTCTAGGAAATAAAATTAAACTAAATTAAAAATTTTGAGTCGATTCGGTTTAGTTTTTTGGTTCCGGTTAGTATGCCCATGCGTATATAGTATGGAAAATTAGGTGTAACAGTTTAGGTTCCTTTTTAACGTATAAGAGGTAGGCGTTCGAGAAACTTAACAAGTTGCATGCAATCGTAATAATTTTCTAATAATGAATGAATGAATGAGATCGATCACCAGAAAAGTAACTATCGTTATAAACATTATGTCACTATATTATTGACTAAATCTAAACCTCTTTTTTTGAGCTAGCTATAGCATGCAAGAAACCCAATTATTGGATTTACTCTCATTGTCAATAATCTACATAGACCACTTGCATTTTCTCTTCCTTTTCTACGCACTACTCTTTGTTTCCATGACAGAACTGCGTTTTATTACGTAACGTCTTAAACCAAGCTGTTATGATTTTCTAGGATGTTATATATAAAGTAAGTCCAAGTTAAATGTCGACAACAAAATTTGCACTGAGGAATGCTTTTTCTAAGATATGATCTACATTATAGCCGACTTTATCGTCCTCTATAGTGGTCCCTCAATAATATCATGCGTTTTCGTACGAAACAAAAGGAATTGAATAGCGGTTGACAAAAAGATAATAGTAACATAATATGTAAAAATATATATATGTAAAATAGAAGTGGTCTTAACATATTTCCTTATCATGTCCACGTGCGCTATGAAATTATGTGCCAAGTATCATGAATCTTCGCCACACAACAACAACAACTCATTAATTATAGAGTAATAATAGTATTAATCTTTTTATTTTGTAACTAGGAAATTCGGACATTCGATTCTAATCCCCTAAACCCAGAACCAACTTTTGACAGTACCACCATTTCAAAGTGGCCCTGATTACTCATTTCCGCACAAACTAAAATTCAAATTTTGTATTTTTCACACAAGATGAAAAATATTACCAATTGAGCTAGCTAGTCTGGGTAATAATGGTATAAGATTTTTATCATAAAGTTAAATTTTATGAGTTATTAAATGTAAATAGATTGAAGTATTAAACCATAATTTATAGAGAAATTAGAAAACGTACAAGGAGAGTGGCGAATGAGGCAAAAGCGATGGTTTTGAAACGACCTGCGTAAGTGTCGGAGATGAAAGCTCCAACGAGAGGAGTGAGATTAGTGAAACCAGACCAAATGTTAATCACATTTGATGCGTCCACTTGTTCTAAGTGAAACACTTTTGTTAGATAAACCATGAAATTTGCCAGTAGTCCTATTGATCCCAATCTCTCCAATGTCTCGTTCCCTGTTTCAACCAATTTTTATTCCAAAAAAATTGTCACTAAATAATTTAACAAAATAAAAAAATAAAATAATTCAACAAATACATGACCCATCTATTGCATAATATCTTTCTAGTAATTATGAGTGCAATAATTATAAATAAACGTTTGTTATGAACTTGTTTTGTGATAAAGTGTAATTATTAAAATTATTAAAAAAATTAAAAAATGTATTAAAAAAATTTTTTAAGTAAGATAAATTGGCTCAAATATCACTTCAAAATTTATTATTTTCTTTCCGTTTCAGTTATAAAGAAATGAGATTGACGAGTGTCAAAGATCTTGGACCGACGGTTACAAGAATAAAATATGATGTAATTTATTGACTCGAGATAAAACCAAAACAATTAATGTAATTATTGATAGGTTTAAACCCTTTTCTCTTCTTAGTTATCTGTCTGTAATATAGTTAGTATGTGCAATGATTTAGACAAAAAATGTGATCTTGAAACGGCCACTTACATCTGTCAATATATTCACTGGATTCTATAAGTATAAATTAAGTTATAGAGATTAATTAATGGAAAAGAAATTGAAGGAAGGTCAATGATTAGGTTTAACCAAAAACAATGAATAATTTATGTTCACTAACTCAGCTTAAAAATATATTAAAATACCTAAAATAAACGTGATGGCTCTCCATCCTCCAGGCTTTTTTCCAACTTTCTCAGCAACCAAAATTATTTCCGGCGAACTTTTCTGATTATAACGTTCAACAACATCCAACTCCAATGGTGGCGATTTGGAGAAACCACCGGTCGGCCGCGGCAAAGAAGAACCGTCTTTTCTATCATCCAAAACCATCTCAAATTTTTTAATATCACTAAGCTTATTCATTCTCTCTTACAATATAGAAATCTTTCAACAGAACCACATGAAATGATTGAGAAATGAAGAGAGTGGGCACAATCACTCACTTTATTTTTCTATGAAGCTTTATTTTGAGTAGAATGAATAAAATGTGTGTGTAATATATATAAGGGAAGTGAGTAGATATTATCTTGTGGTGTGGGTGTGGTTTTATGAATTAGAAATGACGTTTGCAATTTGTAGCCTCCACGTGAGAAGTTAGAAGCAAAGAAAAAGAAAAACTATTTTAGTGTTTTGTTTTTTTTATTCTGACACCAAGTTTTTGGTTCTTCTTACACCGTACGTAATAGTATTGTTTTGTTCTACGTATTGTGAACCTTCCATGTTCCAAACCTTTGTATTTTTCTACAGTAAAATTGTTGTTAATTCACTTTTACATATTCCATATGGGTGATAATGTTTTATCTATCACACCTTTTTATGTCTGTTTTCAGTTTTCAGTCATATCCATATATGAATAAGATTTTATGATCAAGTAGTAGGATGTGATCCTACGATTTTAAAGAGTTTTTAGGTTTCATTTTTTTACTATACGAAACTAAAACATATTTTTTTAATTATCCCTACACGGATATGAGTCCATGCTTTTAGACCATTTAAATATTCAGAAGTGAGGGTCTATTCGTAGGGTGAACCACCCCCAGAAAAATAGTCCAATCTCCTTTCGTAAAGATTGGAAACTCCTGAATTAAAATAAAATAAAATAATAATCTAAAATATTTTAGTCTCCCATACACAATATTGTTAAAGAGTATATTTTTATTTGGATCGGTGTTTTCAGTAATCAGTCATTTCACTTTCATTCTACACACAAAATATATATCTTTAAATTTAGAAATATTATTTTTGACAAAAAGACAAGTATTTTTCAAATATATGGAATTCTCAACTCATGGTTATAGATTCTTTGGAAGTTTAAACTGTAATTACAAATTAAGTAATTCGTATCGGAATATTGATTAATTTTTAAAGTTGTATACATTCACGCAAGACGTGGAACTTCCAATTCACCATTTTGTCATACAGTCGCTAATTGAAGATCGGTTATATATGTGTGTTTAATTAAACTAGGTTGAAGTTATTTACACATTCAATGAAACTGTTGGGTTGAGTGAGATCCTAAGATTTTGTGTTGCAAACCGATTAATCTGTCAATTGGAAAATGGAACAAAAACGATACAGATTTTTCATTATTTACAGAAATTACTAATAAAATCCATGCATCTGACCAAAATTTATTAAGCTCCACTATCTATATTAAACTGATCCTGAAGAAGCATCTCAAATGCTCATTCTGAATTTAATATTGGAAAGCTTTTATATACAGATATATTATCTTCACTTTAATCAAATCATACACCAAAGTAAAGTGAGTGACTGATACTCGTTCAAGAGGTAAATAAATATATATATATATAACACATCTCAAAAACTACATACCAACACGGATGATCTATTTATGTACAAAGAAACACATATCAACAAAACAGAATAAATAAAGTAGAAACAGTACTACACATATTGAGCTGGCCTTCTTCAAATCAATACATTTAAAAAAAATATTCATAAGAATATATATATATATATATATAATATAGAATCTTGCATATGTTTATTATTTTTATTTTACGTAATATATATATATATATATATATATATATATATATATGCAACAAAATAGTGAAAAATGCTTCATAATAAGTTAATAATACCATTCAATTCCAAAAAGTCAGTGTAATTTTCACATAATATTGGTTGAAAATTTGAGTTACAAACCATATCTTGTCGATCCAATATTTGAAAGAAAAATAATATATTATATATATAATATTCAAACAATATATGTTTTCCAACTATAATTTTATAGATAAAACATATTGTTTATTCAAATTTTACAACGGTGGAATACATCGACAAATTATTATTAAAGCCTATAGAATACAAAAATATCTCCGCAAACTAAAACCTAAAAAAAACTATATTAAATAAACATAAATAACAAAAAGTTAAATCAACTCAAAAAAGAAATTCAGAAAATGATAACTCAAACTAATTGATTAAAGTCATTGCAAGGTAAAATGTGAAGCCAGAGTTGGTGACAAAACATGTAGCAAATAAAAAGTACCTTATTGATAAAGAACTAGGATTCTATATACCGGCAAGAAGAAAATCTACAATATTTTTAAAAGTGGTGAAGTTAAAAATGATGTGGACCATTTAACGTTTGGAAAAATCTTAGAGAAATCCCAACTTCGATCAGGTCGAAAAGTACAAACACTAACAAAAAACTTTTATCACAATTGAAATCAAACCCAAAAATTCAGAGTTATAAATTAAACTGGAGAGGAAACCAAAACAATCAAATAGATGTTTATGTTAGAAGGAAAAATTAAATCCAACTAAACGTGTAAAATTCAAATTGAACACAAACATAAAATCGGTGTCAAATAGAAAATGATAGAGAAATAGGAAAAGATGAGGTAGGCATTTATCGCCTTTTAGGCAAATGCCTAACACTGTCGCATGCGTTAACCATTAGATTTCAACACAAATCCGCTTTGTCTTTTCTTCATTATTAAATTTTTTGTTTGGACCTTTAATTAAGAGCCTCAATTTATGACCGCTCGATTGTTGTGGTCACAACTTCACGACCGTTCGATCATCTTGTCTATGCGTCTTCATCATTCACCATGGTCAATGAATTGAACCGTGTAAGTTTTGGACCGCGTTTTTAACAATCTGTCTCAAAAGCGGTGGTGCGAGTCGCCATCAGATATATATTTATTGTGTTCACAATCGAATAACGAAGAATTGTATATGGAGTTTGATAGATAACTCCAACTCCTAGAAAGGTCACTTGTTTTCTATTATATTTTTGATAGAAACATATCTACCGACTTCATCTCTATGGTTACACTCAGAGATATTATTTTATAATATCTGATGTTTGCTTTTTTTACCACGATTAATTCAACAAATATAAACAACTTATCATTACAATCACTTGAGGATCGAATCCACAAAGAACTTAGAACCAACATAATAAGATTATACGATTATAATTTAAGCTAAAGCAATCCGAGAAAATGAAAATAAACTAAAACTACTCTTAATCGCAAAAACTAAACAAACATAAACAAAAGACAAGCTGAAACTCAAACCACACTTAAACAAAAACAGGGCAATGAAGAAACAAAGACGATTATACGAAAGTGAATGGTTTTAGGTAAAGTAAATGATCAAAGGCAAAGACAATTAACAAATGATGCAATAAGAAACAATTAAAGGTCAACCTAGAACATGGAACACAACTCTAGATTAACCCATTCTCATGGCATTAACCACTTTACCAATCAATCAATTGAGCTAAACTCTCATTTGTCAATTCAAAGATCAATAAGCATTAAAATCAAGTCCATTAAGTTCACTAATCACCTTAACATCATCTCTTAATGGCTAGGGAAGAAAAACTCATGAAAAGGTCTCTCGGGAATTTAATCGAACAACTCTCCGGCAAAAAAATTCCTAGCATCTAGATTCAAATGGCCAAGTTAAATTTAGCATTAAAATCACCTAATATGAATGATCTAACAATCTAAGCATCAAATATCAATCATCTAAACTTATGATCTACCTAACTATCAACCATCCTGAATACTACTCACACATCACAGCAATGGAAAACAAAACAAAAGATAAAATGAAAGACATAATGAAAAGAGCAATAAGGAGAAGAGATTATCCAATTGATTCAAAGGAATGATCAAAAAATTGATCACCCAAAAGAGTCTACAAGGTTTTCTCCAAAGCTCTCACTCTCAAGATGTTTTTGATGGCTTGAAAATATAAAAAAACGTCTATGAAAATACAATAAAAAAATGTCTTAATAATACCCTAATATGTGGTTTTAATGTGTAAAAACGAATTTGGGTTAACCTAGGACAAATCGGGTCAAACAAACTTAAGTGAGACGAGTGCACGCGGGGTCGGGTCCATAAGGTCGGAGTAGATGTTGATGTGCCGTGCATCCATAATGGCCTTCAATCCATGCGTCTGGCATCGAGTGGTGAGGTCGGGTCCGAGCCCGACGTGTCGTGCGTCCGGCATCAGGTCCCTCGGGTCGGGACGGGTGGCAGCGTCCTGCACTTCTCGCAAGGCTTCATCTGAGCGTTCGTCAAGTCGGGGTCTTCAGGTCAGGACAGGTAGCGACGTCCCATCCATCCGCAAGCTTCACACGGTCTGTGCGTCTCGTCATGTCTCCCATGTCGGGTCGGGTGGCGATGTCCCATCCTCCAGAGTCCTTTTCCTTCTTTTTTCATGTTTTGCTTAGTCAACTCCATAACATGAAGGTGCATCTCATCCCAAAGTCCTCAATGCTCCAAGATATGCTCCAAATCACCTAAAATAGACACAAAACAGAAAATATGCGACTCGATCTAACTAGAACTCTAAAATGTAAAAATGAACCAAAAACTAATCTAAAACTAGGATTAATAAACAACAAATGATATGAAATTATGCAAAATAATAGTGAAAACTAAGCTAATATCCACATATATCAACTCCCCGAACATGCCTTTCGCTTGCCCTCAAGCAAACAAATTACAAAACCGAAAGAAATGGTGATAACGAGAACTCAAAGCCAAAGCAAAATTACTCGAAATTTAACCTCAATGTCCAACTTAGTAATTCTAAAATGCAAGTGAGCTAGTCTAATTTAAAATCTTTGTCATACTCTTCACAACTCAATCAAAGTTTCACCTCAACCTAGACATGCATTCAAATCTATCATTCCTTTTGACATTCATTAAATAGAACCATGAATCAAGCTATGAAAATTCAATGAACTCGTTTGGCTAAGGGAAAGACTTAAGATATAAAAATGATCTCTTCTTTTATATGGCTTAAAACGTTCAAATCAAGGATCTCTCAGTAAATAGAATGAGCTTTAGAAGAATGCTAAAGGTAAGCTCCAATAGATGCATACAAGACTAAAATCTCATCTACCCAAATACACAAATATCAAACTCAAACCCAAGCTATGTCTAATCCCAACAATGATCCTAAATTCTACCCTTTCTTACAAGGCTTTTCCCACTTCTTTTCAATCCTTTGGATCATCTCAAAATTTCAACACTTCATTCTTTTTCTACGAGACGGGTTTTTAAACTTATTGGCGTCTAGCAGGCTTGGTGCTTCACATAATACTTTGGTTCTTCTTTCTTTTTATTCTTTTTTTGTTTATCTTTCTTTTCCTTTATTTCCATGAACCGTTTATCTTTTTCATTCCTTCCAAACACCCTTTACTAGACCATCTTTTCTTTTTTTCATATACCATTTCTCTCCTAAGATTTCCTTTGAACATTTCTTTCTTTTCAATCCCTTTTCAAGCCTTTTCCCAACCATTTCTTTTAAACTCCATACACAAATATACCCAAATCCAATATCAAGCTCTCACCTAGTCCTATTCGATTCAAAAAATGTGAACCGAAACTACATGAGAAGCTATTCTTGTCGGCTTAAACCTAACACTTTCTACCAAGCTTATTCCGAAATAAGGCCTCACACACACATAATGATCAAATGATTTGAAAGAAAGTTAGGCTAAGGGTAGAGAAACCGATCCAATAAATAAAACCGGCTACTTGGATCACAAAGAGTGGTAAAGTGGGGAAAGAAATCCAAGTATGTATGTGTATCCACGAGTTTAATCACAATGCATAGCTATGATAATTACAAGTCAAGATTAGGTTATAATAAGTAAGAAATGATCTCAAATCACAACATGCTTCAATCAAGATAAGAACTTAAAACCGAAAATTCAAAGCATAGATCAATCTTACTTCAACAAGCTCTTTATGAATCAAACAACTAATAACTTGGGCATTGAACCTAACAAATTGATCATTAAGCTTATAACAAGGTAATCTCATCATTGTTCTCAAATGCAAATGCAATGCAATCCTACATGAACCTAACCTTAAACACTAAACAAATGCAAACAAAATGAGAAATATTTTTGGTTTTTGTGGTTTTATAATTTTTTTGGTTTTTAATAGTTTTTATGTAATACAATGACTCAAAGAAGGAAAACAAAACAACTCAAACTAATATTAGCAAACCGACCGGTCCCCTCCCCCAGACTTACTTCTCACCATCTTGGTGAGAAAGCAAAACCAAGAAAGAAAGACCTCAAAAGAGAAAAGCAAAAATGAAAACTAAAAACTATGTACAAAGTGGTAAAATTGGTACCTTGGTCCGTCGGTGGGTCACGAGCTTCGGTTGGACACGTCGGGACGGGAGGGTCGGGGTGAAGGCCGACATGAGGTGCAGGCAGAGAGGCTCGGACGTATGTACGTGAAGTCGGGTGGATCGCGTCGACCTAGGTGGCGACGTGGGACACATATGCAAGATTTTCTCTATCTGTGATACGTACGTCGGGTCAGTCCATTCAAAACTACGATCGATCTTCCAAACCAAATTAAACCCTTTTTATCCAACCTCATTGATGCAGCTCGTGTTTAAACGCCTCATCAACCTGGATCAAAATCAACATAAAACAAGCAAAAATAAATAAAACGAAGAAAAATAAAGTTATGTACAAGGATACCATGGGATTGCCTCCCAAATAGCGCTTGTTTTAAGTCTTTGGTTTGACTTTCCTTTTACTTTTTTAGAGAGGAGCATGGATTGTCGTTTTATCTCTAGGATCATATTCATCATAGAACCAACTCTCAAACTCTATCACTCTAATCTCACCAAACGGTATCTTCTATGGATCATATATGATGAATCCTTTAATGGATATTACACCAAGATGTTTGCTAATTGGTTGTTCCTTTGGAGGTTTCCCTTCAACACCTTCCTTGTAGGTATTTTCAATGAGATCCTCTTGTTTCTTCTTAGGTCTTTCAACCCTTGTCTCATTCTTGATAATAGGTTGCACATGCATTTGCTCCTTAGTTGAGAGCTCATTCACAACAAGTAAGTTTTCCCTTGTGCTTTCAATGCATTCAACATCCACACCATCCTCACAAGAATTTTCATACCTTAGTTCTTGTGGTAGTTTCTCAAGATCCACCTTTGGTGATTTAGGTTCTTTACAAGGATAATCATCGATTGTATCATTGCCTATTTTGTTGGGCTCCTTACTAGCGCTGGAATTTGTCTTCATATCCATGAATTGGGGTTCGCCTTTCTCTTCCTCCCAAAAGGCTACCAGCTTCTCAATGTTGTCCCAACTCAAGTACCCATGCTCACTCTTCTCAATGGCACTTGGAAAGGTAAAACTACCCGGATCTTTGAGCTTTGTTGGTGTGGATTGAGTGATTATAGAGTTACATTCATGACTAACCATCACAATACCCTCTTCCATCTTCTTCTTGTTTGTAATCATATCCATCAATTGAATTGTAACCTTTATACCATCCATGAGTTGTAAGAACTTCTCCCTTTGTTTAGCCAACAATTGCTTCTTGAAGCACCCTGGAAAAGGTAACTTAGGGTCATAGGGTGGTGGAATGTAAAGCTTTGTCTTTTCAACAACTTCACCTTTTTCCTTGACCGATTCTTTAGAAATCTTTACTTCTTTGCTCACATATACTGGAACCTCTTCCAAAAACACAACATCATCAACGACAAACTCTTTCTCGTTGGCTGCCTCATCGCCCCTTGATGAATGTTCTTTCCCAATCCTAAGAGTGATTGCTTTACAATACTCCTTTAGATTTGCTTCCGGTTTCTCGGAAAGTCTATCGGCTAGTTTTTGGCTTATAGAATCCACATGAGTGATTCGGCTAGCAAGGGTTTTCATGTGAGAGTAAATATCGTCGATCTTAGCTTGAAGGTCGATGTAACCTCCATCGACTTTGTCTTAAATTTTTTTCAACCTCTCCTTCAACTCAACTTGTCATTTTGCTTGGCCCTCTATCATTTGCTCCATCATGGTCCTTAGGTCGAAATCTGTTGTACTTTGGTTTGAAGGATTTCCCTGACCTTGTTGAATGTTATCGTTGTTTTTCTTTGGTTGATATCCTTGGTAACCACTTTGATAACTTGTTTGATAACCCAAGTAATCAACCTCTTGTTGAACCTCTTCACAACAATAAACTCTCATATCTTGATACCCTCGTTGATGTCCTTCAAACTCTCCAACAAAATTGATTGCTCTTTGGTTAACAAGAACAACTTTACTCAACTTATCAAGTTGTTCGTTAAGTTCTTTAGGCTTTGAGCTTCACTAACCGGGTCTCTCAAAGTTTCATCAGCATCACCTTCATAACTAGCATAGCTTTGTGTCAAGTTCTCAATCATTCGTTCCCCTTGGGCAGTTCTCAAGCTAGCAAATATAATATAGCTTGCGATGTCTAATTCCTTCCGGTATTGACCAAATACTCCTCTATAGAAAATCTCCAAGAGACACTCTCTTGAAATCCTATGATGAGGGCAACTTCTTATATATCCTTTGAGCCTATCCCATGCATCACTAAAGCTCTCGTGATCTCCTTGTTTGAAGTTCATGATATCGTTCCTATATTGTGATGTCTTTTGCTTAGGATAAAATTTCATGACAATTACCTTCTTGCAACTTTCCCAAGTAGACACCAAAGTTGATGGTACACACTTCTTCCATTTATTGGTTTTTCCTCCCAAAGAGAAAGGAAACAATATCATTTTGATTGCATCATCATGCACTCCATTCATTCTAACCGTTCGACAGAATCTCTTAAATTGATCCAAATGATCAAGAAGATCCTCAAATTCCAAACCATTGTATCTTTGTTTCTTCACCATGCTTATCAAACTTGACTTGACTCAAAATCAGTTGCTCTAGTGGTTGGAATCGGAATCCCGGTATGAGTTGCTCTAAGATTTGGTTCATCAAAAGCCATGATTGGTCTTGCAATTGGTTGTGCATTATTGCGTGCCTGATTTTGCATACCAACTCCATTGATTTCTCCTCAATGAAACCGTTGATCACTAAACCCAGCTAGGTTCACTCTTAGATTTTCCATGTTTAAGCATTTCTCTTTGGTTGTTCCATGTTTGTTGCACACACCTTCAAGAGAATTAAGAGAGAAATAAACTCAAATGATTAGTAACAAAACAAAGTAAAAATGTAGTCTTAAATTGAATTCAAATCCTAATGGCTAATTGCAATAGGTTCCCCGGCAACGGCGCCAAATTGATGTTTGCTTTTTTACCTCAACTAATTCAACAAATACAAAACAACTTATCATTGCAAGCACTTGAGGATCGAATCCACAAGGAACCTAGAACCAACACAATAAGATTATAGGATTCTAACTTAAGCTAACGCATTTCGAGAGAGTGAAAATAAACTACAACTACTACTACTCAAACTAAAAAAAACCAAATAAGCATAAACAAAAGACAAGCTTAAACTCAAACCACACTTAAACAAAAACATGGCAATAAAGAAGCAAAAACGATTATACGAAAGCGATTTTTAGATAAGGTAAATTATCAAAGGCAAAGACAATTAACAAATGATGTAATAAGAAACAATTAAGCTCAACCTAGAACATGGAACACAACTCTAGATTAACTCAGACTCATAGTATTAACCACTTTACTAATCAATCAATTGAGCTAAACTCTCATTTGGCAATTCAAAGATCAATAAGCATTAAAATCAAGTCCATTAAGTTCAATAATCACCCTAACATCATCTCTTAATGGCTAGGGAAGAAAAACTCATAAAAAGGTCTCTCGTGAATTTCATCGAACAACTCTCGGGCAACAAAATTCCTAGCATCTAGATTCAAATGGCCAAGTTAAATCTAGCATTAAAATCACCTAATATGAATGATCTAACAACCTAAGCATCAAATATCAATCATCTAAACTTATGATCTACCTAACCATCAATCATCCTAAGGACTACTCACACATCACAACAATGGAAAACAAAACAAAAGATAAAATGAAAGACATAATGAAAAGAGAGATAAGGAGAAGAGATTATCCAATTGATTTAAAGGAATGATCAAAAGTTGATCACCCAAAAGAGTCTATAAGGTTTTCTCCAAAGCTCTCATTCTCAAGATATTTTTGGTGGCTTGAAAATAAAAAAAATGTCTATGAAAAATACAATGAAAAGATGTCTTAATAATATCCTAACATTTGGGTTTTAATGTGTAAAGACGGATTTGGGTTGACCCGGGACAAACATGGTCAAACAAACTTAAGTGAGACGAGTGCACGCGGGGTCGGGTCCATGAGGTCAGAAGAGAAGTCGACATGTCGTGCATCCAGAATGGCCTTCAGTCCATGCGTCTAGCGTCGGGGTGGTGAGGTCGGGTCCAGGCCCGATGTGCCATGCATCCAGAAGGCTTCGATTGTGTGCGTCCGGCGTCGGGTCTCTCGAGTTGGGATGGGTGGCGATGTCCTGCACTCCCTGCAAGGCTTCATTCGAGTGTTCGTCAGGTCGGGGTCTTCAGGTCGGGATAGGTGGCGACGTCCCATCCTCCCGAGTCCTTTTCCTTCTTTTCCAACTCCTGAAGGTGCATCTCATCCCAAAGTCCTCAATGCTCCAAGGTATGCTCCAAATCACCTAAAATAGACTCAAAACAGAAAATATGCGACTCGATCTAACTAGAACTCTAAAATGTAAAAATAAACTAAAAACTAATCTAAAACAAGGATTAATGAACGACAAATAATATGAAATAAATGATGCAAAATGATAGTGAAAACTAAACTAATATCTACATATATCAATCAAGTATATGTGGGAATTCATTTTTTACCTTGTTATTATCATCTCTATTAATCATTCTGTTTTAAAGTATAAAATATTTTAGGGAACCTAAACACATATAGTAAAAATGTTATTTTTTAATAAAAATTGTTTGCTATATTACTTTATTATAATTCGATCAATCATATACGATATTGTGGTATATTAATAGTCACAAAATATAAAATATATTTAAATTTTCAAAATTTATACTATTAAAGGAAGATGCATTCTCGAATAATTTAGGAGTAGTAAAATTTTACATCAACTGTCATTAGAATTTATATATTAAAAGAACCAAAAATAAAAGTTTATTAATGGCAAAATTTTCAACACACTTATTACTCATATAATAATATATGTGAATATTAATTTAGTTTCTATGGTATTTTGCATCATTTTATACCATCTAAGATTCATTTGATCTTATCTTAGTTAGTATTTTACATCTTTTGCATTTTAAAATTCTAGGTAGATTGATTCGCATATTTTCTATTTCTTCAATATGTTTTAGGTGAATTAGAACTATCTTGGAGCATTGGAAACTTGGAGAGCAATCATGTCATTTTGTTGAAGAAAAAAAGAAGTTACACAAGAGAAAATTGATCATAAGGCTCTGGAGTGAAAGCAGATAAGAAAGCTTTAGGAAATACTACTCAAGTCCACCTCAAGGTCGACGGTGGAGGTAGACCTCGGCCTTAACACACACAAATCACTCTGGAATGCATCACATCGACCTCAAGGTTAACGTTGGAGGCCGACCTCGGCCCAAACACGCAAATTCACTCTGGAAGTTGTCACGTTGACCCATAGTCGATTGAGGTTGAACTGATTTGGTTTTAGTTGTTTTTAGTTGGATCCTATCGGATTTGTCTCGGGTCGATCCAGTTCCATTTTTAAAGACTCTTAACATCGTTTATAGAGATCTTATTTAACTTTTCAAGTAGTTTGCAGAAAGAGTTTGGATGATTGTCTTTGGATAATTCTTTTCTATCTATTGAATCTTTTTATACTTTCTCTTATCTCTTTTACTATATTGATCTTTGCTTGTTTCTCTATAAGTTTCATGTTGCTATGTTTGAGTAGTCTTGTAATGGGTTAAGGGTTTGGTAGATCGTAGGGTTTGATGATTGGTTTTTGATATTGTTAGATCATTAGAGTTCTTTCATTTTAAGGTGTTTTTAAGGCTATGTTTGACTTGATCACTCATAACTAGATGCTAGAAGTTTTGTTGTCCGAGAGGTATTTGATGAAATTCTGAATGATTTTTTATGAGTTTTTCTTCCCTACCCAATACGAATTGATATTATGGTGATTCGTGTACCGATTGAACTTGTTTAATAATGCTTGTTAATCATTTAATTGGTAAATGAGAGTTTATCTTGATTGAATGTTTGGTATTGTCATGAGAGTAGGTTGATCTCAATGTGTGTTTCATGTCCTAGGATGAGCTTAATATTTTCCTTTTAACACCATTAGTTGATTTTCTATAGCTTGATCATTGTTCTGTTTTTGCTTAAATTTTCCTTTTAGGTTAATTTTTTTTGTTCTTGGTTTGTGTAATCCCCACATGATATTTTTTTAAGCTATATATCAAGTTTTATCGATTTTTTTTGTTCTTGGTTTGTGTAATCTCCACATGATATTTTTTAAAGCTATATATCAAGTTCTAGACATTTTTAATTGTTTCTCAGAGATTAATTTTTTATGTTTTCTATTCAAATTTTATCAATTAATGATCATAAACTACAAATTACAAAAATATTCAATTCAATTTGTTTAATTACTATTGGTGGAGAGTTGTGTATTTATACATTTAAAATCAATTACTAAATAATTTTCTTAATATGTGTAAAAAAATTTAAAAAGTTATTAAAGTGAAACAGAGGGAATATATAGTTTGTAATCATTCAAATAGAATTCATGCTAATATGAAATACATTTTTATTCTATTTAAGCATCGGTGGTAAAGAAGTTGAACAAAGTTGTTGTTTGATGTGATAGTGGACTTGTGTAATTGAGAATCACAACGAGATCTTAATCGATTTTGATTGAGATTTATGTAGTATTTTTATTTCGAAAATCATGAACTCAAAATTGTGCAATTAGTGTTAAATAATGCTTGGGACTCAATAGATATACTTACAGATAATAAATTCCTTTTATATTCGAATTGTAAAATAGTATGTAAGAAATTCATCTAATATATTATTCTCCTGTTTCAAAATACACGATGTTTAAAGTTTTTTATATAAATTAAAAAATTATTTAATATTTTATTTTTTCAACTAAAAATATACTTTTAATCTATATAATAATTATTCAACCAATTAGAAATCAATCTGTAAAATATAAAAAAATTATATTCATATTATAAATATGATTATATATTTTTAAACTACTAATTAATTTAAATATTCTTTTATTTGGAGTTCCAGGGTGGTATCTAGTATTACTAATACATGAAGAATATGTTTTTCTTTTTGTTAAACATATAAAGAATAGCAAATGGCTTTTAGTCTAGTGGCAGACGGTAAATCCACTAAAGACAGCGCATTTGCACAACCAGGGATCGAGTCTCACCGCCTACATTATGTAGGAACTTGGCTAATGGGCCGGCCAGTTATGACCCAATGTTGACAAAAAAAAAACATATAAAGAATATGTTGTAGCAGCATAATAATTGTACCTACAATATATATTATAATCTATCCGTTTCACTTTAATAGATTTTCTAGATATTTTTTATTGTTTCTCATTGATCAATTTTTTATGTTTTCTATTCAAATTTTATCAATTAATGATCATAAACTACAATTTTTAAAAATATTCAATTCAATTTGTTTACTATTGGTGGAGAGTTGTAGAAAGTTGTGTATTTATACATTTAACATCAATTATTAAATGATTTTCTAATGTGTGAAAATTTTAAAAAATTTATTAAAGTGAAATGGAGGGAATATACAGTTTGTAATCATTCAAATAGAATTCATGCTAAAATGAAATACATATTTTCTTTTCTATTTAAGCATTGGTAGTAAAGAAGTTGAACAAAGTTGTTGTTTGATGTGATAGTGGAGTTGTGTAATTGAAAATCACAACAAGATCTTAATCGATTTTGATTGAGATTTATGTAGTATTTTTATTTCAAAAATCATGAACTGAAAATTGTGCAATTAGTGTTAAATAATGTTTGAGACTCAATAGATATACTTACAAATAATAAATTCCTTTTATACAGTAAAATCGTATGTAATAAATTCATCTAATATACTATTCCCTTCATTCCAAAATGTATGACGTTTAAAGGTTTTTATAAAAAATAAAAAATTATTTAATATTTTATTTTAACTAAAAATATATTTTTAATCTATGTAATAATTATTAAACCAATTAAAAATTAATCTGTAGAATAAAAAAAATTATATTCGTATTATAAATATTATTATATATTTTTAAACTACTAATTAATTTAAATTTTTTTTATTTGGAGCTCCAGGGTATTATATAGTATTACTGCATGGAGAATATGTTTTTCTTTTTGTTAAACATATGAAGAATAGGTTATAGCAGCATAATAATTGTACCTACAATATATATTATAATCTATCCGTTTCACTTTAATAGAATTTCTAGATATTTTTGATTGTTTCTCAGAGATCAAATTTTTATATTTTCTATTCAAATTTTATCAATTAATGATCATAAACTACAAATTTTAAAAATATTCAATTCAATTTGCTTAATTACTGGAGAGTTGTAGAAAGTTGTGTATTTATATATTTAACATTAATTATTAAATAATTTTTTTAATATGTGAAAATTTTAAAAAATTTATTAAATTGAAACAGAGGGAGTATATAGTTTATAATCATTCAAATAGAATTCATGCTAATATGAAATACATATTTTTCTTTCTATTTAAGCATCGGTAGTAAAAAAGTTGAACAAAGTTGTTGTTTGATGTGATAGTGGACTTGTGTAATTGGAAATCACAACAAGATCTTAATTGATTTTGATTGAGATTTATGTAATGTTTTTATTTCGAAAATCATGAACTAAAAATTGTGCAATTAGTGTTAAATAATGTTTGGGACTCAATAGATATTGTTACAGATAATAAATTCCTTTTATACAGTCGAATTGTAAAATCATATGTAAGAAATTCATCTAATATATTATTCCATCCGTTCCAAAATGTATAATGTTTAAAGTTTTTTACACAAATTAAAAATTTATTTAATATTTAATTTTTTTAACTAAAAATATACTTTTAATCTATGTATTAATTATTCAGCCAATTAAAAGTTAATCTACAGAATATAAATAGTCAAAATAGATAAAAAATAAAATATAATAAATATTGCATTAAAAGTTAAAAACATCAAATCATTTGAAACAAAATTTTTTTTAAAATATCATATATTTTGTAATGGAGAGAGTATTGTTTTCAGTTACATGAATAAGTGGAACTTCAAGAATCTAATAAGTTTGTAATGAATTCATTTAATTAGGCCTAATTAAGACACAACACAACACCGGACTAGAGATTCTGGAATATCTTTATTTCCAATGAAAAGGAGAATATTCTGTAACTGTGGACAAGGCAAGAGCTACAAGCCTAAGATGTAAGAGCAATCAACTGTCTGTCTCAATCAACTGTCTGTCTCAATTCTGAATAAGTCCATGATAACAATCGGTGGACCATCGTACTACCATTCCCATTTGCTCACTTATTGTTAATTTCAAATTACATTAAATGCATTGATCAATCGATAGTAATTTTATTATAACGCCTTGTAACGGCCACTGTTTGATTTCGTTCTTTTTCGTGGGTCTTTTTTTCGTGCTTAGATTCATCATAAAAGCTGAGAAGATACATGTTTCGAGATCTGTAAAAGCAAAACGTCTAAGAATTGTTGCTTCCTTCTCCTTTCACTAACTAATGTTTTTAAAGTGATTTTCATAAAAAATAAATTTTGTTAGTTGATACACAATTAATGTCAGCAAGTACAATACGTCGATGTAATATTTGATTATCGAATCCACAGAGAATCTAGAATCAACACACTAAGATTGCAAAAATTTGGACTTAAACTATAACAATAGAAATGATGTGAAATAAAAGACTACTAAAACTTAAACAAGAACCAAACTAAACTTAATCAACACAAACAAAGCATTAACCAAATGATTTCAAACTAGAATGACTCAAACAAAAAGAACAGTTGTGAAGTAAAGACAATCAAACAAACAAAGGTGAATGGTTTTAGGCAAGGTAATTGATCTAAAGGAAAGACAACTAATTAAGGAACCATTAAACTCAACCTAGGACATGAGACACTCAAATAGATAAACCCGCTTCCATGGCATTGATCATTTATCAATCAATGAATCTAGCTAAACTTCCATTTTCAAATTCAAAGATCAATAAGCAATAAACCCAAGCTCACTAAATCCACTAAACACCCTAACTTGATCTTCCAATTGCTAGGGAAGCTTAGCTCATAAATAGATCTCTCGGAAATTTTCACAAACACCTTTCGGACAGAAAATTCCTAGTATCTATTTTCAAGTGATCAAGTTGAATCTAGTATTAAGAACACCTAATATAAAGAAATCTAACAACTTAAGCATCAAAAATCAATCATGTAACCCTAGGATCTACCAAGCCATCAACCATTCAATCAACTACTCACACATGACTACAATGAAACACAAAACAAAAGATGCAAAGATCAACATAACGACAGAGATAAGAAAAGGTATAAACAAGTCTCAATAGATGGGAGATGATGATCCAAAGATCATCATCCCTAAAAGGGTCTTCAACTATTCTCCCTCTCTCTCTCAAGTACCTACTGAAAAAACTAGAAGAAAGATGTTCTAAAAACCCTAAACATTTGGGTTTTAATGTTTTAAAATGGAACCAGTTGACCAGAGACAAACCGGGTAAGATCCAACATTAAATTGTGCGTGTGTTCCTGAGGTTGAGCAGATTCTGTTGACCTGGTGCCCAATGCCAAGAACATCTAGAAAGTTGGTGCAAGTTTGTTGTTGAAGTGTCAACCTAGAGCCCAACACCGGGAACATCCAGAAAGGTGTGTCGATTTGTTTCTGGCATCAACCTCCTCACGTCGACTTGGAGGTCGACCTCAGGTTCTCCAGAAGGCTTCTCACTTGTTTCCACTCTCATTGACTCCCTTGAGTCGACCTTGAGATTGACTTCAGGCTCCATTTTAATTTTCTCTTGTGTAAACTTGTCTTTTCTTCACATAATTCATATGTTTTCTTGTGAACATCATTCTCACATCTCTAATTCTCCATAAATAGCTCCAAATAACCTAAAAGAACTCAAAAGAGAAGAAAATATACAAATGCATGTTTTTAAACTCTAATGTGCAAAGTATGCAAAATACTAACTAGAATGAGTGATTGTAGTTTCTAATAGACGAAAAATGATCAAAATATACATGAAAATCTAACCAAATATGATGCATATCATTAGTTTATAAATCTTACTCAAAAAATAATTTGTTAATTTTAAGATGAATAGTAGTTATATAATGTTGAGTTTCATGAATATCAATTCAAAACTAATTGATACAAAGTACAATGGTTCATGATCTTCATATACGAGTCTACTTTTTATATTACTGGTACTGTAAATTAAGTGGCAAAATTTTAAAATTTCCAACGGATCTATTATGATTTATTCGTTGAAAACTAGCAACACAGTAAATATTATGATGATTCATAGTAGAATTGTTTTCCATTGAAAATCTGTAGTGAATATTTGATGATGCTTCGATAGAACTTTGACTATGATGACTCGTCGGAGATTTTTAACGGAATATTTTTACCGATTAAATTTTTTTTGACGGACACCATTTTCATCGAGAATCTGATATAATGTGGGATTACTCTGCACACATCCATTGAGGTAAATGGTGATTGAGTTTTTTTGTGATCATCAACTAATGAGATGATTGGACCATTGTACATATATGACTATGATACTATGGAACAGATTGGCAATGGCTTTCGTTGTTTTAGAAAACAAAAAAATTTTCAGAGCACTAAAATTAAATCAATCGTGTTCTAGTTTTATTTTTTGCTTTCGTTGCTCTACAAAGTCAAATTTTTATTTATACAATATTTTTGGATGTGGAAAACTAAAAATCTAGAGCCAAAATTTATGAACTTTACAAATATAAATTTTTACAGCCAAAAAATATATAACAAAAAAAACTATGGCCAAAATCTTAGAGCAAAAAAACTAAAAGTTACAACCATTACTAATCGGCCTCTATTTTAAATTTTTCATATATAGATTTGTAAAATAATACCAAATAGTAACAAATGATTGAGTGTAATTTGACAATTGGTCAAATTCTTTTTATTTTGATAGGGACTATCTCCGCAAACAATAAGTAATTAATAAAGAAAATAGAGTTAGAAACAGATGCATGTGAAGCTAAACAACGTATAGGGTCTGATCAAATTGCCCACCACGTTTTGACTATTCAACAATCTTTTGTTGCCTTAGACACTCCAATTATTGAAGTAATGATTTTCTTTTCTTAGTTAATAACTTAATATTAATGGACAGCTAATGAATATCATCCAAATTCAAAATATACATGAGAGGAAATATGAATAATTATTATACAGCATATTCCAACCGTATTAATAATATTCTTTAACTGGTTGTTATTAATAAGCATAATAATAATAAAAATTAAAAAGCGAAAAAAAACAAAATTGGTGGAAAAACAAATTTTTTTTTTTAAGTTGACAATAAAAAAAAATTTCTTAGTCCATTGCACGCAAAAGAAACAGAAATATAAATTAAAATATATAGAAAAAGAGATTAAATGTCAAACATCTGCAGTCTTTTTATTGGAATACCATTTGACAAAGTTGCGTTGATCGAGGGCTATTGAAGAGGTAGAAAACATGTAAAAGTTTTTGATCTTGGGAAATATAAAATGGTACTTACCAAAAGTATGATAATTGATTAAATATTAAATTTTAGATGTGGTTGATTAAATATTTAATTTAGTGTTGATTTTTAAAAAATTATTAAATTTTGTTTTGATTCGGTCAATTAAACATTTTATTAATTTCAAATCAAAATTTTTTTTAAATTTGAAAACCAAATCGATTTTGAAAATTCGATTTAATTCTTATCTTCTTTTTGAAGAACTTCTAAACTTGATTTTATCTTTTCTTTCAAAAATGAGTTAAAATTTGTCAGTTTGAAGTATCGAATACAACATTTTAACCGACGAATTTGAATTTATTCTAGGAAAAAAAAAATCAAGCTTAGGGGTTTTTTAGAATGAAAATAAAAATTGAATAGAACTTCCAAAATCGATTTGGCTTTCGATTTAGAGAAATTTTTTTATTTAAAATTAGTGAAATATTCAATTGGTAGAATTAACATAAATTTGGTATTTTTGCAAAAGACAAATTAAATTAAAAGTTTAATCAACCACATCCAGAAATCAATGTTTAATCAACTAATTTTAGTAAGTATCATATTAAATCGGCACTTTCTCAATATAAAATATATAGAAATGTGAAGTCCGCCGAGTTGCTCTCAGTCTGGTGGTTAGGATGATCCAGCTAATGACTTGGCACCATAGTTCGATTCCTACCCGCAATATTATGTTAGCTTAAAAAAGAAATTATTGGAGGTGGAATTTAGGCTATGGATTGGGTTTTGTCGATCCAATATCGACAAAAAAGAAATGTGAAGTCTTTTTTTTTGTTTTTGTGAAATGTGAAGTTTAATAAAAATGGAAATGAGATTTTATAGTTTTAATTAAATACATGAATATGTGTGATATCTGATATCTTTCGCAATATGTTAAATATTAAAATTTTGAAACATGTCAAATACTTGAACTGTTTTCACAAGTGTCACAATCAGATTAGCTACTATTACTAGTTATCAAAATGTCATGAATCACAACACACGTGTTCATCAATAAATTTTTTATGTCAACATAGACACGTACATGTAAATTTACTTACAAGACCTTACAAATTTTGTATTTTCCTTTACAACATGTAACAATAAACATACAAATTCAAATCTAAAGTTGAAAACATATCAAATTGATTCTGATTTATTAAACATGTCATGTGTCACAAGTCAAAGTTTGTCACATGTTTGTGTAATGATACTTTTGAGCACACACACCAAAAAGAAGATGAAATTTAAAGTGCTTAAAACAGCAATAAATTAATAGAAGTAATCCAATTTAATTGCCTAAGTTGATATCATCCGTTAGCCAACTTTGCGTCTCACCATGAGCAGTCAAATTATGAATAAGGCTTACCATTGCACTACTTAGATAACTGGCTAAAGACATACCTAAGTAAAGCAAAGAGTTCCCTATGCTTCTCATGTTGATTGGGACTTGTTTGTTGAAGAACTCAGTGAGACCAGCAATGGTGAAGACTTGATAAAATCCCATTAGTATTTGTTGTGGGCTTAACCAAAAAATCGATATGTTTACTCCACTTAGTGATAAATCTCTTCTCTTTTGCTCCACAATACCTGATATGAACATTGTTGAGATGGAGAAGAAATTACCAATGCCAACTTTTTGAAGTAAAGAGAAGCCTCCTTCATGTTTTGTAATGTTTTCAATGTGTCGGACCAAAACAGTTTCATAGAAAGGAAGCCATACACCAATGGTTAGTAATGATATGACGGTAATAGAAGCAAGAGGGATTAGGTAAGAAGTGCCTGGAAATTGAAGGTTCATAGCTAAAAATCCAATAATGCTCGAAGCAAATATTGGAATAATGCTGATTATAGACTGTATGTCCTCTTATCTGTTTCACTCTGTTCATTCTCCATTCCTCATTACCAGCTTCATCGTTTCTCATTACTATCGCAGCTTTATTCAAACATCTGAAATAAATTAATAAACTTATTAGTACCAAATTTACAAAATGAGTTTTCTGCAGAAAATATATATTAAGATCATCATTTTTCTTTTCAATTTCACCATTCATTTATCTTCAAAAATAAAAATCATTCCACGAAATCGAAAATAATACATAATTTAACTATTATACAAAATTTCAATTTTTCTTACACTTTACAAACCGAGAACCGAAAACTAAACCAAACCGAACCGAAATAAGAGGAACCAAACCGGAACCGACTAAATAATCAAATACTTCCTAAATATTTTAAAATAATTATTTGTATATAATTTAATAATCTAAAAATAAAAAAGTGTAATTATAAATCCAAATTTGTTAATCAATTTGAATCAAAATTACTTAAAAAACTAATATATTCAATTTATTATAATTAATTTGTAGTTTTTAAGATTTTTTTTTAATATTAGATAGATATATCTGAATCAGAACTAAAACCAAACCGAACTGCCTAAATAACCGAATAATTCCTAAAATTTTATACCCGAACCGAACCGGAACTAAAAAAAATATCCGAATGGTTCCTAAATTAAAGAACCGAAAAAATTAAAAACCAAAAAAATGAACCGATCTGAATAACCGAATACCCAGAATAGTTTACATTCATTACAATTTTGAATTTTTACTTATTATCACAAAAGCTTCAATTTAATATACTATTTATCGAAATTTGATAGTGGTGATGAATTGTTGGTTATATTGCATATTGTTTTGATTTTGTGAGATTGATTTTATTTTGTGGATATCGATGGTAAATTTTGGAAAAGAATAGCGAGTTGGTTTTTTTTTATGCACAAAACCTTCAATAAAAATTCTAAACAAAACTAAGAAAATAAAGAATATTCAAACTGAAATGGAGTAAGGGATAAGAGAGTAATTAGATTATACCTGAATCGATCAGTGAGTCCAACTTTATTTGATTGTAATAACTCAGTACTCTCTAGTAACGGTTGATGAGAGTCAATCTCAGAAGGAGACCGTACATTACGTTTCTTATAAGCAGCCACGAAAACCTCAAAGATTCCAGAGAACACACTTCCTTCAGGTTTGACAAAGACATAAAACCGAGTACCAACAAAAAGCAGTAGAAGTGCCAACACATTGAGAACGGTCGGAATTGAGAACCCAATGGACCAACTTATGTTGTTCTGTACGTACAACACTAAGGTCATTGAAATTAGTTGGACGATTGTGTGAGTCGTATAGTACCAGCTGAAGAAACTTCTACTTCCTTCTCTTCCATCTTCACTTGTATTGTCGAATTGATCGAGACTAAATGGAACACTGCATGAACGGATTCCTCCGATTCCGACTGATAACAAGAATAGCCCTGAGAGTAAAACGTATAGCTGCAAATTGCTATAATGGATACATTTTTGGACGGTGATTTTATCGGTGGTGCAAGGAGGTGGTCGTAGATTAGGGATTAGAGAAGTTATAGTCAACACCGACATGCCCTGTGGAAGTTACATGCTCTAATTGTCACATTCCATACGTTACAAACAAAATTATGGCCTTAAGCTAGGCGTGTGTGTTTGCATTTGCATATGAGAAAAGCAAAACAGAACACTAATTTAGGGTGCCAAAAAGTAGATGGTCAGTGTTTGTTTGCCTCTGATCTATCTTGAGATAATATGGTGAGTTCGAATCCTAGTTCTAGTTGAACCAATTTGGTTATGGATCGAATCTTCTCGATCAATGTCGGAAAAAAACTAATTTAATAAAATTTCAGGAAAAAGGTTTACCAAAATCTCAGTGGTGGAACCGACGAAAATGGTATTGAATTTTCTGGTGAATGAGTCGAAAATGAAAGCTCCGATGATGGGAGTAAAGGTGGTGAGAGCAGACCAAGTGTTGATTAGGGCCGCAGCTTAAACTTAGTTCATATGATATTCTCTTACCATGTAGACCATAAAATTTGACATAAGTCTGAATGTTGTCAGATTCTCCAGTGTCTCATTCCCTACATTATTAAAATTATTATAAGCCGAATCAAACAGTAAATATGAAATTGGAAGGTGATTTACGCCTTAAACGTAGTACTATTAACGATTGGCCCCGACACTGAAAGAAATTATGGGTCAAAGATCCAGAAATCCTATGGTTTATAAAAAAATATATATGAAATTGGAAAGTGTTTATAAAGAGACCTATGATGTAAGGCATCGTTTTCTTGTTGAATCCCACGAAATTGTCCCTTCCTCTTCATCCATTTGTACTGATGAAGTAGATGATGAATTCATTTGTTGTTCACACTTATTAAACAAGAAAATGAGATATTTTTTTCTAAGAGAAGTAAGGAGGTTTTTTTGTTGATATTGGTCACAATTGATTGATCTATTAGCCAAATTCCTACATAATGTAGAAACTGGGACTCGATTCCTGCATATGCAAGTGCGCCTGCTTTTAATGAATTTATCACATGCCACTAGATTAATGACCGCAAGAAGTTTTTAGTGTTTGACTTTTATATATAGAAGGAATAAAATAGGCAATAAATGGACATAATCTCAATATTTAATAATAGAAGGTAAGAGAAATAAAAATCTGCACATATTTATTTACAGAATCATATTCAACAAGTGTCAATTATATGTTTTTTTAATCCATACATTTAAGCTATGTATAGCAAAAGATCTGTATACTAGATAATATTAAACAATAAGAGCAACATTATTCAATTTTTCCAAAAACATAGATCTATACTAAATAGTTTTTTTTTTTGTGAAAACTATACTAAATAGTTAAAGGATATAATCGATTCAAAGATTTATACTGAATCATCAAGGAAAATTAAATAAGTTGCTACCATTTCTCTGCCATGGAGGATAACGAAAAACTCAAAGAACAATACTAAATCATCCAATGCATTTCAAGACGTGGAGAGCCTGATTATGTAGCAGCTTCCACAAGATGATTGATTAACTATTAATACGGATGGGGACTTTCGTGGTAACCTAGGATTAGCGACAACTAGGGGAGTACTGAGGAACTGGTTTGGTGAGTGGTGTGGTAGTTTTGCAATGAACATAGGAATCTGCTTGGTACTATTGGCAGAAATATGGGACATTTATTATGGTGATTGCTTGGAATCATCATGTCTCGAGGCTAGTTTTAGATGTGGACTCCGAGCTAGTGATTGGTTTTTTTTCAAATGGGGATTGGTGATGATTATTCCTTGTCTTTCCAGTTCATTTGTGCCATAATATTTTATAAAAAGACGATTGAATCATCCAAATTAAACATGTGTATATGGTTTAGCTTAACTATGCTTTTTTTTTAGGTTTGCATCTTTTTGATTTAGTTCCAACTTCCACTTGAAGCAGTTTCAATTTTGGATAATGATGCGATCGCTCTGCGCAACCGAGGCTAGTCAAGTTGTAATTTGATTTATTTATGAAATAATTACTCAAATAAGGTAAAATTGGATTTAAATTACTCAAATAAGTTTTTTTAGAAAAAAAAGAAGGGAAGTATGCAATTACATATGCACCCTTTAGAAGACAAAAAAAACTGTCTTCTTTCTTCTTCTTCCTCTCCACGACTTCCTCGCGATTTTCCATTTCTTCCTCTGGTTTTGTTATCGTCTCAGCATTTCGGTTTGTATCGTTTAAATAAGAACCGTTCTCAGCATTTCATAGCTACATTGTTTATCGAAGGTTTGAGGAAGTTATTTTTCTGTCTCAATCATTTTCTATCTTCTCCTCTTTTAAATCTTCTCGCAAAATCGTTTTCTGGGTTCGAGTAACATAGATTTTGTTCCTCTTCTCTAAAGTGGTGTCGATTTTGTTATTCTTCTCTCGATTTATGGTGTTCGTAATGGGTTTAGGGTTTGGGGAATAAGTTCTGTTCACCATATCATCATCTTCTTCTTCTTATTCTTTGGGTTTAGTAGAGTTAGGGTATGGTTTGAAAGAGTTTACTTTGGTTTTCTCTGCGTCATTGGGTTTTTGGGGTAGTGGGTTTAGTAGAGTTAGGGTTTAGTATGGTAGAGTTGGGTTATCGTAAGGTAGAGTAGAGTTAACTAAGAGTAGAGTTAGTAGAGTCAGTAGAGTTAACATGTAATGGAACGTTTAGTAGAGTTAGTAGAGTTAACATCTAGTTTAATAAAGTTAACATCATGTTTAGTAGAGTTAACATCGTGTTTTAATCTTCCTTATTTCTACTCATCCAGGTATGGCTTCCGCGAAGGATTATCAGCCTAGGCTTTTTGTAGATGGTCTTGTAGTTAATAAGAACCGGAGCATAAACCACCATTGCAATCTTGGTGATATTAGGAATATGATGTTGGGTATTGGTGAAGACGTATACCGAGACATAGAGCAGAAATCATGCCTCATAGTGTTTTTGAAGCTAGCTGACTCGGACTTGATGTTTGCTGGGAGGCATGTACAATTTTTATTGGCGGAGAAGCTAGATATCAAAAAGCAGAATGAGTTATGGGTTTTGGTTGCTTGTCGGCCTCTAAGGTTTTCTCTGCACGAGTTTGAGGAAATCACGTAGCTTAATTGCGGTTTGGTGGATGAATCTTCTGTTTTGGAGGAGGTTGCCCCACATGGAGATCTGTTGGAGGATATGGGTTTACCAGTTGGTCAAGGGCCAACGTTGGTAGAGTTGAAAAAGGTTCTTCAGCGTTGCAGATCATGGTCTAC
Organism: Lepidium didymum; assembly: GCA_963920545.1. Classification (NCBI taxonomy): domain Eukaryota; kingdom Viridiplantae; phylum Streptophyta; class Magnoliopsida; order Brassicales; family Brassicaceae; genus Lepidium; species Lepidium didymum. The sequence goes on from OY986982.1 coordinate 14,422,380, forward strand.
CGAGAAGAGGAAGCTGGTTGGCTTGCTAATGATTTTGCATGTTTGTGTTTACAGTCTTCATCTTACTAATAGGATTCCATCTAGTTCTGCTAAATTGGTTATAGATCAAGAGCGGTTTGAGAGGCATCCTTGGGGAAGATTATCGTTTAACTCACTGATCAGATCGATTAAATGTGCATCATATAAAAACGAGTCCTACACTCTCCATGGGTTTGTGCAAGCGCTTCTCATCTGGGCATTTGAGTATATCCCCCTATTAGGAGAGGTTTTTGGTGGGAGAAGAGACGGTGTGAATGTTCCCATTCTACGGTGGAAACCTATGAAGAAACGTTCCGTCATTGATCTAGACCAAATTGCTGCGCTTGATGTGAAAAATAATGGGGTAGCAAAGGTAAATTGCTTAAGTAGTAGAGTTCGTAGTCAATATGGTAGAGTACGCTAGAGTGTATTTCTTCTTAGTAGAGTTCATAGGTTGGTTCTCTGTTTGGACGAGTTGATCATATAATGGTAAAGGTGATTGTCTCTTTAGCAGAGTTGATTATTAAGGGGTTGAGTCGATCATCCTTTGGTAGAGTTCATAGGCCGCATGGTAGAGTTGATACTTTGTTTCGCAGAGTTGATATTTGGTTGTATGTGCTGACCTATATTTCTTCTCCTCTTTCAGGTGAGCATAAGGCATCTACGATCAATGCCTCGAGCTGAGATCTACCATGTTTGGCCAGGAGATGTTGAAGATATGAGAGTGGACAACATGATCGAAGACATACTCGATGGCACCCTAGATGAGTCCTTCTGGGACATACCGAGGAGGAAAGAGGCACAGAAAAAGCAGGACCTACCAGAGAAGAAAAAGGCTAAAGAGCGGAAGAAACGGAAGGAGAGGACTCCTACTTCCATGAGAAATAGTGAGCCGGAGTTGGATGAGTCAGCAACCTTGAATGAAATTATACTCAAACAGAAACACGATGGAAAGCAGAAGAGGGTAGTAAACCACGATGGAAACATAGAAAATGAGTCGAGTACTTTGATTAAAACTCTCGCAGGGTTGTCTGATGTAGTGAAAAATGTGGCTAATCGGCTGATAGGGCTAGAGCAGGAGAGGGTAGACTTGAACCGCGTACTGCAAGGGATGTCGAAACGTCTGTTTCGGGTAAAGGAAAACAGGTCAGCTGTTGAATTGCTCAATGTGCGTGTTGCAATGTTGGAGGATAAGACTTCGGGTCATGAATCCATACTTGATAGGCTTGTTAGTCTGGAATTGAAAAGGGCGGACCCGGTTATACCGACCTTGGAGTACAACAAGGTCGACGATGAAGGCGTAGGTCAGACACGTTCACCAAGTCAGACTTGTGAACCTGTTCTGAAGGACAACATTGATCCTGCCGATGTGCCCCTACAAGCGGTAAGTAAGGCTCTATTTGAGTGAGACTTACTCTGATTTATGTTGTCCATGTATACCAATAAACAATGAATACAGCCTGAAACTGTATACCAATAAAAACCATTTGTGGTTACTGTGGTAGAGCTTATATGGTTTGGTTGAGTTATGTGTATCGTTTGATAGACTCTACCAAAGAAATCATAAAAAGTTCCAAGGTAGAGTACACAGTAGTAGAGTAATACATCTACTACTATGGTTGAGTTAGGCACTACTAATAATAGGGTATTCGCAGACTCCAGTAATGAATAAGTCGAATATGGTACACTCCGACTCAGAGAGAACGCCTAGCGGCGGCTTAACTGCGAAGAAGTCGCAACCTATTATGAGTATAACTGGAGATTCTCTACTAGATGACTCCATGTCGTCACAGGACACAACACGCACAACTCCCCCGAACCAGGTAAGTAGAGTGGAGTTGACATGTTGTTTGGTAGAGTTGACTCTGAGCCCCATATCACAAGTTGGTAGAAACCCCGAGTTGAATGGTCAGAGCTTAAGAGAATATATGGAGAAGAGACCTTACGGCCTTGTTGACGAGGAGGAATCAAGTGTACCTCATTTACCACCTGCAAAGGAAACAAAGGACGTGTTACCGAAAAAGGCTGGCCATATAGATGGAATGTCAAAGCTACAGATCATTAACATCACCGATTCTCCCTCGAAAGATAAGGATGAGGTCGGTAGAGGTTCAATGATCTATATGGAGGACGTGCTACCGAGAAAGGGTCGCCAACAAGCTCTCGCTGCGAATCAGGTAATTTAGTAGAGTTTATGACCTTTGTAGTAGAGTTGAGTTAATTTGTTCATGAACAAATTGGTAGAGTTCTGTTTTCCCTGGTCGAGTTCATAAATACTTCGTTTAACAGTTTTTCCATGTTGCAGGTATCCCCTTTCGTAGGATCTTCGGTTGTAAAGAAGATTATGAAAAACGTGATTTATTCTCCTGCCATTTACGACCCTTTTGAGCCGGTTCAAACAATTAGTATGCTTCGGCTACGTGACTATGTGCATAACGAATTGTAAGCAATATATTGTTGCGTCATATAAACACTTTATCTAACCATCCTCTCTCATGTTTTCTTACCTATCTACAAATTCTGTAGGAAAATAACTGTAGACGGTGAGCATAGTCATGTTGCGGATTTCTATCTCTGCATGCTGACACCAAAAGAAAGGTGGCCTATTCAGAAATATGGGTGGCTTAACGATTTGGTGAGTTTGATATAACATTCTTTTGGTAGACTTAATTCACTATATAGTAAAGTTTACTTCTTGTTAGGTAGAGTTCGTATATTAATATTAATATTGACAATGAACTTTGTGTTTTCAGCACATGACAGCCGGTATGAATCTTTTCCGGCAAAGATCCATGCAAGATCCCACTCCATTTAGGAGTAAACGGATTGCTTTCCTCGATCCACTCTTTTGTGGAGCGTGGTCCTACCAATACACGAATGATTATATGGGAAAGGAGAAGAGTTTCATCTGGAATCATGGGTTTAGAGAGCTCTTCGAAGGTAAACTTCCTCAATTCTGTGCCACTAACAGGCAATGGGTGCCAGACGTAGATACAGTTTACATTCCCCACAATCTTAACAACAACCACTAGGTGGCAGTAGAGGTTGATTTGGTGCAAGGAGTGGTTAAAATTTACGATCCCGACCCATCAGTCACGCCCTTTCCTTTCGCAGTGCAGTCTGTCAAGTAGGCAAATCCAACATTGTTTAGTAGTAGAGTTAACTAGATGATAGTAGAGTTAGGTGCACGGTATAATATAGTGTTTACATGTAAGTATAGTAGAGTTAATGCATTGTGTGGAATAGTTGACATCATGTTGAGTTTAGTAGAGTTAACATGATGGTTAGACGAGTTGACATCGAGTTTAGCAGAGTTGTCATCAACTTTGATCTAATTACATTGCCTCTGTTCATTTTTGTAGGCCCTTCGCGGTGATGATTCCGAAGATGATTAAAAAATTTGCAGCACCAGACTCGCGTACCCATATAAGTGCTGCACAGTACAAAGTACATCGGGTGAAGGGCACTCCTCGTAATGAGCGGTCAGGCGATTGTGGCGTGTACTGCCTCAAATTCATCGAGTGTTTAGCTTTTGGATGCTCATTCGTGGGACTCGAGGATCAGTATATTAACTTCGCTCGCCTGAAATACGCCATTGAGTTTAGAGAAGAACTTCCCCATGAGGAGACAATTACGTACACTGATCCTGGCGCTCATCAAGAGTGTGATAAGTTCGTCCTCGTAACAGCCTCCCAAGACTTACTCTTGGGCTGGATGTAGGTTTGTACAGTATATTTTGTACTTTTGGTATACCTTTGAAGGACCAATATTTTTAGTTTTGGTTCTTCGATAGTATAGACACCTTTTCTAATTGGATTTATTATGTAAATAACAAAAAAATCCATTTAAATTGGTGGTTATGTTCTGTTAGCATCTCCACAACTGTGCATCCGAAAACGTTAGTAGAGTTAACACGATAGATAGTAGAGTTAAAATCGTGTTTAGTACAGTAGTTGGAATCGTGCCAGAGTTTACAACGTGTGTAGTAGAGTTAACATAGTATTTGGTCAAGTTGACATGCAACGTTTAATATAGTTAAAAAGGATGTTTGGCAGAGTCAACTGCGACTTTAGTAGAGTTAAATTATACAATATTTTTTTGTTATGTTATAGAGTATATTTTTGTTATGTTATAGTAATGCAAATGACGTTTAATAGTATATCATATAAAGTCATATAACATAGAATAGAAAATTGGAATTACATAACATATGAATTACATTTCGTTTAAACAAGAATAAGAAATGGATGGTTCAGGAGTGTAGCTGCACTATACCTTTTTTCAGGATTCCAATTGAGACATTTATGGAGAAAATCTTTTGTGTCCTCCGAGTACCAATCCGGAATGTACGGCAGTTCATTGTCATGTACTTCTTTCCACCACTTTGTACCATAGCGTTCGTATTGCTTCCAAGGAGGTTGTCCTGTTAGCATCTCCAAAACTGTGCATCCGAAAGCCATGAAGAGAAAGCGTTAGTAGAGTTAAAAGGCTGGTTAGTAGAGTTGAAATTGTATTTAGTACAGTTGATATCCAGTGTGTACTACTACTAACATGTGCATCTGAATGCCCAAATGTCACCTGCAGAGTCTATTGTCCCAAAGCGTATAAGCTCCGGAGCTTTGTATCGCTTATCTCTCGATTTGTGACCCAAGCGGTGGCCGTATGGCCCTTTTGATTCACCGTCCATTGCTGACCCAAAGTCTGCAATGGCAGACATAAACCCGACTTGTCTCCAGGTGTAATCGCAAGGACGTAAGAGTATGTTGGTAGGATTTATGTCACTGTGCACTACGCTTTGACCATGTATAGACTCAAGCCCGTGGAGGATATCTTTGGCAATTTCTATGACATGAGAAACTCGCAATCCTCTTGGATACATTCTGCGAATAAGCTCTTTAAGAGTACCACCAGATATGTATTCGAGAATAAGATTGTGATTCCATCTATTCGGATCAAACTCATCACGAGCTAGCTCGCCTCCAAAACATTGGACAACGTATGGACAACTAATACGTCTTAGAATACGCTCTTCTTCAAAGAGAGTCTCGGCTTCGGAGTGTGGTACAGATTTTATAGCCCTGAACTCCTCAGAGTCTTCCCATTTGTATCTTCCGAGGTAAACCGTAGACGTTATGCCTCTTCCGCCAAGTACATTTCCTCTCACATAAGCTGATGGGTATGGCCATTCTGGAGAAGAAGGTGAAGTTGACGGATCCATGTCGGAGTTTGCTTGCTTCTGTTTCAAGTAAAATATGGGATATGATAGAAAGTCGAAGAGTCGGAGTATTGGAAAGTCGAGGTAACCTATATAAAGAATGAACAGTCGCGTCCAATACAAGTTGGAAACCGAACAGTCGCGTCCATAGTAGAGTTCGCATTGTGTGACATGGACGTTTAGTAAAGTTAACGACATGCGTAGTATTCTCAGTTTAGCAGAGTTGATCATGGGAAAGTCGAAGAGTCGTGTCCATAGTAGAGTTCGTATATTGTGATATGGACGTTTAATAGAGTTAACAACATGGTACTATTGGAGCTCAGTTATCCATAGTAGAGTTAGTAGTTAATATGATAGAGTATATATGTTTGCCATAGTATAGTTCGCATTGTGTCACATGGACATTTAGTAGAGTTAACGACATGCGTAGTATTCTTAGTTTAGCAGAGTTGATCATGGGAAAGTCGAAGAGTCGCGTCACGTCCATAGTAGAGTTCGCATATTGTGACATGGACGTTTAGTATAGTTAACAACATGCGTACTACTGGAGCTCAGTTATCCATAGTAGAGTTCGTATTGTGTGACATGGACGTTTAGTAGAGTTAACAACATGCGTAATATTCTCAATTTAGCAGAGTTGATCATGGGAAAGTCGGAGAGTCGCATCGCGTCCATAGTAGAGTTCACATTTTGTGATATGGACGTTTAGTAGAGTTAACAACATGCGTACTATTAAAGCTCAGTTATCTATAGTAGAGTTCGCATTGTGTGACATGGACGTTTAGTAGAGTTAACGACATGCGTAGTATTCTCAGTTTAGCAGAGTTGATCATGGGAAAGTCGAAGAGTCGCGTCGCGTCCATAGTAGAGTTCACATTTTGTGATATGGAAGTTTAGTAGAGTTAACAACATGCGTACTATTGGAGCTCAGTTATTCGTAGTAGAGTTCGCATTGTGTGTCATGGATGTTTAGTAGAGTTAACAACATGCGTACTATTGGAGCTCAGTTATCCAATAGTAGAGTTCGCATTGTGTGTCATGGACGTTTAGTAGAGTTAACAACATGCGTAGTATTCTCAGTTTAGCAGAGTTGATTATTGGAAATTCGAAGAGTCGCGTCGCGTCCATAGTAGAGTTCACATATTGTGATATGGACGTTTAGTAGAGTTAACAACATGCGTACTACTAGAGCTCAGTTATCTATAGTAGAGTTCGCTTATTGTGATATGGACGTTTAGTAGAGTTAACAACATGCGTTTTACTAGAGCTTAGTTATCCATAGTAGACTTTGCATTGTGTGACATGGACGTTTAGTAGAGTTAACGACATGCGTAGTATTCTCAGTTTAGCAGAGTTGATCATGGGAAAGTCGAAGAGTCGCGTCACGTCCATAGTAGAGTTTGCATATTGTGACATGGACATTTTGTATAGTTAACAACATGTGTACTACTGGAGCTCAGTTATCCATAATAGAGTTCGCATTGTGTGACATGGACGTTTAGTAGAGTTAACAACATGCGTAGTATTCTCAGTTTAGCAGAGTTGATCATGGGAAAGTCGGAGAGTCGCGTCGCGTCCATAGTAGAGTTCACATTTTGTGATATGGACGTTTAGTAGGGTTAACAACATGCGTACTATTAAAGCTCAGTTATCTGTAGTAGAGTTAGTAGTTAATATGATAGAGTATATATGATTGCTCGGTAGCGTTGACGAGTCGCGTCCATGCTACTATTAAAACATGTCGTCTAGTACTACGCATATGAACTGTACTATAACTATACTATAAATTAATGAAGCGCGAGTTTCGAGGTTACCACATCCACTCGTTAATTGCCTGAGACAAAACACATGTAATATATAAGGAGTGATATGGAATTAGGGTTTACGACCGATAAGGATGATATACTTTCGGCTCCTAGACAAGGTTATACTACTCCTTTCCGACTCATTATATCAGAATCACTTATCGTTTTATATCAAAATCATCAGAACAAGACTCAACATCCAGATCTGGTGAATTAGAAAAGAGATTGGAAAGTGAACACGTCATGGCCAAGATTTCATGAACAAGGAGGCCCACCAGTGGACCAGCGGAGGCTAATGTTTCAAGGTAAGCGGCTCCAGAAACGTCGCACGTTGGCTGAAGAAATATAATCAGCTCCAACGTCCGACGTTTCTCGAGCTGCTTACCTTGAAACATTAGCCTCTGCTGGTCCACTGGTGGGCCTCCTTGTTCATGAATCTTGGCCATGACGTGTTCATGGAAGCTCTGCTCATTCGCTCTTTCCAATCTCTTTGCTAATTCACCACACTTGTTCTTCATCTTTTTCAGAGTCATCTCTTCCAATGGGGGAGGTTGGGGACTCAGTACTTTAGAAATCCTACCTGAGACAAGTTCCCAAACTGCCTGAAGGAGATTGGGAACTTGACTCAGGCAGTTTTTCTAAAGTACTGAGTCCTCAACCTCTCCCATTGGAAGAGATGAATCTGGGGAAGATGAAGAACAAGTCTGGTGAATTAGAAAAGATATTGGAAATTGCGAAGGATGAGCGGACTTTGGGTCTTTGGAAGATGAAGAACACGTGTGGTGAATTAGAGGTAAAGGGAGGAGATTGATAATGTTTCAAGGTAGGCAGCTCCAGAAATGTTGCACGTTGGCGGAAGAAATCTAAAGTCTACTACAGTTAACATACTAAGTTTAGTTTACTTAATAGAGTTAACATAATGTAACGTCTACCAATGTAACATAATAAGTTGCGTTTAATAGAGTTAACATTATGTAACGTGCTGTGGAAACTTATATATTAACTCTACCATCACAGTACGAAATCTACTAAACGTTACATGTTACCTCTATTAAATGTAATATGTTAACTGTTAACTCTACTAAACGTTAAATGTTACAGTTAACTGAATGTTAACTCTACTTAAATATACTAAACGTTAAATGTTTACTTCACTAAAAGATTGGTCACATATTAACTCTATTAAACGCAACCATACTTATTAAAACTCGTAGCTAATAAAGAGTCGGCCATTCTATACTCAACCATACTTATTAGAACTCGTTGCTAATCAAGATTCCACGTTTCCAGTACATGTACGAACATTGTGACCTAGTTGTTTACATTTAGAACAAGCCGTAACTTTCCTTCGTCGTTTTGCCTCGCCTGAACACTCCAACCAGCTTTTTATCCTAAATTTCTTTGGCCTTCCTGCTTGTTGACGAACGGTGGGCGGATTACACTCTTTATAGCTCACATCCAACGGAATAGCAATTGATGCATCTCTTGGCATTATACGATTGGAGTAGGCGTTGTACAAGTAGCTATTATGATAGTAGGGGTCTGTAAAATCGATTGTTGATCTATGTCACGCCTCAGCAACGGCAATGGCATGCACACAAGGAATTTTATCCACATTAAACCTCTTGCAAGAACACGTCTTCTCAGCCAAATTCACCAAATGAGAAGATGTTGACCTTGTAACCACAGTCTGATCGTCGTCTATGTCTTGCACATTGTACTGCCTAGCATCCTCAACCCTAGTCTGTAAATACAACTCAAAAAATAATATATTAACTCTACCATCAGAGTACAAAATCTACTAAACGTTACATGTTAACTCTATTAAATGTAATATGTTCAATATTAACTCTACTATACTAAACGATTGGTCACATATGAACTCTACTAAAGATAATGTTAACTCTACTAAACGTTACATGTTAACTCTATTAAATGTAATTTAACAATGTTAAATGTACTAAACGATTGGTCACATATGAACTCTACTAAAGATAATGTTAACTCTACTGACTACATATGAACTCAATGCACAGACTTAATACCTTTAGGAGCTTCTCCACAGCTGTAGTTAGAATAGTGGTCGTGAGACTAGACTTTGTCCTCTTCTTCGCGAACCAACGTGTTAATATCGCCTTAATTGCATCTATAAGATGCACAATGGGGAAAGTTCTTGCTTGGGCTAAGGCATAGTTGATTGATTCTGCTATATTCGACGTAGTAAAATTGTATATGTTCCCAGGAAAATAAACTCGACTCCACAACCGAACATCAGCTCTTTGCAAGTATCCATGAAGCCTTGGATCTAAAGCCTCAATCTGAGCAAAGATAGCGTTGAACTCGTCAACCCTATACGCAGTGGCAACTTTCTTGAATAGCTTAAAGGACTCTCCCCCTCCAAATTTTGACAAAATATTTTTACGTAGGTGGTAGGTGCAAATTCCCCGAGAAGAAAGCGGGTACACATTCTTTATGGCTCTTCCAACGAATTTATGCCTATCAGATATGATGGCAAGGTCTTTGTCATCAGGGATAACACGGTTCAGCTGTCTAACAAACCATTCCCAAGACTCATCATTCTCGGTATCAACAACATCAAAAGCCATAGGAAATATGTTGAAGTTACCGTCTTGCATGGTCGCAGTTAGAAGAGTACCTTTATACCTTCCTTGCAAAAACGTGCCATCAACAACAACAACCTTCCTCATATAAGGAAATCCTCTAATACTTGCATCGAAAGCGATGAAGAGAAACTTGAACCTGTCTTGACTGTCGACTTCGAGCTTGATGAGGGTCCCTTCTAATCGCAAACAACTACTTTCAGAAGTTCCTGAAGCTAGTGCACGTTCTTGCTTTAGAGTACGGTGTGCCTTCCAATACTCTATCTGCATTAATTGCGCAAACATATTAACTCTACTAAACCAGAAGAGTAACAACACCAACTATACCATTACATGACATAAACTCTACTACCTAACATACTGAACTCTACTACCCCAGATAGGTAACATCACCCACTATACCAGTATTGAACTACACTAACCTATGATGTGAAATATACCATAAGCTTAAACTAACTCTACTAACCTATATTCCTAACTCTACTAAGCTATGATGTGAACTCTACCAAAAGCTTACACTAACTCTACTAATTTATATTCCTAACTCTACTAAGCTATTGGGATTACTCCACCACACGTTATGACGACTGTACCTTCAGACCAAATCGCTTGTTCAGGGAATCAGCAACATGATTAGGTAGAACATAAGGCCCAATACCACCAACGACTTCCTTGTACAACCGGCCTAGAACTTCAGGAGATGCTTGGCATGCCTGACCTGATCTCTCTATAACAGAACAATTGTGTTCTTCACTATACCTCCGGACAAAAAAACATGCACTACCGTCATTACCGTTAATACGTGAAGCTCGCACTCTCCACTGACAGTTTGATATCCAACATTTCACATCCAACACTGACTTCGATGATTCCACAACACTGAAGTCAAACCTCTGTAAGACTGACAGAATCTTCAACCTCGTCTCGAGTTCTTTTTTTGACGAGAATCGTTGCCCGACCGCCATTTCTATAGATGACAGTTCTATGTCCAAATGCTCTGCACCAAACCCCAACTCTTTACTTTTCTCCGACAGTATTTTCTTCTCTTCTTCCTTGGATTTCCGACGAACACTGATGTAATCTTCATCATTTGAGCTTGCCCCATCCATATCATCGCAATAGTCGAATCTCAATTTCGTCTCTTTGTCATGGTCAACTTGTTCAAATTCGTGTTTCACATCTTCTGATCTATCCACAAACCTTGGTCCAGCTCTATTAAACAGGGGATCAACTCTATTACATTCACGATGGCCTATACCGGACTGTGGGTCAACTTTATTAGACGTCGCTGAAACACGTGATCTAATGGAAATCTCTACACAAAGACGAATTGCTTCCTTACGTAATTGTTGCACAAACAGATGCAATTGCCTTCCGTTACTCACAAAGACAGGGGGAGTATCTTGTGGTAATGATTGCATTACTAGATTTGACTTGTAGCTTAAATTTACCTCATCACTTTGTTGATCCAAACCGAAATCTTCATACACCATCCCCAGAAATTCTTCATAACTAAGATCTTCGCCAAGCCCAATGAGCCGATAGCCGTAAGTTTTGTCCACCAAAAAAACCCACTGGTTTTGGTTAAAACTCCAACTCCCAGACACCATTACGATTTCTTCCATAGATCCTAAAAGCGTTAGGGTAGAACAAAATCATTGAAGGATACGATATGAGTTCGGGCGAAAATGGAGCTTCAATTGAAGTAAATGAGCATAAATGGAGCTCCGAGCTCCAATGGCGTCACTTAATGAGCGGCAGTTGAGGTAGGTAAATAAGGGTTAAATACGTAATTTACACATTCACATAAGGATAGGTATATAGACCAACTCTACCATACACGATATCTTACGTTATCAATGTGGGAACTTAACTCTACTATGGGGTAAATACAGTTCAGTCAACTCTATTACGCGTAACATATTACGTTATCAACCCAACGTCGGAACTCAACTCTACTATGGGCCATTCGCAATTTTACCAAAGTAGTTGGATTCAGTTCTGTCAACTTCACTAAACGTAACATATTACGTTATCACAAGGAAACTGAACTCTACCATGGGCCATCCGCAACTTTACCATAGTAGTTGTATACTGTTCGGTCAACTCTACTATGGGCCATTCGCAACTTTACCAAAGTAGTTGTATACAGTTATGTCAACTCTACTATACGTAAAATATTACATTATCACCAGGGAACTGAACTCTACCATGGGTCATCCGCAACTTTACCATAGTAGTTGTATACTGTTCGCTCAACTCTACTACGCGTAACACATTACGTTATCAACGTGGGAACTCAACTCTACTATGGTTCATTCGCAACTTTACCATAGTAGTTGTATACAGTTCTGTCAACTCTACTAAACGTAGCATTCACTACATTACTGAACTATCAACACTACCAGAGTTTGATCAACTCTACTACTTTGCATTCACTATGTTTAGTAGAGTTCGTAACTAACAGACGCTGACGTGGCAAGTTTCATTAATGGCAGTTTCGTAATTACGTTTTTGTTTACTCATCAAAATAGGGCAAAACGGTATATAACGAATTTAAAAACCTATTCTAATAATTTTGAAACATTTGTCCTATTTAAATAATATTGCATTAAATCTACGTTATTTAAGTAAATCACCCTTTATTTATTGCAATAAAATTGTGGCAGTATCTCTCCCATCAGTTCAACCAAACAAAACAACAATGCATTTCAAGACGTATGATCCATACATTTTATCCGAGAATCATTCGCAAAAATCTTAGCCCATCAATCTATTGTTGGATTTTTATATGTGTTGCGCTTTCTTTTGGAATTGGACTTGATCTGTCAAATTTCTCATATTGCTTTTTAATGGAGAGATTGTAGTTTTATGGATTTTCTTTGGTATATGTTTGCTTATATCATGTATCAGTGAATTATATGGCAATGAGACTTCGGTTTTTTTTTTTTTTTTCAACAATTAGATCGATAAGACCCGATCCATAGTCTAAAACTCACTCCTATAATCCATTTTTAAACTACTATAATACAGCAGGTAGGAATCGAATTTTGGTGCCAAGTCATTAACTGGATCATCCTAACCACCAGACTGAGAGCAACTTGATAATTTCGATTTTTTTGTCCATAATTAATTGAGTTTTGATTTTTTTTCTGCTACAAGTGAAAATTACAAGAGTTTTTAGAAATTGAGTTTTAGGTTACTGGGGCAGTTTTTGTCCGATACAAAAAGAAAAAGAAAAAAAAACAGTCTTGTTGGTTTATAATCTTTTGTTTATGCATGATATATATATATAAGTGCTCAGAGTTATCGCCCAAATAAAAGAATACTCTAAAAATAGGTCATATTCCTGTTCAAATATATAGTGAAATAAACTTTCTTACTCTTGCTTTTCCTAGGATGATCAATTTCCAAATCTATGAGTTATCATCTGTTTTTGGATAAAATTAAAATGTTGTTACTATGTGTCATGCCAAGATTAAGTTTTCATCTGGTTTTGATGATCACTTTTTTTCCCAAAGGATCAAAAGTAGTAGACAATTCACTAAAAAAAAAAATTGCATTCTTATCTTTGACATGAAACTAATTTGTAGGTCAATCCCTAACAATTTTCATTTTAATGAAATATTTATAGAGAATATTGATTTCATATACACAGAAGTTATCTTAATTAGGTGATCATAAAACATATGATTAGTAAGTTATTGTTTGTTAAAGTAAGTGATTCCGAAACCTGGTACACATACAAGTTATGACAACCATAAATTAATGCATATATATATACAATTTTAAAAAAATCATTAGTCTAGTTTGAACACATAAGACTCAAAAAGAGGTTTTAAAACTTAATCCTATCTTCAAGTAAAAATTTCAAACACTTATTCTTTGAGAAGAAAGAGACTGGTGGGTGATAGAACGCGGTTAGAGAAAAACCGATTAACGTAGTTTAGAGAAATCGATTAAGAATCAAAACATATTGGAGAGATATTCCTATAAACGTAAAAAAGAAAAATCTGGAAAAATCATTATAGTTATATAAAATTTTGGAAGGATGAATCCTTTATTTTAACTTTAAATTCAAAAACATATTTAGAAAGGTTTAGTTTTAAAAATAAGTTTTATAAAGGTTTAATTTTAAAACAGTACATTATTTTATTCTTTCTTTTAATTTTTCTCTTAAATATATGGGCTTGGTGAACCCAATTGTTTCTCTTTTTAATATAAAGAGCTAAAAAAATAAAAGATTACTAGAACCAACAAAAAATCCCTAAAACTCTAGAACTGGATATCCTGATTGAGCTTAGAGTTAAGAAGCTGATCGATGTAGAAAATATGGATCTACTACCTAAGAATAAGTTGACTCTTGAGTTTTGGGGAAACATATTTCATCTTCGTTCTAAGAACAACTCGATAAAACTCATTCTTTTCACTGAAACTGGTTTCGAATGTTCATAAATTTGATTCCAGTTCATGATTACAGAATCGTAATCCGTTACGTTGCTCACTTTCTTCAGGATTTTTCTTTAAGAGTTATGAGTTTGTGTAACACTTTATAATCATTGCGTGCTTATGGTGATCGATGTAGGAAATGTGGATCTGCTAAGTACACAACTCCTAAGACTAAGTTGACTCTCGAGTTTTTGAGAAACGCTTTTCATCTTCGTGCTAGGAACAACTCGGTAAAACTCTTTTTTATTTCACTGAAACTGGTTTCGAATGTTCATAGATTTGATTCAAGTACATGATTACAGACACTACAAAAAAATTTAGCTATTGTGACAATTGTATTGCGACTATGAATTTTAGTAATAATTTATGACGTTTTACATACAATTTTGTTACGAATCATTTATTGTGATTCTATTCCGTAACAATTTGTGACAAAATTGTTACTAGTTTATTTCGTCACAAGTATATTGTGATATTTTTGTTACCAAAATGCATTTGTGATACTTGTATTGTAACTATTTACAAATCGTCATAACTTCGTAATAATGACGAAATATGTGATATTACGTATCAATAAAAAAAATTTATACAAAGTCATGGTCTGTAGCTCACTTTCTTCAAAAAATTTCTTTTAAGAGTTTTAAGTATGTGTAGCATTTTATAGTCAGTGTAGTATTCTTCCCCTTACGAGTTGTTTATACTTATTCACACTTTAACCTATGGTTCTCTCAACTAATGGTTCATTTTTGTTTAATTTTCAGCAGAAGCATTTGGATCTCTATTTTACATGGACACTAGAGATAAGAAAAATTATCCGTCGTTGTTTCAACAACGATAGTGTAAAGTGTTGGGTCATTTCAATTGTGAGACAGTTGGAATGTTTGTTGAAAATCAACGATAAATAAATGCATATATATATATATATATATATATATATACAATTTAAAAAGAAATTTATTAGTCTATCTTTAACACATAAGACTGAAAATGAGATTTTAAAACTTATATCTATCTACAAATATCCAAAAACTTGAAAAGTAAAAATTTCAAACACTTGTCGTTAAGAATAGAATAGAATTAGAAAAAAATAGATTAATGTAATTGAAAGATATCGATTACGAATCAAAACTATATTGGAGAGATCTTCTTATAAATGTAAGCTAGAAAAAAATCTGGAAAACAAAACAAAAAATTATAGTTATCCAAAATTTGGGAAAGATAAATCCTATGTTTTAATTTTAAATTCAAAAAACTATTTAAATAATATTTAGTTTTTATAGAACATTATATAGGTTTAATTTTTAAAGAAGTATTATAGTTTATCCCTTTCTTCTATTTTTTACTTAATATTATTTACTGATACAACTATTTAAATTTTAAAAAATATACAAAAAATTTTACATGCATGTACACCATGCTAACACAAACATACAACTTTAAAATATATAGAATACCAAAATTGAAATCTCAAATAAAATAATAAATCTATGTTTCATGAAATATACCAAACTACAAAACTAAAATCCAAAAGAAAAACGTGACACGGTTAAATTAATACAAATGCCACAAAAATTACAAAATCTAATCTACAATGTCATAATCCTAAACATGCAAACTCAATAAAAAAATATGTACAAAATTAGTGCAATTCCTCTTTGTATTTAGTTTTTTCTTACAGTAAATTTTTTTTTTGTCAAACACAGTCAATGTTTTTAGAATAGGATATTTTAGCAACTAATTTAATATGTTAATGGATAATTAAGAAAATCACATCATGATATGTGGATAAGATTTCAAGTTTTGTGTGTTTTAATATGTTTAAATGATATTAATTTGTTTACGTATGTATCATTCTCACAATGCCTTTTGATTCATGTTAATGTTGAATTAACTCACTGTATAAGTAGTTTGAAGCTTTACAATAATTTGTATATACATTAAAAATAATCATTTAAGGAACATAATGAATAAGGAAAATGAAAGAAATCCACGAAGTTTCAGCAACTACATTTTTACTTCTAAGATATGTAGAGAACTTTCGCATTTGTTATGCCTTGTGTTAATTTATAATAAAGTGGAATTTCATACACGTAGACGATAAAAATAAATTATCAAAAAAAACTCAGGAAAATCTATTATGAAGGCAAAACAATACAATTTCTAACATATTAAAACATATTAATCATGATCATCTCACTAACACCACATTTCATGCCATGATTTTCGTAATCATCTTTCAGATTATAAAAATTAAAGAAAAAGAGGACTCGCTTTGATTTTGTGCATGATGTGTTTTTTTTTTGTTGAGTTTGCTGATTGTTTGGGATTATATCATAAATGTTACATGTATGTTTAACAATGATGTTTGTGTAACGTTTTAATTTTTGTAGTTTTTGTGATATGTTTGTAACATTTGTAGTAATTCAATAGTATTACATTTTTCTTTTGGGATTATATATGGTTTGTTTTGTAACTTTTATGGAATATTTATTTAATATTGTTTGTGAGAGTTTGATTTTAGAGTTTTATATATTTTATGTTTTATGCTACTATTATCGACAATATATAAAATATATTGTGGTTTTTACAAAAATAAATATTTGTAAAACTGAGAAAAGTATTGAAAACAATGAAGAGCAGACTTAGTTCTCGCAAAAAAAATCAGCTTCTACTTCATTTAATTCACTAAAGTATCTTCCAATAAACACAAAATGCAATTATTGTCTTTCTATCCAACAAAAATCTATAATAGTTAGAGAAGGTATCATCCGAATCTGAAGAAAAAGATCATAAACTTCAGAAAATGGAGAAGGTCGTAATTGATCTACATGCTGACATGAAGAGATGAGGAAATGAAAACACTCAACTCACATGTACATTGCTCTTGCGCTCGATCTCAGTGCAAGACTGTGAATTGCATTTGCAGGAATAATGCAAGTCGTTGCGGATAGCTTTGTACATGCGAAGTTGACATGTGTAGCAACAGAGAAATTTATCACTGATGTTGCGTCTACAATTAGCCATGGTCCAGAAATAGGTGACCTGCTTAAGGTATGTGACCTTTTATTTTATTTATTTTAAGATTTCTCAAGACAGGTTTGTTTTTTTCAAAGGAAGTTATTTGTTTCCTTCTACATCTTGATGAGAATATCCAGAGAAGAAAACTTCCGATTTAGCGTTATTCAAGCGCAATCCCAAGAAAGAATGAGTGGAAGAGGCATAACTTGCATCCTATAAGGTGTTTTTCTTCTTTTTTTCTAACTCTTTTTTTTTCAACAAGTAACTATTGGATCGACAATTGGCCGATTCATAGCCTAAATTCTCCAACTAAAATTATGTGGGATTCGAATTTACCACTTGATGTCTAACTAAATTAAGGATAAGCCAACTAAACCAACTGTTTCTTAGTTTTTTTCCAAATTCTTATAAAGTGTTTTTCATTAGGACAACACTATTTATATTATATAATGAATATAAAAAGTTGCCACTTTCCAAAAAGATAAAAACAATAATACTGAAATGTTATCAAAAAAAAAATCTATAATAGCAAATGAGAATAATGGTTTAACTAATACAATCTTCAAGAGATATTAACATTTCAATAAATAAATATGAAGATCTTATTTTCAAACTACGTTAACAGAAAATAAGGTTAGAAAAAATTACACAAACTAAACATGAAGAGTGCAAAGTATCTACCTAAATTAGCATAAGAAGTTGGCAAATTGATGATTACTTCTATGCAAATTTGAAATTCTTTTTATATTATTTAAGTAAACGGAAAGCTACATATATAGAGAGCCTTGGCCTAATTACAGAAACCAAATCCACAAAATTTGGTCATCTATGCTGAGTTGGCTGAATTTGTCTGCTACAATTCGAAGCCTTTGTCATTCTGATTATATAACGACAAACAAAGAGATAAGTGTAAGAGTTATAAAATAGTATAGTGTTGACTCGTTATATCACATTCTTACCCTTTAATTATACTATATGTACGTAGTCTATCTTCCTGAGTATGTTAACAGGTAGATAAGTTAAAATTAAAATACGCGAACATTTGACCACTATAATTTGGTTAGTTTGTTTTTATATATATCTATATCACTATAAAAAAATATAAGAATTAATCGTATAATATTATTTATTTTATTTGTTTGCATCAATTTCAATTGATACAATCATTATCTACATCATTTATAAAAATGATTTTTAAAACGGTAATTCAAATAATTATTATCAATTTAAGCAATTGATGCAACTATTTTCATCTTATATAAGTGATGTCTCGTGCGGTTGTAAAGTTGTAAAATATGTAATAATAATATTATTATTATAAATGATGTTAAATAGATTATAATATATCAGTAACTTTATATAATGTTAATTATTTAAAAGATATAATATTATTAATGCTATACATGTTTTTAGTGTGTATAACCTCATGAAAATAATTGATCATCAAAACTTTACTTTTGAATTTTAAATAAATTCATAGATATAGAAGAAATTCATTTAATCCCGATAAAATAATTTCGATAACTATCTTACAAAAATCTTCCGAAGAAAACACACTTATATACATAGTTTGTTTACATTTACATAGTGTTATCAATGTCTATGTTGTATATTTTCTAATCATCAATCGGATCAATAAAGACCAATTTATGCAATCTAAATCTTATAACAATATTACTGAAACTATTTAGACAAAAAATTTGTAGTCAAATTGTAAGGATTGGATTTAGAATTTTAAAAAGTTTTTTAATTCTTCTAGTTCAAACATCTTCTATAAAATTTGTATTAATTATAGTATAATATAAAAAGTATGTTCCGGATAATTATGTTTGTTCTATTTGATATTATTAAAGATTTATAAGTTTGTTGATGACTATAAATTGAGTTTTATTTTTTTAATTATTAAGATATATATATATATATATATATACTCATTTTAGATGGGTGGATAGTTCTATATATAGCCATAAGACCGCCCCATGCGACGGAGAGATAATGAACGTGGCGATTACTATTTTCGAAACAAAATACGAATTTGTCGTGTAGTGAGTAACATGGGTCCCAGTTTCAAGTTTCTTTTTTTTTTGATAAAAAAATATATATGAATATTAAAAATTCTTTCAAGGATTAGCATCTGAACGGTGAGTGAGACGATTTGATTAAAGTAATTAATAATGTAATTAAGACGTTTAATAATACTATGAAACAGAGAGGCAGATAAGATATCGAAGAGAGTTAGTTTGGATTCTGTTTAATGCTTTGGCAATTACAGATCGAGCGCGTACCTGTCTTAACTTTACGACAGAATACTTTACTTTTCTCCACTTGTCGGCTTCTTCCTAATCCTTAAGCATATCTTACGGCTCCATATGTTTCTAGTTGGTTTTATCTACTTTCTTTTTTTCTTTTCTTTGTTACACAAAATGTTTTGTACTTTTTACAATATCTTTCTTATTACAAGTCGACTTCAACTATTTCAAAGTTTTGTGCATTATTAGATAATGCAGCTAGCACGTGGCAAAAAAAGCGATGGCAAATATATATAAAAAATTACTATACTTTTTTGATAAATATTTATTAATTTTTGTTCACTAGATGAACGATTAACCATTTGATTAAACCCACTTATCGTAAATATTTAGTATTCTAATGTTTTTGTTTAGTGTTAGCAAGCTTAGGATTCTCACCAACTTACTAATTTTAGAGGGATTCTAGATCTTTTCACTAAGCTATATATAATCACATTGAATGGAATAAAAAGACAAAAGGAATAATCCCTGCTTTCGATGATATATTTGATAAAATAAACAAAAAAAATTATCATAAGGAAAAGCAAACTCAATAGTAACTAATTAATGATAATATAGAAATTATTCAAAAAATTATAAATCTAATCATAAGCCACGAAGAGAAGATGATGTAAAAAAATTCAGTTGAAAATATTACACGAATTTCTCCCATATAATATATTGCAGTTGAAAAAAAAATTAATACAAAAATGTCATATCTACATGTTTTTTGATTAATATCTTTGTAAGTTTGTAGACAAATTTGACTAATAGTATATAAAAATTTTGACTTAATTTTTCTTGTCTGTGATAATAAACGGTTTAAAAATAAATTATGATTTTTAAAAATAAAAAAATAAAAAAGTGAATACAAGGGATAAGGTGTTTTTCTTACAGTCAAATGAAAGAGGACAAGTTATCATGAATTTTCCATTTATTTGGTCAAACATTGTGAATTTTCAGTTAAATAGATAAAAATAGATTCTTTAGTCATAATTCTATCATTATCATCATGAATTTTGAGGCAATGTTATTTAACTTACCAAAATTGCTTTCTTCCACAGCATAAGAAAACAGCTAATCCCCAAGTTATTGTGTAGAGTCAATACGAATTTATTGGAACGCATCTTCATCTTAAACCACATTATTATTTGATTATTTGTTTCCATTGCCACTCTTTTCAACATGCTTTATTAGTTTTTATTATGTATTTGTCTATCTATATCGTATATTATTTCTCTCTTCTTTCTGGTCAATTGAAATATAGTGAAGCTCTAGATGTTCACATGTATAAATTGACAATTTGATGGCTCTTTCGTTTTAGATATTTTAGATTAGATATAAGTATTTTAGATTTTTTTTATCAACAGTTCGATCCCAAAATTAATATCCTAAAATTTCTTTTTTTTTCATTTACTTGTATTGGAAAAGAATTGTACTTGATATCTAAATATTTGTAAAGTGACCACTATCATTAAGCCACCCGTCTTTAATAGTATTTTAAATTAGAAATCTAGTATTAAAATTGAATTATTATTATTTTTTAACAAAAAGAAAAAAATTGTAGTATTTTAAATTTTAGTTTATACATACGTTTTTAGTAAGCTGAATTTTATCCAACGATAATATCTATTTTTTTTATGACTAAGAAGCTCCGACCTTAAAATATCCATACATTCTTTACGTCTGTTTTACATGCGGGATATTACAGATTAGGAATAATTGATTTTAAGCATATTGAGATGTAGCAATATTATTGAAAAGAGAGGGTCGGTCACTGCCTCAATTAAGCGGAAGTGGAGAATGATTAGTATTTGTTGTGATCCTTTAAACCTCAAATATAGCTTTATTTCATAGATATATTTGTTTTATCTTCACCACAGTATTTTTTTAAATATTTTTGTAATAATTTATCAGCTATTTTGTCTTTATAAGGCTCATTTGAATAATAGGACAATCATCTTTAAGAAATCGATAAATATATACAATTCTATCATACCCATTTTAGGTGGTAATATAAGCATTTGTCTAAAACTCATAATATAAAAAGACCTAAAATTTTTGTAAGATATGAAAAGATTTTAAAAAATCAATAGAAAAAGGACTAAATTTAAGAAAAAATGTTTAAAAATCTCTTTAATCTAGTTTATTATGAAAATTTGGAACTCTTTAAATCATATTTACTAGAAAAAAAAATTTGGACCTCTTTAAAATTTTGACATAATATAGATAAGGATTTTTTTCTCGTATTTTCCTAAAATAATTTAATTATATAAAACGGGGTGTATTGCGATTATGTATTTACATATTCATTTATTATTTATTATTTATTTTTAGTATTTTAAATTCTGAAGGGAAAAGTTTTAAATATAGATTGAGCAAGGTTTTATTATAAAATTATAAAATGAAGAGGAATAGATGAAGAAAATAAAATAAATATTTGCATGGATAAGGAAAAGGGACACTTGTCTGTGCAACTTGTTAAATTTATATGCATGATAAATCACTTTAGTTTTAAAGTTCTCCAAAACAGTATTGGATTCTTCGTTATATATAAAAGACGTCATGGTTATTAATTTGAGCCTTGTAAATGTGAATCATATACTTCGATAGACATATATAATGTATGTTTGTATGTATGGTAACAAAAGCACACTATACTTAGTTAACACGTGTTCAATAATCATTGGAGGTTAGAAAGCAAGATCTTTTGGTAAAACCAAAGACAGACAGAAATGTATATTATCGTTTCAATTAAAAAAAATACGATCACAAAAATTGGAAAAATTACGAATATTACTATTATTTTATTATAAACCGACAAACAAAATCATAATTTAGTCATCATGATTCTGTCTAAAATGAATTTAAAATGTGAAAAAGAGGTAATTAGTAAGAAGAGTTTATTCTGCTATGTAGCGAAGACAAAAATGCCATGAATAGAAAGAAGAGGAATCAAAAGGTCTAAATTAAGTGAATGTAAACTTTTATTTTTTCTAATAAGACTTATTAGTCAACAAAATTAATTTAAATATAAAATTTTATTTTAAAAAACCATTAAGTGAAGGATTTGATTCCTTTCCATCAACTTTATTACTCTCTACTTTTAATTTTTTTGGATCACTTGCATCCTTCTCCATTAACAAACCAAACACAAACAAGTACATTGTATTATACTTATTAATGTCCACACAAATTTAGGATCTTTATGTGAAACAATCTACCTTATTCTCTCAACTACATGAAGAGAATTTATTGTTATTTAGGGGCTAAATAGTAAGGGAGGTAGCTTTGAATTTTTTATATAGGATTTAGGTTTTTTGACGGTAGATTTTTTTGTTGTAAGTATTTTGGCGATAGATTGTTTTGTTATAAAAATTTATTTTTATAAATTTTATAAATTTTGGTTTTAGGTGTTTGGTTTTTCACAGCAAAAAACATTTTATTACAAAAAATTGAATTTCTAGAATAATGAAAAAAATTGTTTTCCAGAAGAGCAACTTTCGTTGCGAGTCACACCCTTAACATCAAGATATGTTAACAAATAATATGATGTGAGTAATCATCTAAATAACTATTCTTTTGCAAACAAATATCAGTTCTACGTATTTTATTAATTCTTTTGCAAACAAAAATCATCTAAATAACTATTCTTTGCAACTTCACCTTCTACTTTTAACTAATGCAAATGTGATAACTAACAATCATCACTTTAAAAATTTTAAAATTATGATAAATATTATATTAAATCAAAATTTGACAAAAAGTCAAAATCTATATTTAAAATTATGATTATCAATGGTTACTTATTGACCAAAAAATATGACTATTAATGTATATAATGGTAAATATTAAATTTTATATGATTGATTTGAATTTTTGGAGGTAAAAAGTAAAATCAAGAAATAGTGATTCAAATAGTATTTTTTTTTTCCAGAAAACCTATTTTATAGTGGTATTTAGGTATGGGAATTCGGGTATCCGTTCGGATTCGGATTCGATATTTTTGGATTTCGGGTTTTCAGGTTTATACATATAAAATCCGTTCATGTATTTTAAAATTTTGGTTCGATATATTTCGGGTTCTAATATCCTATTTCGGGTCGGATTCGATTCAAGTTTTTTTCGAGTTCAAATATTTTCATCTAAATCTTTAAAAAAACTAAAAACTTCTTAGAAAAATCATAATTTAATTTTAAAAATTGAATATTTTATATTTTTTTAATTTGAATTAAACAAATTGTAATATATTTAGATTTATAATTATAATTTTGAATATTTAGGTAATTAAATTTTTTTATATATAATTATTTTAAACTATATAATATATTTGGGTATTTAGGTACCATTCAAGTTTTGATTTTTACTTGTTCGGGTTCGGATACTCAAACTTTCATGATGTAAAACTTGTTCGGGTATTTTGTCGGGTTCGGTTTAATTTGACTCTTCTTATTTTAGATCGGGTTCAGGTCGGATTACATATATTATGTCTAACCCTAGTAAAATTAGCAGCCCCATTTTTAAACCAGCTTGCATATTAAGTAAAAGCAAACAATTATGATTGATTAGTCTTTATTCCACCACTATATATTACAAGCTTTTAAAATTCTTAAAATTAGTATGATCTTTAATTAGTATCCTAAAACCAAAGCAAGATAAAGCTTTTTTTTGGTAGAGGAGAAAGAAAAAAACAATGTCCTTTTTCCCCTAAGAAGAACATAAAGAAAAGAAACTATATAAACAGCATGAAGTCATTTTCCAATAATAAAGAGGGCCCCAGTGACAAGAAATAAGAAGGCCCAAATTCTCATTTCTTTTCATCCAATTGGACCCTTCCTTAATCCTCTTTTCTCTGTAAATTCCACTTATACCCTTCTCAATTTCACTCTTATATTTCACTAAATCCTTTTATTTTTACTTCTCTTCTCCTCAAAGTTTGAGAAAAAGAAAGCAAAATAGAAAGAAAGAATGGTGCGTTCTTGAAGCTTCTCACATTTTTTTTTCTTTTTTTGTATTCACCATTCATCAATATATTGATTTTGATGATGTTTCATTTAATAAAATATTTTCTCTCAAAATCAAATTTTGTTTTATTGGTAAATTACAGGAAGTAGAAGAAGACATTTCAACAAGATGGGAAGGTTACGCCGATTGGAGAAACAGAACCCCCGTGAAAGGCCGTCACGGTGGCATGCTCGCTGCTTCTTTCGTCTTAGGTTTGTTTCAAAATTCCAAAAACACCCCTCAATTCTCTAAAAACTACAATGATCATTGTGATTGAATATTATACTTGTTTGTGTTTAATAAAAGTGGTGGAGATATTAGAGAATCTAGCATATTTGGCGAATGCGAGTAATCTAGTGCTATACTTAAGAGAGTTCATGCATATGTCTCCATCAAAATCAGCAAATGATGTCACCAATTTCATGGGCACAGCTTTTCTCTTAGCTCTTCTCGGTGGTTTCCTCTCCGATGCTTTCTTCTCCACTTTTCAAATCTTCTTTATCTCTGCTGCTATTGAGGTTCTGGTAAACCCACTCATCCATCACTCTTAATTACTTATGCATTTTATAACCTAATTAACAATCATAACTCAACATACAACTAAAACTAACTTATATTTTCCATCAAACTACTTTAGTTTTGTTGTCTCTTTGGCTTAAGTTCTAAGTTATTAGCGTTGACATTTTTTTATGGCTAGCCACCACAACCATTAATCCATTCACATTACAACAGATCCACATGTATCTCTCTATATAATTTTTTTCTTTGTAATTGATCGACAATGTCTGATCTGTAACCAAATTATTTCAATTGGAATTGGGTGTAGTGATAGAGATCATAAACTTTTTTTACTAGTGTGAAAACATAAATAAAGTTAAAAAATTATTTTTATCAACATTAGTTTTATCCCTAAAACCTTACATTTCAACCCTCATATCAATAGAGTAGAGTTGAATTCTATATCTAACTTATTAATTGAGATATATAACCACAAGACTGATATAGAACATTTTAAACTTTTTGGACTATAATTGTTAGACATTAATTTTTCGATAAACAAAACTAATAAATTTTAGTTAATAAGGTGTCATAAACCGAAAAAATGTATGAATTCAATTACAAAAATCTACCAACTCTATAGAAAATATTTTTTTTCCAAATTAATGGGGTATCATTTGAACCCTCTATCCAATACTTGGGTTCCTTTTTGACGGGATGAGATTCAAACTTTCCACCTAGTATCGAAGTAGATCAGATGCAAACCAACTTACCATATATATAGATTTTATTTATAATTCAAATTTTAAATAATATTACGCTGAAGTCGAATTTCAATAAAAAAAATTACAAAATCGAATATTTAATCAATTATCATAAGCATGGTCTCATCTATATATATATATATATTAAGGAAAATGAAGTAATGAAAATATGGTTGAGGGGGAAAAAATGCAACTCAGCAAGCGTGCATTGAGTCGCTGATAAAAAGGACAAAAGCAAAGAGGAGCGTGACTTTGATACGGTACCGTATCTATACGCAAATGCTTTGTTTCGATCCTCAACACGACACATACGTGAGTACTGAGTACCATCCATAAAAAAAATTGAAAAAAATCGTATGTTTGAAGCTGGACCTACCATTTTTTGTTATTACATTTTTTAAACTGTCTTTATCTTAGGGTTACAAATGGAAATTCAAGATAAATCTTTCCTTGGTTTTTGGTAACATCTCACCAGATATTTTTTTTTTTTGGTTAGCTTGTCTTTTATATTTGATAGGGTATGAAACTATAATGTCCACTTATATAACATTTGCCACTTCGGACCCTCGTGGCTCTCCCACTTAATGTTACTAAAGACAAAACAAACTTCTTCTTCTTCAAGTACAGTTGTTGGAGACCTCTTAATGCTTTTTCCTCTTCTTACTTATATTGCGTGTTTACCGTTTGGTGTTATACCTATCACCATTTGACTTCTAGATTTTAATAATTATGTTTAGCTCTACACTAACTACTCTAACATACATCATCAAAACTACCTAATCTTATACTTTGGAAAAACCTACATAATCTAGTCTAAAAATCCCATATAGTAGGGTTATTCTGGTTAAAAAAATATTATAGAAATAAATATTTAATCATTTGATCAAAATAATTTATCGTACATAGAATTTTTAACAGCTAGACTAGGTTATAATATGTCGAAGACATATGCATTAGTGATAGTGTTTTTTTATAAATCTTTTGACACTGAAGTTCGATTTCTTTCCGCTCCAAATGGAAAAAAAAAAGATTTTAGGGAATAAGTTTGTATCATCTCTTGTGGATCCAATTGTTGACAAAAATAAAAGACACTAAATCATATATTCACCTAATTCTTTTTTTGTCAACTTCTGAATTCATTAATTATATTCCACTAAAGTGGAAAAATGTTTACATGAGAAAAATTACGAGTATTTCCTTGGGCAAAACCAGCGAGAGAATCTGCTCGGTGATTCAACAAACAAGGAATAAGATAAAGAGAAAACTGATGGAAATATTTACCTAATTACAATGTCAAGATACGCTAATATCATCTAAATAAGAGTATAGATGGTATCAGAGCCTCGCTTTTCATAATTAAATATGGAATAGGAATACACCCTTTTAAAATAAATTTTTTTAATGAACATTATTAAAAAATCTAATACTAAAAAAGAGGAATATGATATGCCTTAACAATTGGATCTTCTAAATAAATGGACAATTCCAAAAATACAATCCAAAATAATATACCAAATGGGTACGTTTGAAAAATTAGGTTTAAAATAAGTAGTAAAAACTACAGAAGAAACGATCACAATAGATAGTGATCATGCCACGTTTAAATTATTAAACGAAAACGATTTAGCCCCTTATAAGGATAACTATAGGTTTATGCATATATGTTTAATCCAAGTTGCATTCAAACCTTTAACATTAAGAGGTTTACCTGAGAGTTTTATAGCAGCTCTTAGAGATGGTAGAAATCAAATCTGGAAAAAATCTATAATAGGAACTATTAAAACCAGTTTAGCTTATGGGCCGGTATATTTTAATGCCTACCCAAATCTACAAATATCATTAAATGATGAAAATTCATTAAATGCTTTAATATTAAGCGTAAAACTTCATGGCTATGATTATATGCCAGGAACATAAGTAATATGTGTTTGTTATAGGATTTACTATAAATTATTATACACATTAAATTCTATGTGTAGAATAATGGATTATAAAAACGAAACAATATTAATAGAAACAAATTTTGGCAAATCACATGTTACCACAAGAAGATCCATTAAATGGGATGAAATTGAATTTCCAAAAGAATGGATATTAGAAGAAGCAATGCCTCCAAAAAATCAAAGTAATAATGAAATTACTGAAATAGAACAGTTTAATGATGGAACTGTAAAAATAAGTTTTAACAACTTAGGATACCAAACAAGCAGAATTCCAAAATTATCAAGATCAAACTCATCATATTTATCACCAATCAATTACATAATAACATCTCCATCTAGAGCATCAACCTCCCAGATAGGAGAAAATACAAGAACAATATCTCCATCTAGAGCATCAACCTCTCAGATAAGAGAAAATATAAGAGTAAATAACATAAAAATTGACAAAAATAATATAGTCAATACATTTTCGGATATAGAACCGACTCAATCCGAAATGGATTTTCCAACAAGAATATTATAATATGAATTGTGAAAAAATTGATTTTAGTCGGGGATCACCCGCAAGAAAAAAGATTCAAAATGAATTCTTTTTACCCAGATGGGAAAAATTTAGGGAATGATGAAAATATATTACAAGAACAATTTTATTCAGATCTTTCCAAAATCAATAAGATAATATCTTTTGTACCTTGGTTTATGGCAAAATATATAGAATTATATATCTCAGTTTTAGAACGAGATTATAAATTAATTAATGGTCCTATAGTAAACTTGGTTTTACCACCACAACAATCTTTTCAAATTGAAAAAGAAGACAAAACAGTTTATTTTAATGCATTTTCAAAATTATTTGAAAACAAAACAGTTGTAATAACAGCACAACATTTAAATGTAATGTTAGAACAACAAAATTATGCTAATGTATATATGGGCATATTAGGAGAGCAAATAAAATCTCTCCACGAAAGAATTAATATATTGATAGAAGAAATACAAACCCAGAAATATATTGAAAAAAGAAAACAGGTTGTTACACCTAGTATACAACCTCCATTAGAAATAAAAGACTTTAAATTAAAAAGTCTAGATGAATTAGAAAAACTTCTAGATAAAAAATTTTAGGATTTAAAAATAAATCCATTAAATCTAGGAAAGGATAGTGAAATTAATAAAATTTCAAATAAATATGCGGATAAACGAACACAAAGGATGTATTATTATCCTAGACCAACACCACATAATATTCCAATAGAAGAACAAGAATACGTTATTTCTAATAGTTATAATGGAAAAGTAATCTATGAATGGAACATAGATGGCTTTACAGATAGACAAATTTATAATACAGTACATAAGATGCGTATGTACTCTACCGTTTGCAAAGCTAATGAGAATGACGATAAAAAAGTAGCACAAATGATAACGGCAGGATTTACTGGCCAATTAAAAGACTGGTGAGAAAATTATTTAACAGAAGATAATAAATCAAAAATCTTAAATAATATTAAGCAAGAAAATGGAACAAATGTTCAAAATGCAATTTATACATTAGTTTTAAATATTATAGAACATTTTTTAGGAAGATGGTCTAATAATAGTGAAACCATTAGAACTTTACTCCAAAATCTTAGGTGTAAAACACTAACATCTTTTAGATGGTATAAAGATGTTTTCTTATCACGAGTAATGGAATTACCAAACTGTAATAACACTCATTGGAAGTCTAAATTTATAGACGGACTTTCCCTATTATTTGCTGAAAGAGTTAGAAAAATTCTTAGAGGATCAGCAATAAATATTGATTATAATCAATATACCTATGGAAAACTAATAAGTGTTTGCACATAAAAAAGATTATCTATGTGCAATGAAATAAAATTAAATCAACAAATAAAAACATACCACCTAAACGAAAGAAAACAATTAGGTGAATTATGTGAGCAATTTGCAATGCAAATGCCCAGGAACAAAGAGAAAGAATCTCATAGATCCAACAAAAAACACCATAAATATTATGATAAGAAAAACAAATATAAATCTAAAAAATTTGAAAAAAGATATGAGAGAAAACAACAGTTTAATAAACGAAAAGATTATATAAAATCTAAATAACCAAATGCATGCTACAAATGTGGCAGAATAGGTCATTATGCAAAAGATTGCAGAGTTAAAAATAGAATAAGAAATCTTGACTTAGATGATAACTTAAAAGATTCTCTATGTAAGATTCTTTTAAACTCCTCACTAGAAAATTCTGAATCAGAAATTTCTAGTGATAATTCATCTGTTAATGAAAGTATTAATAAAAAAACTCAAAATAATAAAAAATGAGGATTATACATCCATATCGGAATAACAATGTCTTCCTTGTCAAATGGGAAAACCATGTGAAAAGGAAGATAAAGACGAATTTTATAATATATTCTCACAATTCGATAATATAGAGATGAATGTTTTAACAAATAATGATTTAATAGAATTATTAAAAATAATAAAAGATCCAGAAACAAGATCACAAATAATTGATAAAATAGATAAAAATAATAAACCATCCACTAGTCAGCCAAAGGAAATTCTTTCATCTAATAAACCTTATCTAATGTCGGAAGTTCATAAACTTCTGAAAGAACGAATGAATCTAGTGGAAACACCAACCACTATTCAAGATTTATCAGAGGAAATAAATAACCTCAAAATAGAAATCAATGAGATAAAATCTCAGAATTTTATTTTTAATAAAAGAATAACAGATTTAGAAAACTACAACACAAAAATAAGTGTATAGACCTTAATCAATTTCGCAAGATCACTAATAATAATCAAATAATACAAGAAAGGAAAGAAGAATTTCTTTCTAGAATGGAGTTAATAACAACTCAAAAACCAATGGTTATTCAATAGTGGTGTTGATTTAAATTGTATACAAGAAAGAATGATACCTTCTAAATATTTTCGTAAAACAACACATAGTCTAAAAAAATGCTAGCGGTAATAAAATGATAATTAATTATAAATTACCAAAAGCATATATATGCAAAAACGAGGTCTGTATACTAGAAACTTTTGTCTTAATAAAAGACATGTCTAACGAATTAATATTAGGAATATCTTTTATAAATCATATCACCCCTCTAAATAGATGAGATAATAAAGGAATAACAGATATATTCAATAATAAAGAAATACATCTTGAGTTTATAACTCAACCATATTCAAAATATATAAATGAAATTAGAAACTCAATATTAAACAAACAAAAACAAATAAAATTTCTAAAATTAGAAATATGTAGTATGACAATAAATACTACATTAGAAAAACCCTAAATTACAAAGAAAGATTGATTTAATAAAAAATCAATTCGAACTACAAATATGTAGTGATCATCCTAATGCATTTTGGGATAGAAAGAAACATATGGTGAATCTACCATATGAAAAAAAATTTCAAGAAAATAATATACCTACTAAATCCAGACCATGTCAAATGAATTCAGAATATCTAGAATTATGCAAAAATGGAATAGAAAGTTTATTACAAAAAAAATTAATAAGACCTTCAAAATCTCCAAGGTTTTGTACAACTTTTTATGTAAATAAAAATGCTGAAAAGGAAAGGGGAGTACCAAGATTGGTAATAAACTACAAACTTTTAAATAATGTATTAAAATGGATAAGATATCTAGTCCCTAATAAAAAGGATTTGTTGGAAAGATTGCAATTTGCAATAATATTTTCCTAAGTTTGATTTAAAATCAGGCTATTGGCAAATCCAAATAATAGAAAAAGATAGATACAAAACAGCTTTTAATATCCCAATTGGACAATATGAATGAAATGTAATGCCATTTGGGCTTAAAAACGCTTCTTCAGAATTTCAAAAAATTATGAATGATATATTCATTCCATATAACAATTTTGTAATTGTCTATATAGATGATATATTAATATTCTCAAATAATATTGAGACACATTTCCAACATTTGAAAATATTTAAACAAATAATAATAAAAAGTGGTTTGGTAATATCTAAACCAAAAATATTATTATTCCAAACAAAAATTAGATTTTTATGACATAATATTGAAAAGGGACAAATAATTCCTATACAAAGAAGCATAGATTTTGCTTCTAAATTTCCTGATATAATAATGGATAAAACACAGCTTCAAAGATTCCTTGGAAGCTTAAATTATGTCTCATCTTTCATAAAAGATTTGGCAAAATGTTATCATATTCCTCTTTTATGAAAGATGAGACATAATTTAAGCTTCCAAAGAATCTTTGAAGCTGTGTTTTATCCATTATTATATTAGGAAATTTAGAAGCAAAATTTATGCTTCTTTGTATATGGATTATTTGTCCTTTTTCAATATTATGTCCTAAAAATCTGATTTTTGTTACGTCAATGTAACCGAAGTTATATCTACAAGAAACGCATTGGCCAATGAGACGACCACACGAAAATGAGGTTTGCTCAATTGTCCGTACCCCATTTAATATAACGACGTTTCATCGATCTGTAACGGTTTCAATAATTTGTGTCACGTTGCTGATCTGACTCTCACGAACCAGAAAGGGTTAAACTCTCTCACGTGCTTGGTCCCATTCCCATACCATTCTTTGCAACTCCCCATAAAACGTCGTCTCTAATTTAATGAACTTTAAACATTAACTCCAATTTTAGCTTTATATGACTAAATTGTGATTGGGAAACGTGCAGGGACTGATTGTACTCACGATCTAAGCTCGTACATCGTCTTTAATGCCTCCATCTTGTGATGGTCCTACGTGTGAGGAAGTGAGTGGTTCGAAGGAAGCGATGCTCTTCGTGGGATTGTACCTTGTGGCTTTGGGAGTTGGAGGAATAAAAGGGTCATTACCATCTCATGGAGCAGAGCAGTTTGATGAGAGTACACCTAAAGGTCGGAAACAAAGATCAACGTTCTTCAACTACTTTGTGTTCTGTCTTGCTTGTGGAGCACTCGTGGCTGTCACGTTTGTGGTTTGGTTAGAAGATAACAAAGGATGGGAATGGGGATTTGGTGTCTCCACCATTGCTATCTTCGTCTCGATTCTTATATTTGTCTCTGGTTCAAGCTTTTATAGAAACAAGATCCCTTGTGGAAGTCCTCTCACCACAATCTTGAAGGTTTGTTATTTGATCTGTTTATGGAGCTTAGAGATTGAGAATAATGTGTGCTCTAAGTAATGTGTAAGATTTGTGTTTCATTCAGGTTCTTCTTGCGGCTTCGATTAACTGGAACACGAGTGGAAGTTCAAGCAATGTGGTTGTGAATCTGTCTGCGAGTCCCTCAAATCATGGCGTACCCAAAGGGAAAAAGGACGTAGTTGAATCACAAGGAGAGCTGGAAAAGCCGAGTCATCACGAAGTTGTGCCTACTCGGGCAGAGCTAACAAGCAGTTTGAGATTCTTAAACGGAGCCGCGGATGAGAAACCAGTCCATAGATTGTTAGAATGCACAGTCCAACAAATTGAGGATGTGAAGCTTATGCTCAAAATGCTTCCGATATTTGCTTGCACCATCATGCTCAACTGCTGTTTAGCTCAGCTCTCAACTTTCTCCGTCCAACAAGCAGCTTCAATGAACACAAAGATAGGTAGTCTAAAGGTTCCTCCAGCTTCCTTACCGATCTTCCCAGTCGTGTTCATCATGATCCTTGCGCCTATCTACGACCATCTCATTATCCCATTCGCTAGACAAGTTACCAAAACCGAAACAGGAGTCACTGATCTACAAAGAATCGGGGTAGGTTTAGTTCTTTCGATCTTAGCAATGGCGGTTGCAGCTCTAGTTGAGAACAAACGAAAGGGAGTGGCCAAAGACTCCGGCTTGCTTGACTCGAAAGAAACCGTACCAGTCACTTTCTTATGGATCGCACTTCAGTATCTTTTCCTAGGATCAGCTGATCTATTCACACTAGCTGGACTCCTAGAATATTTCTTCACAGAAGCTCCTTCGTCTTTGAGATCTCTCGCAACATCGCTTTCGTGGGCTTCTTTGGCAATGGGGTATTATCTTAGCTCAGTGATCGTGTCGATAGTGAACAACATCACAGGGAGCTCAGGGAATAACTCTTGGCTCAAAGGAAAAAGCATAAACCGTTACAAATTAGACTACTTTTACTGGCTAATGTGTGTTCTAAGTGCAGCTAACTTCTTACACTATCTCTTTTGGGCAATGCGTTACAAGTACAGATCAACAGGATCGAAAAGCTAAACTCAGATGATATGATCCACTTTGAGATGGCTTTTTTTTTTTAAAGTAGAGCAGAAAATGTTTTTACTTCAGCGGCTGTTATATAAGACATGATTGGGGACAAGAAGTGATGCTGTGGTCAGGTAAATAGTTGGGGGTTGAAGTTTAAATATTTGGACAGCAAGTGAAATCCAAACCCATTATTTTATTCTATTCACTAAAATCTCTTTATAATAGTGACAATTATTCTTAGGGATCCCATTATTCTTATTATAATAATCCATAATTTAGTTTAAAAAAATCGCAAGCATTTCTATTTGAAATGTGGCATAACTCCCAAAAAATTGTTTTTAATTCTTTTTCTAAAAAAATTTTGTTTTTTGTTTTTTGTTTTTTATTTCAAAATTCCACACTATTAGCCAAGCTCCTACATAATATAGATAATAGTACTCGATATCTAGGTGCGAGATAGTGCATGCATTCAATGAACTTAATATCGGCCACTAGACAAATATCACTTCACAAAAAAAAACTTTTGTTAAAAAAAATAAAATACTAAAAAATATAATTTTAAAAATTGAACAAACAACGTTCACTACAAGAAAACACGCAATTTGGGACATCATTTTGCGATGACAAAACGATGTCGCAATATTGCAACGTACTTGCAACACAATTGCGAGGTATGCTAACAACTCGCAATCGCGCGCAAGATTGCGACGTATAACTGCCTCGCAATATTGCGACGTATAACTGCCTCGCAATATTGCGACGTATAACTGCCTCGCAATATTGCGACTTGTTTGCGATGTGTTTGGAACAGATTTGCGATTCTACTTCCTCCATCGCAAATACGTAGCAAATTAGCGATGTGTTTGCGATGCATTTTTTTCCTAGCAA
Source organism: Lepidium didymum (assembly GCA_963920545.1). NCBI lineage: Eukaryota > Viridiplantae > Streptophyta > Magnoliopsida > Brassicales > Brassicaceae > Lepidium > Lepidium didymum. The sequence continues at coordinate 14,457,126 of OY986982.1, forward strand.
ATATGCAAGGCGATAGCGATGTTTTTGCGATTATTTTTCAGCCATCGCAAAGACATAGCAAATTTTTCTTTTTTCCCTATAAATAGCCCGCAATGTGATTGTATTTTCACACCAAATCGTAGAGAGAGAAAGAATTCTTAGAGAGAAAAAAAATTAAAAGTTTTTTTAATTATTAATTTAAGAAAATGACGTCTGAACATCAAGTGTTCAAAGTACGGCGATGGATGTATAATCGGAAAGATCCGGAGACGGGAGAAGTGACGAAAGAGTTTCGAGATGGATTACGAGGATTCATAAACCAAGCAGCTAATAACCCATTTACTCCAAATGACGGTAACATCTTTTGCCCATGTGTTAAGTGTGGGAACACCAAATATTTGAATGTTGATATGGTGAAACAGCATGTATATAATAGAGGATTTATTCCGAATTATTATGTGTGGTTTTCACATGGGGAGGGATATAGCCTCGGTGCCGGGAGTAGTAGTATGGGAGCGGGTGTTGATGATCAACCTATTGAAAATGCAAATTGCAATTATGGCGATAATATGTTTGAAAGTTATGAGCATTTGCAAAGTAATAGATATCATGATATGGTTACAGATGCTTATCATGGGTCCACTATAAGTGTTAGTGAAAATACTATTGAAGAACCTAATGCAGGAATGTCTTTTTTGCGGGAAGCCGAGGTATCGAGCAACATGTGGAAGAAATCGAGTGCCATACAAACGTATGTGGTATTTGCCAACCACTGATAGATTGAAACGACTATACTAGTTGGAAAGGACATCAGCGGCTATGAGATGGCACGCAAAACACACAACAAATGATGGGGAGGTTACACATCCGTCAGATGCAAAAGCGTGGAAACACTTCCAGATGGTACATTCTGACTTTGCCAAAGAGTCTAGAAATGTTTATCTTGGTTTATGCACAGATGGATTTAGTCCATTTGGTTTGTCGGGAAGACAATATTTGCTATGGCCTGTCATATTGACGCCATACAATCTTCCACTTGAGATGTGCATGCAAAGTGAATTCTTTTTTATGACCATTCTAGTGCCAGGTCCTAGTCATCCTAGGCGATCTCTTGATGTGTTCCTGCAACCTTTGGTTCACGAGCTGAAACAGTTATGGTATAGAGGAGTTCGCACATATGATTTCTCGCAGCAGCAGAATTTCAAGATGCATGCAGTTTTATTGTGGACGATAAGTGATTTCCCGCGTACGGAATGTTATCTGGGTGGACAACTCATGGAAGGTTATCTTGTCCATATTGTATGGAATGGACTGATGCATTTCAATTAAAGCATGGTAAGAATTTCAAGATCCCGATGGCTACGGTCCACACAGGCATTGCTCCGGTTAGACGTCTTTTAAGGCCCGAGCCCGCAAGCTGGTATTTCATTTCGTCAATTTTTATGCATATTATTTTTCTTATTCTATTACTAATACTATTTTTTATTAACATTTCAGCAAGAAGAGACGGGGGATCCTCACCCTGATCTGGTAGAGACGCTCTACCAGACAAAACGTAACAAGGCCGGTGTTTTCGTCGACAAAAAGGCAGAGCAGATTTACAACGAGGTCACGGCAAAGATGCAGCAGCTGACCCAGGATTGCAGCGACCAGAGCACCGGATCTGCCGTCCTCTCCACAGCTCAGAAGAACACTATTTACGCTGAGGTATGAAATTCACTGTTTCTTTCGTTTCTAATTGTTTTAAATGACTTACTTGTTGTTTTTTCTTTTCAGGTTGCTCCCCAAAAAAAGGGGAGACTCTACGAGAGCGGTCGCTCGCTTGGCTCGTATGTCGAGCAGAGCAGTCAGTCGCAGAGCTCGCAGTCCCAATCCCCTGCCGATTCTTCCAAAGTGGCAGAGTTGGAGACTAAGGTTCAGGCGCAGGAACATGTTATCTCGTCCCTCCAGGATAACATCGCTAAATTCACAAAATTCTTCGAGGTCTTAGCAGTAAAAGACCCGACTTTAGTTGCTTCCCTGAACGAGCAGCGAAACGACGAGCCCGACTCAAGTTCGGGAAACGCAGACCCGACACCTGAGCAGAACCCGGCTCAGAACGAGGATATCTCGGAAGATTTTTGGATTTCACTTTTGTATAATTAAAAACATATTTTGTATAATATTTTTTTTTTAATTTATATAATATAAACGTTATTTAAATTAAATACAAAAAATATTTTTTTAAAAATTTATTTAAAAAAAAAAAATATAACGACGTCGCAAAGATGTCGCAGCCCAATTCGTCGCAAATATGTCGCAGCCCAATCCTCGCAAGATCGTCGCAACATGTGGCCTCGCAAGGCCATCGCAGAACCTAATCATCGCAACTGCGCCGCAAAATAGGACCTCGCAAACGTGTCGCAGTGCCCGGCCTCGCAAGTTAGTCGCAATACCTGCGATGCGGTTGTAATTACCGTATTCGTCGCAGATTTGCGACGTTGTTGTTGTGTCGCAAATCATGCGACGTGTTTGCGACAATCCTTATTTGCGACACACGTATTGCGATAAATTTGATGATGTCGCAATAGTATTGCAAATACCCTATTTGCGACACCATTGTAACTCCTATTGCCATCGCAAAATAACAATTTTTTTGTAGTGGTTTCACTATCTTCTTCTTTAATTTTGTTCCACTAAAAAAATCATAATAATGTAACAAACACTTTTAAAAAATGGAACAAACAATATTTCACAATCTTCATTTTTATTTTATTTTAAATATTTTTTGTTTAAGAAAAAACAAACAAAAAAATGAAACCTTTTTTTCAATTAAACACAAAACATTCCCACAATCTCCACCTTCTCCACTTTTGTATTTTTCATTCTCTTCAACGATGAATTATTTGGTAAATATTTTCACTTTTTTTCCTATTGTTATTTCTGTTCTCTACTGAAAAAAATTCACTCTTTCACTATGTGATGTTAAACGGTGCATAGTGCAGAGTCATAATCTAGTTAAAAATAGTTGATATAAAATGATTGGATTATAAATCTTTCATTTAATATTATCTTCAATGGTTTACTCTATTTTTTCTTCTAAAAAAAGTTCTCTAAAAATAGAGAAGGATTTGCTCCAATGGTTTACTCTACTTTCACCATAAATAAATATTTTAATTATATTTTATTTTACTAATTTATTATTAATTTCTAAGATATCCTTTACTTTACAAATCAACATATTTTATCTATTAATATTAAATACTTAACGACATAATTAATAAAATTATAATTTATTTAAAATATAATTTCACTACATCACATAAACATAATTATTTAAATTTTTGTACCATCTATATTTTAAGTATATAAAATATAAAAATATCTATTTTTAGAGAAAAAAATAGAACCCGGGTTGAGGAGTTACTCGGAATGCTGCCAAGATATCAGTATCCTTGGTTTCATATTCAGGAGTATAATAAGTCAATTTATACTCTTTAACACCAGCTTTGTTTTTGGGGGTTGCTAACTCAACGGTAGAGTAGCACCATTAAAAACATTTTTTCTGTAAATATAGAACTAGTGGGATTTAGAACACCATTGGAAATGCCCTAAGCTTGATTAGTTATCAAGATTTTTGAGAAGTTTTCTTGTTATTGAATTATAGAATTATCAAGAATTCATAAACTAATGATTTGAAGCATTGTATATCTTCTCTCAATTAGTTCTTCATATTTTTCACTGAATTTTCTTAAACTTTTAATATAAAAAAAAAAGATAATACAGAATGAATATGATCTCAAGAGGAGTAGCACTGATTCCACCAGAAAAAGAAAGAAAAAAAGGAGTAACACTGAAATTTAACTGAATTCTAAAATTAGTAAATTAATTAATACTAGAAAAATTACAAATACTCAATCCAATAAATTCAAAAGAATTCGTAAACTACGCAATTGAGTAACTAGAAGTAGATAGTAATTTCATTTCGTTCAATATATATATATTTAAAAAAACACTGTATATCTTCTCTCTTTTTAAATGCTGATATATGGGATGTTAAAAAAAAAACTGATATATAGGCAAAAAGCGAACTCCAAAGATAAGAAGAAAATATTTGACTCCTAATTTGAATTATCAGATTTTGCTAAGTAATTTCGCCGAACCTTCGTTTTCCTTTGTCCTCTTTTGTAATTTCCAGTTCTTTTTTTTTTTCTTCTTTAAATTGCTAATTAATGTAATTGCGTCTTTGGTTCAGACTTCAGAGACGCACAGATTATTCTCTCCTTCCGTAGTTCTCTGCTTTTCTCGGTAAGCTAATTTTGTTTTGTTACTGTTGATTACTTCGCTTTCTTTTCTTGTACTCCATTGGCAAAACCTTGTCGACTTGAGGGTTTCAGTCTTCGCGTGTCTGGATTTTAATCTGGTGGGTTTCTCGGACTGTTAGGGTTTCGTTTATTCTGTTCAATTCTTAGTTTTATGTGTAAGAAAAAGACGAACATCCAGATGATTATATAGTTTCTCCGTAATCATTTAGAGCAGAGTCAATATATTTGTTATCTCTGACTCTGAGTCAACTTGTCATTGAAAATTAGGGTTTTAAAATTACATTTATATATATATTTTAAGTTAAATAATCATATAATTTTGAATATTTCTGACTTCATGTTGTGGTATGAAATTAGGCCTATTTCTTAATTTTCATTTCATAAACTAGAAATTTTCTCTTATTTGATGATTTCACTATATAAAGTTCTGTGATTTGCAGCTCCTTGAACCGTGAAATTTTCATGCTTTCTCATGTTTTGTTTTGTCTTTGTTAATTCAGGAAAAGAAAAAAAATGGGTCAAGCTCTGGGTTGTATTCAAGTTGATCAGTCCAATGTAGCAATTAAAGAGACTTTTGGGAAATTCGACGAAGTTCTTGAGCCAGGTTGTCACTGTTTGCCATGGTGCTTGGGAAGTCAAATCGCTGGTCATCTATCTTTGCGTGTTCAACAGCTTGATGTTCGCTGCGAGACAAAAACTAAGGTCTCTAGATACACTTCCCTATCATAATTTTATTGTGTTTGGGACATTGAATTGAACTGTGTAATGGTTTAGTGTTGCTTTGTTGTTTAGGATAATGTGTTTGTCACTGTTGTTGCTTCCATTCAATACCGTGCCTTAGCAGAGAGTGCTCAAGATGCTTTTTACAAGCTCAGCAACACAAGGAATCAGATTCAAGCTTATGTCTTTGATGGTTTGTTTCAATACTCTTACGTTATTGATTCTTCATGTTGTTGTGTTTTTCTAATCATAACTACTCCACTTTTGATTTGTTTATGCATAGTGATCCGAGCAAGTGTACCTAAGCTGGATCTAGACTCAACCTTTGAGCAAAAGAATGACATTGCAAAAACCGTTGAGAATGAACTTGAAAAGGTAAAATACTTCCAAGCCCCCTTCTTGAGAGTTGTATAGAAATATAGTAATACATAGGCTCTTATCTCCTGTTGTTGATAATATAGGCTATGACGCATTACGGGTATGAGATAGTTCAGACACTTATTGTGGATATCGAGCCTGATGTGCATGTCAAGAGGGCAATGAATGAGATCAATGCTGGTATGCTAAATTGTTGATATACAGATGTTCTTTTAATTTTATTTGCTAATAATCTTACAATGTTTTGTTCTGATCCTGGGGAAACACAGCTTCTCGAATGAGAGAGGCAGCGAGTGAGAAAGCTGAGGCAGAGAAGATTCTGCAGATCAAGAGAGCAGAGGGAGAAGCTGAATCGAAATACCTTTCAGGTTTGGGTATAGCCCGTCAGAGACAAGCCATTGTGGATGGTCTGAGAAACAGTGTACTTGCCTTCTCTGAGTCTGTTCCAGGGACATCTTCTAAAGACGTTATGGATATGGTTCTGGTCACTCAGTACTTTGACACATTGAAGGAAATTGGTGCGTCTTCAAAGTCAAACTCTGTGTTCATACCCCACGGTCCGGGTGCTGTTAAGGATATTGCTTCACAGATCAGGGATGGTCTTCTTCAGGGTAAATCTGCTGAGTAGAGATTTCAAAGTACAAAAGCTATTCAGTGTTTAGTTACGTTGGGACTTAGTTTTCTCTTTAGCGGTTTTGTTTTCTATTTGCAAAAGTCTATATGATTCTTAAAACACTCGTCGTTTTTCTGGTTTACGCTTGTGGGCTAAATCCACGGAATGGTTTAGAAGGTTTTGAGGGTATGGTTTGAGCTAGGGCTGTTAATCAGTATCCGTTATCCGCCGGATATCCGTATCCGTATCCGAAATTTGATCCATAACACGGATATCCGGACTAAACGAATACGGATACGGATAATAGATTTTACTATCCGCCGGATACGGATACGGATACGGATATGATAAAATAATGGGCCGGATATCCGCGGATATCCGGCCCATTTAAGAAATATATATTAAAAAAAAATGGTGGTGATTGAATAAATAACCTATATTTGATGGCATAAATTTGCAGAAATTCGAATTCAATTCTTGTTCGAAATTTATAGTTTTAATTTTAGATTTGTCGGTTCTATAGTTATTTCAATTATATGAAATCTCTACTAGTATTATTTCGAAAATTTCAATCATTTTTAAATATAAATGTTTAAGATAATATGTAAGTGATTGATATGTGAGATTTGTCAAAAAAAACATAAACTACTGCAAAAATTTTAGGAAACAAAATTTTCTACGTGCTATTTCACTTGACTCCTTAATATATATTTTTAACATAAACTAAATGGGCCGGATACGGAGCGGATATCCGGTCCATTTAGGAAATATATATTTAAAAAAAAAAAACGGATATCCGCAGATATCCGCCCGGATATCCGATTTTTAACGGATATCCGGCCCTTCCGGATACGGATACGGATACGGATAACGGATTTTACTATCCGCCGGATACGGAAACAGATACGGATATGTCAAATTGGGCCGGATATCCGCTCCGTAACACCCCTAGTTTGAGCTTTAAAAATAGTTACACATTTTGGGATTTAATTTGAATTATTTTTTATTTTTTGTGAAGGAATATTCTTTTTATAAGTTAAACAAAAAATGTTAAAAGAACGCATCATTGAATTTATTACATATGAATTGAAGTGATTATCTTCAATCAAAGAGTCTCATTCCATTTTCATATATATTTTACATTTAAATTCAACTCATTTGTATAGCAAGAATGTTATTGATTTGGTGTACAAATTCAACAAGATTGTTGGTAGAACATTGAAAGGTCTAGTCGATTGCAAAATAATGAACCATAAAACTTCGAAATTTTTTTATTTCTAAAAAATAAAACAAAACAAATCAAATAACTTTTTTTAATAACTCAAGAGTTTTTATATCTTATTGAAATAATCTGGATTAATCTCCCTGGGGAAGTGTAGCCCATGGATAGATCCTCTCTCTAAATATTCAAATGAGCCGAAAGCATATGTCTATATCTGTGTAGGATTGATTAGAAAAATATGTTTTAATTTTGCATTGTGAAAAAACCAAACCTAAAAACTCTTTAAAGTTCTAGATCCGCTTGCTACCTTTTACCGTTTGAATTTCTTTATAACAAATCAAATAACTTGGTAAACAAAAAGTACCAACTTTATAAATCTCTACGAAACCTACCAGCCACCGAGATCTGTGCTTCACGATTTCGGAAACAACAATCTCAGCGTTCCAAAGGCATCAATCAGCCGCCAAATCATGAGCACAAAAGCAATGTAATAATAATCATCAGAAAAAAAATCAAAAATCGAATTTATTTTATAAAAAAAAAGATATTTAATATTGAAAAGTTTTACCGACGAGGCAGAGAACGCGAGATGTAAGGCCCACGTAATCACTCGAATCTCAATAAAAAGTATCTTCCCTTTCACCGATACCAAAAGTTTTTTCTTTTTATAACGAAAAATACCAAAAATATATATTTCAACGACTCTCAATCGCTGTTCTTGAGTGGACTGGTTAACAAAAATATCTTCTCTCTGGCCATGTCCACCGTTCCCATTAAGCCTCTTCTACACCATTGTCATCATAGCTACTACTCTAGAAGCTATATTGGAACTAAGGGTTTCTTGCCTTCCTCGTTGAATCTCCATTCTCATTTCACTTCAAACAAACTACATGCAATTGGTTCCGGAACGAGCTTAGGTTCTCGCAGCTCGAAATTCAGAAGTTTCAGCGCTATTCGAGCTAGCTCTTCTGATACTTCTGTTGCGGAAACCTCTCTATCGGGCGATATCGTCTTCAAGGAAGTTTTCCCTGTCCAGCGAATTGAAAAGGTTCTTTCATCTCCCTAACGCATTCACATTTACCATTTTATCTTGATTTTTTCGCAAGTGTAGCTTAATTATGGTCTCTGTTGTGAATGGGATTGCTGTTGTTCAGGTATAGGAACACATTCACATGCTGTTCTAAATCAAGTCGATTCATTGATTTTTGGAATCATTGGTTTTAGTTTATGTTTTATTTCGCTGAATTTCATGGGATTGATTTCGATTTTGGGACGATAGGCAGAAGGAAAGATTTATGTTCGATTGAATCAAGTGAAAGAGAAGAATTGGCAGCTAAGTGTTGGATGTAGTCTTCCTGGAAAATGGATTTTGCATTGGGGAGTGTCATATGTGGGTGATATTGGCAGGTCCTTTCCTCTTCCTTCCTACCTTCTTTTGGTTTACTCATTATAGTAATTGACTGATGGAGTAACTTAATTCCCTTTATGTTCTCAACCTTTTCAATTTGACAGTGAATGGGATCAACCTCCAGAAGATATGAGGCCACCTGGTTCAATTGCCATTAAGGTACTATTCAGTGTTTTTCTCCTTTGGTTATGATTACTTTAGTTACTCGTTTAACACTTTTTTTATGTTGTATTAGGACTATGCCATAGAGACACCTATGAAGAAGTTATCTAAAGGAGATTCAGCTTATGAAATTACTATTAATCTAGATCTGGAAAGCTCAGTATCAGCTCTCAATTTTGTTTTGAAGGTTCTGTTGCTTGTACACTTTGAAATAAGCTTATGGTTGGTTTGCCCGTAGTTGTGCATTAATCGGAACTTTTTGTTTTCCAGGACGAAGAAACTGGGGCATGGTATCAACACAAAGGGAGAGACTTTAAGGTTCCTCTGGTGGGCGATGTTCCTGATAATGGAAATTTGATCGGAGCAAAGAAAGGCATCGGTAAGTAGCCAGGTTATTATATCTTTCAATGTGGGCTGCTTTTCATGCTAGATATACGGTTATTCTTCGAAACATAGGGTTATCATTCTTACAATGGGCATTCTTCTTCTTTGTATTTCTAGCTATGTCCTCACTCATTTTGAACAATGTAAAAATTAAAAATTAAGTAATCAAGTGATTTAACAAGAAGTTGTAATTGCAACAGAGCTTCCCTGAGTCTTCAAATCTGATAGAGACTTGCTTTTTTTCTTGGATCTTTAGGTGCCCTTGGGCAGCTCGCAAACATCATTGTCAAACCAAAAGAAGCCGGTGCAAATGTTCAAGAAAAGAGCAAAAACTCGTCTGGTTTTAAAGAAAGAAAAGGTCTTGAAGAGTTTTATGAGGAGATGCCAATTAGTAAACATGTTGCCGATGATAACACAGTTAGTGTCACTGCAAGGAAATGCCCTGAAACATCTAAGAACATTGTATCCATTGAAACTGATCTACCTGGTGATGTTATTGTCCACTGGGGAGTTTGCAATAATGGTAGTAAGAGATGGGAAATTCCAGTTGAACCTTATCCTGAAGAAACATCATTGTTTAAGAACAAGGCATTACGCACTCGTTTACTGGTAAGTGTAGATGTATGTTCGGTGGCAAGATATTAATTTTCAGCTTTGAATATCTAGCAATAACCACTTGTGCTGTGTCTTTCTTATTTAAGGCTGTGACAGTAAAAGTTAGTTCTTGGTTAGCCTTTGGCCATGTTTATAATAGTCCAAGCTTTTTGCAGGTTATATAGTCCAAGCTTTTTGCAGGTTATATAGTCCAAGCTTTTTGCAGGTTATATAGTCCTAGTTTTAATCTTAGTATTACGCTGGTTTGCAACACTATATATGGGTTCTTTTTTTTTTAATATAATGCACCATGATAGATATTTCCTTTGGATTGCGTAATGTCTTTGCTGATGCTTCCAGATATATTTGTTGGTACCTACTGATCATTTTCATATTCTCAACATAGAATCAGAATCTTCTGTTTACCTTTCATATTAGAATATTTTATGTTACGATTAGTGACATTATCTAAGTATGTATGCATATGAACATTCTGCAGAGAAAAGACGATGGAAATGGATCTTCTGGGTTATTCACTCTGGATGGAAAGCTTGAAGGATTATGTTTTGTTCTTAAGTTAAATGAAAACACTTGGCTTAATAATAGGGGTGAAGACTTCTATGTCCCTTTCCTTACATCAAGTAGCTTACCCGTTGAAAATGAAGCTGCTCAAGTCAGTGGAAACACACCAAAAACAGATCAAGAAGTGTCCGATAGTGCATTTACTGATGAAATCATCACTGAGATAAGGAACTTAGCAATTGACATTTCTTCTCATAAGAAACAGAAGAAAAATGTAAAGGAAGTGCAGGTAAACATTCTTCAAGAAATTGAGAAACTTGCTGCAGAGGCATATAGCATATTTAGAAGCACGACTCCAAGTTTTTCGGAAGAAGGTCTTTTAGAAGCAGAGGCTGAAAAGCCTGAAATTAAACTTTCCTCAGGGACTGGTTCGGGATTTGAAATATTATGCCAGGGATTCAATTGGGAATCCCATAAATCTGGGAGATGGTACATGGAACTCCAAGAAAAAGCTGATGAGTTAGCTTCACTTGGATTCACTGTTCTGTGGTTACCTCCACCTACAGAATCTGTGTCACCTGAAGGATACATGCCTAAAGACCTGTATAACTTGAATTCCAGGTGAGCGTTGCTTAGTTTCTTTTTAATTTTGTCATGAATCTGGGGTTGTTCGATGTTCAAGCTGCCTTATATGCATGAAATGGTTGTTTTTGTTGTTTTATATGCATGATAAGCCAGCAGTAGAAATTGTTAATTTTCTTAGGATACTAACAATACTTGGACATTTGCATGATGCAGTGGTAGTTTGTATAAAAAGGAACATAACATGCATCTGAATTACCAGTTTTCTTGCATTTGTTGCTAATTTACAGATATGGAACTATTGATGAGCTAAAAGATACCGTGAAGAGATTTCACAAGGTCGGGATCAAAGTTCTGGGCGATGCTGTTTTGAATCATCGCTGTGCACACTTCAAGAATCAGAATGGTGTCTGGAATCTATTTGGAGGGCGTCTGAATTGGGATGATAGAGCAGTAGTTGCAGATGACCCTCATTTTCAGGTATATTTTTGCTTTTCATAGACATGAAAAAAATAAACCTTTGATACATTAGCTTTAAAACAAAGAAACAGCCTATTCTATTTGCTAGAAAGTGAAAGATATGCTGCCGAAGTATTGGCTAATGTCTTTGAGAGAGATACTGTGCTTATATGATCTCTACTACCAGTGATGATACAACCACTAAATTCATTGATTCAGGGTAGAGGAAACAAGAGTAGTGGAGATAATTTTCATGCTGCTCCAAACATAGATCACTCACAAGATTTTGTGAGGAAGGATATCAAGGAATGGCTTTGCTGGATGAGGTTGGTTTCGGTGTTTTATCTTAAATCTCTGCTAATTGCTTTGGTTTTCTGATTCCACTCGCTATTTCTCTGATTCACCTACAGAGAAGAAGTTGGGTATGATGGATGGAGGCTTGATTTTGTAAGAGGATTTTGGGGAGGTTATGTGAAAGACTATATGGATGCTAGCAAACCATACTTTGCGGTTGGTGAATATTGGGATTCTCTAAGTTACACGTATGGAGAAATGGACTACAATCAAGATGCACATCGTCAAAGGATTGTTGACTGGATTAATGCAACCAGTGGAGCTGCTGGAGCTTTTGATGTCACAACCAAAGGAATTCTCCATACGGTACTAATAAGATCTGTCCTGTAGCTTTCAATATATAATAGAGGGTTTGTGTTTATGATACCTTTGTATGAGTAGGCCCTTCAAAAATGTGAATATTGGAGACTCTCAGACGAAAAAGGGAAGCCTCCAGGTGTAGTTGGATGGTGGCCTTCTCGTGCTGTTACATTCATTGAGAATCATGACACTGGCTCTACCCAGGTTTTTGTTTCTCACCATTTTAATAACCTCAAATTTTGTTTAACTAAACCCTCTTAACAGTTTTTTTCTCTGTTATCTAAAGGGCCATTGGAGATTTCCTGGAGGGAAAGAAATGCAAGGATATGCTTACATTCTGACTCATCCAGGAACACCAGCGGTTTTCTTCGACCATATCTTCTCAGATTATCATTCCGAAATTGCTTCTCTTCTCTCTCTCAGGAACAGACAGAAACTCCACTGCCGGAGTGAGGTAAAATTACTTTCTAGGACTCACAATCTCTTAACATATTTAACAAAATTCGACGATAACGAACCTGCTTTGTATTCTTGATTGGGAATTATAGGTGAATATAGACAAGAGTGAGAGAGATGTCTATGCGGCTATAATAGATGAAAAGGTTGCTATGAAAATTGGACCAGGGCATTATGAACCACCTCACGGATCTAAAAACTGGTCACTAGCCGTCGAAGGCAGAGACTACAAAGTGTGGGAATCATCTTAAGAAGCAGGTAAATTGTATATGTGTGTATGTAGTAGTAAATAAAAATGTCCTTGGAGGAAAATGTTATATATATGTTTGAGAGAAGAACCAGAAATAAGCTTATCTGGAAATGTGATTAATGTAGGTGGGACTAAAACCAGATTTGAGATATGTCCCAATTTCTACAATACTGAAAACATATTACTATTGTTGTATAACATTCTGGATGTTTGAAGAGTTTATTCATATATACATGAATAATACGTGTTAAGTTGTATAAACATTCTGGATGCTTTTCTTTTTGTTTTCTTACATCTGTTCATGCTAATAGAGTAGGGTGAAATACAAACCATAAAACATAAGCTGGTGAAAAACACATATATCTCCGAAATCGATGCTTAAAAGAGGAAAGTTTTTAGAGAAGCCCCAAAAAACTAAGTTAAAATTCAAATACCAAAAACTCGAAAACTGCATGCCTGAAATCGAAGATCGAAAACATCATCTGGTAATAGGAACCATGGACAAATGATGAAACCTCCAATGACATATTCACTATATAAATGAAGAAAGAGTTATTACACGGACAAGAATACACCTAGAAACAAGAACTGCTCAAAACCATAAAAAGAAATTTAACTAAAAGCGAGACCGAAGACAAATTTATGATGTTTATATGTTACATTATCACTGTAGATCGGTAGTTTTTCTTTTTCAATTTCACTGCAATATAAAATTAATTTGGAATAAATAGAAAAAAGTAATGTTGAGTTTGGTTTGAGAAGCTTAAAACTGTAATTAGAAAGACACCTGTAGGATAACTTTCACATAAATTTACTATAAATAATAAGGTAACATTAATAAATACTCACAAAAACTGACTTGGTCTTTATCATAGAGTAGAGGATTGCGCAAAAGATTATGCTGCACGATGTGATATATCATTGACTACAACATCATTATTGGATAAGTAATTTTCGTGTATCAATAATTACAAATATTTCAACCAGCTAAATATATTACTAATTGATTAATACAACTAGATTTTAATGAGATCATCATGATGTATATGGTAAACTGGTTACCCGATAATCTGATTAATCAGAGCCATGCTAACCATAACGAAGGCCGAAGACGACTTTTTATTATATTTTAAGTGCTTCAATTTGTATAAAATAAATCTACAATATGGAATACAATAAAATTAAGTTACAAAACAATTAGTTATCCTCATTGTTTTAAATATCGTTAGGCGTTAATCGGTTAGTCGAGTTATACCTAACGCCGAATCAATAAATCAAAAATTATATAGAATTTACGTAGAAACTAATTTTTCGATGTTTATTTAATTATATAATTTATATATATTATATTTTGTAACTAAAAACATGAAAAGACATTTTGGCATGGTTGAGGCGTTTTTTCTAATTTCCAAGTTATGCAGCGATTATAGAGTAATCGCACTGGCACCTCTCCATTGAGTGTATACTTGCCGCCAATGATAAAATTATAGACACATAGTGGGTACAACCACAAAGAAGGTTATAAAGATCAAAGGGTAGACTCTTCAGAGAATTATGATGAGAATGTACTCGTAAGACTTGAAGATAGTAATAGAGTAAAAAGCTTTATTAAAAACACTCAAAGGATATTACAAAGACTCTTTTTATTTCTCACTCAAGCTTGGTTCCAACTCTTACCAAGCATGAGTATTTATAGTACAAACCTCAAGAAATATCTCAAGGAATATTCCTTAGATTTTTTCACACTTATTTGTTATATTATATTACAACCATAAACTAATTCAACTCCTTAATTTATCTTACAACCACAATTTATTTTTCACTATTTACTTATTGTTATATTGACTCCATTGACACTTTTTCTTATTTGAGGCGTGGGGCCCATACTAATTTTTTTTTTGGTTAATTTTGTTTTCTTTTTTTATGTTATACATTTAATGTAAATGAAGTTATGACCAATGACCATGCTTAAAAATTAATAAAATAAACATTTACCCAATACTACACCAAAATTCATAATTTAGTAGATCACACACTTTTTTATTTTTTAGGTAAATATATAAGTTAGAAGACCAAATCATTTGTACTTTTTTTTTACTAATCTTTTAAGTACATTTTTATTTTTTTGAATTTGTTCTATACCGTATATAACTTATGCACGGTACTCTTGTGTCCTATATTAAAAATAGTTCTGGATTGGGCATTGCTCACCGCTTAGACTGCCATACTCGCCGTGTTTTTGAGCATGAGAATATTCAATATTATAATAGATTATAAATCTTGTTTCCATACCTCAAAGTTACAGTAATTATATAAAAATTGGCCACTACATGTTTTGCAAAAACAAAAGGCCGTAGGTCATTGTTTCTAAAATTTCAACTACTAAGGTACAGCCTTGATCACTGGTCGACTTTAAAGCTAAACGCTCAAAAAATGAAATGCATGTCACTGACAAATGTTAAGATATTATACTTTTTTACAATTTTTGACAAAATATAGAAATAAAAATTATAGAAAAGACAAACAACAGTCTAAAAACCAATTAACAAAATAACTCCAGAAAGATGGAGAAGAAAAAAGCCACTAAATAAAACAAAGCAAAAATAAAGACTGATACAATCTGACTGAAAGACAATCCTAAAACTTAGATCTAGAGATGCCTACATTCATAGATGTGCCAATGATGTTATCCTTACCGAGAAGACCCAATCATCGAGTCTAATCCATTGCTACTCAAAAGCTAAATCTGCAGCTAGAACGAAACTACATCGAGTAAACCAAACCACAACTACCAACCCAACAGGAGCAAGCAACACCCACGCTAGCCCTAATCTGGGAGAACCCCTAATCTATCAAATCTTGCAGCCCAGACCCATCTAACCCTAGATCTAGCTGCCTCTAATTAAAAAACCAAGAGGACCCTAAAACTCATACCTATAGATGCCTACATTCGTAGACGGGCCACTATGCTATCCTTATCGAGAGGACTCTGATCGTCGAACCTAATCCATTGATACTTGAAAGATGAATCCGTAGACAAATCGAAACGACATTGAGAAAACTGAGCCACAACTACCAACACAACCGGAGCAAATAACACCCCATGCTAGCCCTAATCCGGTAGAACCCCCAATCTAACTTTGCAGCCCCGATCCGTCTAACCCTTGATCTAGCCATCCTCCAACTAAAAAATTAAAGCCAAGATGTTACAAGAGCTTAAAGAAGAGATAAAGAAGGAGAGACTACCAAGAAGCTGAAGAAACTCCGGTGCGAATGACCTCGTCGGCGGCGATGGCTGACTGGACCACAAACCCAGAGTGAAGAACATTGTCCTCAAGTGAACGAAGCTCGGCGGATCTGATCTGAAGCTTCGCCGTCAGACAAAATTTGTGAAGATCCGACGAACCAGATCACAGATCTCCAACAAGCCACCAGCGTCGAGTTCTCCGCCTCACAACCCGTTTTCACGCGCAAAAGAAAAAGAGAATCGTCTCAAACAGCTCATCGCACCACCGACGAGTACACAAAGTAGTCACATAAGGTAGAACTGGAGAGTGCCTAAATCAAGCTACACAACGCGTCAGTCAAGGGAGCTTGTGTTCGCAAGCCACCAAAGCTCAAGGTATGGCCGTACGATGATGGAGGTGGAGGTTTGGAGGAGGAGAAGTTGAGACTGAAAGAGGAGGAAGATAGAGGGTGGTTTAGTAACTGATTTTGATAGTTTGTTCGTGTGAGGTCCAATGTAACAGTAGGGTGGGAGTTAGTGGTGGAGACTGAGAAGTGATGAAAAGGGAAGAAATGGCTTAGAATCGCGGAGGAGGAAGAGGAAGATGAGCCAGATTGTAATAAAGAGGCAGCTGCAGAAGTTCCTGCGGCCATGTGAGTTGCTTCCATGGGAAGAGGATGGTCATGATTTCCTTCGTAAGTTGTCATAAAAGCGGAGGTCTCTTCTTCTCCGCATCTCTGCACCTATATAGAATACATACATAGATTTTTAGGTCAAAACCAATTGACAGATGAATAAACTTTGGATTTGTGAAATCGTATGACGAAACTAAACCTGTTTTCTGACTAGACAAGTTGTCGACATGGAGCAGCGGTAATAAGCTCGTGGAAGAGGGTTGGTTTTTGCAGTCTTTTGACCGTATTTCCTCCATTGACAACCGTCGTTTATCTATACCATATTCATGTAATGTTATTACCAATATATATGATCAAAAAATAGATGTTACATATACAATAAAAATAACATATGTAGTATATGGTTTGGTGTTACGTACTGATGGGTCTTCACATGTTGCTTTAACACAAACCCTAGTTTTCTTCAAAATTGCTTGCTCATGCTCTTCCAAAACATCTTGGTGATTTACATTTCTAGCTGTTTTGATTTCTTTCCTCGAAGAGTCATATTTATTCTCTCCAGTTACATTCTTAAGGTATCTACAAAGATGATCTAATTTCGAGGCTCCTTCAGTAATTGAATCTTCACAACTTTGAATCTGAAATCCTAAACCCAATCCAGATCTTTTCTCGTTCTCATCGGAAGTCTTACCTATCTTATCCTCTTTTTTGGAGATTGTTTGCTCTGATCTTCCAAGCCGAAGTGATATATCTAGACCAAGATCATGATGTTTGTCTTGACAATCAATGTCTAGCTCCGTAGAAGCTCCATGTTGTTGTCGGAGAACGTTAGAGACATGCATTTGAAGAGAGTTGTAATCACTTAGAATCGTAGAGAGTAAGACCTTTAGTTTCTCATTTTCTTCTCTAACTTTCTCCACCTTTGCTTTTGTTGCATCAAGCTCCTCTTCCTATAAAATTCAAACATCTTCCTAATTTTTTTTTGTATAAACTATTTTGTAATCTTTACGATAATTAGTTCTCACTACCTATACACAAAAGTGAATAATTAAAAGTATTATAGTATTATTTATAGGGATGAATATAGATCGAATTTGCTAAGTAAGAACCCCAAACTCAATATTTTGAATATCGAAACAAACAAGTTGACCTTTACTAGATGCAGCAAATCTGTGTTAATCTCAGACATAACTAACAAGCATAAAAATTATGTGTAACTATGCAAAAACAAATGAACTTGAGAGTAATTCTCACCGATTGAAACAGCAAACAAATTAATTAGCAAAATATGTTGTTTTGAAAACTTAAATCAAGAAACAGTTTTTAGTTATTACCTTATTATCAGATTCTGCCATAACACCATCGAAAGGTTTGAAACTTGAAGTACTCTCTTCTTTGATCATGCTATATATTATGATGCAGATGAGATCTTAAGATCAATCGGATCTGCTCGTCTTCTTCTTTGCAAGAAAAAAAAGAAAAGAAGAAGATAATTAACTGATTATCCTTTAATTTAATTTCGAAAGTACATTTATATAGCAAACCAAAGCCAACAGTCTTTGACTTTGGATTATAATAAGATGAAAGACAGACTTAGAATTATTATTTATAATGGTGAATACAATAACACCATGTTACCAGCTCGTATTTTACTTTTAAATAATCCCAAATACGACTCAGCATTATATAATAAAATAATACCTATCGTCATATTATTAATGTGTTCAATGATTAAAAAATTATATTGAATTTCAATCCTGATGAATCTGGTTTGAATAATAGTTTGGAATTTATCAATATTTTCTAAATTTAAGTCATAGTCAAAGCATAGTAGTTGATAATAATGTAAAAACATTTTTTTAAAATAATAATAATGTAAATTAAAAAGTGCAATATATATAATTTGGCTTGACTGGGTCATACGAGTCATTCGTCATGATATAAAAGGTGTGCATGAAACCAAAAGGCGAGAAAGAAGAAACAATGGGGCTACTTTTGTTTGTAAATTATGTCATTGCTATTTTGTTAGTACCAATGTGCTGTTTAAAATAATATGTCAGGTTCAGTTTAGTTTAACAATTCAGTAAAACAGTTTGTTTAGAAGCTAAATTCAATATACTTTAAATACTGATTGATATATAAACATGTTCATTAGTTTTTCTTTAACATAAAATAAAGCTATATTTTTAGTTAGGAAGATTCAAACGTTGTCTAGAGAAAGAAATATAGAGGCTTTTTTTTTGTCAATATTGATCCACGATTGGCCAGTTTATTAGCCAAATTCTTACATATGTGTAGTAGGACGTGATCTCTGAATGTGAAATAGTATTTACCTTTAGTTAACTTACCACATGCCACTAAACTAATGTAACTTCAGAATATAGAGACTTATACCCATACACATTGTTCTTCGAATACAAACCAAAATCAATATAATATTTTTTTATATAATTTACGTGTGTTTAGATTTTTTTTTAAATAGTTATTTTTGTTGATGTATAACTTAAATTATAAATTCTGTCGTGACTAAAAATCAAAGTTTAGTAAAATGAGGGTTGAGAGGTATACATTTGGTGAAGACAGTTGTTTAGTGTTTCTTTTATTGAGTTTTTTTTATATTTGAAATGAGATTATATTATTTATTTGCATCAATTTTAAAATTGATACAATCACTATTTACATTACTTATAAAAATAATTCTTAAAATGGTGATTCAAATAGTTAGTGTCAATTTAAGCAATTGATGCAACTATTTTTATTATAGTATACATTATTTCACATGTAAAAGATACAATATTAATGTCATTTGTTATAAATGATGTTAAATTACATATAATGTGTTATTTGTTAATAAATAACTCTATATACTGTTATTTATTTAAATGATATAATATTATTGATGTTATAGTTTTCTGAATTATTATTTATAAAAAAATCAAAAATAATAAAAAATTTGATCTTGTGTATTGATTAATGGGTTACTCATATCTTTTTCTAATATTGAAGACAATTTTTGGAAGACAAAATATAGCAAAGAAGCAAGTGACATTTAGTCTAGTGGCATGCGGTAAGTCAACTAAAGACAGCGCATTTGCATAACCAGGGATCGAGTCTCACCGCGTACATTATGTAGGAACTTGGCTAATGGGCCGGCCAGTTGTGGCCTAACATTGACAAAAAAAAAATATATATAGCAAAGAAGAATTCTCAAAGACTCGGTATTATATCTTATGACCACGAATAAGTCACCATCTAAAAAGGAAAATTCATTATTTTTTCTTTGTGTTTTTTTTTGTTTGCTATAACTTAGGTATATCTACTTCTATTAAAACTAGGTCATATTTTTCTAAACACCCTCTATTAATAAATAATTAACAAAGGCCCCAAATATAATTGTCTTTTTAAAGAACCCATTAATCAATACACACGATCAAGTTTTTTATTATTTTTGGATTTTTTATAAATTTTGGTAAGTGGAAACTACTCCACGTTTGTTTCTGGTATGGTAAATATATTTTGAAATTTTAAAAATAACGACAACAAATTCCCACTTTTTTTTTTTTGGTTCAAACAACCATGTTAAATTTTTCACTCGCTTTCGCCATTTTCAATTTCTCACTGACTTTCTCCAATAAAAAGTGGCGTCTGGTTTGATCGGAAGATTGGTTGGAACGAAATCGTCGTCGAGATTGATTCCAGCAAGATGGACCTCTTCGAGAATAGAGGCGGAATCAAAACCTTCGGCTACTGGTGACGGCGGAAAAATATCAAAATTGAAAAAAATAATAATAACTCAAATAGTGTACAATTATTATGTAATTCTTCAAACACTCTTCTAAACATTTGAAAAAAAGAGGTGGAAAAAGTCATAAATAATATGACTTGTCTATTTTATTACAAAACTGCTATAAGAAAAAATTACTTCTTCTTCGACTTTCTCCAGTGGTTTCTACAGTCGTTTTTCTTTCAAATCGAAAGTAATGTAGTCGTTTTTCTGCAATTTTGAACTCTAAATGGTAGGGTTTGTAATATATTGATGTTGATTTTGTTTTCCTAAGGTTTGAGAGATTTCGAACCCTAAACTTACTAATCTAACGATTCAAGTCATTATTTGGTCAAAGTAAATGTTGTATGAGAAGTTTTAGGGTTTAGATATTGTGGGTTTATCTCGATTTTTAGTTGGTAAGTTGGTAGGTTTTGGTGGATTTTCTGGGTTTGTCTCGATTCTTAGTTGGTAATGTGGTAGAGATTTGTAGAGTTTTTGGGATTGTCTTCTTGTTCTTTTTTTCGTCTATTTCGGAGAGTTTGATGGTAGTTTGGTAGATTTAGGTGTACTTTGTTTACATGTTGGCCAAGTTTGTTTGTAACTTAGCAAAATTTAGGTTTTGCATTTTATTGCTTGGCAGAGTTTAGTGGAGTTTGGTCAAGTTAGGTTATCGAATGGTAGAGTTTGAAAGATGTAGTTATAGTTAGTAGAGTTTGGTAAATGTATTTTATTGTGTGATGGAGTTTGGTGGAGTTAGTTGATATAGTAGTAGATTTTGGATGATTTTAGTTTTAATTGTTTTATTGTTTATTTTTCACAGCTATAGCGGAGGATGAGAAGTACCCTCAGAGGATAATTTCAAGAGGAAAACTCTTGATGATAATAAACAAAAGCATTAACCACTATTGCACATTGAAGAAAATTACAATAATGAGGAGTCTTTTTGGCACTAATGCATACAGTACATAGAGAAGAATTCTTAACTTGGTATTATACTGAAGTTTGCTGGCGCAGGGTTCACATGGGCAAGCAAACATCTGCAACACCTTTTGGGTAGTATGCTTCAGACAGCTAAGACGCGTGAGCTGTAGGTGTTGGCCAATGGTTGTCCAATTAGATTTTCTCTGCATGAGTTTCAGCATATCACACAGCTCAATTGTGGATTGCGTGATCCTAATGATGCAAACTTAGTTGCAAGAGATTTATGGACAGAGATGGTTTTGCTACATGGTGATGGCCCGAACTGGGCTGAGCTTGACGTAACATTAAGGGGATGCAAGGATTGGTCGCTTGCCAAGAGAAAGATGGTGGGGTTGCTGGTGGTGTTGTACGTAGGTATTTTCGGTTTGCATACGAATAGTCGAATCTCAGTCTACCATGCAAAATTGGTCATGGATCCGGAAAGATTTGAGAGGCCTCGTTGGGCAATAGGAGCATTTGATGCTTTGGTTAAATCACTCCCTTTATCATCAGTGCAAGCTTCAACGTACACTTTACACAGCTTTGTGCATGTGCTTCTAGTATGGGCATTCGAGCATATCCCACAACTAGGAGTAATGTGAGGAGGAAGAAGAGAAGGTGAGATTCCTCTTATGCGGTGGACGTCACACACTACCCGCAGTTTAGATATTGAGGATTTCTTCAAAGCTGATAAGAGGACATCCGCTGACAACATGGTAAGCTTCCCCACTTTGTAGAGTTTAGTGGATCTTATGAATACGTTGACAGAAGTAGGATGTATGGTAGCAGATTTTGGTAGAGTTTGGTTTTTGGTTGGTTGAGCTAAGATGTAGCGTAGCAGACTTTGGTTTTTTTGTTGGTAGAGTTAGGGTGTAGCATAGCATATTTTGGTTGAGTTTGGTTGAATTGAAACTTGGTTTGGTAAAGTTTAGTAGATATAGTATGCCTTTGATATCTGACTTTGTTTTGTTCATTTGTAGGTTCGCGTAGTGCATCTTCTTCGAAAGCCTTACGAAGAAATCTACCCTGCTTGGTCTGGAGATGTCGAGGATCCCAAAGTTGATAGAATAATCCGAGACATACTTGCTGGGACATTAGATGAGATGTTTTGGATTATCCCGACTTGTACAAAGAGGAAGGCCGATGAGCAGCATCATGAGCTGCGAACCTCCAAGAAATAAAAGATGAATGAGCCAGAGAAGAAGAAGTCGATTAAGAAAAAGAATGCTTATGAAAATCCAAAGGCAAAGGAGAAGGAAACTCTGCATATGGCACCCGATATAACTTTGGCTGACTTTCAGAAGGCGGCTAAAGAAAAAGAGAAGAAAAACTGGGAGAAAAAATAGAGAAAAGAGTATGAGGCAAAAATCCAAGGGGATGATAAGAAAATGATGTTTGACATGCTGCAGAATTTTTCAAACATCGCTGAACGGCTTGCTCGAGTGGAGGAAAAGAGAATAGACGATGCAATGACGAATGAGCGGCTTTGCAGGATTGAGGAAGGTCTGGCACGATAGAACTTGATCAATCAATGCTTCCTTATGTTGTTGGAAACAAAACAACCGGAGGTGCTGGCCTTGGAAGAGATAAGAAATCTGTTGCAGATCAAAGTGAGTCTTGTAGAAGTGAGACCCGAGATGAGAATAATGCAGAGGGCGATGGTATTAAGGCCTCAGCTGGAGAAAAATTGGTACGTAAGAGTCTATTTGATTATGGCTGAGTTTGGTAGACATTGGTACGTAAGAGCCGTATCAAAAAATTGTAAAGGACAACCTCCTTGGAGCAATACAAAGGGTATGGTAGAAACTAGTGGAATGTTGTATATGCCAATGAACTACCATACATACCGAATTGGTACTCCAACGCCACTAAATATTTTCTCCTTAACTGTCTCAATTGGAATCCTGAAGAAATGTCGGGAGCAACTGCACTCCTTCACCATCCATTTCTCATTGATACTGCTTTAAATGATATATGAATTGATAGGTTGTGTTATTTTCTATGTTATGTGAATTTATATGTTATGTTATTTTCTATGTTATGTGAATTACTCGTTAGTATCATATCTTCAAAAAACAAATTGTTTGCCTCCATCATTACAAGAATAAATTTTAGTATATTTACTAGTTGAACTAACACAAAACATGAAAAAGTTTGGATGATTTGGACATAAGGTATGGTTGACCTTACACAAAACATAATAGATCTTGACATATTTATACTAGAGTTTGGTAGAGTTACAGTAGAGTTAGGTATAGCTAGGATACGAGTTCAAGATTGGACGTCTGCTCTACATGTCCGGGCATTATGTCCCACACCTTTACATCTTGAACAAGTTGTCACTTTCCTTGGACGTTTTGCCTCTAGTGAGCACTCGAACCAACTTTCAACCATGAGTTCTTTGGCCTACCAGGTTGGCTACGTACAATAGGAGGTTTACAAACTTTGCTAGCGACTTCTTAACGTATTGAAAGTGCTGCATCTCTTGGCATAACATATTTGGCATACGCATGGTACAAGTAACTCGTATAATAGTATGGATTTGTGAGGTCGATCTTCGAACGCTGCCATGCTTTTGCTGCAGCTAAGGCATGCACACACGGTATTTTATCAATGTCAAACCGTTTGCAAGAGCACGTTTTCTCCGTCAGATTGACCAAATGTGAAGATGCCGAGCATGTGACAACAGCTTGATGTTCATCTATGTCTTGAACATTTTACTGTGTGGCTTCCAGAAATCTATTATGCATGGACAGAAAACCAAAACCGTCAATTAAACTCTACCAAAATGAAATCGGTCTTTACACCAAACTTTACCAAACTCAACTACATCGTTATCGAAGCTCACCCAAATTATTCTAAACTCTGCCAGACTCTATGAAACTCAACTACATAGTTATCCAAACTCAACCAAACTATTATAAACTCTACCACACTCTATCAAACTAGAATGGCGTTGTTGCCCCTGCCTTTGCCCTCCTCTTCGCGAACTACCTTATTAACATTGCCCTAATGGTACCTATAAGCTGCATAATAGGGAAAGTTCTCGCTTTAACTAACGCATGATTGATAGATTCTGCTATGTTCGACGTGGTAAAGTTGTATCTATTTTCAGGAAAATGTACACGACTCCACAAACGAACATCTGTCCTTAGTAAGTACTGATATAACTTTGCATCAACTCTCTCGATTTGGCTTAAGATGGCATTAAACTCATCAAGCCTATATGCAGTTGCAGCCTTGCCTCTCCTCCTCTGAAATTAGACAAAATATTTTTACGCAGATGGTAAGTGCAAATACCCCGAGTGGCGAGCGAATACACTTTTGTTATTGCTTTGGCTATTGATCTATGCCTATATGAAATGATGGCCAATTCTTGATCATCAGGAATAACGTGGTTGAGTTGTCTAAAAAACCATTCCAACGATTCATCATTTTTGGTATGAACCACACCAAAGCCATAGGGAAAATGTTGAAATTTCCATCTTGCATTGTAGCCGTGAGAAGAGTCCCTTTATATTTTTCTTGTAAAAACGCTCCATCCACAACGACAACCTTTCTCATATATGGAAATCCTCTGATGCTTGCATCGAATGCAAGGAATAGAAACTTGAACCTATCATCTCCGTCTACTTCCAGCTTGATAAGTGTTCTCGGATTTGCTCGTCTAATCATATACAAATACAAGAGAAGATCTTCAAAACTATTCTATTTAGTTCATATTACTATAGCCCGAGCTTCTTTTAAAGTACGATGTGCCTTCCAATACTTCGTCTGCACATAATGCAAACAGAGCGTCAGAGTTATAATTGCATCTACCAAACTCTACTAAAATCAAACAACCTCTACCAGACTCTACTAAAGTCAAACAACCTCAACCAAATTCTATTAAAGTCAAACAATCTCTACCAAACTCAGCCACAAAGGATTCATAGATTCACCCAAAATCTACCATTTACTATCATACGTATACCAAACTCGACCATGAAGGAATTGTACTTTCAAACTGAAACGTTTGTTCAATGATTCAACAACATGAAAAAGAAGAACAGATGGACTAACACCACCAACAAAATCCAAGTATAAACGACCAAGAATATCGGGCGTTGCTTGACGTGCCCGAGATGACTTTTCTGTAACGGAGCAAGTGTGTTATCCACAGTAGATCCGGATATAGAAACACAGATTCTCAGCATCGTGGCGTGAAGAACGGACCCTCCAATTGCAGTTTTGAACCCATCATTTCATAACCAATTACATCTTCGATGAAGAGGCGACATCGAAGTCAAACCAATGTAAAACATAATATGTCTTCAACCTTGACTTAAGATCAGCTTTTGTGGGATAAATTTGTCCAACAACTAATTGAAGTGACCTCATTTCAATGTCTAAATACTTATCATCAGACGTCAAATCTCTCTTCTTAGGAGGTAGATTTTTTCTATCTTCTTCTTTACACTTCCTATGTACACCTATGAAGTCTTCATCACCAGAGCTTGCACCATCTACATCCTCGCAGTAGTCGAATCTCATTTCCGCTTCCACATCTTCTTCAGCGTAGTCAATGTGTTCCTCTTCTTTTTTGACAGTCTTCCTAACTCCACCACACATTAAAGATTGTCTACCAAACTTATTATCAAATTAATCAAAGGAAGGCTCACATTTAGGCTCAAATCTATTACCTTATTCCATAGCTACATGAAATCTCCTTGAAATCTCCACACAAAGATGAATTGCTTCTTTTCGAAATTGTTGCACATACCCATACAATTACTTCTCGTTGGTCACGAAGATAGGAGGTGTATCTTGTGGTAGTCCATGCATGAGTTCATTTGATATGTAACTCAGTTTTACCTTATAAATCTGTTGATTTAGATCGAAATCTTCATGCACCATCTTCACAAACTCATCAAAACGTACATCTTCACACACTTGCATAATCTTAAAACCAAGAGAAGTGTCCACTAAAAAGAACCAATGATTTTGGTCGAATCTCCAATTTCCACAAACTAAAATGATTTGATCCATAGATCCAAAAACAAGAAAACGAGGTCAAAAGATAAGAAATGAGCTAAAGCAACAATGATGATTTGTGTGCTTCAATGGTGTTTGGCCGATAGTTGGAACGAGAAAGAAGGTGTGATGTAATAATTGAGGGCTAAAATTGTCATTTGTATACTAGGTTAAATAAACTAACTCTGCCTAACTCTACCAAACTCTCGGAATAACTCTTCCAACATCTGCCACACTAACAATTATAACTCTGCCAAAATCTGTTACACAATGTATGAAATCTATCAAACTCTATCACACTGTCGTTACTAACTCTGCCAAGTCGTTACAGATAACTTTTTCAAAATCTGCTACACTGGCGATTCAAACTCTGTCAAAATCTACTAGAAATGGTCCAACGTCGACTAAACTCTACCAAACTGAAAACTTTTGTCAACACACCTCATACACTTTGTCCCGAACAATACGACTTCCTAATAAGCCAAATGTTAGTACATGTGTTATTTGACAGTGTTTAGATGAAGTAAATAATAGCATGATAAAGTTTGGTAGTGTGTGGTAGAACTTACGCTAACGTGGCAAGTATTTGGTAGATTTAGCCGCGCGAAGCTCAGCTGATGGAACACATTTCATTAATGACATTTTTGTTATTAAATTTTTGTTTACACATATAAAAAAAAAATAATAATATTATATAATTTAATAAAAGTATTTGAGTAATTATGAATTAATATAGTATTTTACAATTAATATAGAATATTCTAACAAATCACCCTATAATATAACTATGAGATGGTATAACCAACATAAATGTACAAGCCCATATTTATCAAGTTAACATATGATTAGATTTTGCCAAATATTAGTCGAGATGTAAAAAAGACTCATTACGTTTTTAATCAATATAATAATAATAATAATAATAATAATAATAATAATAATAATAATAATAATAATAATAATATTAATATTAATATTAATATTAATAATAATAATATAATATTATTATTATTATTATTATTATTATTATTATTTTAAACTACTCTTAAAGAGATACGTGTTCCATAATAGAAGTTTTCAAGGTATTCTCATGATCTATGAGAACCGATCTTTTTCCCATTTTGAATAAAAATTATTTGATTTATTTATTTTAGAGGTGAAGGATTCTTATTTGGTGAACCCTTTAAAAACTTGTGATTTGGTGAACGACTCTGATTTGGTGAACTCCTTATAAACTTGTGATTTGGTGAAGTACTCTGAACTTTTATGAAGTATTTCCTTTCTATTACTCTCGGGCAGAAAATCTATAATTGAAATTCAAACTCGAATTCAAACCGATCTAAATAACTGAATAGTTTTTATCACATGTTATTTTGGGTTTGGTTATAAACCGAATCCGAACCGAACCTAAAATCTAACCGAAATCGTAAGGGTATAAAATCTATACCTAAATTCGAATTTATCCAACCGAACTATTTAGATTATAAAATAGTTATAAACATCTATCTTTTTGTATTACCTGATATTACTAGTTATGTTTTATGTTTAAGCCTCCACGAACTAGTGCAATAACCAATACATAAATCTTTTAATTGTGGTCATTCTAAATTGATTGTTAACATAATTAATCAACAGTTAAATCTCTGTTATTTTTCGGCCGTACACGTGTATAGTGTAATAAAAAATAAAAATATTCAAAAAATAAAGAAAAAAATTAAGAAAAATATATAAAAAATAAATTATATTAAAATATTTTTTTTAAAAAAAAATTTAAAAAATTAAGAAAATCAAAATAATTTTAAAAAATTAGAAAAAATTAAAATAATATCAAAAAATTAAAATAAATGAATTAAATACAACACATTACAACCTAACTACAATCATAATCCACCCGATTCAAAAAATTCTCAACTCTAATACCTAATTCAAAATTCATCATGGATCCTAGAAATCTTCAACAAATCAAGTATTTTTGACATGTTAATAGATGTTTTTTCATAAAATTTTGATATTTTACTAAATGTTTTATTGAAAATTTTGAAAATTGATATTCAAGAAGTGGAAGAAAAAAACATGGGAATGAGTTGTTGAAACACCTACATAAATGAGATGATGAAACATATAATATAAATGAGTTGTATGAAGCACCTAATGTCAGAAGCACTTACAGTGCCGGAAGCATTGGCAGTGCTTCATCAACCCATTTATACTGTACCTATTATCATACTGAAAACACTTGATTTCTTGAAAGTTTATAGGGTTCGTCACGAATTTTGAATTGAGGTTTTAGAATTGATGATTTTTGAATTGAGTAGATTATAATTGTAGTGAGGTTGTAATTTGCTTATAACTAGGTTTACTTTTCGGTTAGTTATCGTGTCTATTTTTCGGTTAGTTAGGTTGTAATGTGTTGTATTTAATTTATTTGATTTTCAAATTTTTTAAATTTCTTTCAATTTTTTTTTTGTTTTTTATAAATTTGTTTTAATTTATTTTATTTTTTAATATATTTTTATTTATTTTATTTTTATTTGACCTAACACGTGTTGATTTTTATCGTTTAAATTAGCCGTACATATATCATCTAATGATGGAATAAAAATAATTTAACTTAACGGTATTAACGGTCAATATAGATTAGACCGTAATTAAAAAGTTTATGTAAATTTTTAAAACTTTTAAACACCAAATTAAAATTTAAATGAATAGAAAAAGTTTATTAAAAAATCGGCATTGACAAAAATCATTAAGAATTTGGACCTTTTTCCTAAATAATCGTTATGAGTTTGACATTTTGTGTTTAAAATAGCACAACTTCTATGTAAAGCTCAGGCCATCTTTTTTTCTTTCTTTTGTATACTGCGGCCCAATATGAGTCAGAGACTCCGATTGTAGCGCCCTTTACACATGACCACTTGATGTAATGCCACGTGTCAATGAGCATTTCATCAGGTCGCGCGTAACCGCCAGAATAGCGAAACCAAAGGTTCCAACTTCCGACACGTCGCATTTCCGACCACGAAACACTGTATTTTTAAAATCGAATTTGGGGTTTCTTCTTATTTCATCTTCAATCGCGTAGTTTGCTTTGAATGTTTTTGAATTGAATCGATCTGTGTTCGCAACCGATATGGCTGGAAATGAAGGGGTAGATAAGGATAAGGAGATAAGATCAGCTGTTTCGAGCTGCGAGGCCTATTTTGAGAAAGTGCAGTCGAGGAAGAATCTTCCCAAGTCTCTTCAAGAAACCCTAAACTCTGCCTTCGCCGGAATTCCTGTCTCTTCGTTTCCCCGAGTTCCCGGTGGCAGAGGTAAATAGATCAGAATAAATGTGGATTTAACTACAATTTTAGGTGAACTATTTCACATTTAGGAGCTAAGTTTGAGATTTGGCAATGGCGTTTCATGCCTTGTCAGTGTAGTCTTTTGGCTGTGAGATATTTTAGTAATAGATTTTCATGCGGTGATTCGTGATTGTAGTTAGCTATGATTCTTTTGTTCCTTGTTCGTTTAGATTTTATTTGTTGATCACAGTTATAGAGATTCCAGCGGAAACACCTGTGTCAGAGGCAGTAAAGATTCTATCAGACAGCAAGATTCTTTCAGCTCCTGTGATAAACACAGATCATTCCGTAGATTGGAGAGACAGGTATCTAGGAATCATTGACTACTCTTCAATCATCTTATGGGTACTAGAGAGTGCAGAGCTCGCTGCAATCGCATTTTCTGCCACCTCAGCAACAGCTGCTGGTGTTGGCGCAGGAGCTGTTGGAGCTCTCGGTGTTGCAGCACTTGGTGTCACTGGTCCCGTTGCTGTAGCAGGGCTAGCGGCCGCTGCGGTTGGAGCAGCTGTTACTGGTGGTGTTGTAGCTGACCGTGGGATTGGTAAAGATGCACCAACTGCTGCTAATAATTTGGGGAAAGATTTCTATCAAGTCATCCTCCAAGATGAGCCTTTCAAATCAACCACTGTAAGGACTGAGAATGCGTTACTTTGCTCTATAAAAACATGAACTGAAGATCTTTTGATTGATTACGTTATGTTTCTATTATTTCAGGTTAGGACGTTACTTAAGTCCTTTAGATATGCTCCATTTCTTCCGGTATCGACAGAGAGCTCAATGTTGAGTGTTTTGTTGCTACTCTCGAAATACCGGTTAAGAAATGTGCCGGTTATTAAACCTGGAGAACCTGATATCAAGAACTACATTACTCAATCTGCAGTTGTTCATGGTCTTGAAGGTTGTAAAGGAAGAGATTGGTTCGATCACATTTCGGCTTTACCGATTTCTGATCTCGGCCTCCCTATCATGTCGCCCAATGAGGTAAGAAATTAAACTCTGTCAACGTTTCAGTTTTACAGTATTAATGAAATTAAATTTCTTGGATTCAGGTTATTAGCATTGACAGTGAAGAACTTATTCTGGAAGCATTCAAGCGAATGAGAGACAACAACATTGGTGGTCTCCCGGTAATCGAAGGGCCAAAGAAGAAGATTGTTGGAAACATAAGCATGAGAGACATTAGATATTTGCTTCTACAACCTGAAGTCTTCTCCAATTTCAGGTTTGTTTACTCACTTATTTCTCATTAGACTCTGGTTACAATGACTTTTTGTCCAGCTAAATGATCTTTTTTTTGGCTCTGATAAAGACAACTTACGGTGAAGAGTTTCGCTACAAAGATAGCTACTGCAGGAGAGGAATATGGTTTAGCAATTCCTGCAATAACGTGTAGGCCTGATTCGACATTGGGAAGTGTTATAGACAGTTTAGCTTCGAGGTCGGTGCATCGGGTTTATGTAGCGGCTACAGATAAGAATGAGCTTTATGGGGTTATTACACTGAGGGATGTGATCTCTTGTTTCGTATCAGAGCCACCCAACTACTTTGAGAACTCTCTGGGGTTCTCGGTTAAAGAAATGCTTAACCGATGATCTAATATTTCACAGCTTTTTTCTTTTTGTGTGTCTGTTTACTCTTTCTTGGTTTCGATTCTGAAAGTGTAGATGTTTCCGTAATTACTTTGTAGCCATTTTGAGTTTTGAAGTTCTGTCATTTGTGATTTGAAAATGCTTAAAAAGTTGTAATTTTGCCTAGGCATAAAGTTTGACTTTAGTTTGATGAAGATGAACAAGGATAGCGCTGTTTTCTTGGAATAGCAAGAAAACATTACAAAGTTACTCCTGTTCTTTTGGCACAAATTTATTTCTACGTAAAACACAAAACTAAATTCAGAGAACTTGATTGCGGGAGCATGATATGTTCCCTCTGGTTAACCAATATTTTTTTAACACTTTGGCAGTAAGATTCAAATGTTGATAGTTTTTTTGGAGTATATATAGAGAAAGCATATGTATTTCAGTACATAAAGCAAGGAGAAGAGTCACCAAACCACGCGTGCACCGGGGGTTTAGAAAAATTTTCGTCACCCACAACTAAGTCATGCGGCCACTCCTCACGTTTTGAAATATCTTTGAAACCAAAGTAGCCCTGATGACATAAAACGGAAACATGAGTGGATACATAAACCATCAAAACTCAAAATTTTAAAAAACAGGGACAACATGAGTACTGTTAATAAAATATATATATATTCTATATAATATTAATAAAAAATTTAAATTCATACATAAATTCCAACATAAAAAATTTATTAAAAAAATAAGCTAATCAATTATCATTGAACCTAACCCATTTTCCAAATATAGTTCTTCTACTCAGAAATCTTCTAACTCCAAAAACCTTACATCATTTAATCAAGGAAGAAGTATTACACCATTTAATTAATCTAGAGTTATATTATATTTATATTTGTCATTAGAATTCCTAAAATACACATGAAATGTCTCAAAAACATCTCTGTGTTTAGACCAGGCCATCTCTAAAAACCACTCAACGTCCTCAATTTTAAGAACGTGATGGAGACGTCCCATGATGTCACCGTCTCCGAAACATCCTCAAAACGTAAGACGTGAGAAACATCCCCTAGGGTTAGAGTTTTCTTTTTAATCTCACTAAAATTTTATTAATGAGCAAAACAAGCATTTATATAGGAGAATCCATTAAGAACTCCAATTACAAGTTAGGCTATATTAATAGGCCAAATTAATCAAATAAAAAAAGAAAAAGAAAAGTCTTTTAGAATTGGACTTTCCGTCTCTTAATGGGCCAACCGAAATTAGCCCTTAGAAAGAAGAAGTGAACCTTTGACTTTTGGGCATAAAAACAAATACCCTAATAGATCCTCCAAAACTCAAAAAAATAAGAGAAAAGACCCATCAGAAAGGCAAGGCATGCATGAGTCTGGGCAACCTCTGTTTCACGTTGCACCAGATCCCTCCCTTTTTGAGAGATTCGACCCCAAATCCAAATCGGTGCCCGAACCAGGTTCTTCCTTCTTCTCAATGCATTGGCCGACTTCAAAATTCAAGTTCCTTCAACTCCATTTCCAGCAATGCTCAAGTCCTCGGTCCCAGCAGACCGGTCTTCTTCTCTACTCATTTCCACAACTCCATCATATAGGTCCATCAACCCTTTTGAATCATCCTTCTCAAGTAGCTTCTTCAAGCTACTATTCCTTGCAGCTTTTTCCAGTAGGTCCAACAACGTACTCGAATCTTTTTCTCACTCACATCTAGCAGGTCACTCACGGACAATGACCTAGTGCGCTCTTTGATGTGAGCCTTAAATGGTACAAGCAGCACTAGCCATCTTTGTTTCCTGTCAACCTTTGTAGTTGCTTTGGTCACTCAAAAATTGAAAGAAGAATGAATGTCTTACCTCGAATGTGAAAAACATACGAGCTAAAGGGCTCGTCCTTTGTACTTGTAATGTTGTGCAACCAAGACAGTGTGCTTGGTTTGGGATGTGGCAGGTCCACATGTTTTACCAGCTCAGAGATGCTCACATTTGTGTAGCGTTTTGGGTCGATGATGCTCGTAGTCTCCAAATTTTTAACCATACGACTTGATGTGACAATCTCTTTTCTTTGAGTCGAGCTTCTCAAGGACAACCACTCGAGCCTTGATCTCCTAAGCAGCAAGGAGAAGCGTTTCTCACGCCCAAAGCCATCTTGAGTTTGGCTCACACCTATATCCTTGAAATCTTCTTCTCAGCCTCGATCTAGCAACTTGGGGGATCTAGTGACTTAGCCTCCACCTACAAGCCTTTCATGCTGAATTCATCTCGAACCTCATGCGATCTCTTCGCCAGGAATGAAGGAGAGTTGGCAATTACATAACAATGGTTGTATCACTTGCGGCTTGTTTTGAAAACTCTTCACTTGGATTTTCCAGCGATTCAGTCAAGTTACTAACCTCTGCAAGTACATGAAGAGAATTATCAAGGCCATCTTCACACAGCCACATATTGGTGCCCAATGTTGTTGCAAGACGTCTGAGACTCTCCTGGATTCACTCACACCGCGCGTATAGACTCTTGGGTGTGCCATAGCCTCACGGATGAGAAGAGGGGAGTCTTAGGCCTCTCCAGTGGGTAGCCTCACCCACAACAATTTGGAGCTTACCCAAGGTTCCAGCAATCTAATCCAAGCCATCTAGGGTTTCAACGGCTTCAAAATCCTTGAGAACTCCTTTTCTCTGGAGGATGCGCTTGTCACCTGCAGTAACAGTAATAAGAGACTCAAACAGATCTTTTGAGTGTTCTTCCAAAGTAGGGTCTTTACGGACCATGAGTTAGTGTCTCAGACGAACGTCTTCTTTGGTAAATCCAAAGGTTGATGGCTTTTCAGATAGTCTCCTCAGAAACAGAGATAGAGCACGTGGAGAGGAATCCATCACGTTTGGGATGCGAGTCCAAGCAAGGGTATCCGTGCTTGGTGTCCAAGGTAACGTACTCGCAGACTTATCTCGACGAATGAGCGTAGCGGACACTCCTTCAGCTCATGATAGAGATGATATGTTAGAGACGTAGTCCGCAGGTTCTGGAGGTTCATGGTGTGGGTTGCTCAGCAAATCACAGAGCATGACCGACGCTTGGGTGGCCTATTGCCTCATGTGGTCAATTTTCTCGTGCAAGGTAATCCATTCAGATTCGACAGATTTGTCCGACGGTTTAGACATGGTGCATGTGGCAGAGTGGATGATAGTATAGTGAATGGTGGTGAAAAAGGGTGACGTGGCAGTGAAGATGAAAAGTTCAAGGTCATGGTTGTTACTTTTTACCTTGATTTATGGCAGCGGAGGCGGCGAGCTCAGGTTGTGGGTTATGGCTAAGAAACCTTGAATGTTGGTCATCGGGAATCATGTTTTAAGAAGGCAATACCTTTGCATTTGTTTTTCAGCCTAGGCTAAGGTGAGGTTTGGGATATGTAGATATACTATTTCGTCTTCTTAGTATATGCTTCTGAAATTCAACAGTTTAGAGTTAGATATAATTGTTGTTGCTTATTAGAATATTAGAAAAATTATATTAAATATATTAATATGTTTGATGGATGTTTATTGAAGTTAATAGGTTGTTATGAAATATATATAGTTTGTTTCACATCTGATAAAGATGTACATTGAGTGTGTGAATGGTAAATAATAAACAAAGAAATCTAATAAAATATGTGAAAGAAAAGAGTCTATGGAAGGATCAAAACTCATGGATGTTGTCTTCAACAAGATTCTTGTTAAGTTAGAATATGGAAAGATCGAAACTACTGGACGTTATCTTTCATAGGAATAAATGTATGGAAGGATCGAATTACTAGATGTTGTCTTCCATAAGAATAAGTGTATGGAAGGATTGAAACTACTGAAAATGTCTTCTATATGAAAGAGTCTCGAGAAGGATCAAAACTACTGGCCGTTGTTTACCATAAGAAAGAGTATGTTGGACTGAAGCAAGCCGATGGATTCGCTACAACCCATAAACAGATGATGACCTAGGGACGATTGAGCTACTAGTCGTGGTCTCCCAATGAAAAAGTTTCCAGAGCCATCAGAGATAAAAAAATGTTGAATCAATTATTGTGTGTGAACAGTCTTGATACAGGCAAGTAGAATTCAATGGATGTTATAACTTGTCATAAAAAGACAAATTATATGTGTATTGTTTGATTCTATGTTTTTGAATAGATGATTGGTGAGTTAGGATGGTGTTATTATGTTTCAGCGGGAAGAGATGATCTCCTCACTAAGTAATTCATTATTCACCCCTCACTTTTGTCCCTCTTCTAGAATTTTTGTACAAGGTTTTTAGTGTCGTTGGATTTTTCAAAGCGTTGTTTTTGGCAAGACGAGATGAATAACACAATGTCTCCCAGGATCAGGAGCGGGGTGTTACAAGAAGGAACGTGAGGATGCTCGTGTTCACAAATTCTTATTCGGTCTGGATGATTCTCGCTTCTGCTCACTGATAATAAATGAAGATCCATTGCCAGACCTTAACATGGTGTACTCACGAGTTATACATGATGAGCAACATTTTATCTCTATTTGTTCTCAAGAATTTGTTATAGATGAAGTTGGTTTCCTATTTTATTAATATTAAACAGACCAAAAATCTTATTCATTTATATTATTTGCCTATGATTTTGTTTGTAATCTTATTCATTTGTAATTATTTTAAAACATAGGCGTCAAATCAATATAATAGATAACAACTTATCTTAACTAATACCTTATTTTCTTTAGGGTATATCATACAATACATATTCCTAATCAATATCTATTTTAAAAAATTTCTCCTAATCCTAATAGAAAAACTATATCAAACTTCTATTTAAGAGGCATCGCATGACTATTATCATAACACAAACAATTTTAACTCTTTTTTTTTTCTCTCAACGATTTTATGTCTCTTTTTTCTTTAGATTTTTTATTCCCTTAATCATATCTTTCTTTGAAATTTATTCGTTGAAATCCTGCATAGAAAATTAGAGAATTAAAGTTAAGATTCTAAAGATCTGGAACGTATACACTAAAGAATTTGGGCGAACCATTGATATGGTTCTTTGTGATTCTAAGATATGTTACTAATAATTTATTTTTTTGCATATTTTTTTAATGATTAGAAATATTTTCTAATTAATTGATATTTTTTAAGGTGATAAATTTCATTGTAATGAGAAAAAAGAATTGGTTTCCAAATTCGTGAATCTCCTTGAACAAGGAAGTACTAAGATCATTACAAACCTAGAAGTTTCTTCTGCAACTGGAACTTACCGTACTTCTCCCATAAGTACAAAGTCTCCATTGTGTACACAACCTCGATTAAGTCAACTAATCATTTACCAGATTCGGTTTTGGAATTAAAATTTGTTGATTACCATGAATTACTTGATGGACATTTTTAAGATATTCATCTTATAGGTAAATATTTTTTTAAAAATATTTTATATTTTTTGGTTATAAGTGTTAATTTTTTTTGTGATTTCTTTATTTTTTTTAGATATCATCGGACAATTGGTTTGTGTTAGCAATACTGAAATTTTCGAAGTGAATGGAAAACATACTAAACGAATTATTATTACCCTTCGGAATGCTGAGTAAGTTGTTGTTATATTGTTTAAAAAAATGTTTTATTATTTATAGAATATTTAATGGTACAAGTTTTTTATGTCATACCGAAATCTTAGGGTAAATTGTATGTTGTGGAAAAATTATGCTGAAATTATTGAAGAGAAAACCAAGAATAAATTTGTCCTCCAAACTATAATTGTTTTGTAGTTTTGCAAGATACAAGTATTTAAAGGTATACATGTATATATCTTTGATATTTCATAATTATAATAAGTTAATACATAATTTATTCATATATTTCGTTTTCTAATAAATATTTGGAGTAAAATTATAATGTATATGAAAATTATATTTACGTATTACTAAAATATTTTATTCTAAGTATGTATAATAAATTTCGTTTTTTAGATTATTATATAAGTCGAATACCGCTAATGTTTTCTAATATTTACTAATTTATTTTAGATATCACAAGTCTTTCTAATAGTTATGAGTATACTCAAATATGGATTGATAATGAAAAAATTTCAAAGATCTTAGACATCTAGTACATGTACTAATTTTTTCATAATTTCGTTTTTCGTCAATTTAATGTCTCTTACATAAAAAATTGTAACTTTATATACAAATCTATATTGTAGACTTCCTAATAATGTTTTGCAGATTGAATTGCCCAATGATATCTAAAACAATGAGTCAAAATCTTTATCACTTAATGAAGATTTCTTTAAAAAATATCCACACAAAAAAAATAATTAGAGAACTTCTAGACATTGAAGAGGTAAATGATTTTTATTTTTAGACTTATTTTCTTTAGTCTTAAATTAATTTTTTTCTATTTTCTTTAGATTGATTCTTATGTTACAATGGCCACAGTTCATTATATTGACGCTGATTATGAACAAACACATATATACAACAACAACAAAATTGGTTTCAACGATCTCTTATAATAATATTTTTTTTTGGTATAACACAATTAAGAAAAAATAGACACATCTATTATATTAAAGAATAAACATAAGAATATAGTTATATTTTTAAAATAGAATAATTCATACTAAATAACTATTAATTAAAGATAAACAAACATATATATATATATATGTGACAAAAACATAAAACAAACAAATATATATACTTATTACTAACTTACATATAAAAAATAGAACCTAATATTTGATTTATCAATAATTAATATATATACAAAAAATTTAATTAAAAAAAAATATGTATAAAAAATAATATAATTTTGTTGTGTAAAGCAAGATTGTTCATCTAGTTATTTAAATAAAATAAAGAAGTTTTTTCTGTCTCTGTCTTCAAGTTATAGTATTAATGGTTAAAGGTTTTAGTAAATTTAATAAATATAGCCTCATAAAAATGTCATAATAGAACAAACGAGTGGCTTAATATTCAATGACACCCTCCATTATTTTTTGTCAAATTCAAATATATTAATAAAGCTCAAAGAGTCAACGAAAGTTACATCAATAAACCATTAGTTGACTCTCTAATACGACGAGCGAGAATATCAGCTTTGTGGTTTAAGAATCTCGGGATTACGGAAAGAGAGATAGAGCGGAATAAAGAACTTAGCCCCGAAAACTCCTCTTGATATGGTAGGAAAGCCGGCCACTCTTCTGGCTATTGCATTATCTTCAGGGTGTTTACACAGTCTGTCGCTATCTCAACCTCCGTGATTTGAAATGACAAGAGTGACTCCATTGCCCAAAGCATCGCTTCAACTTCTGAATGAAGTGCAAGTAGACTTTGGTGCACTCCCCAGGCCCCCATACACTCGCCCTCCACAGAATCTAAGAAACAAAACCATCCCAAACTTGAAAGAATGTATGTGCTTTTCCAGGAACCATCCACAAAACATTTATAGCCGGTGAAGCTTGGATTTAGTGTAAAGGGATAAGCCACTGGTGACCACTTTGATATAGAATTAACCGCCATGGGTTTTCTAGAATCCGTCAAATCACTTCTGGCTGAACGCCATTCTCTATAATCTGCTTCCGCCTGAAGGACGACACTTTGTGGGTCACTGGTAATATCAGTAAAGCAATGACCATTTATTGCTTTCCAGATATGCCAAATAAGCCAAGGAAAGATCTTAACTTCGACTTGATCCGAGATTTGCCAGAATAAATAGTCCAAGTTATACTAAATAGATCTTCCTGGAAAAACATCAACCGCAGAGGGTATACTTGATATTGCCCAAGCCTATATTGGTGGTGGACATTCAAACAAAACATGATTAATGGTCTCTATCTCTGCCCCACAATGAGAACATCTAACATCACATTTGATGCCTCTATGAATGAGGTTCTGCTTAACTGTAGTACATCCTGAAAGTGCTTGCCATATAAAGTGTTTTACTTTATTTGAGCAATTTAACTTCCAAATGGTGGCTTGTAATGCCTTAAATTTTGGGCCAAATTGTCCCACCTCTAATAAGGAATTGGACTTCTCGGTTTGATATCCAAATTTTACTGTAAATCGACCAGTCTTAGTAAAATGCCAACCCCAATAGTATGGTCTCTACTGTCGAAGAATAGAGATTCCCAGAATTAGTTGAACATCAATATATACAAAGTATTGACGTAAGATAGCCTCACGCCATGTTCCTTATTGATGATCAATAAATTGATCGGTTGTTTGATCTGGATACAATATTGGGCCTATGCTATGAGCAAGCCGGGGTAAAACATCATGAATCCATGGATCATGTCAATAAATGGTTGATCTTCCATCACCAATCTTTCTAATGATACCCTTATTCACCAGTGATCGGGCTGAGGAGATGCTCCGCTAGCCATATGACAGATTAGAATATGTCTTTACCATCAAAGGACATTGATTTTTTTTAGTATCGTCCCTTCATCACTTTTGCAAAAAGTGAATCTGAAAAATCCAATAATCTCAATAATTGTTTGGGCAAAAGTGGAGAGTTAAATTCCTCCAAAGCCCGGAAACCCAAACCTCCTTCGGATTTGGGTTTACATAATTTTTTCCATTTCTTCCAATGAATACCTTTGGAGGTTTCTGTGTTTGAGTGCCAAAAATTGGATATTGCAGAATTTAATTTTATCACTATGGTTTTTGGTAATCGGTAGCATGACATGACATACGTCGAAAGTGCCGTCAAGACTGATTTAATTAAAACCTCATTGCCGGTTTTTGACAAAAAAAATTGATGACCAACTGTTGATCCTCTCTTGAAGGTTCTCTCTAACAAAGGCAAAAACTTTTGTTTTAGCTCCCCCGATGTTCTCCGAGAGACTTAAATAAGAACCCATACCTCCGACTTGTTTGATACCCAAAATACTATGAAGTTCCGGTTTTTGGGTATCTGGTAGAGCATGACCAAATTGGATAAATGACTTGTCAAAATTAATTTGTTGACCTAAAACTACCTCATATTCTTTAAGAATTCTTAGAATTTGGGTATACTCTACATTGTTTGCTTTACAAAAAAAACTGACTATCATCAGCAAACAGGAGGTGCAAAATATTTGGGCTTTCTCTCGCTATGGATATACCCGTAATCAGCTTATCTTGTTCTGCTTTCCTTAATTTGGAAATAAGAACTTCCGTACATTGGATAAAAATATAAGGGGGGAATGGATCCCCTTGTCTTAAACCATGCTGCAGAATTATTCTACTGCCAGGTGTACCATTTAAAAGAACCGAGTACTCTACACTCGTGATGCAGTGCATGATACATCTAATCCAATTCTCACCAAACCCTAGTTTACGGAGTAAGCTCTCGATAAAATTTCACTCAATTCTGTCATAGGCTTTGCTCATATCTGTCTTAATGGCAATTAATTTTCCTTTGACCACTTTATTAGTACGTAGGACATGGAACATTTCATGAGCGATCAAGATGTATCTGAAATGAGTCTACCTGCTACGAAGCCTGATTGAATCTCAGATATAACTTTTGGAAGGACTTTCTTAAGTCAAAGACATAAAACTTTAGATATAATTTTGTACCCAACATTACATAGGCTAATAGGTCTAAACTCCATCATCTTAGTCGGTCTAGAAATCTTGGGTATAAGACATATGTTTGTCTTATTTAAACCTTGCTCAAAGGAACCTGAATGTAAAAAATCATTAACAAGTGTTGTGACATCCTCTTTTATAACTTCCCATGATTTTTTGAAAAAAGCGTTATCATTCCATCCGGTCCCGGTGTTTTTCCGGGATCCATCATGAAAAGAGCTTTTGAATTTCATCTTCTGTAGCTCTTCCCATTAGCATGTGATTATCCGAATCCGTTATTTTGGACTCAATCTCATCTAATGAAGCATTGACATTACCATTGGTAGTAAATAGTTTAGAGAACTATCGAGTAGCTTCATCAAGAATCCCCTAATCGATAGTTATCCAACTGCCAACATCCTTCATAAGGCAATGATTCTATTTTTTGCTCTTCGTTGTTTCGTTTGAGCATGAATTTTTTTTTGTATTTTCATCTCCCTTTTGCATCCATTTGTTTCAACTTTTTTGTTTCCAATATACCTCATCATCAGCATATGCATGTTTGAGGTCTGATTTGGCCTTAATAATATCATATGTATTGTTGGAATTACAATTTTGTAGATCCTCTACAATTTTCTGTAATTGCATAATGCATTGTCGTCCCGACAAGATATTCTTGTTTCACCAATGGAAGATCTCACAACGACATCTCTCAATCTTACCCATGAACGATACTCTACGACGACAAGGAAAACCTTGCCAACTTTTTTCAATTATTTCTTTGAAACCATTTTTGCCAACCCGTCTTTTATCAAAAATAAATTGTTTATGAGATCAAAAATCTTGATCATTAAACCTTCCCAAGATCGATTTGTGGGCTAAACCTATCATATCAAAGTATTCCACCTTTGATTTTTGGAATAACGTACCAGTCTTCATTGTCATAGACTTTATCAAGGATACAACGAACTATGTCGTTGTTCTATACACTTTGCCACGACCATGTATTACCAAGTTTTGGAAAATCTACAAGGCCACAATCTTGAATTATTTAATTAAAAGAATTAAAAGAGTTCGCATGTCTTAAAGAGCCTCCTTGCTTTTCATGGTTACTTGATAATTCATTGAAATCTCTCCCAAACATAATCTCTTTTACTTTGGTTTAGTTCACCATATAAAGAAGTAATATCTACCTTGTTGCGCTTTATGTCTACTGTAATATCGATCATGTTTTTGTCTTTGTAATTTAAGACAACACTATAATCATAAGAGAAGAATAAGGCTAGTCCACCACTGGTTCCATTGGGTTTAACGGTCCAAAGCATATTATACCCCAAATGTAATTGAATTTTTTCCATAAAAACATTGTTATTCTTAGTTTATGAGAAAAACAAAAAATCAGGTTTATGCTTCTTCCAAATATCCCAAAGAAAATTTATTGTAATTTTGTTGCCAATACCTTGACAATTCCAACATAAGACTTTAAACATTAAAAAATTCAATTGATGGTGGAGCCCTGTTCAAGCTCCTTCTTCTTCCCATTAATTGCCTTAGCGTTCTTTGGCATCTTATGTGGGGACATGGCTGCTAGCGCATTCATCTTCCGAGAACTAACTCCTCGAAGAGATGTTGATGGCTTCGGTAATGGCGGCTTCATCGCCTTAAACTCCATGACTTGCTGCTCTTTAATCTCAAGCTCTTTATGGAACTCGGAAGTTGCAACATCAAAGAAGTCATTATCTATGACATCTTTGCAGCCTTCTGCCAGCTCCTCAAGTTCCGCCTCTGTCATCTAAGCATCATCTTGACTTGTAGGTAATTTTTTCGGAGACAGCTGGTTATCGTGTACACCCTCCTCTACCGGGTGGGAGAAAGGTTTTGGTTCGGGAGCTGAAATCTATCTAATCAGAGTAGCAGCAGCGGTAGAGATATCCAAAGAATTTGTGTCCACTTCACTAGCTATAGTGACCAGAACAGTAGGTTCTGGTTCCTGTGTAAATAAAGGTCTTCTAACCTTTTTGGAGGATAGAGAACCAAACATAAAGGACTCACCAGAATTATATTGAGCTTTCATTGATGGAGAGCCAAGAGAAGGCTCTTTTGAGAGAGTTACAGTCGACGGTGATCCAATAATAAAAGAAGGCTCCTTCTTGGCCTTGTAGCATCTGTCAGAATCATGAGTTAATTTGTAGCATAATTTGAAGTATCTCACAAGGTTTTGGTACTCAATCATCGATTGTGATTCTTGTCCTTCCACAAATTCCAAAGAGGATGAGAAGATGAGTGGCTTTGAACAAGAGATTTCTATCAAAACCTTCCTCTTGTCCACATCAACTTCAATCACATGCCCTAAAGAACCTCCTACCAATCGGTAGATCTCATATGTATTGTACTCAAAAGGAATACCATTTATCATGATCCAGAAACAGATGCTATAGGGATAATTAGCATCCGCAAAAGCCTTCCAAGGAGTATACGTAACCATCCAACCATCGAACCGATTTGAATGTAGCCGCTGAATTTCTTTCAGATCCTTCTCCGACTTAAATTTGAATTGGAATCTTCCATTTCACAGGTTCAGAACTTAGGTTCTTCCTTCCAAGTGCCAGAATTTTGGCATCATGAAGAGAAAGCTATCAACATCTTGACATGATGGGTTAAGACATCGTCCTAGAAGGATCTTTGAGCTTCGAGCCAGCAAAGCAAAATTGTCAATGGCAAGGACTTTGATCTTCAATTTTCTAGGTGGAGACCTAGCTTCCAAAGCCTTTTTAGCAAGGTTGAGTTGTAACATTTTGAGAATGGTGAAGACCTCAATATCAAAACAGAGAAGCCGAGTGAGAAAAGAGTAGGTTGAATGAATTGTTATGCATGAAAAAAATCTTCAGCTCATGCTTTATATGATGCATAAAAAAAATCAAGATCAGAATCGAGAACATAAATAAAAAGAAGTAATGGAGGATCTGATTGTGGCGAAATAAAAATCATAAACTTTCCAAAGAACATG
Source organism: Lepidium didymum (assembly GCA_963920545.1). Classification (NCBI taxonomy): domain Eukaryota; kingdom Viridiplantae; phylum Streptophyta; class Magnoliopsida; order Brassicales; family Brassicaceae; genus Lepidium; species Lepidium didymum. The sequence goes on from OY986982.1 coordinate 14,500,887, forward strand.
AATATGATATTAGAGTGAGATAATACATAGGATACAACTGCATCATCATGGATACTCATAACTTCTAGGTGATACAAATCATGCTCTATAAATCTAGATAGTAACTCTAGGTAATCATACAGATTCATTCCAGATTGATCCATAATGAAATCAGTAATGCAATCAGATATAAAGGATATTATGAGCATATAGTAAGCATGCCATAGAAAATCCTGAAACTCCAATCGTGAAAATGATTCTGAAAACCTCTTACTTAAATCTATAATAAAAGGATCCCCAACAATAATCAATGTGAAGAGAAAACCATAGAAACAAATCTTTTAAGTCACAATATAGAATGTCAAAAATCAAATCTGTCAGAGAGAATTCATGATATTGGTAATTATATAATAGCGAGAAACAAATGAAAACCCCAAAGATTTGTCTTCACAATTAATACGGATCATATTTTGATTACATGATTTTGAATCAAAATATAATACTGAATAATGACCTATGATGCTATGCATCATTGCCGATTGCAAATTGATCTCTAACACCTTAAATCCAGTCACAAGATCGACAAATCAAAACCCTTTAGAGAAAGAGATATCATAGATCAAGAGATTACCTCTTGGAATTGGATCATTAAAGATCCGGAGAACATAAATCGTGTTAATGGGTGGATTGATTGTATCCATAAAACATCTTGATACAGATCTTGTGATTGTAATGTCATCGCAATCAAAGATCCATTTCACATAAAAAATCTGATCGGAAACATTAATTTTCATTTCATTTGAATAATAGAGGTGAATGAAAAAAATAGAATATTTTTAGATCCTTAAACAGATTCAATGTCTGAGATAAGATTATGAAAAATCTGGAAATCGCCATGGAATCTCCTTCATCGCCGTGGTTGGAGATAAAGCTTTTTTTGTTGTTAAAATTATTTCTTTTCTTTATCTTGTTTCTCCTCCATCATTTTTAATTGATTAAAACAAATCAAATAAAAATACATAATTTCTTAATATAACAGGGTGTCAAACAAATAAAAAGACTATTTAATTCTAACAAATACATAAATATCTGTGTATAAAAAAATTTCCAAATTAATAGGGGTCAAGTGAACCCCTATATAGGTACGCCATTGCGTTTACATTAATTGGCATCTATTCTTCTATAGGAACGTTTTATTCTCTTACAAAAAGCTGAGACGAAAAAAGGTTTTATATACTTTTCCTACAAAATTTGATTCCCTCTCATAAAGCTTTTAACCTGAATTCACGTCTAAATTCACAATGCTTCAAATTGTTTATTAATATAATTTTATTACTATTTTGATATTTGTTTCAACATTTCTTTCATTTTGACACCACATTAGTTAAAATTCAATAACTTTAGTTATATTTTTGTGTATTTTATTTATTAATTTTAATAACTATTTTATTTTATTTGTCGATTTCTTCTTAGTTTAGTGGTTATGGTAATCCAACTCTTGATTCCGGTATCAAAAGTTTCATCCCTCCCCATTACATATAATATATTGAAACATAATTTTAGGGTGTAAACTTTAGATTGAAATCGAATTTATCGATTCTATTGTTGACAAAAAAAACAATTTTTTTATTCTGTTTTGACTCTGGTAAAAATATTTTCTGGGTCCGCACTGAATATTACTATTGTCTAGTGTTTAGAAACGTAAAAATTGATTAATGCTCTATATATAGTCAACATATTATAAGTCACATGATTACACCTAGTCTCTAAAAATATCTAGAAACCTTGAAACATATTACAGTCCCTCTCATATAGAGCCCAAACGGATTTTTCTGTCTAGAATCCAATGATTTCTTGTAGTGTTAAAATTTAGCTTTGCTTCGTACTTGCACCACACACTCTAACGCCGTTGATTTTCATTCTAGACATAGACCAAAGTTTGGTCCGTGTTATAGGCCTAATGAAAATAGAGACTGAATTTTATCTCATGTTTAGGTCCAGACTAATCTCCGGAACCCATAAATCAGGTTTTCCTGCCACTTAAAACATTTATGGGTGGCCAAGAATGTTTCGTAGTTGGAATGAAACAAATTTTACCAAAGAAAGATATCCAGGATGAAACTTTGACCAACTTAATCAACTCAACTTGGTTGAAATCCCGTAGTTTATTTGTCTAAGTTCGTTAATTAAAATATAAGGGACATTTTGTAATATGAAGGCATAAACCCAACAATTATTGTTCAAACAATAATTTGTAGCTTCAAATTTAACTCAAATCATAACCTTGTTTCTCTCATATTGTCTACTACTGATTAACACAGGGTGCATTGTATTTGTATGTCTAAATGACCCTGACTACAATAACATGAAGTCATGAACTCCGAAGCTCACAAGTAACAACTAATTGTATCTGATTCATATAATATGCATGACTTCTTTGAACCAATATAGATTTCACCAGCCAAGAGATTGTGTCTAAACGACTGAAAGAGTATAAAGACTAATTCTCTCGTCCAATCTCCAAACTCCTGAACTGAACCCAAGTTCACGTCTAGGTTCAAACTTTCTCCCTTAAAATTAAAGTACATGAGATTCTTTAGTTCTCACTATAAATTGAAATGCAACTCTTTCAATTTTCATCAAACAAAGACAGCTCTAAGATATTATATGTACCCTCTCCTCTTATAAATCTATGTACCTACATATTATAATACAAAAATAGTTCGACTAGATGTCCTCTAGAGTTCTCCCGAACACTTCACTGAAATTTTGTTATTTGCATGAAATTTTACTGAAGTGTTTGGGGGAACTCCGGATGCCATTTGGTGATGTCAAGCCATATGTTTATAAATGGTAGTTTTATATACTCTCTACTACTAATATTATTATATATATACCTTTAAGCTTTGATATATACACATTCCACTATCTTCTACATGACTTATATTTGTTTTGATTTATCATATATACAAATCATATGAGAATTTCATTAGGTAACATTACACTATATAATTATAATCTTGTTTCTACTCACTACGACTGATTAACACATTAACTTTTTGAGATGTTTTAGTTTGATATAACATAGACATCAAAAGGAGATCCTCTTCTAGAACACATAGTTATTGCCAGTCCATTTTATTTTATTTATTGTTTTCCCACCATTTAATATGTCTATGTACCATAATTTACTTACTAAAACAAATGTAAAAATTTTTGTATTTTTTTACATTTAGAGCATTTAAGCTATGAATCGGGTATTATCGATCAAATGGTTGATTGTTAACAATTCTTTTTATCTATAGTTTTCAATTTGTGTTAATATTATTATTTGAGGTAATTATATTTGGGTGAATTTGGTGTAAAATCATATTTTGTACAAGAATTAAGAATATAGTCATATCAAAATGAAAACAAAGAAACTAACTACATTTGATACACAGAGTTTTAGCCATATAATCTTATTACAAGTGTACAACAAACGAATTATCAATAAAAAATCGAATCCATAAGGATCAAGAGTTACATTTTCAATCTTTAGAATGAACTTAAATCAAAGAAGTGATAAAGTTGTTGTAATTCAAACAAATAAGATAATGGAAATAAACAAGAAAGATGTACGATCTAATAAGGCTACTATGAAATATTTACTCATGGGTGGGGCAAACTCTTCTATTCTGGTTCATGGTTTCTCTTGGCTATATGGTTCATCCGGGATAAAGTTGTTGTAATTCAAACAAATAAGATAATGGAAATAAACTATGTAAATTTAGATAATAAAAGCATCAAGTGCAATTCACAGGAAATCATGATTGAAAGCTAGAACACTATTCAGAAAACAATTAAAAGAAAGTTAAACTTGAAACATTATTTTATAGTAAATTCATTCTCGTGGCGTCGAATACTATATCTAGCAACTTATGATTCTAAATTGTTGTTTAAGCCTAAAATTCTAGATACGTATTAACAATCAAGTTTGATAAGTTCACAAATTATCTTCACATTAGCTAAGGACAATTTGCTCATTTATGTTCTTTCAGACATTTAAACAAATATTTTTGGTGCGCTAAACAAATAATCTATATGATCAGTCCAACTTAAGCATTGAATCCAATAGTAGATGAAGAACACATAAATAATCTATATTTGGATCTAACCAATCAATCCATGAAATCTTTAGAAAACCCTAAAGTTGATTAAAAAACTACTTAGACATAACATAAAAGAGCAAGCAAAAAATATATAATATTCATGAATAAATTGAAATAAAAGTAAAGAGGGTTCATAAATCTTTTCAGAAATCCTTAGAATAGAGGTTCACTACAAGAAAACAAAAATTTTGCAACTACATAAATGGTTGCAAAAATGTTGCAAAATTATTTTTGTGACTAATTTGCCATGAAATTAAAATATTAGTAAATGATCGTTGCTAATCGTTAGATGTTTCAAAATCGTTGTTAATTTAGCAACCACGAAAAAGCGTTGCTAATTTGCAACGTTTTAAAGACAAACATGAAGCGTTGCTATTTTGTAACGATATAACGTGCATGGTTGCTAAATGTCATCATGAAACCGTTATAAATACGTAGCTAAATTTTGTGACGTATTGGAGACTCCGGTTTGTGGTCATAAAGGTCGTTACTTATTTGTAACAACCTCTATTCTTTGCAAATTATTAATGCTCATAGACGTTTCAATTCAATTGCAAAATATTATTTTGAAAAAGAAAAAACAAATAATAATGTATGAAACATTGAAAATCGAAATCTATGAAAAATCACAAAAATATACAACATTTTGATCGGCCGCTACTATTCATTCAAAAAATTTATTCATGGTCATTGCAAAATCGTTGCTATTTTGCAACGTTTTTACAACTACATTATTATAAATAAAAAAAAAAAAAAAAGACCACTCTAAGGAGATTCGAGCTCGGAAAATTGGGCAAAGTAGAGTATGGGTTAATATAACCATAGCCAATAGGCCACGGCATTATACGAGATATGTCTTGTGAAACAAATATATATATACACTGTTTAGGTTATTTGCGGGTTTTTCCCTTGATTACGTTTTTGACATACAATTGGAAAACATATTAATTTTGTAACTAATGACTATAATATTTAATAAGTATTACTCATTCACTGTTTCCAATTGTATCTCAAAACCGTATTCCCGAGAAAAACCTGCAAGCAACCTATGTACTATATATATGTTTCTTTGCATTATTAATGATAGAATACAATATTATCAGATTTTATAGTTTCAAACATTTCCAAAAATGTTTAAAGATTTTCAATAGTATAACACTTAGTATCTTATATTTTTATTAGTGTTTTGTTAAATATTTAAAGATTTTCAATAGTTTATGATTAAAATACATTTTAGAACATTAATATTTTCTTTACTATTGTCTATCAATAATTTAGCATGTATGAAACATGGAAAAATTGAAATCCATGAAAATTCACAAAAATATACAACATTTTGATCGGTCATTGCTATTAAGTCACAAAAATTTGTTTCTGGATGTTGTAAAACCATTGCAAAACAGTAGCACTTTTGCGACTGTTTTAACACTGATGTTTGCGGTTGGAAGTTAGCAATTCTTTTGCAACTTCTTTTATGTCGTCGTGAAGTAGTTGCAAAATCATTGCGAATTCGTCTCTATATTTAGCAACGACATGTGTAGTTGCAAAATGTGGTTGCAAAATGCTTATTTTGTTGTAGTGGTTTTTCTCCACCAAGCTTACAAACTATGAAAAAGTGAAATAATGAATGTTTTATATGTTCAAAACTTGACTTACTATAACTTAAATCAAACCAGATCGAATTAGAAGTCAAAAAGAGGGGTTTTTGCGATACAGGGCTAGACCGATCGGTCTAGGGGTGGACCGATTGGTCTCATGCTTTAGATCGATCATTCTGGCAAGTCTGGTTGGTCTAATGAAGTCATGGCAGTTTTTTAGGATGTGAGACCGATGGGTCTACGGATGGACCAATCGGTCTAGTCTAATCACGTCTTTTTCTTTTTCAGAATGTCTTATCTTCAGTAAAAACATCATATCGTCCTAACCGCTTGTCAGAATGTCTTCAAACCACCACCAAAATGTGCATGAAATCTAGCTAAAATGCATGTGTATCACTATCTACTCAAGTATAATGACCAATTTACCCTACTCAAGCGTAGAACGTATATATTGTATAGAATATCTATATAGTATAGTAGGCAGAATAACCACAAAAACAAACAAAAATATGGTTTTCTACCAAATAATATAAAGAAAATAGAAGTTCTATATTAAAAAGAAGTTTTCTATCAAACATCACATAATATTGTAATCTATAAAATTATTTAATAATATATTCATTTTGAAGTAAATTTTGGTTATTTTAAAAAATTTAAATTTTATTATGTATAAGAAAAAATCAGTGTTTGCTAAAAAAATTTAGATTTGAATTTATTTTTTATTAGAAGATATAGTGAAAAAAAAGATGAGAAAATAAATTCTTTTAAACATAAAAAAAATTATTAATTGAATAGAAAAAAAGGGAAAAGTGATATATATATATATATATTGTATAAATATATTGAAATACTATTTGATGCTCATTTTGTTAATTTTGTGGTTATTGATGTCAATTTCTCTAAATATCTTCCTGTTTTGATAATTTCTAAGAAATATTCTTTTATTTATACGTATTGAGCCATTGAGGATAGGATACACAATTATTACTTAAGGTCTGATTGGTTAAAGTTGTACCTTTAAAATTTTTGCAGTATGATTTAGGATATAGATTTTTGGTTATAAGATTTTATCTTTGTAAAGTTCATGAATTAGGAGCCAAGAGAATATTATAATTGCCATCAGTTTGATACAGAATGACATTGTTGACGAGATCTTTGGTCCCATAGATCTTATTTTACTCCCTTTTCTATCTATGTCCATCTAACTGATATGTAAATGTGTGGATGTTGAAAATATTTCAACACAAAAACTAACGTTAAAAATTTATGTGAAAAAATGTCAACAACTTTTAAAGTAATTATAAAATGAATTGATCACTAAAAATAAATTGTCTCCGATCGTGTGTCAATAATATATCCTGGACAATTCTTTTTATTATTGTGGATATATCCTGGACAATTCTTTTTATTATTGTGGATGATCCAAGCGTATTGAGTTAATCAAATCTTAACACTCTTGTAAATGGGAATTAATTTGCTTACTCCACCGGAAAAGTATATACTTCCTCCATTTCATAAAGTTTGATTTTCTGAATTTTTTTTTTTTTTTGTCAACTTTACTCTTTCACAAACAATAACGAGACCACAAAACTGGGACGTCATTTATAAAAGCTTGCTTCCGCGAAAACCCTCTGACTTTACGAGCTAAGAAAACCGCTTTGTGATTGAGAGCACGCAGGATAAGAGTAAGTGAGAAGTAGGTGAACCGGCTCCGGAGTGTAGAAAAATCTGCTAGATACGGAAGGAAAGCGGGCCACTCAGAAGGGTCTTCTACCATCTTCACTAGATCCGAACAATCCACGAGAAATTTCACTTCCCTCAACTGAAGACAACTAATGCAGTCCATGGCCCAAAGGAGCGCCTCCAACTCTGCGTGAAGAGGGGATAGACTCCGTCTAATACACTTTGCCCCCAAATTCCTTCCTCCAGAATCATATGGAAACCCGTACCAGCCTATACCTGAGTAAAGGTCAGACTCCTTCCAAGAAGCATCTACCATACATCTATACCCAGTGAAGGCCTGATCCGTTGTCAACGGTCTGTAAATCCTCTCTTCCTGGAGATGGTGAAGCTCCATTGTAGCACCATTTGTTGTGTGAATCCCTTTTTGGGATAGATCCCATATATCCGCTTCTGATTCCGCTGCCAAAACCAACTCTCTAGGATCGATATTCTTGTTAGAGAAAACCTTCTCATTTCTTGCCTTCCATAAAAACCATAGCATCCATGGAAAACTTTTGTATTCTTCCTTCTTGGTGAGACTCCCCATAATGTGATCAAAATTAGCATATAATGATGATCCCGAAAAGGAGGGTTCTGCTGGTATCTTTGATAATGCCCAGGCCTGGAGAGCTGGGGGGCATTCGAACAAGACATGATTTATCGTTTATTCATCCGCACCGCATCTGTCGCATTTCTTTTCACAGTGTATGCCCTGCCTATCAAGGCTCGCTTTGACCGCTAATTGGCTTGATACGGCTTGCCATATAAAATGTTTTATTTTTTGTAGTGCTTTAATTTTCCAGACTTGGGCCTGAAGATCTTGAATATGCGGACCAAAATAGATCGGTGAAGGTTGGGAAATGTTTCTCTCTGCCCAGTAACCTGACTTCACTGAGTAGAGACCGGATTTGTTAAAATGCCATCCTAGACGATCTGGCATCGGACTTCGTGGGATATAGAGACCGAGGATTATATTAGCATCACCTGGGTCGAAAAATTGTCTAACCAAAGTTTCTTTCCAATTACGTGTATGAGGATCTATGAGATCTGAAACTTTCAAATTTGGATATATCATCGGGCCGAGCCCGATTGGAGGTCGTGGTATAGTATCAGGGATCCAGGGGTCGGACCAGACACTAATAGTATCACCATTTCCCATTCTTTTAATTAAACCTTTCATTACTAGTGCTCGAGCTTAAAATATACTCCGCCATCCATAAGATGGCGAAGACAGTCTCCGTGTCTCCATTGGGTTTGAGCCTGCAAAGTATTTTCCCCGGAGGACGCAAGATAATAGAGAGTTTGGGTAACTGAGTAGCCTCTATAATTGCTTTGCGAGTAATGCGGAATTGAAATCCTCAATTGCTCGGAAGCCGAGTCCTCCATTTTGCTTGTTTTTGCATAGTTTTTCCCACTTAACCCAATGAATGCCTTTTGAAGTTCTTGTGTTGTTCCACCAAAATTTCGTAATAGATGCTGAGATTCTTGATGTAACCGTCTTTGGTAACCTATAGCACGCCATGACATAAGAAGGAATAGCTGTGAGTACTGATTTTATTAAAATCTCCTTGCCACCCTTTGAAAGGAATTTGGCCGTCCACGTGTTAATTCTTGTCTCTATCTTTTCTTTGACAAACGCAAAAACCTTTGTTTTTGCTCCTTCCAGTCCTTCCGGGAGTCCTAGATATGAGCCCATCCCCCCGACGGTATGAATACCCATGAGTGCTTGAATCTCATGCCTCCTTACTTGGTCTACCTCCTTTCCAAATTGAATCGATGATTTCGAGAAATTTATTTGTTGACCTGATTGTTTTTCATTATCCTTTAGTACATCTAAAATTACCGATGCTTCTTCCATATTTGCTTTACAAAAGAAAAGGCTATCATCGGCAAATAAGAGGTGGGATACTGCCGGACTCGTGCGGGTGATGGAAATACCACCTATTTTAATTTGAGTTTCCGCTGATTTTAATTTTGCAATTAAAACTTCTGTGCAGAGGATGAACAAAAAAGGCGACAAAGGGTCACCCTGTCTTAGTCCCTTGTGAGGCATAACGCAACCTCTCGGTATTCCATTTATCAAAATTGAATATCGAACTGAGGAGACGCAATGCATTACTCTTTTGACCCAGTGCTCATGAAATCCTAGTTTTAACAGCAATTCACGCAGGAAACCCCATTCTATTCTATCGTATGCCTTACTCATATCCGTTTTTATGGCCATATGGTTTCCTCTAACCTTCTTACTTGTACGTAAGGCATGAAACATTTCTTGAGCGATCAGTATATTGTCTGAGATCAGTCTTCCTGAGATAAAGGCTGATTGAGTATCTGATATTAAGTTTGGTAGTATCCTTTTTAGCCTTAAACACATCACCTTGGAAATTATTTTGTATACTACGTTACACAGACTGATAGGTCTGAATTCTGTCATTTTTGTGGGTCTTGTCGTCTTCGGAATGAGACAAATATTTGTCTGGTTTAAATCTTTGTCGAATAGACCTGTCTCAATAAAGTCATTTACCAATCTCAGGACTTCCTCTTGAATGAGGGGCCATGATTTTTGGAAGAAAAGAGCTGTCATGCCATCCGGACCTGGCGCCTTTCCTGGATCCATCATGAAAACCGCTTTCCTCACCTCTTCTGGTGTGGCCTTGGCCATAAGAATTCTGTTTTTGTCTTCCGTCACAATAGGTTCGATTTCCCCCAAAGCGTATTCGTGAGTGGGGAGACCATTGGAAGTGAAAAGAGATTCAAAATAATGGACAGATTCCATTTCTATGTCTATCGCTTGGTCTATCCAGTTGTTATGCGAGTCTAACAGACCGACTATTCTATTCCTTGCCCGCCTTTGTTTAGTTTGGGCATGAAAAAATTTCGTGTTCTTGTCACCTTCTTGTAACCATTTGTTCCGGCTCTTTTGCTTCCAATAGGTTTCTTCTTCTTTATAAGCCAAACAGAGTTCGTGTGCTACTCGTTGCAAATCTGTCGTCGGACAAACATCAAGTTTCTTCATCTCTTCCAATTTTGATTTTAGTTTTTCTATTTTTCCTTCCCGGGTATCACTTGCTGCTTCCTCCATCTTGATATTTCTCTTCGACAGTTGGATATTCTATAAGAGATTTTATTACGTCTTAGACCTGCATATCTTGTCCAACCAGATTTTATTGCTTGTTCAAAACCTGGTTTCCCTATCCATCTCTTATCAAAACTGAAACCCGGTCTTCTGGGTTCATCACCCTCCTTTACTTCAACCAAAATTGGTTTGTGATCTGATCCTATCATCTGTAAGTAATTCGTCATAGAGTTAGGGAATAAGGCGTGCCAATCTTCATTCCCGAAGGCTTTATCTAGTTTACATCAAATAATTTCACTCTGTCTAACACCTCTCCATGACCATGTGTCCCCAATGCACGGGAACTCAATGAATCCGCAATTCTGTAACATCGTATTAAAAGGAACGAAAGATCTTATACTCCGCATTCGTCCTCCTTTTTTCTCGTGGTGTCTAGAGATATCGTTAAAATCACCTACCGAAAACCAGGGTTCAGATCGTTGGGTTCCATACCGGGATAGGCGTTCCCAAACTCTCTCCCTTAAGTGGTAAACGGGCTCCCCATAGATAAAAGAGATAAATGATTTTTTCCCTTTTAATTGTAAAGCTACATCGATAATATTTTTATCTTTATAGTTAACCGTTACGTCAACATGATTCTTGTAGATTAAGGCTAAACCCCCACTTGCTCCAATCGGTTCTACCGTGATGAGGTTTTCCATGTTTAAATCACTCGTCAATTTTTCCATATAAGCATCATTCTTTTTTGTTCCATAAGAAATAAAAAATCAAAATTTAAACGCTTATAAATATCTTTTAAATAACTCAAAGTCATAGGGTTTCCAATACCCTGACAATTCCATGAAAGTATTTTAATCATAAAAATGCAAAGATAATAAAATTCTAAACGGACGATGCCGTGACGTTTGAAGTGGCGCTATCATCCACCTTTTTTGGGCCCTTTCCCACCTTTTTGCCCTTGTCAATCTTCCTCATTGATGTTTCGACTGCAACCACCACATTTTGTTTTTTAGAATTTATTCCTCTCAGGCCCCCTACTACCTTGTTGCCCTTCTTAGCTGTATCTGTGGATAATGCTGGCTGAGCTGCACTTCCATCCTTTCTCTGCGGGAGAGGAGGTTTGTGTCCCTTGTTCAGCTTTTCCAAAGTTTTCAACATCTCCTGCTTTTCTTCCAAAGCAATCGTGCCATATTCTTGAAGCTTTTCCAGGTCTTCGGCACTTAATTTGGTCGTAGCCGAATTTACTTCCACAACCATGGTATCAGTGTTTTTGTCACATATCATTGGTACATGCTCTCCTCCATGTGAACCTTCCGCCATTAGTTCCTACTGTAAATCATTTACCAAATCATTTGCATTAAGGTGCACCAATTTAGAGGATATTACCTCCATCTCTTCCTCATTTACTTGGCAGAGTTTTGTTTTTTTTGATGATGATTGACCCGCAGCCGCCTCCGCCGAGTTACTCAGCTGTAGCTGAAGCGATTCTGAAATTTTTCCAGCCACTTCGATCTCAATGCGTTTTGTTTTCTCTGACTCAGACCTAATGCGCTTCTCAGCATACTCCTCCTTGTACTTCTCTTTTTCATCATGTACCTTAGGTACATACTTAACCTCCGCTCTGTGAGTATTGAGATTTGACCCATATTGGTCAAAATGTCTAGAACGTAGGGCTTTGTCTCCATGATCAGCAGTTTCCTACCTTGAATTGTTCATTAGAGCCCCCTTAAAGCTTTGGTTTCTATCGGAAATTCTCTCTTGTCGCTCTGATCTGTCTGTAACGATGCCACGATTTTCATGTTTTGCAAGACGGTTGCATCGGCCTACATCGTGATTGATGTAGTTGCAGTAACTACAAATTCCTTGTAGCCTCTCGTACTTTATTCGAACCAGCGTTTCTTCACCATCTTCAAACTCAACAGCTGTCTTTAATACCAGCGCCTTCATCACATTTACCTCTACCAGAATTCTTGATCCTTCAACGTCGATTTGGATAACTTCCCCCAGCTGGTCTCCAATGGCTTGGTAAACTATGTCTGCAGCAAATTCTGCTAGAACACCTGGAAACGACCGAAGCCCAAATCCGTTCCGTAAACCCGATCCTCTATACGCCATATCCTTGGGAATCGATTGATCAGAGCGCTCACCTCTTGCTTTGCTGGATTTAGGCATCGACCCAACAAAATCTTCGAACATCTTGCCACTAAGGCACTGTTATCAAACTTTGGGATCTTAATCCTGGGTATTACCGCAGCCGTGGAACTTGTCACCGCTTTCTTGTTAAGGTTAAGTTGAGCCATCTCCGTTTTGGTGCAAAGGAGGAAAAGATTTAAAACAAATTGAGAAAACCAACGAGAAAATAGCTTCTGCCCTAACTTCAACTTTAAATACTCGATACAGCTTGTGGCTTTTTGACTTGATATTTTCAAAATTTGGCTATCATCTTTCACCATCGGCTTAAAGGAAATGTTCCACTTAAATGGAAATTCCGAAGAAAAACTTTCCTTAACAGTTTCGTGACATAATTTCGAAGCTTGTTTTAAGGAAACTTTCTGCGCTTGATATGCCCTAAATATAGCCTTGCAGTAATTGTTTGTGTCCTTAGATGACGTCCTGAGAATATTCACACAATAAATTGGTAATCCGCATTGAATTTTGATATCTAAATTTAAATTCAAAGACCTTCCTGTCAGCGCATTCCAAATAAGGGAAGATTCCCGATTCGTCTCACTTGAGTAAATATTGCTTGTAACTGTCATAAGTGTGCCGTCGATGATGCTGGAATGTTGTTTCGCCCAAAACTCCCAGGCTATCTTTGATTCGATGAGGCTCTTGAACCACCCGTGGCACCGGATAATATCTGGCAACCAAAGCCATAAGTATACATTTGCAATCTGTAATTTGATTGAACAAAATGAACAAATCAAACTTGAAGGATGGGACTTGTTAATCATAGATATCATGACAATAACTTGATGGGTTTCTCCACTTGTTTTTTCCGGTCGTTGGTGCATAGGTGAATTTTCCTTCATCTTCCTTGAAAGAAAATTGGTTATTACTCCACCACTTTCTTCTTCACCGGAGTAGACATTGTCTTTACTCTGGCCTTGAACTTGCCTATAATCACTTATCAGACCCTTTTGGACCTTGACTCTTGTAACCAAAATTAATCCTCTTCTCATATTTGTCTTTTGGATCTCCAACACTTCTAGATAGCATTTTACTATCTCTCCAAAAACTTGGCAACACCAAGTCATTTCCTTGCTAAGATGCTCCGATGTTAACGTCATGGATCGTTCCCCCTAACGAATTAATTCCATCCGTATTAACCAAAAGTTCACCATCACCGCCAAGATCCCCAATTGGATAAACCCTAGCTTTCTCGTTTCGCATTTAATCGTGTCCCTCAAAGGTCGAAACCAAATTTTTTGAACCTCTGTGTCACCGGATAAACACCCCTTGCTCTCCCTTTTGAAAATCCGATAATGAAACCCCATCATAGTTCGTTTATATTGCTTCGTTGTTCGCCTCCACAACCCCCTGCGACTCCTACTTAACCACATGATATCGATAGGGACCTCCTTGGAGTCCGGCCATGCCCCTTCGACCCTCGTCTCCTCGCCGATCGAGATTGGGGACTCCGTCATTTTCATCTCTGGCTTCCGTCGACAATCGCCATTTTAATCGCCATTTTTTTATATTTACCAGATTTTAATTCCATGTTTTCGTGATCTTTTTCTTAACGATATTTTCTGAAAATTTTAGAAATCACAAATGCTTAATTAGTTTAGCTTTAGTCTTTATTTAATTGAATGTTTAAAGTTTGAGTTTTCACGAAAATTGAATATTTTACGAGTTATGAACCAACGAGTTATGAACCAATAACATTACTATTTATATTCTTGTAATTAATTAGTTTTTGTAAAAAGAAACAAAATAATTTAATTAGTGAATAATATACATTGTTAACATAAATGCATTAGTTCTAATATATATAAATTAATATTTTAGAAACAAGAAAAAAATCTTAGGAAATCATATTTTAAACGGATCGAGGTAGTACAATGCATAATGCATCAATAAAAAGTTTAATTTAAATGTAAAAATTGATTGATGCTCAATGAATAGTCAATATATTATTTACTCTGCCCTAAAATAATTCATGTTTAAGGTTTTTCACATTGATAAAAAATCATTTAAATTTTATTCTTTTATAATTTAAAATATTATTTTTAATCTATTTAATAATTATAAAAAAAAAAAATTAATCTGCAAAATAAAAATAGTCAAAATAAATAAATTTCAATTAATTTTGCATTGAAAATTAAAAATATCATATAATTTGATACAAACATGTTTCCTTAAATCATTAATTATTTAGGAAGAGATGAAGTACAAATCACAACATTTGAACCGAATATCTAGAATCCTAAATACATGTAATCTCTTTTTGTCAACAAACTGATATATTAGATTAAAAACCTTACGTTACAAAAGCATAAAACCAACAAATCATATAAATTATAACTTCACAAGGCATAACAAGGAAAAAAAATAAGCAGAGAAATCTCAAACACTATGGAAAAAATGGATAAGTTGTAGAAGTGCAGACCGGAAGCTTAAGACAATCCAGGGATCTTCTTTGTTTTGTTATCGTAGATGACAGATGAACACAAGAGAAAACTCTTTAAACATCATGGTCTTGAGATTTGAAGATACTTCTCCAAAATAGAAAAGGTTTGGGAAACAATTGTCTCTCAAAATGAAAACAATACTAGAACTAAACTCAAGCTAAAAAGAAGAATTAACGGAAATTATGGAGACAGGCCGTCGCCCGTGGCCAAAGATATCACGGGCGATGGAAGAGTAGAGGAAAAAGTTTGCTTCGATTATAACGCTAGAGAGAAATCATAATGCTTTTCGAATTTTACCCCTCTCTCATTACATTTTATGTAATCCCTTATTTTCTCCATTATAGGTAAGACTTAAAATTTAGCGTAATATTCATACTTATTTGTATGTTCAAAGGCCACCATATATCTCTTGAAGTTCTTTCATCCTTCTCTTTTTTCGTGGAATTAAACACAAGGAAAACATAATATAATATAAGTTATGTGTTGTATATATATAATATAATATGATATTTAATAAGATGTGATTTTTGTCAATGTTTGATATCAATTTAGTCTATTGCTTTATTTAATTTTTAGAAATTTTTTAAATTATTTATTACTATTATCTATATATATATATATATATATATAAGTATATATTTTTATATATATTTATATTTAGTAACATGGATGACATTTTTCAAGGGAAATTTGCCAAATTGACAATAGATATGTTGGAAATTAAATATCTGTCAAAACACTAGGTTATCGTATATTCATAATGTCCATTGTAATCTTATAAGTAGCACGTGTTTATATGTTAGACTTCTCATTTTTTGTATTTAGAAGGATTGATAACAATATTATTATTATATTTTTAATTGTGTTGTATGTTAATTTTTAAATTTGTTACGATATATTTATATTTATTACTGTAAATTCTTTATTACTTTTATATATACAACAACATTCCCTTATTCTTTTTCTAAATCCCCTCTTATTTATCACAATTCTCACAATTATTTATATATATCTAACTTGTTATCTGTACAAACAAAACATTATCAATCTACACAACTTATTATCGTGTATGATTTGTATATTGTTAACTATATCATTATCATTAAAAAAATCATTGTCAAAATTACCAATTTCCAAATCATCATTGTCATTTTGCCAGTTTCCAACTTATCTATTGTCGTTTGGTAAATTCATCATTTTATTTATTGCAAGCGTAATAAAGGGTATTGCTTTTGGATCCAAGAGTAAAAATTGCATTATTTAATTGAAACACATGTAAATATCATGTAGTCTCATTGAAGAAAAATACATTATTCTTTTAACTGAAACAAATGTAAATATAGTGTAGTCTCATTAAAGAAACATAAGTATATGGCTAAAAACCCTAATGAGCACAATATTAACATGTTTTATACAATATTTCTCATTATAAAATTTTCAATTTTTTAATATTTTTTTTCTTATCCTTCACTTCTTCTCTAATTCTATTTACAATATATCTTTCAAAAAAAAACTAAATCAAAGTAAATATTATTTTAAAAAACATAAATCCTTTTTTACATTTTTGGGTGGAAAAACAAGATTAAAACACTCCCACGAAATACTTTATTGATAAAAACTAAATTTGAACATGTCGGTAACTAACTCCACCCATCGAATCCTCCATTGAAACATCACCAAGACAAGAAGGTAAAACTTAAAAACAATGAAAACCTAAAGGCAAGGACAATGCATGACTAGCGAGACCATCCACTAAGCGGTTCGCTTCTCGGTAAACATGGGAAACCCTAACAATTCAGTCTCTAGAGATAAAGTCATAGCACAAACGTACTAGGAACGAAAGAGAGTGAGTGTCACTACAAGAATATTGGGTATTTATTGCACAATAGTATAGCGTTGAAAACTCCACCATCACCTTTGAATCAAGTTTGAGCTCAAGGCATGTAATTTTTTTGTCCCAAGCAATGTAAAGCCCTTAATAGACTCTCCAACGCTCGACTAACTCAACTAACTGAACAGAAGACACACCAAATTTTAAGTAAAAGCCTCCACACCAATCTCCATGACGATCATGAAGTGCCCTTCCAGCAGATGCGATCCCTAAAGACCCCTTCATGGTTCATTAGTGTTAAGTTTAAACCACTCTCCTGGCAGTGGCACCCATTTGACTTCGCGAACAAGGACACTCCGCATCTTCCCCGGATTACCAGTAACCTTCAAATGTGCATTAAAGATCTCGCAACTGTACTTTTTCACAAATTGTAGGCGATCTCTGCAAATCCGATCAGAACCAAAAACATTCTTGCACGTCCACTTCCAGCTCCATCAAACCATTACCACAAAACAAGTCGACCAATGGCTCCCAAAAACCATATCCAAAACTCCCAAGTTATGATAAATCCACTCGAGCAGGGTCTAATCAAAAAAATTTGTCTCTTGGGGCGAGGAACCAACCGAAGCCAAACACTTCTACACATACTAAGACTTAAATTTTTTTTAAATAAACAATTTGAAAAAAAATATGTTACTAACTAATTTGATATAGAAGACCAATATATAGAATGCTTATTTGATAGAAAATATTTATTTTCTTATAAACCATCAATTTATACATGTGTTATATAAAACACATTATTATGTTTTATTCAATTTTATATAGAAAGCCTTCTCCTCCTCCAAAATTAATGATATATGTAGATGTTAGCTTAGTTTTCACTATCATTTTGCATTGTTTCATATCATTTGTCGTTTATTAATCCTCATTTAGATTAGTTTTGGTTCATTTTTACATTTTAGAGTTCTAGATAGATCGAGTAGTATATTTTCTGTTTTGAGTCTATTTTAGATGAATTGTAACATACTTTGAAGCATTAAGGACTTTGGGAGGAGATGCACTTTCATGCTATGGAGTTGGCTGAGTAAAACATGAAAAAATAAAGAAAAAGGACCCGGGATGATGGGACATCGGCCTCAACCTCGACCTGATGGACCCAACATGACAGACGGACGAATGTAGCCTTGTAGACGTACGGGACGTCCGGCTTCGTCCTGACGTGGAAGACCCGACCTGACAGATAGATGAATGTAACCTTGCGGACGTACGGGACGTCCGGCTTCGTCCTGACGTGGAAGATCCAACCAGACAGACGCATGGATGTGGACCTTACGAACATACAGGACGTCTGGCCTTGTCCCGACCCAGCCAACCCGACCTTAGACACGTTCGTCCGAAAGCTTGCAGACGCACGAGACGTCTAGCCTTGTCCCGACCTGAGGGACCCGACGTGCGGAACGTTCGTCCTAAAACTTGCAGGAAGCACGTACGTCGACCCCTAAACTGACCTCATGGACCCGACCTCGCGTGCACACATCCCACTTAAGTTACTTTGATCCGGTTTGTCCCGGGTCAACCCTAATCCGTTTTTAACATTAAAACCTAAATGTTAGAGTATTTTTAAGACAACTTTCATTCTATTTTGCATAGACACTCTTTTATTTTTGTATCCAGAAAAAGAATCTCATAGAAAGTTTTGAGAGGGAAAATAGTTAGCATATTTTTTATAACTTTTATATTATTAGTGCTGTTAAATTTATTTTTCTTTAATGAAAAAAAAAAGAAAAATTTTGGTTGCTACGACTATTCTCGTGTCAATCACTAATACAGCTACTAGTCAGAGCGACTATAATTTATGGTCTATGATCGTTGGTCTCTGGTTCCAACAACTACAAAAAAAAAACATGATTTGGTCTCCGTCACGGGCCCTAGTCGCTAACAAGAACATTTAGTCTCAAAAACGTAGCTAGATCTACTTTCCAATCTTAACTGAAGTGATCTTTCAAACCTTGCGATTCTCTGATAGATGAGATGCACGAGATATGATTCGATTTGGAGTATAACCTTTTTGTTTTGACGAACTCTCGAGCTATTTTTGATTTTGTTTGTTAGTATTCATTGTTTGTTTAGCCTAATCAAGTAATTGGTGAAGGGATTGGTGTCACAAGAGTGGATTAATCTTGAAATTCTGTTCGTATCTTAGAATTGTGTTTTTGTTTGTTTTTGCAATATTGATTAATTGTCATTCTCCTTAATGAATTGCTAAACTCTTGACTCATTACCTTATTTATTATCTTATACTATCAATATTTTAGTGTTTGAATTTGTCTCTCTTTATCTAATTTCATTAGTAATTTCATTTATCTTTGTGTTTTGCTTTTCTAGTTCTTGTTAGGAATAGACAAAAACCAAAATCATCATTGCTTTATATTAAGTTGGATTATCATGTCTTAGAATTACTAGTTCTAAAGTTTCTATAGATTTGATACTAAAGTGTATCACCCAAATAAGAAAAATTGTTTATTAATGATTACTAAGTTGACAATAATATATACATCTACATTTTCAACCATATATTGTAGAATCTCAAGAGAATGTACAAAAATATTCAACACACTTTGCAAAAGTATATATACGTCGCTGGATCTCCTACTTTCCAACCTTAAGTGAAGTGATATTTCGAACCCTGCGATTCTCTGACAGATGAGATGCAGGAGACATGACTCTGTTTGGAGTAGTACCCTTTTGTTTGGACGAATTCTCAAGCTGTTGTAAAGTGGATAAGACATCAGACATCTCCGGTCTCAACTTAGGTTCAGTATTAAGACACCTCAATGCGATATTGGCAGCTACATAAGCCTCTTTGTGAGGGTACTGTCCTCCAAGTTTTGTGTCCATTATTCTAAACACTTTTCTTCTATCCACCAAATAAGGTATTGCCCAATCTACCAGATCTCGTTCCACTCCTACTTTTGATTTGTCTAAGGTGGGACGTCCAGAGAGTAGTTCGAGCAACACAACACCAAAACTATACACATCACTCTTGGTGGTTAACCTGCCAGTTGCTATGTATTCCGGAGCTGCGTAGCCTTGTATACCTATAACTTGAGTTGTCACATGGGTTCTATCTCCTGTTGGTCCAGCTTTTGCCAATCCAAAATCAGATAGCTTTGCATTGAAATCCTGTATTTACAAGACAATTTCAAGATTTGAAGAAGCAATTCCAAAATCTATCCCAGATATATAAAATGAACAAACATAGATAGATGATGTACCACATCAAGGAGAATATTTGAGGCCTTAAAATCTCGGTATATGACTTTAGCATCGTGGAGGAAAGCAAGTCCTCTCGCTGCACTTATCGCAACTTTAATCCTTGTCTTCCAAGGAATTGGCTCTGCACCTCCTATACACACAAGCAAGATGATTCTCCAAGCTTGAATGCAACTCTAGCTCAACTCAAATCAATCTTTACTCACTTCGAAACAGATGATTCTCCAAGCTTCCTTTAGGCATGTATTCATATACCAAAAGTCGCTTCTCTCCTTCTAAACAATATCCAATCAGCTTAACAAGATACATATGATGAAGCCTCCCGAGATAATGAACTTCACTCTGCAAAGCCCACCAACACTTTTGTTAAATTGTTTGACTTCAAATTTTGGTTCTATAGATTAAGGATAATAATGAACATACCAACCACTTTTGTGCCCTTGAAACCCTTCTAACTTAAGTTTCTTGACTGCAACGACGATACCAGACCCAGGTTTCGAAGGTGACAACGAGTGTTCAGTGATCCAACCTTTATAAACATAACCAAAACCGCCTTCACCGATCATACTGCTGGGTTTAAAGTTTCTAGTAGCGGTTTTGAGGTCGTTGAATGTAAAGGCCTTTAGTGTTGGAGAAGGTAAAGATCCTTCACTTTTTGGTGTCTGAATTGACCATGATGAAGTAGTGAAGCTATCATAGCTGTAAGAAGGTATGGTTAGGCTTGAAAGTCGTGATGATTTAGGGGTTATTCTCGATGACCCTGTTATCAAATTTGAAACCAACAAAAGTTTAGACAAAAAGAATTAAAACAAACCTAGTATTCAAAAGGCCAAATTGAAGAAGAAAAGTGGGGTTTTGATTCTTACCTCCAAAAGTACTTTCTCTGTTATCTACTCTTGCAGAAGAACCCAAGCAATTTCCCATTAGAAAGATGAAGAAAACTGAAATCGAGGTCTTCTTTCAACAATAAGAGATGAATAAATGAATCTTTATGGATCTGAGAAGCTAAAGGAATAAAACAGAGAAAATTGTAAGAAGAAACAGAGGGTATGAAATAAATAAAATGATAAAGACAAAAGAAAAAAGGTTTGTATGATGATAAATCTTTGTCTGTCATTGTCGCTGGTCAATACCTAAAACGTGTGCACCACCCAACTCTACTTTGGTCTGCTGTACTTTTTTAGTTTGCATTTTTCTTCTTCCAAGTTATTAACTAATCCCACAGAAATTTCTAGCAAATTCACTAATTCCAAAAAATTTATGTCAAAATCAACTTTTTCATAATCATTATAATTAGCTATATGATGAGCCTTCAACATTTGCTAAAACTGTTCAAAACTTTAGACACCCATAAATTTTTATCATTAAAAACGTTTTTACTAACCAAGAAAACACAAGATTAATTTTCAAAAACTGTTTTTTCAATAATAATTGGATCGATAAACCCCGTTTCATCGCCAAAATTTTTGAATTAATGTTAAGTGGGATTCAAATTCACCAAATAATGTTAAAACAGATCAGGGTAAGCTAACTGAATCATCTGTTTCTTCTTGGCAGATTAATTTTCATAAACTTAATATTACAAAACAAATCTTCTGCCCATTTTAACAACCAACATACACACTATTGATTAATGAATGTATATGGTTTTTGGATGGATTCAATTACAACCTACGGTTCTGCATTCATAATATAATAAGTTAAAAGACGCATTATTGCTTTTCTTCCAAACAATAGATTTAGTAGGGGTGGGTATCCGGTTCGGGTTTTTCGGGTTAATCGGGTCGAACCGACTAACTCGGGTTTTGGAAACCGAATAAATTCGAATAGTAAATCAATTGGTCATATGTGTAATTGTAATCGGTTATCAGGTCGGTTCGGTTCAGTATTCAAAAATCGAATGAACCGAAATCAATTTGAAAAGTCAACAATTTTATTTTCTTTGACTTTACTTTACCAAATAGGCAAATACGAAACCTAACCTAAACTCGGCTCTTCACTTTTGTCTCTCTGTCTCACGCGTCGCGAGTTCTCCTTCTCCGCCTCTCTTCTGAGTATCGAGTCTTCTTGTCGTGAACGGAACAGATGCTTTGTCATTAGAGTATGAGAACCTTAAGAGATTCGAAGGACCTGCTCGTGATGTTGACTTAGGAACAAATTCTACGAGTGCACACACTTTGGAACGAAGCTTTGTCTTTCTTTTTCTTCAAATCCCAAATCAGAGTTCCTTGAGGTACGACTCTTAATAGATTCTTACATCCGTGGTTTTTGGGTCAAACGAAAGTTTGAAGATTTGAGGAAGAATGAAGGAAGTGTGTCAATGTTTAAAATTAGTTATGTTATCTTCGCAAAATTTTAATATACTTCCTTGATTGTTTATGAATTTTGAAGTGCCTAAAGTTTGAATTTTTTCTTTCCAATTGCAGCCCAAATATATTCTTCTCAAGCAACAAGCAACAAATCTGCATACATTTTCCTCCTCTTTGCTAAGGTATTACTACATTTTCAATACACTTCCTTGATTAATTATCAACTATAAGCCTTACAATGTGTTTTGAATGCAATTGCAGATGTTTAGAAATAAGACCTTATGTATTAGCATATTATGTATTATACGAATTTGTTTTTCTGTGTATTTTTAATACCAAGATTAGTAAGTGTCATATCGTACCATGAGATTGTTTACTTAATTATTTGGTTGAATATATATTCTAATATATATATACAATTATACATGTTATCATCACTGACTATAAGAAGAAAGAAGTTGTATTGCATATGTTATGTAGAACACATTTATGTATATAGCTTTATCTGTTATAGAGTTTGCCTAAAGCTGAAGCTGCATTGGTTAATGGTTATGTGGCTGGTTACAAATGCTTGTATAGTTGTTTTGACTTCTCTGAATTTGTCTGCAGACTTAGTGCACTGCTTTGGTTGAATACTCTTTGTTTTCAGGTATTGTTGCAGAGACAGAATTGTAAAGTTTATGAAGAAGAAGGGCAGTCCTAGCATCCACAACATCACTACAAAAGAGGAAGGTGAGCGTGTTTTGTCGTTCTTGGTTTTCTCAGCTCCTTAGTTGTTCCTATATGTTCCTCGTTGTATAGAACTCTGATTGTGGGATTTATGCTTCATAAAGTTCCAAAATTTATAGCTCCGAGATGTTGTGCGAGACATAATGTCTCTAGAATTTGCTGTATTTTGTACTTGTGTTATCTAATTCGGTTTGTTCGGTTTTGGAGTATCTAGTTCGGTTTTTGATTATCTAATTCGGTTTGTTCGGTTTTGGATTATCTAATTCGGTTTGTTCGGTTTTGGATGATCTAATTCGGTTTGTTTGGTTTTGGATGATCTAATTCGGTTTGTTCGGTTTTAACATAGGATTCAAATTTTTTTAGTTTTCTTAAGTTTAATTCGGGTTCAATTCGGTTTAACCACAAATTTTGGTTAAAACCGAGAACCGAATAACCCGAACCGAATAAAGATTTGGTTCAATTCGGCTAAAATTACAAATTTTGAATAACCCGATAAACCGATTTAACCGATTAACCCGACCCGCTTAAACCGATTAAACCGAACACCCACCCCTAAGATTTAGTCTAAGTTGTCCATCATGCAAGTTTTCTGAGTCAAACCATGTTTTTTTTCCAAAAGTCAAAAGTCATTTTTTTGTTTAAAAGTCAAAAGTCATTTTTTTGTTTAAAATAGGGCTGTTATGGAGGAATATCCGGCCTAATTTGGCCTATCCGTATCCGGCGGATAGTAAAATCCGTTATCCGTATCCGAAAGGGTCGGATATCCGTTTTTTTTTTTTTAATATATATTTCCTAAATGGGCCGGATATCCGCTCCGTATCCGGCCTATTATTTCATCATATCCGTATACGTATCTGTATCCGGCGGATAATAAAATCTATTATCCATATCCGTATCCGTTTAGTCCGGATATCCGTGTTACAGATTAAAATTCGGATACGGATACGGATATCCGGCGGATAACGGATAATGATTAACAGCCCTAGTTTAAAAGTCAAAAGTCATTTTTTTCATCATTAATATTATTAATTCAAAATAAAGGACCAAAGTTATAAGATACAAATATCAGTAGAATAGCATGAATTTCCCGAAAAAGAAACGTTGAAGAAAGTCACCAGAAAAAACCAAACAATCCCCGGGAGAGTACACCTAACAAAAGGGAGAATTTATTAAATACTAGGACCAAAAATCATTTAGTAAGAAAAAAAAACTAGACTTGAAAGTTACACTTCAACCCGACAAGGCAATGTCACCACGAAACAAGCAAACATAAACATAGACGACTTAACCTCCTATAGTGAATAAATGCATCTCACGATTAAAAAACCTAGGCTGCTGAAAAGGAAGGAGATGAGACATAATATCTTCTGATAATGGCAGAGACCCAAAGGATCGTCACGAGCAACGTCTGAAACTCGTTGAAGCCGTCGCAAACCCAATGAAAAAGACCTCGAACAAGTCTTCTAAATGCAAACAAGGAGCGAAACCTTCTGTAACTAGTAAAAGCCAAACACCGGAAAGAACAACTTCAGAACGAACCCAGCAAAGAAAAGAGAGCCCAGCCAAAGGAAGTAACTAAGCGAGAACTAGAAAATCACTTCCTAACTAAATCAAAACCAGTCAAAACCCAACCTATTTGGGAGCTAATAAGACATACTTATAATATATTTATAACAACCTCTTCCGATCCAATCATCCGGCAATCCAGTGATCGTTTTGTCAAGGAAAATTCTGGTGACAGCGTCAATACACCGGACCAAGCACCACCAGACCTCCAACAGCCTTGCAAAAGGAAAGATTTCCAACTTTTAACAACTCCAGCAGTCACTAACCAAGGTTGGGAGCAGCTACACCACTGGAGGTCAGATCTGAAGTTTCGGCGATCCGGCCAATCAAAACAACAAGATCCGACAGATCTAAAACGTTGAAGCATATCAGACATAGATTTTTACTGTGATATCTTCAACAAACAGAAGAAGGAGGTCACCACTCACACATAAATGCACTATCGTAACCATGCCAGAGGTGATGTGGTGAAGATGATTGGAGTGACGTAAAAGTGCTTGAAAGGAGCGTCGAGGAGAGGAGAGGAACCAGGTGATTGGGAGAAGGTAGAGGCGGATGAGAAATGTCCTTTTCCGACGATAGTAAGATGGCAAAACTGCTAGAAAAGGAGATCGTGACCTGAATTTGAGCTCTGTAAAAAAAAGACAAGAGAAACGAGTTTTAAGAGGGAGAACATTTTTAGTTATTAGTAAAACAAGTCAAACGTCATTTAATCGATGAATTTGTAGAAAAAGCTCAAAAGCCTTATTTTACGCTTTTTTTATAAAGATGAAAGGTGTCGTTTATCTATCCTACTGGGCTTTAAAAATGGCTCATCTATTAGTGAATATTTTACGAGCCCATCACTTTGAACACAGTGGTACAAAAAGGGTTTTGTTCCTATTTTTATTTTTAGCCAATACTGAATAGCTTGTTGCATATTTTATGTAAGATAAATAAATATAAATATTCGAAAACAATTCTAGTTACAAATTGTGGTTAATTATAAGAAATTTTTTGATTATTAGTAGGAGTTACACTTCAAATTTAAGGGTGGAAGTTGAAATACTTAATAATTGATACATAATATATATATATATATATATATATATATATATATATAATTTTAATACTTTTTGTTAACATAAATTTATAAGAATTTTTTCACTTACAAAAAAAGCTGGTTCAACTCACAAATCCAGTGTCTTTTCAACCAAAAGTTGGTAATATTGCTACACAAAGGATAATCACAGTTTTATGCTACATCAATTCTGTGTTTAATATTAGTGTTTTCGATTTTCCATTACAATCGTTCAGCTTGACTCTTCTCTTGTCTTTTTCATCTTTTCTTTTAGACATCTGTAGAAATCGATCTGTAACTAAAATTCAACTCATCTCTAAAATTTTCTACTCATATGTAGTAGGATAAAGTCGAACTCCAAATACATGAATCATTAGCTATACATGTAACAATCAGACGGAAAAGAACTCAGCTGATAACCGTAAACTCTACAATATTCTTTATTTTTGTACATTAAAAATTTTTTAAGCGTTTGGAATAAAAGAATTTTTTCTCCTTTAAAAAAACAATCTTTTATGGGAATGATTTCCCGGTTACTATGCATATAAATTTGTATTACAGAATATCTTTTAGCAAAAATAAACTCATCAAAGTTATACACATATGTGTGTCCAGCTGTTAATCACACATATGAGTAACAAATCAAAAAAATTCAAACGAAGTCGTTCCTAAGAAGAAGTCATACAGTTTTTTTTGTCAAATATATTCAAAACCATATTATGATAATCAGAAGAATAACTGATATTGCTATGCGTACATTCCGGAAATATATTTCTTCATTTATCCGATAAATATGATAAAACGGAATTTGAGTCATAAAATGCCTGAGTTTATGGTCGAAGCCATTTGAAGGGAATCAAATTTTGTATGCATTCACGTTAATTTATGATATGAATTTATATAATTAACATTTAATACTCTTTCACTCGAGCCAATCAAGCCGGATTGAGAGTTCAAATGTCACATCAAAGAAATTTACATATACGTGTTCAGTTTTATATACACATATATGAATGCATCTATCAATCTAAAGCATTAGTCTCGAGTCTTGACCTTGGTTTTGGCAATAGAATTTATGATTTCCATTTCTTTTTAATAATTGGATCAACAAAATTTGATCTATAACTTAAAGTTCACCCTTTAAAATTTTCTCTTTAATCTATTAGTGTAGTAGGAAGAAATCAAACTCCGATGTCCTGAATCATTAACTACATCATCCTAACCACTAGATAAAAATAACTCGACAATTTATATTTTCTATTTACTGGGTCATATTGATCTCTCACGAAAGTCTGTCCCAAAGTCCAACTTGAATTTTGGTATAATTATAATATTATATAATGGCTTTGAAAATTCGTTGACCAAGCGAAGATTAAAGTGATTACAAGTTTGCAACCACCAAATTAGGAGCCGTTTTCAATCTAGTTTCTATTTTTTGTTTTTTTAAAAATTATTTTTTAGCTAATCATAATTTTTAGAAAATGGTGTTTATGTTATACCAAATTTTCTAGTTTTTGAAAATAAAATCTAATTTAAAAACTAAGATCAAAATCTAAAATTTAAAACTAAAATCTAAAATTCAAAAACTAAAAACCAAAAACTAGTGCATGTAAATATGTGTTTATATACATAAAATATCCAAAATTCGACCGTTGACAAAATAGATTAAAAAATAATTAAGAGAGTATAAATATATATGTGGCAACGTGAAATGGCAACGAAAGATCGTTTGCTAACACTTAAACAAAGTCCAAAACATCTATCGAACCACTATCCTTCATGCAATTGCCACTCACATGCATCCCATCTCTCTTTTTCTCTTTTTCCCTTTTATCATAATATTTTATTAACACTAATAAAAAGAAAATAATTATAATTCATGCTTACATATGATATATCATCTTTTATTTTTGTTAAATATATTATATATAGTTATAGATATTTTATTTTGCTCATAGTTTCGTTGGAACTTACAGCATACTAGCTAGCTACATTTATGCCCACATTTTTATATTTCCCACTATAATCTGTGTATCGAATGAAATAAAAATAAATTATCTTTTAGTATTAAAGTTCGTGTATTCGAAAGTTGTTATTATTGAGGAAATATGAGATACCTACCTAAATGTCTAACAGTATAAATATAAGTTTTCTGCAACAATGACCATTTTTGCAACTTTACCAATTATTTTTAAAATATAAACTAATATCAAAAATCATAAATAATCTACAAGATAATTTTTATATGTATTTTGAAAAAGTGTTAAGATTACATATATATATATATATATATATATATATGTAATTTCAAGTTTTTTAAAAACAAAATTTGAACTCCTCTTTGCGAAGGTTCGATTTAAGATGTTTATATAATATTTTATAAAAAAAGTTGATGATGATGGTAGGTTATATTACGTATATTTTGTGAATTTGCATGCTTTATTTGCATTATTCTAAGATAAATAATAAAATTGGCGACACCAAGAACTCTATGTATATATGCATGTTAACAAATACAAATTTTGAATAAATGTTAAATGTAAGAAAAAAATGGTAAAACTAATTAGAAAATTGATGGATGTAAGTTTAATGTAGCTACTAGACAACATGTGGTGAGCTTATCTACTTTTTTTAGTTGATATTCTTCGTCTGGGGTATTGTTCCAATGGAAGTGAGTAGTTAATAAGGGAATTGAAGCAGCAAGCACATGGCCACATAGCCAGCTCTTCTTTTTACCAGTAATTCTTTGTTTTGTTGTAGCTACACACTACAATTATATTATCTTTAATTATAACTATAGTTGAGAATACATGTTGGTAGATACACTGTCACCAAAAATCCCAAAATTAAATAAAATAAATAATAAATTTATAAAGAGATTATAAAAGAATTAAAAGAGGAATTATTATCCAGCAAAGCTGCGAAAGATTTGATTAAGGAAATGCACATGATCCCATAAAGATTCTTGCATTAATTAATGCATAATTGTACATTTTACAAACTTGATTTCTCTCTCTTATCGTTTTACCATCAAATTTAAAATATTTCGATCATATTCAAATTTTTTTTCTATCGTCCAAATAACATTAAAACTAATGTGGAATACAACAAATTCGAATGAATACATAAAGCGGAAAACAAAATTTCTCAGAAAATTATGTCCACAAGAGGAACTAAAAAGAAAATCCTGATATAATTAGACTATGACACTTTAAAATGGAAACCTGAAAACCTATTATCTTGAATCTGACGATCAATACCACCAGCGACAAAACGAAATTCAAACTGATAGTGGAATCTCCTATAGCAAATATGAATATTTCATAATTGAAGAAATAGCTGCTATACCGTCAAAAAAGAATCAAGAGCCAATATTGCACGAAGCCACAAAAATAAGCCAAGCAAAGCTGAACACGAAACTCAACAAACTATAAGGCAGAAAGGACAAGAGAACCAGGTAGGTCTGGGCATTCGGCCATTAAATCGGTTCCGGGTAATATTTATTCGAGTCCGGAATTTTCAAATATGAAACTTTTATACTCATTTAAGAACTGCATATATTTTGGATCAGTTCCGGGTCGGTTCAGGTCCATATTTTGTGTACTTATTTAAGAACTAAATACAATTCGGTTTGGTTCCGATACCGATTTTTATTCGATTCGGGTATAAATATTAGATAAATTTTTACAATTCCACTGTATATTCGAATATTTCATACTCCAAAATATAAATATTTTCTCAAAAAATATTCGAATACCGAAAAAATGCCTAAATACTTAAATTTTTTTCAAAATATTATCCTAAAATTCCATATGTGTTTACGTATATTTGGGTTCAATCGGGTACCCATTAAGATATCGGTTCAATTCCAGGTATTATCTGATACCCACGAGTATAAGCAAAAAGGATTTACTGGATATTTTTTTCGGTTCCATATACTACCCGATACCTATTATTTCGAATCAGTTTTAGTTCGGGTTTTTGGTTCTGAATATTTTATCCAGATCTAGAATCAAGATACTATTCTTCCGAATATAACAAGATCAGAAAACACAGCCGACCAATTGAAACATTTATAAAACCTATAAAAGATCAGACCACATATCATAGTCAATTTTGAATAGCGACTAATAATTATAGCAACTTAAAATGTATTAAAAAAATTATTATGTCAAACAACGTCATGATATTTATTGGACGCTTACGTTATCAAAGTCATCTAAATTAGTTTTAGAGTTGTAACCTTTGTATACGTAACATGTCAGAGATATTTTTGTTCAATGTGATCCTTGATTACAAGAAAACGTTGTGATCTCCTAAAAATATAACCACCAAAGATGATTTGTACGAACAAAGTGTCGTGTCAATATAATTACGCTTCTGATCATAATTGATGGATTTGACTCCTGAATTCTGTCAACTCACCCTTCTTCTCCATGTGATCAAAGTGTAGAATTTAAGATCTCAAGTAAAACAAAAATTATAAAAAAATAATTTTTTTTATTAATTTAAAAAAATTTCTCAAAACTTAAACTCTCAATCTTAAATTTTTATTACAGTTAAGAAAATTATATTTTAAATAATTTCAAAAATATCTCGAGTTTATCTAATCTAACCACCTAACTTGCTCAACAAATAATTGATGTTAAGCTTAAACTAACATTCTCCCCTCTAAGCTTAATATCGATTTCTACTATGTCTTTAACACTAATGAATTCTCTCATTTCCTTGAACTTGATCATTCCAAGAGCCTTAGTTAGAATGTTCGCCTTTTGCTTGTTCCCGAGAACATGTTCAACTTCTATTTGACCATTCTCAATACATTCTCTTATGAAGTGATATCTTGTATGAATATGCTTGTTTCTTCCATGGAAAACCGAGTTTTTAGTAAGTGCAATAGCCGATTTATTGTCAATGTATATTGTTGTCTTCTCACTTGTCAAACCCGTTACCTCACTAA
This sequence comes from Lepidium didymum, assembly GCA_963920545.1. NCBI lineage: Eukaryota > Viridiplantae > Streptophyta > Magnoliopsida > Brassicales > Brassicaceae > Lepidium > Lepidium didymum. Next base: position 14,531,778 of record OY986982.1, read on the forward strand.
GTAACTCTTGAAGCCAAATCGCTTGTCTAGCCGCTTCTGTACCTGCCACAAACTCGGCTTCACATGATGACAACGCTACGATATCTTGTTTTTGAGAACACCAAGTGATCAGACTATCTCTGAGGTAGAAGATGTGCCCGGTAGTACTCCTACCATCATCGGGATCAACATTATAGATACTATCACTAAAACCAACGAGTCTTGGCACCTTTGTTGATGATCTAGTGAACACCAAACCAAATGTAGTTGTTCCCTTTAAGTATCGTAAACATTGTTTCATTGCAGCTCCATGAGATTCTCTTGGACTTTGTATATAATGTCTCAAAACTCCCACATTATATGCCAAATCCGGACGAGTATGCAACAAATATCGTAGACATCCCATGTTCTTTCTATAATTTGTAGCATCAATCTCTTTCTCCTCTTCCGATTTTGACAACTTGAGACCCGAGTCCATCAGTGTATGAACCAAGTTGCAATCACTCATACCTGGTTCTTCTAGTATCTTTTGAGCATAGCATTTTTGGTTCAATGTTATTCCTCCGACGTGTTGACATACTTCTATCCCAAGATAGTATGTTAACTTTCCTAAATCACTCATTTTGAACTTTGATGACATCTTTAGCTTGAACTCATCGATCACCCTTTTACTTGAACCCGTGACAAAAAGATCATCTACATATACGGCTATAAGTAGAGTTTCTTGTGTCAATACCTTTCTATAGACCGATGGCTCTTTGGTGCATTGTTCAAACTTTAGTTCTTTAAGAACTTGATTAAGCTTGATATTCCAAGCTCTTGGTGCTTGCTTCAACCTATACAAAGCCTTTTTGAGCTTATAGACTTTGTGTTCACTTCCTTTTACCTCAAACCCTTCTGGTTGTGACACATAAACCGTTTCCTTTAGCTCTCCATTAAGAAACGCAGTTTTAACATCGAGATGATAGATTTCCCAACCATAAGATGCAGCTAGATTTACTAGGAGTGGGATTGTTTCCAATCTAGCAACTGTAGCGAACACGTCTTTATAGTCTATACCATGTCGTTGCACATACCATTTTGCAACAAGCCTCGCTTTATACTTCCTTATGCTTCCATCGACATTTCTTTTGATCTTAATGACCCACTTAAGTCCAATAGCTTTGGTACCCTCGGGAAGATCTTCGTGATCCCAAGTCTCGTTCTTAACGATAGACGAGATTTTATCTTCACACGCTAGTACCCATACCTTCAATTCCTTAGCTTCCGAAAAATTCCTTGGTTCATCATTTCAACATAATAATAACCTTTCTCCTTCTTCCTCCGCAATCAAGACATAGTCTTCTAGATACTTTGGATTTGTCACTTGTCTTTGTGACCTTCGTACGTTTGGAGAAGATCCGTTGTCGATGTCTAAATTTTCGGACTCATCATCAAGAATCTCGTCGGGCTCATCTTCAAGATTCGTTTGATCATTGCTTGTGTGTGAAGCCTCCGTACTCTCTTGACTATTACTTGTGTGAAAAGCTTCCTTTCTTTGTGAGTTTCTAACGGCAACTTCTCTTGTTTCTTGACTCTCGTGATTCTCAACAGTTTCGATCTCAAAAGTGAATCATTCTCTTGACTCGTGGTTGTATCATTACTATTCCAATTCCAACCTTTTTTGTCTCATCAAAGATGACATCTTGACTCACGATGATTCTCTGAGTTGGTGGATTAAGCAAACAATATGCTTTAGATCCCTGCTCAGTTCCGAGATGAACAAGCATTCGTGATCGATCATCCAATTTCCGCAAGTGTGGTATCTCGATTTTAGCATAGCTAATACACCCAAAAACATGAACATGACTAATGTTTGGCGTTTTTCTTCTCAACATCTAAGATGGTGTTTTTCCTTTTAGAGCTCTAGTAGAGATCCAATTAATAAGATATGTTGAATGCCTTACCGCTTCTCCCCACATGTAGTTTGGAACACACATATGCTTCATGATACTCCTAGACATCTCCATAAGTTTTCCATTTCTTCTCTCCACCACTCCGTTTTGTTGTGGAGTATATGGTGCCGTTAGATGTCTCTTAATCCTGTTTTTCTCACAAAACAAATCAAACTCTTTTGACACAAACTCTCCTCCTCTATCCGTTTGAAACACTTGTATCTTCTCTTTTGTTTCTAGCTCCACAATATCCTTAAATCTCTTGAATTTATTGAATGCTTCACCTTTCTCCTTCAATAAACCCATCCACATATATCTACTTCGATCATCAATAAACACAAAAATGTACCTATTACCCGCAACCGTTGATGGTGTTATTGGTCCACAAAGAACTCCATGAATAAGCTCGATATGAGGTAGCTTGTGGAAAAAACTATCTTGTTTGCTTTCCAAGTAAGCAAGATCCACAAATTTCCTTGTCAATACTCATCCTTGGAAGACCTTTAACAAACTCTTCATTAACCATATTCCTCACTGTATCGAGATTCACATGTCCCAATCTCGAATGTCATCTATTAGACTCACTTAGTTTAGTTATATGCAATTGTGTGATAGCCTTTACATCCTTAAGTACCTTGTACAAGCAATTCTTGCTTCTTTTTGCATTAATAATGGCCTTCCTTCTTGATCATGCATAATTAGGTTATCTCCTCTCAACCTAATGTCACAACCTTCCTTCATCGCTTGTCCAAGACTTATTATGTTGCTCTTCAAATCAGGAATAAAATACACGTATTTCATCACCTTTTCAATTCCGTTTTGATAAAAAAAAAGAGATCGAACCTTTTCCTTTTATGTCAATCCGTGAATCATCACCAAATCTCACCTTCCCGGTGATGATTTCATCCAGTTTGGTAAAATACCTCATATCTCCGGTCATGTGATTGCTAGCTCCATTATCAAGATACCAAATGTTTCCCTCTTCATTGTTTGTCTCGAATTTACTTGGTATGCAATTATCTTCATTCAAGAACACAATATCGGGAAGCAATAAGTCATCTCTTTCTTGTGTTTCTTGTTTGTTTTCATCCTCTTGTGCTTCTTGAAGCTTAAGCAACCGATCTGGACACTTTGATGCAAAGTGTTCGTACTTGTCACAATGATAACAAATTACTTTAGAGATATCGAAATCTCCATTGCCTCTTCCACAACTTCTTCCTCTAGAATTTGATCGACCTCCTGATGCGGCCATCTACACCACACCAAGCCGGATCGCGGACAGCCGATCCGTTCCATTCATACCAAATGAGATCATGACAAGGGGCAAGGCTCAAAAACTTAAAGGGAAGATCCAGACTTTCATCCACAAGCTACGGGAACAAGAAGAAGAAGTGGATCGCAGCAGCCACCCCGCGACCGAGCTAGAACCCGCGACCATACAACACGCGTTGGCCCACACCTCGGACTTAACACACTTAAGGTCTCGGACATGCAGCCTTGGGGACAAGGTCTTGTGTGTTCTCACAATCCATCCGTGAGAACACAACCAAAAAGACCTTGGATTATTAGAGTACTCTTTCCCTACCCCTAGTTCACCGTGTTGGGATCTAGGGAAGGGTTTTAACGAGGCTTGAACATCTAAGGCATCACATCTCTTATTCCACTTAAGACTCACTTGGAAACATTGGAGTGACAAGTATGATCTTAAGGAGATGTGATTCTATCTAGGAAAACACTCTACCATTTTTTCCTTTGTTTATTTTCGGTCTTTGTTGATTTTACTTTGTGACCGTTGGGAGCTTTGTTGACCAAAGGGTTGACTAGGGCAATCCCTTGGGTTTTCTTGTAGCCTATTTAAAGGCAAACACTCTTTTATTCAAGGGTAACCATTTAAGAAAAGACTTGAAACAAGGCCACCGCCTTCCTTCCTATCTATTGAGTTTTCCTCTAGATTGGGTCCTCCTTGAAGCTAGATTGAGTGTGTCTCTCTTCTTCCAGGCCGAGGCTGTATCAAGGGCTTACCACCCCCCTTGTGGTTCGCTTCATCACTCCTCCATCTATCTCATATTCGCACGCTCAAATCTATCACCAACACCATCGGATTTCAAGAGATTGAACCACATCTCTCTTGAGTCCTCCTTCCGCCATCACCGTCATCTTCTACACGGATCCAAGGGCTCAAGCTCGGACCTTGGATCATATCATTTTGGTATCAGAGCCAAAACATCCTAAAGGTTGCATCTTTCCTCACTAAAGCTTCCACCTTTCTCTCATTGTCGGATTTTTGCTAGTTCTTGATAAAACTTGAACCTTTGAGCTTGTTTGAGTGCTGAATCTAGCTAGGGTGTTTAGCTTTGCTTGCTGAGGTTGTTTACTCTTGATTTAAGGTTAATAGGTCTAGAAATTTTGAGTTTCAAGCTGCTAAAGACTCAAAATTTCCGTCTAAAACTTGCTCCGTTAAAGCCATTTGCTAGCTTAGGCCAATTTGTGAACTTGAGATGTGCTTGCTGTTATTGTTATTCATGTTAGCTAGGTTGTTTCCTCTGGTTTTTAGCAGCTTAAACCGCCATCGTTGAAGCTCTCTCCAAAGAGAGGGCCTTTGTGCAATTTTGTAAAAAGTGGTGTGGACCACTTTGTACTAGTTTGTCTTCTTGTGAGTGCTGGCAAAACCAAGTGGTCCTGCCTTGGTGGCGCCCAAAATTTGAATTGTTACTGCAGTAACTCCCTCTTGCTTGTGGTTAAAACCCTTAGGCCCCTAAAATTTATCCGCACCCTATCATTTTAATCCCGCGGAAGCTTATTATCCATAATTTGTACGGACCGCACTAAGATTGTTTTGAACTTTCTTTCTTTGCAAGGTACGTGTGATGGCCGAACCACCAGACCTCTCAGCCCTCCTCACGGGCATTCAAGCCCAACTCCAACAGCTTGGAGAACGCCTAGGCCGAGTCGAACAGCCGCGACCACAAGCACCTCCACCAAACGTTGATCCGGGCGTTGAGGGGCTATCCGAGGAAGATTACTTCCAGCCTCCTCCTTTTAGGAGATCAAGGCCAAGAGAAGGTCGAAATCATGATGAAAGAGGACAACGAGGCCAGCCCCGAGCTCTCTCACCTCACTTGCGGATCACACCACCAACCTTTGCGGGTAAAGTGGATCCGGAAGCTTACCTTGATTGGGAGCGTAGGATGGATCACATCTTTGAAGTCTACGGCTATGAAGAGCCCAGAAAGGTGTCCTACGCAGCCGCACAACTCACTGATCACGCCCTAACCTGGTGGGATAGAGATGCGGCCAAGAGAAGAAGAAATGGCGTTGTTCCGGTCCAATCGTGGGAGATCATGAAGTTCATGATGAAGGCTAGATATGTACCTCCCCTTTACCACCGAGAGCTCCAAAAGAAGTTTAGAAAACTTGTGCAAGGCAGTAAGAGCGTAGAGGAATACTATGAGGAGTTTGAACACTTAAGGAACCGTCTCAACTTGGAAGACACGAAAGAGACTCTCATGGCTCAATTCCTTGACGGTCTTCAAGATCGGATCGCACATAAGGTGGAGATGCACACCTACAGCGACTTCAACGAGCTCCTCCACCTAGCTATTCAGGTTGAGGGTCACATCAAGAAGAAGTCCAGGACCAGACCACTCACCAATTCTCCATGGAAGGCTCAAGCCTCCGGTTCAAACCCGAACCCTCCTAAGTACCAAGATAGGGGTAAAGGAGTGGCCAATGAAACTCGGGTTCCTTTTAAGCCCCGAGAGCCTACCACTGAGACTAGAGCTGACCCAAGAGGAGCCTCCACGATCCAAAAGACTCGAGACATCATGTGCTACAAGTGTAGAGGCCGCGGCCACTACGCTAGAGAGTGTCCCAATCCGAGAGCCATGATCATCACTTCCGCCGGTGAATATGAGTCTCAAGACGAGATGGAACATCAAGAGGAGGAAGTTGATGCCGAGGAAGAGATTGAGTATCCGGATGTAGGTGACATCTTAGTCACCATGAGGGCTTTAAGTGCAACGCAAGGACCGGATGAGACCGCTCAACGTGAGAACATCTTTCATACAAGATGTACGGTAAGAGGAAAGGTTTGCTCTCTTATCATTGATGGTGGCTCTTGCACTAATGTGGCTAGCTCATACATGGTAGAAAAATTACAGCTAGACACCACTAAACATCCGCATCCATATAAACTTAGGTGGCTAAATGATAAAACCGAATTAAAAATTAATGAACAAGTCAAGATATCATTTAGTATTGGAAAGTATTGTGATGAAGTGTTGTGTGATGTTGTTCCTATGCAAGCTACTCATATTTTGTTAGGTCGGCCATGGCAATTTGATAGGGAAGTTGTGCATGATGGTAGAACTAATAGGTACTCATTGATGCATGATAAAAGACGGATTAGTTTAGCGCCTTTGTTGCCTTCTCAAGTCCGTGAAATGCAATTGAAGTTGTCTAAGGAGAAGTGTAGTTCTAAGCCTAATTTCCTCATTACTTCTAGTAATATTAGGAAAGCAATTCATGATCCTACTTGTCATGTGGTATTAATAGTCTACAAAGAACTTTTGAGTGTAGGTGAATCCGAGATCACATTGCCAAAGGAAGTGCAACAAGTCCTTGATCGATTTAAGGAAGTGTTTCCGGAAGAGCTACCGCCGGGGCTGCCTCCTCAAAGGGGTATTGAACACCAAATAGACTTCATTCCCGGGGCGCAACTACCTAATCGACCAGCCTATAGGGTAAATCCAAACGAAGCCAAGGAGCTCGAGAAACAAGTCCGAGACTTGATGGATAAGGGATATGTGCGGGAAAGCTTGAGCCCTTGTGCCGTTCCGGTCTTGTTGGTACCTAAGAAAGATGGTACATACCGAATGTGTGTGGATTGCCGAGCCATCAACAACATCACTATCAAATATAGGCATCCCATACCGCGGCTAGACGACATGTTGGACGAGCTAAGTGGAGCGACCCTCTTCTCCAAAATTGATCTCAAGAGTGGATACCACCAAGTACGCATGAAAGAAGGAGATGAGTGGAAGACCGCTTTCAAAACCAAGCATGGCCTATACGAATGGCTTGTGATGCCTTTCGGCCTCACCAATGCACCGAGTACCTTCATGAGGCTCATGAACCATATCCTTCGACCATATATAAGTAAATTCGTAGTAGTTTACTTTGATGATATATTGATCTATAGTACTTGCTTGGTTGATCATGTGGAACATTTAGGACTAGTCTTAGAAACGCTTAGGTTGGAAGGTCTATATGCGAATCTTAAGAAGTGTACGTTTTGTGCTAGTGAGCTTGTTTTTCTTGGCTTTGTGGTTAGCTCACAGGGACTTCGAGTGGACTTAGAAAAGATTGAAGCCATTAGGGGCTGGCCTAGACCCACTAACATCAGCCAAGTTCGGAGCTTCCACGGCTTAGCAAGTTTCTACCGCCGGTTTGTTAAAGATTTCAGCACATTGGCCGCACCTTTGACATCGGTGATCAAGAAGAGTGTTGGCTTTGAGTGGGGAGAAGCTCAAGAGAGGTCATTCTTAGACCTCAAGTACCACCTCACACATGCTCCCATACTCGTCTTGCCAGATTTCAACAAGACTTTTGAAGTGGAATGTGATGCCTCCGGTGTAGGTATTGGTGCTGTTTTGACTCAAGGAGGCAAGCCGGTTGCATACTTTAGTGAGAAGCTAAGTGGGGCTTCTCTCAACTACCCCACTTATGACAAGGAACTCTATGCCTTGGTGCGGGCAATGCAAACATGGCAGCACTACCTCTTGTCCAAAGAATGTGTCATCCATACCGATCACGAGACACTACAACATCTAAGGGGTCAAACCACTTTGAAGAAACGCCATGCTAAGTGGCTGGAGTTCATAGAGACCTTCCCTTATGTCATCAAGTACAAGAAAGGCAAAGAAAACGTGGTGGCCGATGCACTTTCTAGGAGACATACGCTTATCACCACCATGGAATCGAAGATGCTTGGGTTTGAGTCACTTAAGAGTTTATATGAAGAAGACCCAGACTTGAAGGATGCGTTTACAGGACATGGAGCCAATTCTTACACTAAGTTTTACATCCATGATGGCTTCCTATTCAAGGACAAGCGGCTATGCATCCCCCAAAGCTCAATAAGGGAGTTGTTGGTCAAAGAGGCTCACGGTGGAGGATTAATGGGACACTTTGGTGTTGAGAAGACGTTAAGTGTGTTGAAGGAACATTTTTATTGGCCAAGGATGAAAAAAATGGTGGTAACTCATTGTGATCGATGCGTGGTTTGCAAAAGGGCCAAGTCTAAGGTTCACCCGCACGGGTTATACCTTCCATTGCCGATTCCTACATTACCTTGGGTGGACATCTCTATGGACTTCGTTTTGGGGCTGCCTAAGGTACATCATAAGGACTCAATCTTTGTGGTGGTTGATAGGTTTTCCAAGATGGCTCACTTCATCCCATGCGCCAAGACTAATGACGCATCACAAACCGCCACTCTATTCTTCAAGGAAGTGGTGCGGCTTCATGGCATTCCTAGAACCATCGTCTCCGACCGGGACACAAAATTCTTATCACACTTTTGGAGAACCTTGTGGAAGAAACTAGGGACTAAATTGCTGTTCTCTACCACATGTCATCCTCAAACGGACGGCCAAACCGAAGTAGTCAACCGCACACTTGGAGCTCTTCTCCGATCTACGATTGGCAGCAACTTGAACAATTGGGTTGAGTGTCTTCCCCTTGTGGAGTTCGCATATAACTCGGCTAGACACTCGACAACTAAGCTATCACCTTTTGAAGTGGTGTATGGACGTAACCCGGACACCCCTTTGAGCCTTACACCATTGCCACCAGCCGAGCAAATGGACGTTGAAGGGTCCACCAAAGCCGAGACCATGAAGAAGCTCTTCGAGAAGGTGTTCGATAATATAGAGAAGCGGAATGAACAAGTCATGGCCCGGGTCAATAAAAGGAGGAAGCAAGTCTTGTTCCAGCCAGGAGATTGGGTGTGGTTGCACATGAGGCCCGAGAGATTTCCCACCAAAAGGAAACACAAGCTCGACTATCGCGGAGACGGACCATTCAAAGTGGTCGAGAAAATCAATGACAACGCCTACCGCCTCGAACTTCCGGGTGAGTTTAATGTCTCTACCACATTTAATGTTACTGACTTGACTCCTTTTGATGTAGGAGATGTTAAACCTTTGGAGACCAAAGATCTTGAAGAGGGAGGGAATGATGCGGCCATCTACACCACACCAAGCCGGATCGCGGACAGCCGATCCGTTCCATTCATACCAAATGAGATCATGACAAGGGGCAAGGCTCAAAAACTTAAAGGGAAGATCCAGACTTTCATCCACAAGCTACGGGAACAAGAAGAAGAAGTGGATCGCAGCAGCCACCCCGCGACCGAGCTAGAACCCGCGACCATACAACACGCGTTGGCCCACACCTTGGACTTAACACACTTAAGGTCTCGGACATGCAGCCTTGGGGACAAGGTCTTGTGTGTTCTCACAATCCATCCGTGAGAACACAACCAAAAAGACCTTGGATTATTAGAGTACTCTTTCCCTACCCCTAGTTCACCGTGTTGGGATCTAGGGAAGGGTTTTAACGAGGCTTGAACATCTAAGGCATCACATCTCTTATTCCACTTAAGACTCACTTGGAAACATTGGAGTGACAAGTATGATCTTAAGGAGATGTGATTCTATCTAGGAAAACACTCTACCATTTTTTCCTTTGTTTATTTTCGGTCTTTGTTGATTTTACTTTGTGACCGTTGGGAGCTTTGTTGACCAAAGGGTTGACTAGGGCAATCCCTTGGGTTTTCTTGTAGCCTATTTAAAGGCAAACACTCTTTTATTCAAGGGTAACCATTTAAGAAAAGACTTGAAACAAGGCCACCGCCTTCCTTCCTATCTATTGAGTTTTCCTCTAGATTGGGTCCTCCTTGAAGCTAGATTGAGTGTGTCTCTCTTCTTCCAGGCCGAGGCTGTATCAAGGGCTTACCACCCCCCTTGTGGTTCGCTTCATCACTCCTCCATCTATCTCATATTCGCACGCTCAAATCTATCACCAACACCATCGGATTTCAAGAGATTGAACCACATCTCTCTTGAGTCCTCCTTCCGCCATCACCGTCATCTTCTACACGGATCCAAGGGCTCAAGCTCGGACCTTGGATCATATCACCTCCTCTTCCTCTTCCTCTTGATCCTTCATTAAGGTTTCTCGTTTGATTTTGTGATTCCAAATACATCAACTGTTTTTGATCTTCTTGAGCTTCTTCTTCTTCTTCTTCTTCTTCGAGAATTCTTTCTTTATAGGCTTTTAGTCGACCTACGACATCGTCAAAGCTTGCTTTCTTAAGATCGAAGAGTTGCTCAAGAGATACGACCATAAGGATGTATTTCTTTCTAGGAAGACACTTGAGAAACTTCTTCACCAACTTCGTTTCTTTGATTTTTACTCAGAGGGAAGAAGATTTAGATGAAATTATTGATAACTTGGCCACAAAGTCATCTATAGAAATGGTCTCGCAACCCTCCGACGAATCTGGGACGCCCATGTCCACCTCATGTATGCGACACCACTGCGACACCATATTGACTCCACATAGACGTCGCAAGACTGCGACTGCTTTGCGACTACCATTTAAAAAAATATTTTTTTTTTAAAATATAATTAATTTGAAAATAAAATATATTTTAAAATTTAATATATTATGAAAATGGAAATTAAAATAATATATATTTAAATTTCAATTTTTTACACAAAATTTTAAATTATTTTTAAACAAATAATAAACTAAAAGTCTTCTGAAACATCCGGGTTTTATTCCGCGCTCTGGTCCACGTTCCCCGAACTCGATCCGGGCTCATCGGGGTGCAGCTCCTTCAGCTTAGCAGCTATTTGCTTTTCCTTTGCGGCCAAAATAGAGAACAATTGATCGTATTGTGATATCTTCGGCTGCTGCGACGAGATCAAACTTGTTGTTTCTTCTAGCTTATTCTTTATCTCCGCCATTTCAGAGGAATCCCTAGAGCTTTGAGATTGAGATCCTTGCGGCGTAAGACACTGCGACATTTTAGAACCGAGCGAGCGACCGGCCCAATAGTCTCCCATAGTCTCCCTCTTTAACGGGGAGCAATCTGATAAGAAAAAAGTATATTAATACGTTACTGTAACTAATTTAAACAAAAAGTACACAAAATCAATCAGAACAATCTTACTTGGGTGTATATTTGGTTCTTTTATGCGGTAGAAAGTATAGTGGATCCAATGCTCTCATCACTGCAATTCTGAGTCAGGTCATGCATCTTTGCAAAGGCCTCGTTGTAGATCCTCTTGGCCTTCTTGTCGATAAAGACTCCAGCCTTGTTTTGTTTCGTCTGGTAGAGAGTCTCTACCAGATCAGGGTGAGGATCCCCCGAAGAATGTTCGAGATTGATTCCAAGAATTAAACGTACCGAATCTAATTGACATACGATTATCGATGTACTCTCGGCGTATTCTAATTGCACTTTTCTACATTCATACAGTAGCCGGTTTTGTGTTCGGGATAAGGTCCGGGTTCAACGATTTTACATTCACCATTTTTAGTGTTTTGCTACACCACTGCGACATCTTAGGCCTCGATGTCGCAAGAATGTAGGAAACTTGCAACACCACTGCGACGTCCTGTTGCAATGGTGCATAGATACGCATATATATAATATTGACGGTTTGTGGAGTCTTAAACGTATGGAATGAGATTGATACGTACTGGAATCGCAAAACACTTAAACAATGCGTTGCACATATACGTGATTGAAAATACTTATACAACATGTTCGACATTTATTCCAAGAATTAAATGTAGCGAATCTAATTAACATACGATTATCGATGTACTCTCGACCTATTCTAATTGCACTTTCCTACGTTCATACGGTAGCTGGTTTTGTGTTTGGGGGTAAGGTACGGGTTTAGCATCTACATTGCAATCTCATCGCAAACGTCTCACAATTTTGCTAGGGAGAACATGCATCACCACAACGTCGCAATATTGCTAGGCTCTTGCGATACCAGTATATGTCTCGCAAACACCACGCATAAACATTGCAATTATGTCGCAATATTGCGTTGCTGGTTTGTGTTGCAATTTTGCGACACGATTGCGATGTATATTATTTACTTGCAAGAGAGTTGCAATGACGTCGCAATGCTGCGACATCATTTTTTACATCCCAAATTTCCATCGCAAATGAGCTATTTTCTTGTAGTGCATTCTTATAGTCCAAATGGTGTAGTTGGTTAAGTTTAACATCATACATACTATGGAGGAAGAGCCTCCTTCGCTTTTAGTTTTCTCCGCCGGTACAATGGTTTGATCGTCCACCATTGTTCTCGGTTTGTCTTTTCTCTCGTGATTTAGAACCTTCTTAATCGATCCGTCTTACTTCCTAAAGCTCTGATACCAATTGTAGAACTTAAGAAAGTAAAACAAAGATTATAAAGAAATAACTCTTCTTTATTAGTTTAAGAAAATCTCTCAAAACCTACAACTTTCAATCTTAATCTCACAATTTATGTCACAACTTTGGTATCTCCTTATATAGATTAGATAAGTTCATATTATAATTAGGAAAACTATATTTTAGATAACTTCTAAAATATCTTAAATTTATCTAATCTAACTAGCTAAATTAAGCTTAAACTACCACAAAGTCTTTATTTCATGTCACAACTTGAATAGAAACTTTAATATATACATAATGTACTACTTTTTTAGAAATTATTTAAATGACCATTAACCCATATCTAGAAGATGTAGGAAGTGGTAGCCACATGTGAGCAAAAAAAACATATTGCAGTTTTAGTATTCCAAATATTATATATATAGTTTTAGTTTTAGTATTCCAAATATTATATATATATAATTTTGTACGATTTTATAATATATATAGTTTGATTGGTTAAGGTAGTAGGTTTGAGTTTTTTTTGTGTTGTAGGCTTAACATTGTGGGTTTTTCTTTTTTTTGCTGTAGATAGAATTTTATTTTTGTAATGTTCATAAATTTGACTCTAAATTTTTAGTTTTCTATAGCCAAAAATATTCCAAAAAAAAAAAACTAATTTTTTAGATTAATAAAAACTAAAAATAAATCTAAAGTATAATTGGTTTAATTATTCTTTAGAGTAACGAGAACCATTGCTAATCAGGTCTATAACCATACAAGATTTATCATAGGAAAATATATACACAATGAAGTCCTTTCCCAGTAATACAATTTTTATAAGTAAATTACATGCATTGAAGTGAAGTTGAAGCATCCAAATTTACAAAGGGTCCATTAACCAAAAAAGCAAACCAAACCAAACACGGTTAGCTAAAAAGAAACCTGTACTTTAGGAAATAAATGGGTCGCACCGACTAATTTCGATTTCATGATTTATTTATATCCTTATAATTAGTCGTATTAGAGACTAAGGAGATTGTGTTGCACTAGAGTAACATAGTATCATTTGCAATGTATTTTCATTTAAGTTAAATTCTTAGTAGTCGGTGACGTAACTAGTTTTTTTCTAGAAGAAAAAAGTAACAATGTACATGTCGAACGTTGTTGAAACCAAAATTGGTCTCAATCTCTCAATATCTGTAGGTCTTGAACAATTTGGAAATGATAATAACATTGGTCTCAATCTTACATCATTTGTATTACTAGCTAGCAGAGTCATGGTTCCTTTATAATGATTGGTTAAAGTTTTTTTTAATATACAATAGTGAGTGAAATTTCAAATTAATCACGAAAAAAGAAAACATAAGAAAATTTTGAAAAGTTAAAAAGTGTCGGCCATTTGAAAGGGGAAGAGGAAAAAGTGTAAGAAGAAAAGAAGAGTCGATAAAAAGGAGAAAGCCAACTTTCCAACCCTAAATTGTTTGCTTGCTTTCTTCCAACTCTGTTTGTCCGTTTCCTCAATCTCCTTTGGAATCTGTGTGTTTCTATGTCTCTTCTTGCTTCCTTTACTCTCATCCCATTCATCATAATACATATCTACTTAAAATCACATACTATTATGTTGAAGAACTATAACATATATCATTACAAACGAAAATTAAAAATCTGAACAAGTTTTCTACGAAAATAGTGTCCATTTAAAATTTTCAATTTGACAAATAAATCCGTCGAAAATCTGTAAACAAATTTTGAAGGTTCTCAAAATTCTCGATGACATTACTATCTGTCTGGTAAAAAAAAAGTTAACTGTCTAAACTAATTTTTGAGAATATATCTAGTATAACATATTGTTTTAAACCATAATACTACATTTTGTATACATTTTTTTGTTAGAGGTGCATTTTGTATACTTTATGACATTATTTACTCCGTATATATTTTGTCACAGATAGATGAGTGTCATAAAACATTATTTACCTCATGACATTTTTATATATAAAAAGTCCATCTATATCTCATCAGAAATATTGAATAGCACCATTTTCACACGAAATTATATATATTTAAAATTTTTCCTCTACAAAATTTTTTCTATCTACATAAATTAAAAGTTTATTTCCACACGGAACTATATCTTCATTAAATTTTTCCCTCCACAAAAATTAAAAAACATGTTTTCCCTTCCACATACATTTAAAAAAATATTCCCCCTCATATATTGTATTGCGGTTCAAATTGATTAAATCGAAATAAAACCAGCTACATTTGATGTAAACCAATTTGGATACACATGAATAGAAAAAACAATTGACCCTCTTTTCTTGTGTCAATGATAACTATACCCGATTCATGGTGGTCAATAGAAAATCCCCAAATCAAACTTAGAATCGGATAAATATAACATATCAATATTTATGCAAGAAATGAAGAAGATTTTCATCAAAGTATAACAAGAATGTAAAACTTAAAATGAACAAAAACTAAAGCACACGGTGAAAAATATAAAATAATTAAACTGTAGAATAAAATAGGTTATGAAACTGATGGTCTGTTGCATCATCAGAATTAAATTATCGTACGTCTTTTGTAAGGTCTCGTGATTACAAAATTCACTCATCTAGATTTTGTCCCATCATTTCTCTTTTTTAATTTTTTTGGTCTTTTAACTCGCTCGACCAAATCATGACATTTTCAGAATTTATTTCAAGGATTTAAACAAAAATAATAATAATATGTTTCATGGAAAATGTCCTTTTCATTGTGCGTTCCATTTATTTCTTCCCACTTCTGAATATGACGACTACGACCACATGGTGCCAGTACCCACGACTCAACAATATAATCTACTCTATATATATATATATATATATATTAATTTATTACTTTTCATTTATATAAAATAATTATATAATTATTAATATAAGTAATAAGATTAATATCACCCAATTTTAACCATTTTATTTACATCGCCTAGTTATTTTCACTATGATAGATAGGATGATCGAGCTAAAGATTTAGCAAAATGAGTTTAATTCCTCCCGAATACATTATAATATAACAAAAATTAAATTTTAAAAATGGAGTTTAAGTTATGGATATTGATTTGTGCATCCAATTGTTGGGAAAAAAAACACCATCTCATGTACTTCAAGACAAAATCTTGGTGGTGTTTGGTTGCAGAATTCAAAGTAATGTAATGATAGAATCCAATTTTTGAAACATGCATGGGTTCTTCTGATCAAAATTCAAAATACAAAAAAATATATATTATATAAAAAAGAAAAAAATTAAAACAGATAGACCAATATCAGTTGTACTGTTGCTGATCAAGCCATGGCCAAAAACCAGATTGGTCATCCATTGCACAGAACATGTTACTGATACTGTTCTCTTCTTTCACCAAACTCTGTCCTGAAGTCGAGTTTTGAAAGAACTGCACCGTCGTCGTTGTAGTCGTTACGGTGGCTGGCGACGGCGGAAAGAAGTTTCGACCAATTGTTTGCGGCGGAGGTGGTGGTGGATGGCCACCGGTTAATGTGCTTTCGATTGATGGTGGTGCCGTTGAGATATCGAGTCTGAGACTATCAGAGCTATTATCACTTCTGTTACTGCAAGATCCTTCAGTTTCTTTGTTTAGATTTATTGAATCTGTATGTTCTTTGCTTTTTAATCCCATTATCTGCATAAAGTTAATTCAAAGATCTAAATTTGGAAAAAATTAAAAACAGAGTACTGTGTTTTGTGATAAGCATAAAAAAGCTATTTATTTTTCAGATCTCTTTTTCAGACAAGAGTGAAGAAAAAAAAGACAATGATGTTTCAAAAGTCATGAATCATGTCCAGCCCTACCTGAAAGCAACTTCTGATCTCAATAATTATCATCAAAAAAATATCAAATCTTTAACCTTTTCGAAATTGGAAAAAAAAACATTTTACATGAAGTACAATTGAGTTATGAGATCATTAACCACAAAAAAAAAAAACTTGATCTTTTAAAACATAGAATCAATTTTAAATTAATTTTTTTTCATATTTTTTGGTTTAAATTATGAGATTTTAATTACCTCAGCTTGGAGTTTCCGATTATGAGTTTGAAGAAGATCGTTTTCAGTTTTAAGAGCATCAAACTGTCGTTTAAGAGTATCATAATCTTTCTCAAGCTGCTTTGTTTTCCAACGAGCTCTTCGATTTTGGAACCAAATCGCGATCTGTCTTGGTTGTAAACCCAAAGCACGAGCCAGTTGCATTTTCCTCTCTGGTTCAAGTTTATTTCCAAGTTCAAAGTTTTTCTCCAATGTCTTGACTTGTTCCATGTTCAATCTCCTCTTCTTCTCTCCCATTTGAGATCCATCATCTGAATATTCATCTTCTCCATTCATGTTGTTCCCTGTTTCTAAATCACAACACCCTTCAATTGGAGATCTCTTACCTAGAAACGAAGCAAATCCTGAAACAAAACCAGAGCATTAGAAAGAGAGAAAGAGATTATAGAGACTAAATACTTGTAGAAGTGTAAGTACCACCGAGATCTTGAGGTAAAGAGCAAGAAGGAAGAAGAGGAGCAAGAGATGGAGACTGATGATGAGGATGGTCGTCTTCATAAGAAGTGTGGATCATGAAATTTGAAGGGAAAAAAGACATTCCATTATTACAAGACATCTTCTTCTGTTCTGCAACAGAAGATATTACTGTTTTGCTTGAGATTTTTGGTTGTTTCTCTTTAGTTTCTTCTTATTATCATTCTCTTTCTCCAAGCCATTATCACTCTCTTTGAAAATCTGAAAGCTCTTTGTGTAAGTTTTGAGAATCAAATAGGAGAAAAAAAGAAGTCTTTGTCTGAGTTTTTTAGAATCCAAATGGGAAAAAGAGAGAGATAGTGAAATGAATCGGCCTAGACTATACCACTTCTAGTATTTATTTTTTTATTTTGGTTTTATAAAGAAAGAGCTGAAAGAGAGAGGAACTCTTTAAGTTGAGAAGAAATCGAAACGCACTCAATTGATTCTCTTGTTTATAATTTAATTAACTCGATCAAAATGTCTTAAGCTTCATTAATTTAGATTACACCAAGAATATTTGCATGCATAGTCTTTACTCTCTTTTTTTTCCAAATTTCCACTCTATATATGGATATTTTTAAATCAATGTTGTTTTCCAAGTATTGGTGGGATCCAATTTACTTTACTGTAGTATACCAACTACTCTTTAAGGTAGTAAATTATTTTGTGGTTAGCTAAAAGACTAGAATATTCATAGATTTTTAAATTTTGAAAGAGAGAAAAAAAAAATATTAAGCACGAAAAAATCATCAAAAGTTAGAAACAAAATTGAGGTTAGCTATTAATAAAAAAATATAGAGAATGTTATCTAAACTAGTCCTTTTGAATTTAAAATTACAAGAAATAACATATTTTTTACGCCTTATATGAAATACTCCCTTTTAGCCGAAAAATATATTTAAAAAGTGGGCATTGCATAACATATGTTGTCCATGATGAACATATATATGATATATTGTCTACCATGAACATGATACTATTTACGGTGGATATTGTACTATTCTATGGTGGACATTGTACTCTTCTACGGTTGACATGCATGATGAACTTATCATTTGTGGACATCAATTGCGTAGTTTTAGTTGATACTTGTCATTTGTGGACAAAAATTATTTTTGTGGATTAAGTTCAAAATATTTCTTTTGCCAAAAAGAGGTATTTTGTGTAAAAAAATAAAAAATGTACATTTAAGGTAATTTTAAATTCAAAATATGCATTTTAAGTAATTTTCTCAAAAATATATATATAATAAGTTGAAAAATAGGGTTAGATTATATTATATACAAATATGGTAAGTTTTTAATGGGGTTAGATTAATTTTAAGATTTAAAATTATAAAATCAGCTGAGTTAGCTGAGTTCTTATTAATGATCCAACTATGGACTATAGCATCATGGATTCGACTCTTCCCCACTACAAGAGATATATTAAAAGGATTTTAGAGAGTGAATTTGGATTGAGCTTTGTTGGTCCGATTGGTGACAACAAAGTTGTAAAATCAAAACTAGAGAAATTAATTATCATGACATGATATATACTCTAAATGTCTAATAGTTTGTATCTTTGATGTTGTTAATTGTATCAGAATTATATTTAAACTTACTTACTATATATATATATGTGTGTGTATGTTGTTGAAACAAAAGATAAAAATTATGATAAAAAGGTTACAACTTGCGTACAAAGCAAAGTGGAAAGAAGAAGAGATTAGAATCAGAGAAATAATGATAGGACTCTATTTTTATCCCCTTGGGAGAGACATGTATATATGTTCTCCCTCACTCATTATACTTGTCCTTTAATCTTTATCTAATCTTGTTAGATTTGTCCTTTTTTTTCGTAAACCAAATTCATGAGATGGGTCCAATGCTTATCTCAAATCATAACTATGAAAGTTTCCATCTCAAAACTTATACTAAAAGTTAATATATATTTTATTTGCTACTTAATATTGAGTAGGGAAAGCATATATAATGAATAATTCCACCAGTCGCACTGTGGATTCTATTTACACATGCTACTAGGTATAGATTATAGACCCATAAACAACAACAAAAAGAGTCGTATTGCGTCTACTTAGACCTAGGCTGGTAGATTTATAGAGGGTACGGATCCACTAAGATAAACCTTAGTATTCTTTTGTTTCTTGGGAAGAAGAGAGAATTGATACTATTGATTTTCAGATGTTTTATGATGCTACAAAAAAAAGAGAGAGAGGAAATAGATGGACTTGTAACTCTGAGAGGCCATGGTACTAATTTCTTCAGATGAATTTAATTAATGTTTGATGGTCTAGTTTGGAGTTGAAATAACTTCAAGAGATTTTAGATGTTTGCATGACAAGAATATCCTTATCTTCCACAAATTTTAAGAAATTTATTTTGGTTTAGAATTATATAGTGTCAAAAATTGTAACATATACAATTGTTTCCATGAATCATTTTCTAAACTTGAACCTATAAAAAATTGTCTACCACTTATAAACACTTTCCAATAACATTACAATTACATCTAAGCCAAGTTGAATTGGTTGACTTGGTTGAAAACGTATCTTGGTTATTTTTTTTTGGCAGAGTTGAAGTCTTATTTTCATGATTGGTTATCCATAAATGTTTTTAGTGGCAAAAACTCGAATTTCTTTGAGCTCTAAGATTAATCTGAACATAGATATAAGATTCCTCTGGCTATGAAAAAACAAATAATACAATTACTTACGTCTAATTTAATCATTCAACCACAAACTTATCTAATTTATAACAAAATTTTAGAACAACACGATTTCATTCATTATTTTTATCAATAATTAGATCGACAAAAAATGATACATAGCATAAAGTGTATTCCCTAATTTTTTTCAAAAAAATATTACTTATAATGGGCAGGGAATCGAATCTATAATGCATGAATCATTAGCTGAGTCATCATTACCATCAGACTGAAAAGAACTTTGCAACGTCATTCATTTATAGTACCATAATAAATTTCTTTTGAAAAAAAAAATGATGAAAGAAAGAGATTTCTAACTAATTTTTAAAGTAAAGCTAGAATGAAATTAGAGAAAAAGAGAAACCAAAAGTATAGACAGACGTGTAATCAGTTAAATGGCTTATAAATGTACAGATGAAAGCAAATAGTCGTGTGTAAATGCATGTATAGACAGACGTATACAGATGGTGGCGTGGGGTATTTAGGTTTAAGCAAAAAACCAAATAAAACTACTGTTTAATCAAACCCCACATCAGAGCTGTTCTATCTTGTCTAGATCTCTCCTCAATTCCTTTCCCTAATCAAATTTTCTTTTATTTTATATTTTTCTCTAATTTCTTCTCTTCCCAACATCCCTTGTGCCGTATTCATCTATCAATTTAATCAAAGTCGTTTTCTCGAACATCATCAACCACATGATTCTTAGCATTTACCTTCATTTTCACTTTATATTGGGACTACCATTCATTTCCTATTTAGAGTACTTATCCGTCTAACTCATATGCACCCATCACCTCGTGTGATTCTGCAATCAAAACTCTTCCATTAATAGGACTTATCCATATAAATCTAAAACACTTTCATAAATTTATCGTATTGTTTACTTTGACTTTTTTGTTAATCAGATCGATGGTTCATATCTTGGATCCTAGTCTTTGTAGACACAGAATCATGCATTGATAATACCAATGTAAAGATGTAAATCATCGCTCTTAACAATGTTATTTGCAGTTGGAAAGATTGAAACGATGCAAAAATAGAATAATCCTAATCAATTCAACTTGATATTGTTTACTGTTATCGATTCTTCACAAAGTTGACATAACGCCCTATATGCATTTTTCAGGGCTTCTCGAATAAATTAAAAGCCCTATATTGGTAAAATAAAATAGTTCCTATCGAACTGGTGGAAGAAAAAAATAATTCTGTAGACTTTAAGCTTTGTTAAAAGAAAAAAGATTTGGATCCTAAGACTTACTAAAGAAAATTATACGATGAGAAGAAAAATATTACAAGATATATGTTAAAAAATGGTTATTTTAAGAAAAATACTAACAATATTTTTGGAATAGGTTCTCAATTTTTTGGATCATATGACAGATCTCATATCATATTTACTTATTGACGGTCCTGACACTCTTGTACAGTGAGAAGTAAAAACATGGAGTCATATGAAAAGTCTAATCTCACAAGTTACTAAGAATTTGGAAGACTTGTGAAGTCATATTTTTTTGGGTATGATAATACAACATTATTGTTTCTTTAAAAAACTATATAAGTTGTATGTCAATTTATGTCTATCCAAATGAAAATGTCTTAGTGGCCCAAAAATTCGACATGAAATTCAGGAAAGTCCAACAACATAGTTTTCAAGCAAGTCGCAATTTGTCCTTGAGTCCTTCCTCTCCTGGATCACCACTCTTAGCGAACTAACTGCACAGTGTAAACACTGTATATATATGTGACACATTTTTGACATACATATGAACGTGTATATGCGATGATCATATCATTGCAATTTTTTATTTAATGTTTCTTTATTCAACAATATGCACTCTACAGGTTTTGGATCCAAATGGTGTGCTACACAAAACTATACCGATATATACAGACACAAAACATTATTCTTATATATTGTTTAATTACCCTCATATATATATATATATATATATATATTAACAAGGATCAACAATGTTCGATCTATAGCCTAAATGTTCCAGTTGTAATTCGGTGAGATGCCAAGCTAGATCAGTGACAAACCAATTCTGCCACCTATTCTTGGCATATATATAGTATTTAACTATACAGATTTTGTGATTCTTAAATTCTTAATAATTGATTTGAGTGACTCGTATTTATTCTTGAAATTATGGGAAATATACATACAAAAAAATAACTTAAATTAGTATGTTATAATATTCAACTCTATGTTGATTTTATCTATCTATACACCATAAGTTTTAAGAGTCTAAAATCATTTTCTTAATATGTTTATTTTACTTAGTTATAATTTAATATGTATCTCATGAAAAATATATCGACCAAGGCATAAACAGTTTCCTAAAATCTATGAGAATCGTTTTTTACTTTATTGAAAAAAACATATTTTACTCAAATGTAAAGTTTCAATCCTTTTAAGAAACCCTTTTATATAAATATAACATATATCACTACAAGAAATGTTGTCGAAAACTTGACCGAAAATTTATATCGGTTAAGTACGGTCAGAATTTTCTGACATAAATTGTGATGGTAAGTGACAACAACAAAAATTACGGTCATAAATTTCTGATCATTTCTGACCGTTAAGCATTTTCCGACCGTTTCCGACCGTAGTTGACCATTTTTTAGATTTAAGATTTATAGTTTATGGTTTAGGGTTTATAGTTTATAGTTTAGGGTTTAAGATTTATGATTTAGGGTTTATAGTTTAGAGTTTAAGTGTTCTATAATATGTCAATCTCTTATGTTTCAAACTATTGGCTCATCCGAAAGTACATACAAGTGTGATTTTACAAATTTCAAATGGCCTTAACTAATATCGGCCTAAGCAGACCAAACAAAATATGGCCCATGCAATATAATTGTTACAAATTACTGAAAGAAAAAGGATTGCAAACTTCACAGCAAGAATGAAAATGTCTTTGACTAATCTCAGATTGAGCTACTTTGATTCGAGCTGGCGGCACTAATCTAATGCAAATTACGTTGTCAATCCTGTGAATTTCTTGGTCAACGTTCTAACTTTTACAGAACCTACGGCTCTAGCCTTATGGCTAAGAACTAGTATAGAATACGTCACCACTCGATAATGATCAGTTTTTTTTCATCATAGTGGTCTCTTATGACTACAATGACTACAATGACTAACTTAGTGATCCATGATATGCATAAAGAAGTTAATAACTTTATGTTTTCAAACCTAAATCATAATTTTCTAAGGAGACCTGTTTGAGTTTGCTGAGATGAAATAACTTTATGCTTCCCATGTTCGTGCTGCTTATCTGGATACAAACAATGGTTTCTTACACAAAAAAAGAAAAAAGAAAATGAGACAATTTGGTCATGTTAATATGGGATACAAGACCATAATTACTTCAACTCAATATGACTGTAAACCATAAACACTTCAACATAATATGACCACATAAAAATTTATGTGTAAAGTAGTGGCAAATTTATAGAGAAAACCAAAACTTTAATAAACGAATATGACCTAATTAATGGTTGTCATAGTAATAACAATGGAACTGATTGATCACTAAAGTTTTTAAAAAGTTTGACCTTCAGTTAATGGAACTCTCTATTCAAGTACATTATAACAAGGTTTTTAGCTTAAACTCTACAACACAATATAACCACTCGTATCTTGTTCACACACAAACATTATTTTCCCTGACTATTAGCTTTTCTTTTGAGAGAATTTTAAAAAAACAAGATCAAAGGAATTTGAAAGCAATCCAATTACTGCCAACAAAGAAGATAAGTGAGTCCTAATATTGGCTCTTAGATGTAAGAAAAAACACGAAATTCAAGCTGAGAATAAGAACAACATTACAAATTTAAATATCTTGAATTCCAAAAGCTTAGAAACTAAAACCATAAACACTTCAAAAAGCATCTATAAGGGCAAGCTTCCTATGTAGATGAAACCATAACACTTAAAAATCAAGAATCTAAAAGCCTTCAAATCTAAAATCTAAAAACCCTAGAATCTAAAACACTCAGAAACTTAAAAAATAAATCATAGATTTAAAACCCCACAATCTAATAGAATAATATATAAAAGAGAGATTCGAAACCCAGAACCCTAATTTCACCAATATGATAGAAGAATAAACAAGCGAAATTTGAAGCTTACAGAGATTTGTAGATCTTTTCCATAGAAAGAGAAAGAGACATTGCAGATAAGAAGTTTATAGGCGTAGATGGAGATTTTAGCGTAGAACAAAGAATATGATTTTTGTATGCTGGTTTGATTGTATTTTCTTAAAAACCAAAGTTAATTTACTAATATGCTATTTTCAGTTACCAAAATTAAATTAGAATTGCTGGAAAAAGTAGCAACTAAAATTTTCAATCGGCCAAAAGAACATAAATTGGTCGATATAGGTGGTCGCAGTCTGAATAAGCCCTTAATCGTTAGATAAATGACACTCTCTCCGTGTCAAAAAAGTATATATTGTAGAATTTTTTTTTTTAAAGGTTAGATTTTCTTCACTCAATGCATATTTGATTAAATATCTCCTATTTTGCCATTACTTTTTTTTTCCTATTATTTTGTTTCTATTACTTTTAGAATAATAAATAAAATTAAAATGTTATTTTACAATTTTTCTTAATATGTGTGACAACTCAAATCATCTATTAATTTGAAAGGAGGGAGTATTAATTTTAGTAAACTCTTAATTTGTAGTTAAGAGTATTCAAGTCTTTTTTTCCAACTTAAGTCATTCATTATAGAAGAAAGGGGAGCTAGGTTTTGGGAACAAAGTTTACAAAAAATAGATTCGTGGAAAGCTCTATAACATTGTAAACCAAAAAATCAGCTTTATAGTTCAAGAATTTAGAGATCAGAGAGAGCGAAAAGAATATAAGGAGCCTCATGAGTCTTTCAAAATCTACGATGTAAGGAGTGAACGTGGGCCAAATCTCTGAATCCTTGAACATCGTTAACACCTTCGTACAGTCTACTCCAAAAGCGAGTTCATAGATATGAAGAGAAAGAGGTTGCACATCGCCCAAAAGTGAGTTTCAACCTCCACGGGCAGAGGTGAAATGCTTCAAAGTGTTCCCCGTACACCCATACTAACTGTACCAAAATCATCAGTGAAACAATATCATCCTAACCCAGAATCTTTTCATGAGCCACCCACTAAACACATATATCCTGAAAAAGCTGAAGATACCGATAAAATCCTAAACACCATCTTTTATAGATTAAATTGACCCATGATATGACAAATTGTTTTTGAACCAGAGCTTTCACTATGCCCAGCTTGTGCTTGGGCCCAAGAAGCAGCTTCTTCTGAAAGCATCATAATGTCCTTGAGATCCCTATTAATATTGGAAAAAGTCTCAGCATTCATCGCTTTCCATGTGTACCAAATCAACCCCGTGAAATTTTGTTTAATCAACTCTAACAAACTTGGAGTTATTTTTGATAAGAAAAGTATATTTCATTTAGGAAATTTGTCTCCAATAGCCACTTAAAAAAATAAACTGTGGGATTTGTCCGTTTGCATGTTCTTTCTCACTAATCCCCTTTTGTGGAGGTAGGGGAGGAGAACAATGGCTAATGATCAACATAACCTCCTAAAAGTGTGGTGGGAAATGAGAGAAGAAAAAGGAAACATAACAGATAAATGAAATAGAGGAGAGAAGAGCATTTACTGCTAGAGAAATTAGTAGACACTTCAATAAGTAATAAACCAAGCGAACTAAAAAAATAGATAGAAATGGTTCACGCCATATTATTAGAAGGGAAAAATTCATCTACTACGAAATAATATTCATCCACATGTACTCAAGTGAAAAGAGAAATTAATGTCGTCCACATAATCAACTTGTTTACAATTTATTTCGTCTACAATTGAACATGGCAAAAAAATTGTTAAGTAACAACCTAAACTAGCGTGGCTTATGGGTATTGGGTGCAGAATGTCTAGAAATAGACCATAAATTACATCCACATAGGATGATATTTTCGGCCACATTGAATTGGATTTATTTCACAAAAAAACATATTCATAGGAGAAATACTTTGGGAAAGACTAAATATTCATCTACATTTCTGGTATGCCATCCTTAGTGAGTTGGATTTTGTTCCCCAATAATAAATGTTCATAAAGAAAGATGTCCATCTTCAGCAATGACGCCAAATTGATACACATGTCAATTAACCTGATGTGCAACTACCACAATCGAATGGTATGTCGACGTAGCACATTCGAATCAAATTTACGGAGAGCCTAGAACTACCAACACCAAGACAAGGAAGTCAACGTAATCTAAAGCAACAATGATTTTGACTTTTATTTAACCTAAACAATTCAAGGAAACAAAACAATGAACAATATAACAACAAACTACAACTAAGACTTAGATCAAGAAAGACAAATCAAACATAAAATAATGATATGGAAAGATGAAAAATGAAGCAATGAGTCAAGAGCTTAGAAATTGATCTAGGGGACTAACAACTAACCAATGATGTAAGGTTAAGCAATAAACACATTCGTATGACATGAACACTAATTAAGATTAACCCACTAACATGGTCTCAATCACTTTACTTATTATTTAGTCAAACTAAACTCTTATTTGCAAAACAAATAATTAATAAGCATTAACTAACAAGTCCACTACTTGCATTTATCACCCGAACATCAACTTTCATGGTAAGGAAAGAAAAGCTCATTTAATTTCATTCAAGCATCTCATCAAAAATATTTTGGGCAATGAAAGTCCTGTGATCTAGACTAGATGAAGGAAAACCAAATATCTAACACCTGAACATCAACAACCAATCATCAATGCCTAAATCTACTCATCAAATGACTACTCACACATGCTTAAAGGTTACTTAAAAGATAAACAAAGAAAACAAAACATAATGTAAAAAGATTAAGAAAAGAAGAGAAATGATCACTAAGAAATCTTAAGATCAAACAAGCTCTCGCAAAATTATGTATTTTTTCTCTCTAGATCTTTCTAAAGTAACTACAAAATCAGTTTAAAAGTTTTAGAAATAAAATGGGTCGATCTGAAACAAACCGGGCCGGATCCAACTAAAAATAACTTCAAGATGGTGATATTGGTTGGTCCCAATGGTCATGGGTGTGGAGCTGACAGAGGCATCCTCTTGTCTCATGTTGATGATAGTGGTCAAGCACAATGGCCACGGGGCCGTTATGAAATTATAAAAGGTATGTGCACATCACGACATCCTCCCAGAGCTATCAAATGACTGTTACAGATTTCCATAAGACTTTCATCAACCACATCGATCTCCCACAGTGATCGAATGACCGTTACAAATGCTCTAGAACAAATGATCACTCGTATTGGTCATTTGACCGTTATGAGCTCCACATATGATCATTATGAGCACATCCTCTTCAAAAATTCCCAACGAAAAACATGTGTATAACATCAGTAATATTATATCATTTAAATAAATAACATTATATAGAGTCACTTATTAACAAATGTATTGAGGATATAGTTATATATTATCCTATTTAACTTAGATTTAGGAAAAGCTTAGATATATTCAACTTAAATACAAAGCTATTATGTTGTATATAATAACAAGTCTCGGATACTTTTAATAACAAGTCAAGTTTTATGTTTATCATCATGGTATCAGAGCAGTGTTATGCGACAAACTTCTTCTCCAATTGATCCTCGTTCTAGCTCTGTTTTCTTTTTTAAAAAAAAAAAAAAACCAACAGAATCTTTTTATCAACAGCAATAGTTTCGCAAATCTTTTGTCGTCTTTTTCAATTGAGGAGAACGACGATAGTTTCGTCGATTAAATCTCTGTTTCTTTAAAATCAGAGAACATCGATAGTTTCGTCGTCTTCTTCTTCCTCTTTTATCGCGATAGTTTCTCCGTTACTCCGATTAAGAAGAAGCGTGATAGTATAACCGATCAATCTTTCTTCACTGACGGATCTTCACCGATTAAGAAGAAACGAGATAGTATCATCATGTCAGGAACATAAATTACAGAACCAAAAGCTTCGGAACTCAAATCGATCTCGCCATATCAACTATCTTCATCTGAATCCAGGTTCTGTGATTTCTTCCGTAATCTTGAAAGGAAACAACTATAACGAATGGGTAGCTGAATTTCTCAATGCTCTACAAGCAAAACGAAAACTAGGATTTATCAATGGTAATTTGAGGAAACCAGTGTTAGATGATCCAGATTATGAAAATTGGCTAGCAGTCAATTCAATGATTGTAGGCTGGATTAGATCATCAATTGAGCCAAAGCTTCGTTCAACGGTGACTTATATCACTGACGCTTATCAGCTATGGATTGATTTGAAGAAGCGGTTCTCTGTTGGAAATCAAGTTCGGCTTCATCAAATAAAATCTCAGCTAGCTATCTGCAAACAAGAAGGACAAAACGTGATGGAATATTTCGGTAAACTCTCTGCTTTATGGGAATAATTGCAAAACTATCAACTAGTAATTTCCTATACATGTTCAGCCGCTCTCGTGTTTGCAAAAGCTATTGATGAAGAGATAATTCATCAGTTTGTTATGGGGCTTGATGAATCACGCTTTGGAAATCTTTGTAGCTCAATCATAAGTACTGATCCTTTACCTGATCTCGGCGAAGTTTATGCCAAAATTATTCGAGAAGAGCAATGTCTTGAGTCTTTAAGAAATCGTGAAACACAACAGATTGATGTTGGGTTTGTAACCAGATCTAACAATGGTTCCGACATTTCTCCTCTGGACAATGATTCTATTTTGAAAGACAAAAATTTGTTGTGTGCTCACTGTGGACGATCAGGTCATGAGAAAAAGGATTGCTGGCAGCTCATTGGTTTTCCAGAATGGTGGGTTGAAAAGAATCAAAGAGGAAGAGGCAGAGGTGGTCGTGGCTCAAGAGGGAAAGGAAGCAGTCGTGGTCAAGCTATAGCAGCTCATGCCACTAGTTCTAATGCATATAACCTCCCAGATTTTACTACTGAATAGTGGAATTTACTCACTCAAATGATTCAGGACAAAACCGCTTCTAGCTCAAGTGACAAGTTATCCGGTAAGACAGGTTTTGGGGATATGATTCTAGATACCGGAGCCTCACATCATATGACTGGGAACATATCTTTTTTGAATGATTTAAGGACAATTCCTCCATGTACAATGGGTTTTGCTGATGGAAGTTGAACTATGGCCTTGCAAATGGGTTCCTTTCCTCTTACAGAATCATTGACATTGCAAAATGTTCTTTATGTTCCAGCTTTAAATTGCAGCTTTGTTTCTGTTGCAAAATTGTTAAAGCAAACTGGTTGTTTTGCTATGTTCTCTGACACAGTGTGTATAATACAAGACCGTTTCTCGAGGACTATGATTGGAAGAGGTGAAGAGCATGATGGGGTCTATCACTTAACAAATATTGTCTCAGCTCAATGTCATCGTATGACTGCTTCAACAGATCCGATTTTGTGGCACCAAAGATTGGGTCATCATTCTTTTTCAGCTCTTAAAAACACAGATTTGTTTTCAGCATCCTCTTTTAATCCTTCATGTGAT
This sequence comes from Lepidium didymum, assembly GCA_963920545.1. NCBI lineage: Eukaryota > Viridiplantae > Streptophyta > Magnoliopsida > Brassicales > Brassicaceae > Lepidium > Lepidium didymum. Next base: position 14,560,962 of record OY986982.1, read on the forward strand.
GTTTGTTACAAAGCCTAACAAACTAGAGAAAATTTTTCTACAAGTACAAATAATGCAACTGATTGTTTTTCATTAATTCATACGGATGTTTGGGGTCCATATCGTGTGCATTTTACCTGCGGTGCTGTTTATTTTTTAACAATCGTGGATGATTTTTCCAGAGCAGTATGGACTTATCTTCTACTAGAAAAATCGGAAGTGAAAACTGTACTCAAACAGTTCATTGTGTATGCATCAAAACAGTTTGGTAAACAAGTAAAAATTGTTCGTAGTGACAATGGAACAGAATTTATGTGTCTCTCGTCCTACTTCCATGACCCGGGAATTGTTCATCAGACTTCATGTGTAGGTACTCCGCAACAAAATGGAAGAGTTGAGAGAAAACATAGACACATCCTAAACGTAGCTCGTGCTTTACTTTTTCAGTCTTCTTTGCCAACGAAGTTTTGGGGATAAGCAGTTATGACTTCGGCTTATCTAATCAATAGAACGCCATCAGCCCTTCTCCAAGGTAAATCTCCATATGAGAAACTTCATGGGGAAAAACCTAATTATTCTTTACTTCATGTCTTCGGTTGTGCGTGTTATACTCATCATCGTGATAGAGCAAAAGATAAATTCAGTTCTAGGAGTCGTTCGTGCATTTTTATAGGGTATTCTCATGGTCAAAAGGGATGGAAGGTATATGATCTTGAGAGTCAAAATATTTTTATATCTCGTGACGTTATCTTTCGAGAAGGATGTGTTTCCATTTCAAGAGTCCAAATCAGACATTATACAACTACACGAAGACGACATCAATGATTCTGATTGGTTACCAAATGTTGTTAATGCTCTATCACTACACGATGACGAGAGTTCTAATTTACTTGATGATCAAGTTAACTCTAATAAAAATTATGATAACAGGGGGAGTTCCACTACACGTAACAATAATAACAATGATAATACAACCCCATCATTATCATCTTCTAATACCTTGTCTTCACCTACTACCAATATGAACTCACAAACTACAAAAACAGAGGAACTTGGTCGAGGACATAGAGTTAAAAAGTCTTCTGTATGACTGCAAGATTTTGTTACTTATAACTCCTTCATAGACCCTCACGCTCTTCCCAATTCCACGTCACAGTCCTCAACGGTTTCAGGTACCTCTCAATACCCACTTACTGATTATATTACTGATGCTCAATTCTCATCCACTCATCGAGCATTTTTAAGTACAATTACTTCTGCTGTTGAACCTAAGAACTTTCCTGAGGCAATGAAACAAAAAGAATGGAGAGGTGCTGTGATAAAAGAAGTGGATTCTCTTGAACAACAACATACTTGGGATATCATGGATTTACCGCCTGGTAAAGAAGCTATTGGCAGTCAATGGGTGTTTCGTATAAAATACAATTCCAATGGATCTATCGAACTCTACAAAGCTTGTTTAGTTGTACAAGGAAATAATCAGGTAGAAGGAGAAGATTATGGAGAAACTTTTGCTCCAGTGGTTAAATTAACTACAGTCCGTGCGTTGCTACGTTTTGTTGCAGCAAATAATTGGGAAGTTTACCAAATGGATGTAAACAATACTTTTTTACATGTCGATTTAGATGAGGAAGTTTATATGAAACTTCCGCCAGGATTTCGTCATACTCATCCTGGCAAAGTATGCCGTCTACGTAAATTTCTATATGGTCTTAAACAAGCACCACGATGTTGGTTCAAAAAGCTCTCGGATGCTTTACTCCGTTTCTGTTTTCTTCAAGCATATGAAGACTACTCATTTTTCTCGTACTCTCGTAATAATATTAAACTACGCGTGTTAGTTTATGTTGATGACCTAGTTATTTGTGGAAATGATTCCTATATGGTAGAAAAGTTCAAAGATTATTTAAGTCGTTGTTTCTCGATGAAAGATCTTGGACGATTAAAATATTTTCTTGGGATAGAAGTAAGTCGTGGACCTGAAGGAATGTTCTTATCTCAGCGCAAATATGTTCTAGATATCATAGAAGAAACTGGTAATCTTGGTGCCAAGCCTGCTTCTACTCCTCTTGAAATGAAACATAACCTTGATATAGTCGATAGCCCCGACCTTGCGGATCCTACACCGTATAGACATCTTCTTGGTTGACTTATTTATCTCCTTAACACCCGGCCTGAATTGTCTTATCCAGTTCATATCTTGTCTCAATTTATGCAAAAACCAAAGCAAGCTCATTGGGATGCGGCGATTCGTTTGGTTCGATACTTAAAAGGCTCTCCGGAACAAGGGATATTGTTACGCTCTGATTCAGATCTATCACTTTCTGTGTATTGTGATTCGGATTATGCGGCTTGTCCGTTAACTAGACGTTCCCTTAGTGCATTTATCGTTCTTTTAGGTGGCTCTCCGATTGCTTGGAAAACAAAGAAGCAAGACACAATCTCGTACTCATCTGCAAAAGCTGAATATCGGGCAATGTTTGTAGCTTTACGCGAAATAAAATGGTTACGCAATTGATTAGACGTGATGGATGAAAAACAAACTTCACCTACAACGCTCTTTTGTGATAGTAAAGCAGCCATTCATATCGCTGCTAATCCTGTCTTTCATGAACGTACTAAACATATAGAAAAGGATTGTCATGCTGTTCGCGATGCCGTTCAAGAAGGCATTATTATCACGTCCCACATTAGCACTCACGATCAACTTGCCGATGTTCTTACAAAGGCTTTAGGATGTGTTCATTTTCAAGATTTACTGTCCAAGATGGGCATTACGAATCTTCATGCTCCATCTTGAGGGGGAGTATTGGGGATATAGTTATATATTATCCTATTTAAGTTAGATTTAGGAAAAGCTTAGATATATTCAGCTTAAATTTAAAGCTATTATGTTGTATATAATAACAAATCTCGGATACTTTTAATAAAAGTCAAGTTTTATGTTTATCATCAAAATAACACATTATACGTGATTTAACATCATTTATAACAAATGACATTATTATTGCATATTTTACAACCGCACGGGACATCACATATAGTTTGATAAAAGTAGTTGCATTAATTGCTTAAATTGACACTAATTATTTGAGACACCACTTTCAGAATCATTTTTATAAGTGATGTAAATAGCGGTTGTATCAATTAAAATTGATGTAAACAAATAAAATAAATTACACTATACCTCTAATTTCTTGTAGTAATCCATCTTTTTGCTTTTTTTTTCTCTCCCAAGCATCCATCTTTAAGTCCAAACTTTCCAAATCACCTAAAAAGGACTCTAGTATGCAAGAAATGCAAGAAGTTAAACTAAAAAGAGAATGAATGAATCTTAAATAGTGCAAAGTGACATTAAATACAAGTCTATAATCAAATAAAAACTACACATATCAGGAGAGATCATACCAACGAGTAAAAAACTGTTACAATGACTAGAGAAGAAACTCTCGAAAACTAACACTTGAATTAAATATATTTGGCGATGGAAAACATTTAGAAAAGACGGTGGCACCAATTTAGGTGCGGGAAATGGATTTTTTTCCAATTAGTGGTGAAGTTATGTCCACATGAAAGGAATTCTATCAATTGGAATTTTTATTTGGCCCATGACATAAGACTTTTGGAAAGATTTATGAGATTTGGTATGATTCTGTTGATTTTTTATTCTTTATCAAAGCAAAGGATTAAGTGATTTTAGGAGATTTTGTGTGAGAATCTATGTGGTTTTATTTGATTCTTGTTTCAAGGGTAACTATGTTTTTTGGTGAAATTAAATAAAAGTGAAGCACTTTAGAGGTAGAGTTGAAAAACCTTTTCTCTTTAGTTAAATTTGTGTCTTCGAGTGACACTTACGATGATCTTTCCAACTTTGAAAAAGAATATCAGAAACTAGCACTTAAAAGAAGTTTAAACATTTATATAAAAATCACAAAACCAAAAGAATTACAAAATTATAAAAAATGATACATCCAGATCTCATATTTATAGCATCAATCCACATGTTTGCTTCTATAATTGCTCTCCAATTATTGGCTTGTACTCTTTGTTGTTCTTGAGTATCATGAACCTCATCATCTACATTATTTTCATCATCATTAATAAAATATCAATGTCACTTTCTTCGACAACATTTTTTCAGAAGGAAATACGTTTGAATGACATTCTTTATGAAGATGTATCTTGATTTGAAGATAAAAATCTCTCAATTAGGCTTCACAAGCTAGACGATGGTTAAACAACTCATTTTTATTTATAGGATCATTTTGTCCCCTGAAGTCTTGGAGATGATATCGAGTTCTTTGAAATAGAGCTAAACAATTACTACGGTTGACAAATCCACATTCAATTAAATCGAATTTTCCTATATTTTCAAATGAATTGCAAATATTTGTGAGATAAAATACAAACTAATAACAGAAATGTTGCTTTTATCATTATCTAAATAGCGTACCTTCAAGAACTCGTAATTTGTTAACACTGCGTGTTAAAACATGATGTAATATTTTTGCTTAATGAGTTGAATCTTCCCATATACTAAGGACATATATAAATTTAAAATTAAAATTACATCCAGCTAAAATATTTTTTGATAATTGTCCTTTGCGGTTACAGTAACTAGCCGAGTCTTTTCTTGTTATCGTTGCAAAGATATATGTTTGACTAATATCACCCACACAATCCTAAGAAAAATAGAAACAAAATGTTAAAATTTTGTTATACTTAAAAAAATACAAGAAATTATGTAATATCTTTCATTTTTGTAGGCACTACAAGTTCGGGGTTAGCTATATATATATTGGAATGAGCGCACTTAACACTTTCAGAATTGTGTTAAGGTTTTTACTTTTTGAGAATCTTGACCTCTGGAATCTATCTTGGGCCTTGATATACCTTGAATTTTTGCCCATAATGAACAAAAATGTGGCAAGCATCTTTCAACATAGACATTTTTTGTGTCTTTCAAACTCATCTTCAATCTAATGATAATGCATAACTTTGTGAATGCCTCAATACATAAAATATAGATGTTAGAAATGTTCAAGATCTTCAATATATGTCGTTTGTATATATTCATGTCTAAGTCTTGTAGTTGATTTTCTTATTTGCCATTGTATTGACAGAAAAAAATAATGAATCTTAGGAATTACTAATAAAACCAACAACATTACGTAAACGTGTGAGTCAAAAGTTCTCATTCTTTTCTTATTCCTTATAGCATGTATCTCCTCACTTTCTCTAGCAATGTGATCTATTATTATAACTACACAAAAACAAAATTATCAATCCATGATGAAAATCATTTTCTTACTCAGATGGTGTTGTGTGCAATGTTTTGAAAACCGGATCGGACACTGACTCGGCAATATTGTTGGATAGCTGGTTCGACCGGATTGATCGGTTGAACCGAGTTTTTATAATATATTTAAAATAAATATTAATAATATGATAATTGATATGTATGAATTTTAACATCTTTTAAAAACCTTAGTTACCACATTTTGCATTCATATCCATAGTGTTTACATCATTTTAGAGTCCTTTTAAGTTCATATTACAAACTTTGCATACAGAGTGATTTCTAGGTACTTTGGAGCTGTTTTGATCGTTTTGGAGCAATATGGGACATAAGGGCTAGCATGGAACAGACTGGACTGCTGAACATGATAGGAAGGACCAGCTACGGACGGGGACCAGTCAGCTCGACTGACCAAATCGACCACACCTGGTCGAGTTTGGAAGTTTTGGACACAGAAAGTTCACCTCGACCCTAGCACTCGACCTGTTGGGTCGAGTTTGAAGATCACAACCGACCTGGAGGCATACCTCGACCACAAGACTCGACTGGATGACCTCGAGTTGGTTGAAATGCTGGCACCAAGACACAACTCGACCCAAGGACTCGACCAACACCTGGTCGAGTCACCTTTCCGAGATTTTATTTTGTTGACTTTTTAATTATGCGTTTTGACTTTTAAGGGTTTTGTGTTGTGGGCTATAAATACCCATTTACACCCACAAACACAGGGACACCTTTGTTTCCAGATTCTCTCATTTTTCATGTATTTGAATGCTTGATTTAGTGATGATCAATTAAGTATTTGCTTTTGCTTTCTTCTTTATTGTTGTTTATCTCTCCATCATCTTTCTAATCATGTCAATTACCTTGATTTTTGAGTTCATGCATCTGCCCATGATTAGTGAGTAGATTTCTTAGGGTTTAAGAGGAAATGGCTAGATTAATGTAAAACTATGGTGTTTCCAGCTTGCTTAAGCTCTTTCATGATAGGATCTATTTAGATTTGGTGATCTTAAAGCTTATTTCATTCTAGCTATTTGAAATTTGATTTGTTGCATTCATCCATCTGCCAAGTGTTTGATGGAATGCTTGAATGAACCAAAGTCTGAGATATGCTTGTCTAACCCAAGGGATTGGTTGCTTAGAGAGTATATTGGCTAGAATATGTTGTATCTTAATTCCAGCTTGCTAGGATTCCGCTAATGGAAATTAGGTCTGGTCCATGTCTTGTTGAGTTAATTGTCCATGGGAATGGCTGTGTTGTAGTCGAATCTATTTCCTAAAGATCATTCCAATTAGGTTGTTAAGTGAGCTAGAAGTCCCTAGTGTAGCATTGATCATTGATCTGAATCCTTTTGAACCCTTGTTTGCGTTTATTGCTTATCGTTCTGTTTTCGTTCTTCGTTTATTTTACCTTGCTGTGTTGTTTACATTGATTTATTGTTTGCCTTGTTTTCATTTATGTTTTTGTTGCTTTGTTTCTGGTTTCATGACAATCATTGACTGAATGCTGGGTTAGATTAAGTTGATCGTTATAGTTCTGAATGCTAGTATCACACTCGTTTGGATTGACACCTATTATACTGCAATGACTTGATTGTGTAATAGGATATTTGAGCACAAACGTATAGAAAAATATTGCTACAATAATGTATAAAAAAATAGAACACATTTGAAAGTCATCAATAAAAGTTCCACAAAAGTATAAACTTCTTCTTATTCAATAGTATCCATCTCGCTTCTTTGAATCCATATGGCTTCTTCGCTTTGACCAATTGAAACAAAACATATAAAACAATACAAATCAATGCATTTATTCAAAACATAATATATGGTGTAAAATGTTGTAGAAAAGAAATAATAATAACAAAAACAAATTATTAATTATACCAATAAAAAATTCATAGTTTGAATGGTAAGGTCTAGTGGCATGTGGTAAGTCCACTAAAGGCAGGTGCACTTGCACATCTAGAGATCGAGTCCCACTACCTACATTATGTAGGAACTTGGCTAATGGACCGGCCAGTTATGGTCCAATGTTGACAAAAAAAAAACTTCATAGTTTGAATCGCCTCCATCTTTTGAATTTTCTTCAAGAATGCCATTCTCAAGTTCATCATAATTTAGTTCAACTTCTTCAAATTCTTCCACAACCAAAAATTTAGTTTTATCAATCGATTCATAATCAATTAGGTCATAAGATCTTTTCTTTCTAGAAAACCTGAATATATGAACATTTAATATATATTCATAAAAAAATTCATATATATATATAATTTGATTACCTATCTTGGAGATATAAATTGTGATGAACATAGACAAGATCATTTAGTCTTTGATGGTCCAATCAAATCCTTTTTTAGTGTGTGAATTCGTTTGAACACACTCCAATTACGCTCACAATCTGACGATGATGCAGTTTGACTAAGAATTCAAATTGCTAGCTTATGCAATATAGGAGTATCATAACCAAAAAGCTTCCACCACTCATCTGCAAATAAAATAAAATATTGCATGTGAAAAAATATTAAATATGAGAAAACGTGGTGGTGTTTATGATTTGAACCATGATGTTTATAATTTAAATAATATCAACCCTTCACCTACATAAAAAATTATTACAGAAAATTTTCAAAAAATCATAGATACTTGTCAAAAGATTACAAGGTTGAGTTGTTTTACTGCTACATAATGCTGAAGAACAAGAGTAACCATTCTCACGTTCTTTATACATCGTCACACCTTCAAATAGTTTGGCTCTAATAGATCCTTTTTGCTTTTCAATTAAAGTCAACATCCATTTCAATATCTCAAGTTTTGAGCAAAAGTTCTTTTAATTGTACCTGAAAACTGGATTAAAAAAATAAATTGCAGCATGTACGTCATGACGCAACATTCTATCCCACATGTTCTTGATGATCCTTATTTAAGGCTTATACAATTCTTTCTTTTTCGAATAGCTTTTTAATACTTAATCGGGTTCGATACATTCCTTCATACATATATAGCAATGATGGTTTCTCATCTGAATCACAAATACGCAACAAATGTATCATAGGAGCCATAATCCTTACAATCAACAAACAGTTCGCCCACATGTTTTCATCCAAAACTATTTTCTTCACACATCTTGCTTTCTCCAATCTAAGAAACTTTATGAATTTTTTATCTACAACCAAAGCTTGCAAGATATTCTTACGCTCATATGCACTTTGAATGGCTATAAAAGTTGTAGCAAATAGAGTTTCTCCAGGACGAATGATTTATTTCCAACCATGCCTCTTTCTCAACGAGTTTAAAGTTGACTTATGATTGTAGACAAAAAATAGTTACCTTTGAGACTTCAGAAACTAAATCTTGAACATTAGGTAACTTACCCACATCCTCTAATATCAAATTCATACAATGAACTGCACATGGTAACCAAGCGAGGTTTGGGTATCTTTCCACAATAAGTCTACTTGAAGCGTTGTAGTTAGTTGCATTATTTGTTACTAGATGACCATATTATCACAACCTTAGCAAATAAATTACACAAATTTTCTGCATTGATGTATATATTGGATGCATCAACAGATTTGATAAATGTAATTTCGTTTGGGCAATATACCAAAAAAATGATTAATGGTCTTTTTCTAGTATATTTACATCCATCTCCCATCAAAGTACAACAAGTGTTAACTCAAGTACTTCTAAATGACTCAATGCTTAAAGAAACATATTGTTTAGTATATCTCAGCAATTTAACTTGCAATGCATGATACGAAGGACCACTATACCCATGTCCTAAACTAGTAACTTTGCTCAGCATGATTGGAAAAAAAAGTGAGTTCACAGCATTCATAGAAAAGCAAGCATCATAAAACAACAAAGCAACAACCATATTAACATCATGCACTTTTTCTTTGCTTTGAATACATGCCTTTATACTAGGTTGAGAAGGATTACCCAAACCTGTTTTGAAGTATTTATGTGGACCATCACATCTATTTCTTTTTTTACTTTTAGGAAGGTACTCCATCTGCTACTTTTTTTGAATCTTGTGTCTCCATTAACTACAAACAAAAAATGAAATCAATATATAAATACGAATAGTTACAAATCGGTTTCAATACGTTCAATAACATATCTCCATGTAATAATATTCTAAGAAACACACAAATAAACAAATATAGGAGATTTCAACTCAGTTTACCTTAGCTTCCTCCAATTATTGTTAAGAATGAACCTAGAGATTTTAGCGATTTTACCTAAATAAAATTAGCAAGAAGAACAAGAGTTTAGGTTCGTTATCGTATATATGGATTTGAAATGATTTATTTTCCATTTTAATGTTTTATAAATGGAAAATTATAGAAATGTAAAATTTGAAAATAAATTTTTATAGGTCAACGGTTTTAGTGGTTTTTTTTACCGATTTTACATGTTCAAATGTAAATCCGAGTTTTATTTTAACTCTCACTAATGTAAGTTATGAGTCCCGGTTGAACCGACCAGGCCGAGTTTCAAAATATTGGTTATATGTTAAAAAAAAAGAAAGTCTCAATAGAGAAAATAGAGTGTAAAACATATCTATGAATTATAAAAGTCGAGTAAAGAGAAAATTTATAAAGATGTAATTCAGAAAAATAAAAAAAATAAAACAAAACAATTATTTATGCAAAACAAATTTCTTAAAATAGTGAGAGAATATGTAGTAATCTCTTAGAAATTTCATAAAGGGTTACTTTTTTTTTCCACCCTTTACTTGTTTTTTTGTCATCCTCTACTTATTTAATTCTTATTTTTTTAATACGAACTTTTCGGCTCTTTATTTTGAGAAAGAGAAGAATTCTTTGTTTTTAAATCCAAAACCAAAACAAAGTCGTTTTGCCATTATGTATCAGCCAAATAATTACCCAAAACGACGTCGTCTTGGTGCTAAATGCAAAATTTAAATCACAAATTTATTTATAGAAAAAGTTATTTCCGATTTAATTGCTTACATATTAATGTGGGTATATATGAGTAGTATGTGTATTGATGTAGAGAGAAAATATAGTTCTTGGCACAAAATAAAGAGTCCAAAAATTTGTGTTAAAGAAGTGAGAAATAAATAAATAAAGAGTGGAAAAAACAGCAACCCTTTCTTAAACAAAATGTAAAAATAAACAAATTTTCTATAAAAAAAAGACATACTTATTTTCACAAAAGGGAAGAGCTTTGTATCTAAGCAATATTGTGGAGAAAAATTATTCACTGAAACTATATATATACACTAGATATAGATATGTGCGATGTAAGGGTCTATTTTTTGATAAATATATATATATCACTATCATGTTTTGAAAAATATTTTTGAAATTTATATGTTTTTTGAAATATTTTCATAAACCAATAATATAAAATTCTAAGTTAAATTAATATTTAAATATATAAATTTGAAGTTTACACCAATAAATGATAGTGATTGCCGAGTCATTTTCATTCTAGTGGTTAAGATGATCTAGCTAATGTTTTGACATTATGCATTCAATTCCCTAATATACCACATTCTTATAGTTAAAGTGAAGATAATGTTTTCTCCCTAATATAAATATTTGTATATATAATTAGATGAGTTAAAATCTGAAATTTATTTCTTTCATGAACTTAGAGTATGAGACTACCCCGAGAAAATTACAAAAACAAATCCTAAGGTTTAATATTTCACCAACTAAATTCCCAGAATAAACAAAGTTCGTATTAAACCTCATAAAAACTAGTAGCACAAATAAAAACCTAACGTTTTATAATATCAACAAATCAAGTTGTCGCGTCTAATTACTAACATAAGCAAAGACGCCATGTTTCTAAACAATAGTACTCTCACTTATTATCTTAATAGAGACTTAGAAGTAAAATATAATAGAAAAAATTGTGTTTGCTGTCAATTTAGAATTTAAAAAATAGAAAATTAATACCACCTTCTTAAATTTATATAAGTGAAAGACCAATAATTTTAGTTCTTAAAATAAAGAATTTAAAAAAAAAAGTTACTCCACCCAATATGAACATAATTTGACAAACCCATTTGAGTAGCTTAATAAAGACCCGTAACCTAATATCATTCACAAAACATGGGCCTAACATCATTTAAAAACATGCATCCTTGCATCATTTTCAAAGACTTGATTCATATTCAAAACATCAACCTAATTTCTTTCCATTCTAACTTCAATTCACCACTTTTATTTCTTGTGCTCTCATCTCCTTGTGACGGCTAAACAAAAAAAGCAGAATAAGAGATCATTTACACTTAAAACTAAATGACTGAAAAACCAAAAAAAAATATCATATCATTTCAATTACATTGGATAGGCTAGAGACAAATGGTTGTAAGACTTCTTCTTCAATTTTATAAGTGTTTTTGGGCCTACCTCTCTCCCGTTTTGGTACATGTTTTAATGTTGAAGGCATAATATTCTTGCAGCTTCTTTTGTTATGTCATGAAGCCCCACAATTTCTGCATGTCTATAAAGATAAAAAGGAACAATTAGTAATGGGTGTTATCTCTTACCAAAATATATAAATAACTATCTAAAGTGAAGATGTTACCATAATTTTCTTCAGTTTTTTTTTGTGTTTAGGCGCTTTCTCCCATTGTCCAAGTCTACGTCTATTTTGTGATGGTCTTCCTTTAGGAATTTTGTCAGGTGAAGGCAATATTACTACATCTTTACACTTCGTGCACATATTGATTCCGCTAATGGCATTAATAGAAGTCTCATAGCTTTTTGCCCACTTTGTCGTGGTGAAACATTCCAAAACCAATTCTTCTAGTTTCTTTGTCTTATCATCTTCAGCAAATGCTTTAATTATATAAGCACAAGGAATTCCACTCAGTTTATACGGCATGCACGTACATGACATATTACCATGAACATTCATTCTATACTTACTTATCCTTTGATCAACTTCATATACCCCTCTTCCGGAACTACAAATTTGACACTGGAATTACTCTCTTTCTTAGCTCAAGTGTAGCCTAGAATCTTGGTTGTAAGATTTCTCTGTACTTCTGAATTTCCTTTAGCTTACATTGTTGTTTTTCATAACGTAATGACGAATAAATTCCAGCAAAACCGTGACACTTTTTTGGTGCTAAAATGAAATAACATTGTTGAAGGACTCACTCATATTTTTCTCCACCATATCCAATTTTGTGCAGTCTTGGAAAAATGCCCTGCAAAAAAATGTTTTCAAAAAAAAGAACAATAAGAAGAATTAAAATGAGAAAAAATAACAAAGAGTTATCAATTTAAATAAACATTACCATGACCAATATGATGAATATTTTCCAATACAAAAATGCACATCCGGTATCATCATCTTCGGCGAAAGTAGGAGATGATGCTCATAGATCATCCAACCTAGTTTACGGAGAATAAGTTCGTCTTTATTCCACGTCTCCGAGAGGAATAGAATATCTGGGTATAAATTCAGCCTGATATCCCGGATTCGATGGACTCTCAAGGGATTCCCTAACCCTTGACAGTTCCAGCTCACCACCACTAAGCAAGAGGGTTCGGTGGATCTTGAAAATCCATCGATCTTTTCAAAGTTGTGGGAACAATGAGGTAGTTCCTAGGGAGTTAATCTGAAAAATATGCAATATCTTGGTTTGAAGTGGTTCCTCTTATAGTTTTGGAGCTACTGAGTTGAGTTCCGATATTGCTTTGAGCTTTTCTCCCTTGTCCCCCTCTTGGGGATCCTTGAGTTAGAAGTACTTTATGTTTCCTCAAATTGACTGCAACCATGGATCTTGGGTTACTTGTTTGGTTTCTTTTTGTAGGTGGCCTACCTGGTTTCCGTTTTGGAATACTTGGAGGAAGCTAACATAGGATAAGTCGCTTCACTTACTACACTAGATTTGATTCTCATACTTGCTGGGATTCTATCCTGGTCTGTGCTTAAACCCCATTCTTCGACTTGGTGTGCATTCATTTCTCTGGATGCACAAATTATTCGGATAGCAGATTCCTCAAACTTTCATGCCTCTCTGGCCTTAGTTACCTTTTCCATTCTAACTACACTTTCTTTGGGGTCGTTGCATTGAGTATAACGAATCATCACATCATAAATTTGTCCCATTGCCTCATTCATCTCCGTTTGGCTGATGTGTTGTTGTGCTGACGTTAATTGATGTTCCTACAGTATAGTTTCCATCAAGTTCATTTAAAGGATTCACTAATCTGTCTTGTTGGCTTGCATGTCTGCTAATTGGATTCCTCTGAGGGGACTCATGGATTTTTCTGACATCTCGCCATTCCTGGTGGTTTGGTTCATGAGTATATCTATTTGAACGATAGTAGCGATCTCGGTTCTCATAGTAGTTTCTACCTTCTCTATCATCACTTGCTCTTATGGGATATCAATCTGAATGGTTCGGTCGATAGTAGGGAGTTTTGTGGTCATTTTATCTTTTTTTATTCCCGAGTGAAGATTATGGATATTTTGGTGCTTCTCCCTCTTTACTTGGATGTGGGTGAGGCCTTATATCTTCACTAATTTCTGATGGATGTTTGCGTTTGAGGTCTGTTGCCAAGCCCTTGAGTTGCTCTGTAGAAACCTCACTACAATCCTTACTCTCATGGTCTAATCTATAACAAATATGACAGTGATTCTTAAGCTTTTCGTATAACAAAGAAACCTCAACTTCTTCTCCATTGGGGAATTCGACTGTTGTCCTCATAATAAGAGGTAATAGAGCATTAACATGGATCCTCATTCTAGCCACTAAAGGGACCTTCTCCAGCTCACCCATATTTTGCCCAATGCTTGTTAACAAGTTTTCAGTCCACATATGTATTGGACGCCTCTGAACTCTGACCTATAAAGGCATCATTGACGAAAAATCTTTTGAAAGAGTTGGTTCCCACCTTTGCAGTATCACCATCCACCTAGCAAAGTGGTAAGGTATGTTTTCCAGAACTGAAGCCAAATCTTTTTCAGTTGAGAATTAAAATTGGAACATGTTGTGTCCTAGATCTACTCCTAATGGCCTTGAGGAGACATTCCAATGTTCTGAGAGGAAAGGGAGCAGAGACCACACTCTTTGGGCTTTTGGGTTGGTATATTTACCGATTAAGGTAAGAGAGTGTTTCTCAAGTTCTGAGCTATCAGGGAGCTCAAGTCTTAACCTTGCCTTTCTTTGTGGCTGTTTTGGAACATCTATTTCTTTGCCTTTTGCAGAGTAAGGGATGCGTTGAGCCATGGAGTTTTGCCTTGAGCAAACCAAGCGAGATAACTTCTAGCTTATGAAATTCTAGGAACGTTTCTTGGACGACAGCTAGGGAAAAGAAAACGAGGAAACTTGTAGATTGCAGTTGCTACCAAGAAGTGGGTAGCATGGAAAAGAGGGTTTAGAGATGAAATCTCAAATTGTCTTCAAAACTTCCAACAGCTCAAAATTTTCCTTCTTTCCATCATATTCTGTTAGAGGTTCTTCACAAGGAGATAGTTTCAGTTTCAGAGTTATCAGAACGAAAGAAATTGTTCTGAAACTAGTAATTTTCACAAAATAGAATAATACCAGATAGATTTATGAAATAAGGATATGTGATATTTGGAGAGGCAACTATTTTAGGTAAAAATTGGGTGAGATAAAACTATCTCGACAAACGTGTCTGAGAGAGTTTTACTCCTTACTTTTTTTACTCAATGATAAATTTTTGAGTGAAAAAACTTTTTCTATTTTATCTCACTTTTAAGTTTTTATTAAGATAATAATTCAGAGTAATATTCTTTTGAAGATTTAGTAAAATAGTGCGTCTTTGCTTTTGGTAGTAATTAGATGCCACAACTTAATTTGTTGATGTTATAAAATGTTAGGTTTTTATTTGTGCTACTAATTTTTATGAGGTTTAATACAAACCTTGTTTATTCCAGAGGTTTAGTTGGTAAAATATTAAAATTTTAGTAACTTTTTATGCAAATTACCCAGGCTAGTTTCATACTCTGTGACCATGAGAAAAACAAATCTCAGATTTAACTCACCTCGTTATATATATACAAATATTTATATTAGGGAGAAAACATTTTTGATATTTTGCCATTTATGTTACCACTAAATAACAAATTTTTGTTAAAAGATTAATATCCAATCGGTCGGTCTAGTCGGCTGATTCTTTGTTATATACAGTACACATATTTTACCAAAATAGAAGTGAACAGAAATCGTGTAACATAAATCGAAGAGTTTTTTGTCATTTGGAAGAATTTCATGTGATGATTTTAAGGTATGAATAAATAGCTTATGGTTATGACTTTAGCTTAAAGTTAAATTCATAGTATCTAATTGGAGTATTTCAGTCTAAATAGAGCCCAAATCCATTAATTACACACTAATATCTTGTGCCGTTAGTGCATACATCGCATTTGAAATATTAATTTATTTTTTTTCGGTTTAAGAAATATTACATATGTTTTTTTATGGAAAGATATTCGAATTGATCAGATAAGTAAAATTTTGTAAAAAAATCAATACGAATTTAATTCCAAACCAAACAAACCATAGATCTACATAGAAAGAAATAATTTTGAAAACTTAACATTTTAATCATTTCATGAAATATCTAATTTTTTTCCTAACTTTTTCCTGATATATTAGGTCAGATCCAAAAAAATTAAATTCATTAAAATATTATTTAAAAAACTCCTAAAAATTTTTGAAAACCCAAAAGTCTGGCGCTTAAGTGACGCACTTCTTCCCTCTATGTCAGATTTAGGTAGCTATCGCTAAATTTGTTAGGTTTCCATATGTCTCGTTAGCTCGGGTGAGTGTCTTAAAGGTTCTTGGTTGAGAAGATATTGACTAAGATAATCTCTTTATGATTCAAATATTCCCATACTCTCCTCATCTATTTTTGTCATATTTTTACCCCTTGGATTTAATAAAAGAAAATTGAAAAATATTAAAAATCTACCCGATATTAGTTGATGGTTTGGTTGGTGAGAATTCAATTGAACCAATCAATAATCAAACCAATCCAAACCATCCAATGCATCCCTTCTTCTTCTTCGTTCTATATGGAAAAGGGGGGCAAAACCGATGAATTCTATCCAAATCTGGCAACAATCTCGGGAGTAACTGCTGGGCTTTCTTCTTGACGCTGACCTTCAGCTTCCGACATGACACCGACTTTCAGCTTCCGACGTGACACCGACGTTCAAGTTCCGGCGTGAGCTCCATTGAAGAGGAGAGGGAAGAGTTCACTGATTCAAAACAGGATACAAGAGGAGTGTGAGGTAAAATATTCTTGTAAAAATTTTGATTCTGGTTATGATTCATCTTAAGTTGAATTCAGATTTATGTAGTCTCGATTTATGTAGTCTCGATTTCAATATTCGATATACAAATGTATAACTACTTAAAATATCAATAGTACAATAACGGTCTGCTTGCAGACAGAATGATGAAAACGGTGATTCATATGGATACTGGTGGTCTTATGTTGAAACTGATGAAGGGTATCGATGGGATTCAAAGGGTGCCAAGTATTTTGCTATAACGATGAAGACATTGTCAATCGAGGATATAACATACTTGGTATTAGAGGAAAAAGTAAGGAAGAAGATTAGTGTGGAAAATGGGGCGAATATAAAGATGAGTTACATCCCATTGATAGTTGAAGCGAATAGACAATAATATATTACGAATGATAAGGATGTTGAGAGTTATTTATGTAGCATGAATGTGGGTCATTTGAGAAGTATTTTGCATGTGGAAGTGGAGAAGGTCTGTGAGAAAAATATTGAGAGTTAGAAAGTTCATTTGGTATGAATTATTGTGATGGTGAGATGGTTTCAAATGCTAGAGACTACAATGCCATTACTATATACGAAAATAAGAATCAGTTGGAGGTTGTAGGCGGTGATGAGAATGAGAATCCGTTGGCGATTGTCGGTGTTGATGAGAATATTGGAATAGAGGATTTGGTAGAAGTGAATGGCGACGTAGAGGGTGATGGATATGTACATGAGCGTAATGAATTTCCATGTGATAGAGAAGAAGAAGAGGAAGAAAGAACTCAGTTTGTAGATGATTTGGATGATGGTACCGGGCTGGAATTAGGCCAAGAATTTGGGTCCAAAAAACAAGTGAAAGAGTTGGTGTTTATAGCATACATAAACGATGTTATGACTACGACATATTGAACTCGGATACTTGGCGATATATTTTAAGATGTCGGCAACATCAACAAGGTTGTGAGTGGTACTTATGGGTATCACGGCCAAAAGGAAGCGATGGTAGTTAGTCGGTTAAAGTATATTATAAGATGCATTCTTGCTCTCATGTGTCGGCGAGCACATCAAATGTTAAAAGGAGAGGATCCGCTGATATGGTTTGCTTAGGTTGTAAAAGCTGATTATCCTGGTCAATTAGATACTCCATATGCTAGATCTCTAGTAGGTGTTGCGCAAGGAAAGGTCGGAGTGAAAGTTTCGTAAAGAACCGCTTTGAGAGGAAAACAAAAAGATGTGTGTGTTGTGTGTGTTGTGCGTGGAAGTCCAGAGGAAAGTTATACGAGGTTGCATTTGTATTTGTATGTTTTGGAAAAGATGAATATAGGTACGGTGACAAAGTTGCATTTGGATGAAGAAAATCGGTTCAAGTATTTATTCATCATGTTGAGAGCTTGTATCGAGGGGTTTAAGGGAATGAGGAAAGTGTTTTGCGTGGATGCAACTTTTCTTAAGAATGTATATGGAGGTGTTCTTATATTTGCCAGTGCTCAAGATCCTAACCATCATCATTACCCGATTGCATTTTCTGTACTTGATAGTGAGAAAGATGCTAGCTAGAACTGGTTCTTCAGTATGTTGAACACCGTCGTGGAGGATGATTCAGAATTGGTGTTTATTAGTGACAGAAATCCTAGCCTCATCAAGGAAATTGCCGAAGTGTACCCGAAGGCGCATCATGGGCATTGTATATTTCACTTATCTCAAAATGTGATAACAAAGACATCTAATATCCACAAAGACAGCGTTGCGAAGAGATTCAGGAAGTTGGCTCAGATATATACTGAGGGTCAATTTGAACGGGAGTATTTGGAATTTAGGAATAGATATCCTAATGTAGCTAAGTATTTGGATACTACTACAAGCGTGGACAAATGGGCTCAGTGTTACTTTCCCGAAGTTAGGTACAATATCGGAACAACAAATACTGCAGAGTCATTGAATAGTATTTTCAAGGAGGCAAAAAAAGTACTCTTTGCTAGTCATGATTAATGTAATTATTGAGAAAATAGGAGATTGGTTTAATGGACATCGTAATGATTGCGCTGGAGGAAATATGTCTAAGAGATTGGTTCCAGTCGTGGAGAATATATTGCATAGTAGGTGTGAAGAGGTGACTCACTTGGCTGTTAAAGAGCTGAACGTTTTCATGGGTGAGTATATTGTTGTTGGACGCGATGGGATGTCTTATTTGGTTAATTTGGAGAACAAAACTTGTGCTTGCAAGCGTTTTGACAAAAACAAATACCCTTGTGTGCATGCGATATCTGCTCTTGGTGTGTACATGTCAAATCCATTGAGGAGAGATAATAAATATCTATATCAGTTGTGCTCCAAATATTATCTAGTGGAGAAATAGACGTTGGTGTATTCACGGACTGTGTATCATGTCCCTGATATGTCTCAATGGGTTAGGATCCCGAAGGATATTGTATCAAAAGAGGTATTCCCTCCAGAGTGTACTACAAAGAGAATAGGACATTAAGTAAACTGATTTCCATCGGTTGGTGAGAGACGTCGAAGAACGAAAAATAAAAGTGTGCCCGGCTTAGACTTAAAGAAGTGTTTTAACTCTACCAATCAAGATTAAAATTTTGTGTTTTGAATTTTCTGTAATGTGTACTCGGACATAAATTTCGTAGTTGTATAATTTGTATTTGACTGTATTATATATATTTCGTATGAATTTACGAAATGAATCAAAGTATGAACCGACCATTTATTTCTTCTCATGACATAAGCGTTGGGCCATAAACCCAACTAAATGGCCCATGAATTTCGCATGAATCCTGATATTTATATTATTTCACAAAACTTCCTAATATTCATCTTCTTCTTCCCAAAAAATTCTCTTTTTGAAATCCAGATCCATCTAAGGTTGAGTGGCAATGATCCGACTGGAGCTTCGACGGTTATGATGAATGGCATCGATCTGACTGGAGGTTCGACGGTTATGATGAGTGGCAACGAGACTAGAACTTCAACGGGATCATCAACGCGGCGTAGGAGTTTCGATGCCGGAATTCTGAAGAGATGTTCATGTGGAGGAACAATTACCTGTCTGACTTCGAGATCAGTTAACAACCCAGGACGAAGGTACTATCGGTGTTCATATGCTGCTTCATGTAAGGTAATTTTCCTATTTCTGTCTTGGTTACTGATTTCCGTTTTGGTTACTGATTTGGGTTTTAACTAGTTGTTAGCTAGTTGATGACAACCATAATTTTAAATGGGTTTATGAGGCTTTGATTGACGAAATAGAAAGCTTAGGTAGTCTAATTAGTGGACTTGATAGAGAGATCTCTTCATTGAAGCGTTACCAAGATGTGTTGCTCGAGAATATGCAAGCAAAGATGGATGACATGATTTTGGGTGCCAAAAGGAATGTGAAGAAAACGTTGATTCCGCTTGTAGCTATAGGTTGTATCATCTTTGTCGTCGTTGTAAAACTAATGTAGTTCCGAATCTGATTTGTAATGGCCTTGTACTTGAAATCAAAGTGGAACCAAATATGATTTGTAATGGGATTGTACATGAAATTCAAAAGCTTTTGGTTTAATTGAAAAAATTCCATTGGTTTACTTGATCAATCCTTTGGTTTACCTGAAATCAATCGGTTTTGTTCAAATTAAGTAGATAAAGTTCCTTTGGTTTACATGATCAATCTTTCAGTTTACATGAAATCAATCGGTTGAACGAAATTAAAGTGATAAAATTCCATTGAACATTATCAATTATGATTTCATATTTGTAATCCACTTAATCTCGTAGTGTTAATCAAATAATTTTTATGATTCCATATAAAAACATTACATCTTCTACATATTACCACACATAGCTTATCAAAATATTTGGAACTTGTTTCCTAGAATGTCATTATGAAACAAAATTTGTATATAATTTCTTAAAACAAGCAAATGAATATGTATAATCTTCATAAATGTTCTAAAACATCATAATAGCATTGGTTAAACTATTATTCATAAATTTAGATTAGAGTAAACTAATAATTTCTTAAAAATGTTCAAAGTATAACTAAGTATATGTATGCATAACTAAAAATCTGGTATAATTATTTACAAAAAATTTGAATATTTTCACGAAAAATTTAAACTCTCCCTCCAAAATAAAAAAATTTCCTAATCTCCCTCTATTTTTTACCACTCAATGACATAACAATTTTCAAAACCATAACTCAGAAACTCAACTCATTCCCTATAAATTTGCGTTCCCTCTTTCCTCTCAAACAACTGTAATTAATATAAAATTTTCTCTTTTCTCAAACAAATTTTCACATCCCCTCTTCTTCTTCTTTGTTCTGATAATTGTACAGAAAAAGGGGACAAAACCGATGAATTCAATCAGAATCCGGTAACGATCTCGGGAGTAACTGCTGGAGCTTTCTTCTTGACGCCGACCTTCACCTTCCGACGTGACACCAACCTTCAGCTTCCGACGTGACACCGACGTTCAGGTTCTGGGGTGAGCTCCATTGAAGAGGAGAGGAAAGAGTTCACTGATTCAAAATAGGATATAAGAGGAATGTGAGGTAAAATATTCTTGTAAAAAATTTGATTCTGGTTATGATTCATCTTAAGTTGAATTCATATTTATGTAATCTCGATTTCAATATTCGATGTACAAATGTATAACTAGTTAAAATATCAATAGTACAATAATGGTCTGCTTACATGACTAGGCTTTTCATCCCTCAAGTATTTTGGATATACACCGTGGCCTTGAATCTGTCTAAGAATGGGAGTGAAAATACCTTATTCCGAACTTGCGATTATCTTTTGTATAGCTTCCAGTTATTGTGATTCCTTTTGTGATATTTCTATAGCTTAAAACATTGTTGTGATTGTATTATTACTGTATCATCAAAAGTTTATACTTTCTATAGCATTGTTGTGATTAGAAAAGTTTATACTCTACTTATCAATCTGGTCTTGCGGAGGAACCCTCTGGCGGAAAACAATTAATAACCAAATATGATTGCAACATTAGTCAATTACAAAACTAAATAAGTTATACAAAAGTCTAGTCACTAACCAAGTTAACCAAATGTTTCGTTAACATTCTAAAAGTATAGTCACTAACCAAGTTAACCAAATGTTTCGTTAACATCCAAAAGTCAAATTACTAACCAGCCTCCGAACAAAATGACCGGTTTCCTAATTTATATACTGTTGGTGACCAATATAAGTCAGCCACCAACACGCTTTTTTGATTGTATAGTGATGCGCACATCAAATGGTAGTCTCCGAAGCTCGGCAAATGATCTTTTCCTCTTCTTCTTTGACTCTTTCTGCTGACTTGCTGCTTTTACTTCGTCATCCCCATCTCCAGCTTCTTGTGCAACCTTACCATCTCCTTCCTCATCCTCAGCTGCAACTTCTTGCGCATCCTCACCATCTCCTTCTTCCTCTTCCTCATCATCAGCAGCTTCTTGTTCATCATCACCATCTCCTTCTTCCTCGTCCTCAGCATCAGCATCTTCTTGCTCATCCTCAGTATCTCCTTCGTCATTATCCTCCGTATTTGCATCAATTGGCTCATCCTCAACACCCTCATATACGTCTTCCTCATCTGAAATCTTTACTTCGTCTACATCACCAACATCTACTCATTTTCCTTTCACATACTCTTCAGCCTTTTTCAATCTACTGCTCATGATGTCCAGCCTATCATGGATTTATTTGAACCCAGAGACCATCATTTTCTTTATATTCTCTCAGCTTACGACCCATCAAGGACTCACCAACTACCTTATTCACTGCCTTATTTGCCTTCTTTTTCCTTGTCTTTATGTCTTCTTCCCTAAACTTTAAGAAGCATATTCTTTTATTTTCATCAACAACTAGCCTTATCTAGCCATCAACCACCGAATCAATGGCATCATCCTCTTCCCCGATACCAGAAAGCAGATTCTCCTCATCCCAACTTGGTTTTAGAACACTTGCAATCCTCTGTTAAGTTGGCATTTACAAACTAATTCAAGCATTAATACATAAATATAATACAAAACTAATAATTACACCAATCAAAAGTAGTGTTTCCTAACCTTTGTTTTCCCAAGAGTTTTGTTGATCTCATTAATGTGAAACCCTCTCATTCTACAGGTTTTGAACTTTGTCTTGCACATTCTAGGGCAGTCACTACGTGCATCTTTAACCTCATCCCGGAAACCTTTCATCAGTCTTGGGATTGTTTCAAACGCAAGAATCTATACCAAAAAGATAACATGACTTTATGAGTACGATAACTACAACAAAAACAAAATCATACCTCTAAAGGAACAACAAAACTCGGAAAGTTGAAATTAGGGTCGGCAAAACCTTCCGTAAGTAGACAAAGCATCCTCTTATCCTCCTTTAGTTTGTCAAAGAAAGAGTGTTGCTTGACGCCCCTCTTTCCACTTCCTTTGATAACCGACGTTGGAAAATACGGAACATCCATCTTTAACTTATCCCTTGAGTAGGTATGCATTGACATAAACTTCTCCTCCACAGCCTCTTGTATCACTTTGGCCTTCTTGAAATGTTTCAGAACAAAATTGAGATTTCCCATCACCTCATAGTTATTCGGATACTAATGGCAATGCAGACTTGATAGCAAGGCGTGCTCTCTTAGTGAGTACCGGATAGGTACGCCATTGACTATAAACCACAACTCCTTCGTCTTCTATGTACGAGCCATGCGGACTAGTAGCATCCACATTCCCATCGACTTGTGAAACACATCCCGTGGCATGTGGAAGAAATGACCAAACTGTGGATGACCATAAAACCATTGCTTCTCCGGTGGCCCTAGCATTTTCTCTAAGTTTTTCACTGTTTGTGCTATATAGCACCTTGTGGCAATCTTAATTATCTTCGTGTACTCAGTCGTTGGAATATACATGCTCAAAGGTGGGCACACTCTACTTCCTCCCTCATCCGATTCCTTACAAAAAGAACCTTAACTCAGACTCAATATAAGATAAACACAATACTTTCAACTAACACATACTCATTTTGATATTTCACAATGGGTGTAATAAACTAACTAATCAATTTTTCATTTTATAATGCCTATAATATACTAACTAAACCAACTATCCTACAGTTACAATCGGATCCTTCTAATCACCACGCAACTCAATTCAAAACAATCGGATCCTTCTAATAACCACTATAACGGAAGGGCAAATTCGAAAACCACAATAATAACCATAATAACTTAAGAGAAGATTTGAAAACCACAAAAATCAGAATCTGTTCTGAAAAGTACAACTAGTTCAACTATTAAACATTCAAAACTGAAATTCACACAGCCAATCGATACTGAACTTACCAGACTTATCTTTGATAAATATAATCGAATTAAAATGGAATAAATTTGATACTTACAGTTTCTTCATCGTCTGTCTCCTCTTTTGCGATCTCTTCTTCACTCTCATCTACATCCCTCTCTCCATCTTCATTCCTTACTGCTCGTTCTTCAAATGTTCCTTTAGTCTCACCACCTTCAAATCTTGCTGTCTCATTACCTTTACTCACATCGCCTTCAAAGTCATCGTTCTCAGCTTTGACTTCCTCGTTAGCCGCCGATAAAGGAGAGTTGCGAACTAAAGAGTCGGGAACTGGAGAGTCGCAAATTGGAGAGTTAAAAACTGGAGAGTCCGGTTTCGTACGAGGGGCTCGACGGATGGGGCTTAGAGTAGGACACATCCAACTTCCTATTCTTCCATACCGTGCTGCATTCTTCATTCGAGGCATCGAGAGAGGAGAAAAAAGATAAGAGCAAAAGTCGGTGAAACCACAGTTAGGATTCCGTTTAAAATTGCCCGCCGAGAGAGAAGAATGGGAAAGGTCGATATCGAGGAAGAAGGTGAATGGAGGAATTTTACGATTTAAGGATTTATTGACCTCGATTTTACTGGAACTCGGTTATTACTTAATCCATTCCGGTTTAAATCTACTTAACCAACGCAAGTCAGATCCTAACCAACGGATCTCGGGTTTGGGCGGGTTGAAGAGGTTGGTTCATATAAATAAGCTGAACTACCAAGGACAACTAAGTAAAACAACTAATTTTCTTTAATTAATTGACCACTGTGAACTGTCTCCACAAGATATGTTTGCATTTTCTTTGATTGTTGTGATTACCTTTCATGGCTGAGATATCATCTGACACAATAATATATTAGACTATAAGCTTCCAACTCAAAACCAATTAGCAATGAATGGAGAGACCCATGTTTTATAAATACTAGAGAAGAATTTTCTTTCTTTCCAATGTGAGATATGTTTACATGTTATCTCGAGATGTGGGTGGGTGTTATATTAAATTATAAACTTTCAATTTAAAACCATTTGACAAAGAGTGGAAAGACCTATATTTTATATATACTAGAAAAGAATTATCTTTCTTTCCAATGTGAGATATTCTTACATAACTAACAGAATGTTTCTAGGCTAACACGCTACACTTCCTTTTATCTCTTCCTGAGGCTTATCATGTTGTGCTATATTTTTTGTTACAATAGAAGATACTTTATCATAAATAAATTATGTTTCTCACAACTTGATTGTATCTTTATTCAGGCTGATAAGATAGATGAGCCCTACATCTGCAAAATTGTTGAAATGTTTGAAGCGGTTGGTGGGAATTTGTATTTCACCGCTCAATGGTTCTATAGAGCTAGTGATACTGTAAGAATCAAAAGTCTTTTCTACCTTTTCTTATTTTTCTATGTTGAAATTTCTAAAGTTTTGACATTTTCTTAACTTTCAGGTAATTGAGAAGCACAATTATCTGATTAATGATAAGCGTGTTATTCTCGGATATTCGGAATACAAATGAAATAAGCACCCTTGTCAAGAAATTGAAAATTTTGATGATTTCTTTAGTTTAAAGTGTTGTTTTTGGTAATACAATATCTTAGAGAATTCTTCCATTGACAGTTACATTACTTTTGGTTCTTACGGCAGGAAAATACTAAGGAGACTATCGCTTTAGCAAAAGATTGTGATTACTATTGTGATATGATCTATCGGTTGCCTTATTCTACGTTTGAAGCTTTGCAACCAGGTTCAGTGCTTGTAGCAATTGAATTTCATGTTTGACATCAATAAGCACCCTTGCACTTTTAAAAGATTAATGAGCATGTGTAAAATTTACAATTGTGTAGATGTCAAGATGGCCTCCAGTGAGAGTTCAACAATATCCAGCGATATTGATGTAAACGAAGGAACTGATTCTATATTAGATAATGAAGAAGGCTCACGAGGTCAAAGAACATTGTTAGACCTTTATTGCGGTTGTAGTGCCATGTCGACCAGTTTGTGCATGGGTGCAAAGCTGGCCGGCGTGAATCTTGTCATTGTGAGGCAAATTATAATGGGTTAATAACTTATCAAAGTTGTTTAATCTCTTATAGTTTTTTTTTCTTTTCAATGATTTCTCAGAAATGGACTGTTTGACTTCAATGAGTATGCATGTAAAAGCGTGAAGTATAACCACAAGGAAACAAATGTAAGATTTCAGTTTTTCTTTTCGTGTTTTCTCTTTTTGCCAATTCAATTTAGTCTCCTATATTGATGCATAAATTTTCTCAGAGACAAAAATCATTTCATTTTAGGTAAGAAACGAGTCCACAGAAAATTTTATGTTCTTGCTTAAGGAGTGGGAGAAATTATGCAGTCATTTCTCTCTGAGAAAATGTTCTAATTCAGAAGAATATGATAACCTTTATGGGATGACTACTGATGAAGAGAATGAAGATGGCAGTGAGGAGAATGATAGTGAAGTTGATGGAGAGGTTTTTATAGTAGCAAAGATTCTTGATATTTGCTTTGGAGATCCTACAGATATAAATAAAACATGGACTTTATTTGCAGGTATTGTTGCTCATTGTTCAAATCTTACATTATATAATGGTTTTGTCTCGTTATAATCAAAATTCTTTTCTGTTGTTTTGGTATAATAGGTACAGCGGAAACATTACGAGCCTTCACGTGATAGTTGGGAGCCTATTGAAGGACTAACATGAGCATAACATTAAGAATGCTTGCACTAAAATTACATATGTCAATGGTTTGATAAAATCTTTAATTTTTTATGTGAACAGCAATTGCCAGGACAAAATCAAAGAGTTTGTTAGGCGTGGATATGAATCTAGTATCCTTTCGTTACCAGTACGTATATTTTGATATGGATATTTGATTCTTGTGATGTCTTAAATCTCTGAAGCTTGAAATCCATGAATGCAAAGTTCTTACTGTATGTGAGAAACTCTGAGTCTTATGTATATATAACATGTATTTAGAGTGGTTAGTATTTGTGTTTGGTTGTTCAGATATTAGCAAACTTTCTTGGTAAATGTTTATTTCTCCAACTAATCAAAATTATATTGTTTTGTGTCGGTTAGTTGCTGAAGGTGTTAAATAGAGTTAGTCACTGAGTAGTTGGTGACTAGAGCAATATCCTGAAATTGGTAATAAGATTACTCCGGTTAGAGTTCTCACTTTATCAGTTGAATATATGGGTTTTTAATTCTTAAGTCTTATTTGTAAGTTTCTGCTATAATGTTAATCTCATTGATACTTATACCCAAATAATTTAGGGAGGTGTTGATGTTATTTGTGGAGGACTTCCATGCCAAGGCATTAGTGGTTTCAACCGCTTTAGGAACAAAAACCAGCTTCTAGAAGATGAGAAAAATAAGCAACTTCTTGTCTATATGAACATTGTTGAGTTTTTAAAGCCACGATACGTTTTGATGGAAAACGTGGTAGACATACTCAAGTTTGTTGGTGGTTATCTTGCGCGTTATGCTGTTGGAAGGCTTGTTGAAATGAATTACCAGACACGGATGGGAATGATGGCTGCAGGTGCATATGGTCTAGCTCAGTTCCGCATGAGGTTCTTCTTATGGGGTGCACATTCTAGCGAAGTAAACTGTTTTTATTTTATGTTATTCATTTGGTTGTTGTTAATGTATGGATGATGTTTTAAATCTTTTAATCTTTTTGTTTCAGAGACTTCCTCAATACCCTCTTCCAACTCATGATGTTGTCATGAGAGGAGTTATTCCTTTGGAGTTTGAGGTAAGAGTGTATACTAGTATTGTTCATTATGTCTAACAAATTCTTATATTTATTTATAATTGATGTAGGGAAACACAGTAGCATATAATGAAGGCCACATTGTACAGTTGGCAAAAAAACTTTTACTGGCAGATGTGATTAGTATCATACAAAATTGCATAGTTACAATAGAAACAGAGTGAATAGTATAGTACTCACCATAGTGATAATGCTGGTGATTACAGGTGCTCATTCATCCAGAGCAAGACCGAGTCTTAACGATTCGTGAAAACGCAAGGCTTCAAGGTTTCCCTGATTTACTGTAAACTCTTTGGCCCTACTAAGCAAAAGTATGCAATTTCCCTCACCACTATACTTTATTATCATCAGTTCTACTCTACTGCAATTAGTTTTGTGAATCAATGATATTTCTGAATTAAACTAAACCCTATACATAATTGTTCAGATATATGCAAGTGGGGAATGCAGTTGCAGTGCCAGTTGCTAGGGCTCTTGGATATGCGTTAGGACAAGCTTTTCAAGGTCTCACAACTGATAATGATCCACTTCCTACTATGCATGATGGTTTTCCACACTTGAGAGGTAATTAGAGATTCTAAATTTGTATGAACCCTACTCTATTGAATAATTGTCCTTTTTTTTACCCTCCCACAAAATTTTCTGGGAATTTTGTATGAATTGAGTTATTCATAGATTTGTGAGATTGTCTCATAAGAAAAAAACAAAGAGGCAGATTTCGGACTACTTAGTACTTACTATTGAACAAGTGCAGTTTAGGATTCATTGAGCTATAGACTTTGTACCTCTCGATATATGGTCCATTTTATAGTAGAGGCCTTTTTACAATTATGATATTTTTTTGAGAGTTTTATAAAAGAGCTTTTTACTAAAACATGGATTGTGCCCACATGTTCTTTTCAAAATGGGAACTCGGCACTTTTTGATATGAAAGAATGAAATTTAGGACAATTTTGCCATTTATCCAAAACAAATGTGACACCTAAAACAACTATGGGGTCAGCGAGTTTCTCCACGGCTTCTCTCCACTTCTTCTCCCTTCACACTTTGAAATCGGGTTGTGAGACTTGAGAAAGGAGAATCCTGTTGAGGTATTGGAGGATTAAGCGTGGGACACACAATAGAAAATAGGAAGAGAAGTTTCAGACTTTGTCGAGATCATCGATTTGGTTGTCTTTCTTGAAGATGCGTGTTAAGCTAGAATCCTTTTACTCTTACGCTTAGTCACCATTTTTGTAGTTTGAAAAATTCTGACGAAACAATCAGGAAAAAGAGATAGATACTTTGTGTCAAAAGAGAACTGATCCATGGTTAGATACACCAAAATATGCAATTCAAACAAAGTTTTGTATCATACAAAAGTACCAATTAAACATGAATGAAGAACGTGTTTTCATATTCTCAAGCTCCTTTTTTAACTGATGTGAGAAGTCTTCACTAACATCATCATCATCTTCCCACTGTTGACTAACTTCTTTTACTTCTTCTTTCTCTACCCAATCTGCTCAACATAAAAAGAGATCCATAAACATAGTCACACACCGGGAATTAAATCTATTCGACATCAAAATGATCCAAGTTTATGCAATTGACTATATTTTCATGAATTCTTTCAATACAACTATTATCCGTAATGTCAAAAAGAAACCTTAGAACTTCAGTTTGCATCACACAAGTGTGTCTGAGATAAATATTAATCTTATCACATGTAGTTCTAACATGATGAATCAATAAATCAAAGAAGCAAACCAGTAACAATGAAACTTCATTGGTTCTAGATTCATTGTGTGATACAGGTTGTTAACTTGTTATAATCATTTCCCTTACACATGACAGTGATACCAAATACTTCCATTCCATATGACAGCTTGTGGTCTAACTCATACAACATAGGATCTCTTTATCAACTATTATTTAAATCTTAAGACTCAGTCAACTTGCAATGCAGAATCTGATACGTTTTGACTCTTTTCTAAGAACAAGTATGGTGCAGTATCGAAAGAAAATCCGGAAAACAAATCAACAAAATCACATATTTATCCACAAAGCTACTCAATGGCTCTAAACAATTCCCAAATCCACTATAATTTCCAGCAACTGAAGACTTCACGAACCCTAATCACCAATTCTTTTAATAAAACTATTATATAAATGCCAAGACTCAATTGACTTGCAATTTGACAAGAACAAAATCTAATACGGTACAATATCGAATGAAATTTGGAAACCAAAATCAAAGAAGTCGTAACCTATTGCATATCAGTGGATCCAAAACAATTAGAAGAGAGGAAGAAGACACTTTCACCGAACGGCTTGGCCGATTTTGAGTTTTTAGAGAGGAAAAATTCTCCGATGAATCCTCCCCATCACAATCATTGCGGGCATGTCATCTTCCACTATGCCTCCACAACACCTCATGACTTCCTGATCCGCTCACGTAGGACGAATTTATAGTATGAAGCTTTCGAAAACTCCTACTCTCAACCATGGATAGATTAACAATAACTAATATAACAGAGAGAAGAGAAGAAACTGAAGCGTGAAGATGCACTTGACATTTCGCAACCTTTGAAAGTTAAAATTTTGTAAAAATCCCTACAATACTTATTTTGAAAAGAATTATTAATTTTGATGATGTTTCTGTAATTATCTCTTTATAAAAACAAGATTTATGTCTAACAAAAGTTTTGGTACTGTTTCAGATTTTAATAACATAATTAGGACAATTTTGCCCCCAACAGTAAGTTGAACTAGCATTAACGCAAAACTATTGTGCTAATACTTTTTTCGATTAAACCAACATTACGTATTTCCAAAATTAAGTATTTAAATAATATAAAATATATATTACTGTAAATAACGGTAATTTATACTAGAAACAGTATTAAATTTTGAAATACATATAAATAACTTTTTTAAAAAAAATTATGGTATACACATACAAAAGAACATATTATTTAACAAAAAATAATAGTCTAACAGAGAAAATTCTAAATCATAATTAAAGACTAGAAAACCTATATAGTCTAAAAGTGTTGGAAAAAAAATATAGTCTTAAAGAAACATGTATAACAGATTTCATAATATTTTAAACGAGAGAATATTAAACTCTGATTTAAGAATACTAAATTCAAACTGATTAGTATACAGTTGGAGATCATAAATTAATCGGTTTGAAATCCTGCTTTTTTTTTGGTATCAAAATCCTAAGTTTTATATGGTGAATAAAATTGATTAATGTTCAACCCACCATCTACAGAAGGTATCTACAAAAAGACAAAACATTAAATTGTAAATGAAAAACAATAACACAAGATTTTAAGTACCAGAAAAAAGATAATTATAATGTAAATGAGAAAATAATAAACCCTACTCAAATACTAATGAATCAAAACTGATTAATTTACACCGAACAAGAGAATTTTAAATCCTAATTTAGGATTAGTGAACCCAAACCGATTAATATACAATACATCTTTCACAAAAACATCTAAAAAGCTTAACCCTCAACATTTTTCACTCTTTTTTTATATGTACTACATTATGTTCAAAACAAAAATCAAAATTTAATCCACAAAACATTTGTGGTGCAAACAAACTATTAAACTTTTAAATTGCAACTCTATAATTTACAAAAATTTAATTTAAAACACTGAAATCTAATATTTTTATAAATGAAATGCACATAAATTATTAACTAGCAAACTTGTATATAAAGCATATAGATATGAGAAACTAAATTTTATATTGTAAATAAGTAATCCAAACAGACTGATTAACTAATTTACCAAGTCATAAAAATCTAAAATGAAAAAAGATTAGTGACCTATATATAACCTTAAATTGTTAAATTTAAAACACTCGAAATTAAGGTTGCAAAAATGAAATATGAGTAAATTTACCTAGTAACTTGGCAATATAATGATAACTTAATTTACGAAATAATAATGTTTCAAACGAAAGAACATTAAACCCTAAGTTATGATTAGTGACTAACCAATTAATATAAAGTTGGGTTTTATCAAAAATAAATTAATTAATATACAGTTGGAGATGGTAATAGTGTAAAGGGGAAAACTTTGATCGAATTTCAAAGTAGAAACCAATATCAAAATGTACTACCAGTTCATTAATTTTAAAATCACATTATTTATGGTTTACATGCAATAATATATATATATATATATATAACATGTATACATGTAAATTTAGTAAACAAATATAGTTAAGTATATATGCATATATATAATTACACTTTGTCAAAGTATAAATATCTAAAACAGTTGATCATTTTTCATTACATACTTACAAACATGAATTTATTATATATATAATATGAATCGAATGTACACATTGCAAAATATTCAAATATAAATGTTAAAAGACTACGTAATTACCATTCGAAGTCTATAGTCCAGACTAATGTAGACACTCGTCACTCTATTTCAATAAAAAAATCAATAAACTAGTAATTAACTAGATTAATATACATTCTTTAACAGAAAAAAGAAAAAAAAACTAATACACTTAAATATAATATAATATGCATACGGTAAAACCAGAAAAAAAATAAACAAACAAACAAACAAAAGAAAAAAATGCATACGTGAAACCTTGGTGAAAATTGGAGAGGGTAAACTTATCATTTCATATAATTATGAGTGCCTTTTTCAACAAAAATCCCTTCAAATACCTATTTTGACAAGTTTATAATTTCCTTATGCTTTTTCTGTAATTAACTCTATTTTTTTCTTTGATAAAGATTTTAATATGATACATTTTTGATTAATCATTATTGATCATAATCGAACGAAAAGGCAATTCACAACTGAAACTCTTCATGGATCAGTCATCTTAAAATAATTTAATAAAATATTTCTATAACAAATAACAGAGCTATTTGATTAGTGGATGGTTTAATCATCTTGAATATTAAATAATTGATAATTCTAAGGTCGAACCTATTTTCAGGAGTTAGTTACCCTCAGTATATAATATATGTGAATGGTAACAATATGCAGAGAAATCATTTTGGTGGTTAAAATAACAATCTGAATATTTTTTTAAATCTTTTTTTTTGTGTGTTCAAGGATTACTTTTGCATATCCCCGAAAGTTTGAGAGATATGAAGACAACCAAACTGCTCCAAAGTTTTCAGATTGAGAGATATTTTAGTACAGAGACAAACCCAATGCCTACCAATAATATATCGACACATAAAACATAAATATCTTCTTTTTTTTTTATCAACATTGGCCAACAACTGACCGGTCTATTAGCCAAGTTTTTACATAATATAGGTGGTGAGATTTGATCCCTAATTATACAAATGTGCATATCTTTTATGAACTTACCGCATACCACTAGACTAAAAGTCACTTGCAAACATAAATATCTTTAAAGTTATAATTATATTTATTAGCATATATATGATGATACTGTTTTTTAACATAAGCATTTTATAGTATAACTGTTATTCATTAATTTTCCATTCTACATGAACTATTTACATACCCATTTTAATTACTATCATATCTTTTGAAAACATATAAGTATATAACTAACGAATTCCTTATAATAAAATGGTTTGTAAGTATACAAAATATTGCTAAGTAACAGTTGCGCCAATTGACTTTGCTTTTGATTTAGTTAGGTACTGGTGGTAAATTTGAATCTCACCTTGATTCAGTTGAAGAATTTAGGCTATGCACTGAACCTTGTCGATCCAATAGTTACTTGTTCACAAAAAAAAATATACATAAAATTATACAAACAAATCATTGAAATAGTAAAGAGTTCAAACAGAAATTGATAAGAAATTTTTTTTTACTTGAATAGTGTACAAATATGTTATTAGACATATTTGGTTACAAAGAAAATTAGCGGTTTTTAATGTAAGTTTATATATATATATATATATATATATGGAAATATCATTCAAAATGTCCCTTTTATATTTTAAATTATATGTAATGTTTATTTTTTTATTTTGTGGAAAATGTCTCTTTTATGTTTTGGTTACTCGAAATGCCCATTTTTAACATATATTTGCAGTCATATTTTCTCAAAAAATAACATTTCGTGTAATAATTTCAAAAAGGGATATTTTGGATAATTTAAATCATGAATGGGGTATTCTATACAATTTTCTATATATATATATATATATATATATATATTTAGAAAAACTAACTTTATTTAAGGTATTAAATATGGAATGTAACACATTCTCAAGTTTTTATTTTTATTGGAGCAACATATTGGAACATTCTTATAAGGAGGTTGTGGTCAAGTGGTGAACGGACCTAAGACTTTAAGGAGTTCGTAGGTTCGATTTTTCTGTTATGCGAAAATAAAACACATTTTCCTATTTATTTTTACACGGATATAAGTTTATGTTTTCGGTCCATTTGAATACCAAAAAAAAATATATATTTGTAAACTGCACATCTTCTAAGAAAATAGTCTAGATCTCTCTCTAAAATTTGGAACTCCTGAATTATAAATAAAAATATATTGGAACATCCTGGTTATACATGTGTATATGGGTACTTTTCTCCAAATTAATAATTTAAATCGAATATTATATCCTGGCAAAACATGTTTATAAATCATAGGAGATAGTGCATTATAAAAATAATTAAATTAATGAAGTTACATAAAAAATACAAGAAGACTTGTCCACTAACTCGAACATCGTCGTTATTGTCGGGCATGGACTTAATAATAATACGAATAAATCATCGATAAATCGATTTGACCGGACCGAAGCTGACTAGTTATACTATTAATTTATGTCCTAAGATTAAATCTAGATTATGTTATAATTAAGTGAATAGAGTGGGAAGAATATATTAAAACGAATACTTATCGCCTATCAAGATGTTAATGTCCAATTAATTTATTACTCAATTATAGATCGGATTGCTTTCATCACTAGTATTAAAAATAATAGTCTGAACTCTGAACCCTTTAGGCTATAGAAAGTGAAAAACATCACGTTATATTTACAGATGAATGACTCGGACTGACGTGGACACCCCTTTTGGCATCTTTCTCCAATTTTTTTTTTTTTCAACTTAACTCATTCCATAAAACGAGGGTTACATAAAAGGCACATTGTACACAAAAACATGAGATTGAGTAGACCTTCTAACTATGTGGACTAAGTGATCAGCTTTGTGGTTCAGGATGCAAGGAATGTGAAGGACGGAGCAACACCTGAAAGAGCTCCTAAGTCTTGATAAATCCTCCAAATACAGTAGGAAGACAGGCCACCTGAGAGGTTCCTCTATCATCTTGATCAGCTCAGAGCAATCAACTAGGAATTCGACCTCCGTAATCTGGAGAGATGCAAGAAATGTCATGGCCCAGAAAAGCGTCTCAAATTCTGAGTGCAAAGAAGACAAACTGCGCCTGATACATTGTGCTCCGAAAATAATGTCATAGTTCAACAATTTTGTAGCCCAAAAAGCTTTGTGATCAATCTCCTCCACCCTCGTCCAATCTTCCTAAGTGCCAGCCTAGCTTCATAGGAAGCTGAACAATACGTCCAGCTCCTTCATTACCATCCGGGAAAGAGTACCAGCCCAAACATGTAAATAGATATGATTCCTTCTAGAATGCATTGACCATGCATTTGTACCCTGAGAAGGCTGAGTCGACTGTCAACGGTCTTGAGAAGGCTCCCGATGTGGTTTGACGTGATAACCCTTCGCGTTCTAGCACAATAGAACTCTCTTTATGTGCTTTATGTGCTTTATGGTCAAAACTATTGTTTTTTCAAATATTAAAATTTTTATTTCCAAAATTATAAAATTTATAACCTGCAAAACATGAATATAAAAATGCTCTTAATTTTTTTTTTTAATAAAGAACTTTTATAACTAAAAATATTATAAATTAATAATATTAATTTATGGATAAATTAATATCTTTCTAAATTAATAATTTTTCAAAGTTTCAATATTTTTAATTTATAGAAGTTTTATTGTATCTATTATTTTCTCCATTTGATTCTACATATTAGTCTTACTTTAATTATTAAAATTTGAGAGTTTGATTATATATTGGACTTTATTTATCTAATTGTTGAAAAAATATTTAAAAAATTACTTTAATATTTAATTCAATCGATTGATAATTTATTTTTCTTTATTACTTATAAAGGAATAATTGTGTAACTTTTTGTAATAACTATAGATTATCGGAATACTGTGATCCATACAAATATTGAGATTCATCTTGTTAAACATCATTACACTTATTTAAAACATTTCACCAATATACTTCTTCTTTTAGGATAAGTTCTGATCCATAGTATAAGAATTTATAAAATTTACTTTTTCTAATTTATAGAGAAGATAAATCAAATCTCAGATATCAAAATCACTAGTCCATCAAATTTCAAAAAAATTTGAAATTTGGCCAATACACTTATATGAAGGAAAAAAATAGATCCATCAATTAATGTTTACTTGTCGGTAACGATGAAAACGAGCTCGTATGCTTGAATAGCTAGTTCATATGTATACGTATGTTGACGTTTTAAAAATTATATGAATACGTTATCACGTTTTACATTGACTTGTTTTAAAACCCTTATTTCAAACTAATTAAACCCATTTTCCAAAACGAAATTAACGATTCAAACCAAACGTATTAATTTGAATTGTTATTATACGTTGGCAAGTCCTTGTTAATACAAACAGCACAAAAATCCAAAATTAAAGGAAAAAAATTTGGAGTTTAGCTCATCAAGTGGTTGAGACAGACACCAACAATGCCTTCGTCCCAACTCTCAAGTTGTTCTCTTCAATTTATTTCCTAAATACATCAACTAGTGTTAGCATTTAGGTCGGTTGTTCTAGATATTCTCTATTGTACTTAATGGCCTCAATCATATTTTGAGTTTAGCAGTAGAATGTTCCAACCTTGTACTAATATATTGAATGGTTAATATGAAACACTATATACGATTAATAACAATCAGTCCTTTGATTCCATGGCTTGATTTTTGTCTTGCATCAATCCTTATCACTTATGATTTATAAATGTTTACAATTTCTTCTTATATCAAAAATAATTAGGAAAAACTCAATGAATCTCACATATATAAAAATTCGTAGAGTATCCACATCATGTGAAACATCTAGATTTGAATAATCGGAATTTCTGATTAAGTTTACATTCTGAAACTTGCATTGTTTATATCTACTTAACCATGCCTATTGGATTAGAAAAAAATATTGTATATTTTCTCTTCCAAGATATATTCGAATTCAGATTTATTGTCACTAGACTACACGTCTATAAGCCTCTAAAATGTTATGTATATTTTTAAAAGATATAAGAAAACAAATATATATATATATATATACCTTTTGTAATTTTGATAAGTATTGTCATCTTTTTAATTAGTATCTTTGGATAAAGTTTTATATATGAATATGATATGCTGTAAATATGTGTGTTATATATGAATAAAGAGTTGTCTTTCGTTTTGGCTTTTTGGGAACCACTCATCGTCACTATATCTAATGCTCGTGTAGATATTAAGGTACGTTGGTTATAGACAAAATAAATCATGAGGTACAATAAAAAATACATACAAAAATCTCTTAAGAAAAAAATGCAAAAATGGAGGTCGAAACAAAGAGGTGGAGGAGGATAGGGTTAGGTGCATTGCCGCAAAGTGCAAACTAACCTCACGTGGATCTCACTTTTCTTCCTTCACATATTCGATGTAATTGTACCAAATCCCATCTTCATTTTTAATATTTTCTAATTCGGAATACTATGTTCGGTTCGGTACATAAATCAGAATAAACTTATTTTATTTGTTCATAGTTAGTTTTTCAGGTATCAACCTATTAAATCTCGCAGAAAAAAATAATGAAAA
The DNA here is from genome assembly GCA_963920545.1 of Lepidium didymum. Taxonomy (NCBI): domain Eukaryota; kingdom Viridiplantae; phylum Streptophyta; class Magnoliopsida; order Brassicales; family Brassicaceae; genus Lepidium; species Lepidium didymum. The sequence continues at coordinate 14,598,517 of OY986982.1, forward strand.
CCGGAAATTTATTTTTTCGTGTTGTCGACAAGATATTTCCCAAATAAAAATCTACATTCATTCGAATTATGAAGCTTATAAACCTCCTCTAATATTGGTTCCAAGCTAAAAAATCGAATTATGAAGCTTATAAACCTCCTCTAATATTGGTTCCAAGCTAAAAAAAGAGTTCATTAATAAGTTGATCAGTATACATAAACCTTTTTCAAACAATTAATGATAAATATTGTTCATAATTCAAACTTTAAATTATATTATGCATCTAATGACTCGGGATACTGAATTTCGATTCTTCTTCATTACACTAGTAAATTAAAAAGAAATTTTAAGGGGTAAGCTTTACAATATGGATCGAGATTTGTCAATCTAACTGTTTACAAAAAAAATTATGGAAGGCCACTTGGTTCTTTGAGACCAAACACCGGTAGAAAAACAACTATAGAAATATATTTAACTACTTGACTAAATGTATTTTTTTCAAACTATTTTTTTGTTGTAGATAAATAAATTAATATATTTTTTGTTAATATTTAGATCGACAAAATCCAATGTATACTCTAAATCCACCTTCTAAAATCTAAATAATATCATGTGTAGATATATTATAATTTTTTTGAAGCTGGTGGAGAATGTATGAGAGAAGGTGAATTTAACCATTTAACCAAATACACATTTAAAATAGATTAACATTTTAAACAATGGAATATATATCTATTATTGATAAGAAAGAAAATTTCAAGTCTAGATAAAAAAAATATAAATACATAATAACAATTTATCTCTTTATCTAAATATGTAAAAGATATTTTTTTGCAAACGTAAAACTCAATAATTAAATTATACAGGATAGAGTAAGTGTCATAATTTAGCAGTTAACGAAAAAAAAAGTATCATAATTTAGCAACATCTAGAGGAAGACAAAAATGTCAAGTACAATTATATGCTAGAAGGAAAACTATGGTTACTTAATGCCGATCCTGAAAGCAATTTCAATCTTCAAAGCCAACCCAAAAAATCTAACGTGCTTCGACCCACTTTTATTTGTTATGTTTCTAGTATACATTATTATTATTATTTTCAATAAATAATTAATGGATCGACAAGTTTTAATCTATAATCTAAATTTTCTAACTAAAATATGGTGGAATTCGAATTTACCATTTGGTGTCTACCTAAATCAGGAGTAAACCAACGAAGCCATCTGTTTTACTGACCTAATATACAATTATTAGATATTTTTTTTGTCAACTGGCCTAGTGGCCTTTAATCATCTCTTTTATACTACAGATAGGGGGTTTGAATCTTGGTGCCTTAAAGATTTATAAAGTGACAATACCACTGGGCCACATATCCTCGGCACGATTATTAGATATTTAAATTTGGAGTTTATGCACAAATATATAAGGCAATAAAGCATACGGAGGGACAATATCTCAACTTCATAGAAATATAGAAATCTTAATACTAACCAATAATCTACATGCCGGGTTTTGGTTTGAGATAAAGTTAAAGAGGAAACCCATACATGATTGAGTTTTGGTATAGGTCAAAAACTCATGTGAAGACTATCTATCTTAGAAGATTTTGTCAGAGTGGTTAAGAGCATCAGGGCCACTGGGAACAAGAGCTCACAGGAAACGATGCATGAGAAGGCACATGAATGGTCAGGTTAAGGTCACATAAAATAATCAGAATAGCTCCTTCTCATCAATACTGGAGCCGTCGGTAATTAAGCAAGGCGACACTATAAAAAAAATTTATATTAATATATAATATTTCGTCACAATAATACATATTTTAATATAATATAAAAATATTATTACTAAATTGTAACGATTTGTATATAATTACAATACAAATATCATAAATATATATTGATAACAAAAACATCACAATATATTTATGACAAATAAATCTATCACAATGATTCGTAACAAATAAATTTTATAACAAAATCTTATATAAAACGTCACAAATTATTATTAATATTCATAATCACAATACAATTGTCACAATTGTCCAAACTTTTTGTAGTGCGAGTTGTAAAAAGTTTCCTCAATGTAAATTTTAATTGTAAAGATCTAAAGGTTTAAGAAAATAAACTCTGTTAAAAAAATCTCATTATTTTCTCTAGAATTTTAAAACCCTTTAAAAGCACATTACATTAAAATAATTTAAAGTTTTTGAATGGTTAAATGTGTAATTTTTCTACTGATATTCATATTTCATATTTATATTTCTGCAGGTGATATTGTTTGGATGTTGGATGGAATTAATCTTATTAATTTAATTGTTAACTAAAAAACAACAACAATGATATATGCATAAGAAATATCATAAAAAGGATATTTTATCTCATTTTGCTAAAAGTGTAGTAGCATTCGTATTTTACTGATCGTTAATTATATTTTTGTATGACAAATGTTAGATGTTGCATGATATATCTCTAACCAGAAGTCATTTTAATATAATTCACTTGTTGTCCTTTGATTTTGTTATATCATATCTTATTTAGAGATAACTTGTTACATGGTGACATATTCCACGTTAACCTAATATATTTAATTTAAACATCAATCTATTTATTATCAATTAGTTTTGAATTAGAATACTATAATTTATCACCAAACCAATAAATTTAGCTGCTTGAAAGAAAAAGGAAAATTCTCGTTTGTTGTCTTCGAAGTGTTCAGATTATTATATTCTTTCATGTATATAACTCGTTAATTTGCCCTTTACAAAAACGGACGCCATTACAATACATACCCATATTATAAGTATGAATGGTAAACAAAAAAAGCGGATTTCAGAGGAAAAGAAACAAATGTATTAGTTGTAGACCGCAATAGTGTAATTTTTTTTAAATATTTTTATTTTTGTGCTATATAGTTTTGTCCCGCAACAGTACATGCAACTTCTTCAAATTAGGTGTGGTCCTCATGCATAAGTGCGGTTACAGTTTATTTTTTTATTTTTATAACAAGTTTAGTTAACTGATGGTTTTGGATGTTGATTTTATAATTGGATCATTAAATCTAAATTTATATATCAAACCTAAATTTATATCTAAATTCAAATCATAAATTTAATTACGTGTTCGGCTATGTATTTTTATCAAAACATTTTTAAAAGTTTTAACAAATAATTTAATAAACTTATATTGTCACCAATTTTTTATCTTGCACCGCTATATTGTCACCATTCAAAATATATTTTATTCCACTTTTTTTAACTAAACCGCATTTGGACCATATTTGTATTCTGTTCAGTAGCGGATTCGCGTTGCCTAAAAGAAGTCATATGATACTCCTAAAATACATATATATTTTGTAACTAAGATTAAAGATCCCACAACATAATTGATCTTCCCATGGTAAATTGACACCCCCAATTAAAGTTTAAGGCTTGATTTTGACACTTTTTAACTTAATTTTAAAATATATTAATAACTGTCTATTTTATTATTTTAAAAATCATGGTAATTCTACTAAATAAATAATATTATATATTTTTAAAAAAATTTTGACACAGATAAAAGAAATTTTTGAGTCTGCCACTGATTTTATCCCGCACCGTTTCTGGATCCGCCCACTAACTTTATCCCATACTACTAAAATCATTGTTACCAGTCGAAACCTACATGTACATAAATAGCAAAGTAAGAGGCTATTCATTATTTCATGCACAAGCATTCGACAATCGTCGGTGGCTGCAACATGACGACTATAATGAATGCATAATTTAAGTTTTTTTTCTCAACTCTACAATACTTTTTTCCCTGAAAAAACGAAGTCTGCGTTGCTTTCCGCTAAATATGTATTACTATTCCATAATTATACACTCATATAATTTTTTAACGAACATAATGCTAGAATTAAGGAGAAAATATATGTTTAATTATATATTCATATTATAGAGTTTGTCCAATAAGATGCTTTTCCAAATCACATTCATGAATATGTCTAGATCCAACCTTGCTTAATTATAACTTTATATTATTCTTTATGTCTCTGAATATCTAAAATATCTTCATATAGTGGCAAATGATGTTCTTTAGTTTAGCCTGATTTGGATTAACTCGTAATATGTTTCAGTTCGTGGGAAAAATCAATTGACCATAAAATAATAAGAATGCACAAATATTAAAACCTGGAGATAAGTTATTATTAACTATATATAATTTATCTTGTCGTTAATCTACTTAAACTGATCTAGATCCATAGTCTAATTTATGTATATAAATTAAAGAAAGAAAAAATTCATCGATAATGTAGATCAATTGCTTGTTAAAGTGTTAGGTTTGCGATATTATAATGTGCAAACATTAATTTACACGTGAATGGATCGAAATTAGGTCTGACAAATCAAAAGCATGAGACCTCACTACTCTTGGTTTTACTTTAATTAATTCTCACGGGAGACATCTTTAATATTACTTTATTTATCTTTAATAACTTTAATTATATTTATTGCTTGTATCGATACGTTACTTCTTTTGCTCGCAAAATTTAATAAAATTGGGCCCATAGTAAATAAATACATAAGTGTTGAAGAAACCAAGTCATCATGACAGGTCAGGCTTTTACAGCAATATTCAGAAACAAAGTTATGTTACTGTTTTTATATTTTCTGGGTTTAAGGGTTCAACTGATTTTAGAAGTAAGAAATAAATTAAAACCATGGTCATAATCGGTTTTCAAATCAAAACTTATAAAAATTCTACAATTTCATCCTTTGAAAATAATAAATATAGATAGTCGGCTTTTTAATATAACTGATTTTATTAATTATAAATTTATATCGATGTATAAGGGATTTATCAATTCAATTGTTGAAAATAAAAAAATTATGTCTATATTAACAATATAACACGTACCATTCTTTTATTTTGTTCTTTGTCAACAATATATCACCATTCATTCGATAAGAAATTTTTCTTTTTGTTAAAAAACCATTCGATAAGAAATTTATTGTACATGTAATTTTAAATCGTTGTATCGTATAATAAGTACAACGTGACTGCATCAAATCGGTACGGTTGATTACACAAACACATAAAAAAATATGTATGATTATTACACAAGACAATTAAATCCCTTAAATTTTCTGCAAATAATATGGGCAAATTGTTGTTGACTTCCTCTATTGCCAAATAGTTTAACATACATATATATAATTTTATGTTGATGTTGTACTTTCGTTTTACAGTAAAATATTATTTTTTTATAAACAATGTAATGATATGTGAGAAAGTACAATACGAAAACAATATAATTGAGGTTTTGAGTTTAGTCGGCAAAAATTGGTTAAACAAAATAATTCCACATGATTATTTCCTGGTATTTCATTTTAAATAAGAAATGGATAAATAATTAAAGGAGCACATGAGCTTTCATAGTTATGCTGCCGATGAATAAAACCCCACTTTTGTTATAATGCCAAAACATTTAATATTGGCCTCTCTCGAACCTCTCGACGTTCACTCAACACGTATTCGATAACATTCAGATATACGTGTACATGCAATGTGTATACATCTACCAAATTACCAGACAAGCCCTTCTTCACATCCAAAGGAACCATGAAAATATCCAATATCTCATCCAAACCGTTAGAAAAAAAATAGTAAGCTATAGGAATTGAGTCTTTATTTTTATTAATAAAAGCATCTCCTAACAAGTACTCTAACCCCTTAAATATGAAGTCAACAAATAGTTTAAAACTTCAAATTTTGAAATATGGAGTATCAGTATTCAATACTTCCAACACTTTTTTTTTACATCTTAGTCTTTTTAGCTATATATTTTTATAAACAATTCAATATATTTTATTTTAATCACTTTAATCTATATACGTAATTGTAGTATATAAATATATATATATACGTGGACTACCCCTTCCCAAAAAAATAATCTAAACCCATCTCATAAGGTCTGAAAATTCTTCAGTTATCAAAAAAAAATATATATATATATTTCACATGTGTACGTGTACATATAAATAAGTATATATATATATATGATAGATATATATATATATGTTTAATTTGCATACTCCTATAGAAAATTTTTTTAATACTTTAGATAAAAAATAAAAGTATTGTTATATAAGAAATATTACATTTCACAAAATATATATTACACAATAACCATATTATATTAAGAAAATTTCATGTTTAATCAATTAATATTGTTTGTAATATTTCAAATATATGTTTCATAGTTAATTATAAAAAGTTTTATGATGTTTTTTGATAACAATCAATAAAGAGAACTATAATTATAATGTAAATAAACAAATAATTTAAAGTTCTTTTTGGAGTTTATCATTGGAAACCAATTTCAGAAACATCAAATTTGAAGTATGAGTTCAAATATGAAGTATTTGTTGGAGATGCTCTAAAACAGGTTGTTCAATTTGCTATTACTGCTTCCAAATAATATTTTTATTTATTAATAAATTTAACTATCTCGAATTTTTGAGATAGGATCTTAATACGTCTATTTTGATTAAAAATTAAGATAATATATATCAAAAATATTAACCTATATGTTGTAGCTTATTTTTTTTTAATAATTATTTTAAATCAAATTTTACATATTAATTTTTTCCTTACACTATTAAAACACTGAGTTTTATCAATAAATATTAATCTTTAAACAATTTTTATTTAAAAACCTTATTTGTCAAGTTTATTTTCATACATTGTTTCAGCCCCATATAATAGAATTAGAATTTTGATTGAGAAGGCTTCAATCCGAATAGAAGATATATGGCCGTCTTCTTATTTATTTTATTTTTTTATCACAAGGATATATATATATATATATGGCCGTCTTCAATAAAAAAAAACATAAAATACAGTTTAAAGACAATGAACAAGTTGGTTGATATGTGGAGAGGAACGCCAAGTAACAAACAGTGTCCTCTTCCAGAAAGGCTTAGACCAAATATATGTGGAGAGGAACGGCAAGTAACAAGTAACAAACAGTGTCCGCTTCACCTCTTTCTCCTCCAAGCAATATTAAACCGTCCTTCCGGTTTGGACCACCATTTCTTAAACTGTACCTTTTTAATATACATACAACCTTTTTGTTTATTTCTTTTATGCTCTATAATTATTTGTCAGCTAACTTGAAAAATATCCTATAATTATTTAAAAATATATATTAAACAAAGAAATAAGTCAGCTAAAAGTTTTAAAATTATTTCAATGTTATAAAGTACAGTTGTTTCAACAAAAATATTTTATTAAAAAAAATTGTTTCAACAACTTGTAAGAACATCTCCAATGGTTACTTTCAAATTTTCCTTCAAAATAAGTTAAAATATGGTAAACTTAAAATGATGGACACTTTGGCTTCAATGGTTACATTTATTTATTCCCTCAAAAAAAAAATATTCCAAATATATTCTAATTTTTTTATATATTTTATTTTTCAAAAACACCCTATAACTTTTAAAGTTAATAAATATTATTCATTTGTTTTAGTTGGTGGGATTTTAATATAATCACAATTTTATTTAAACTAAAACATAAAATACATAATAAAATAACATATCACTACATAAATTTTAAAAAGTAATAGTAAATTTTTATTTTTATTAATATAATAGTGTTATTATTTTGAACATATAAAAAATATATTATTTATGTTTATTTATGCATAAAATATAAATATATAAAAAGTTAAGGATCAAAATACAAATAAAAATACTCAAAAAAGTGAGGGAAGTGAATAATGTTCTTTCGGGATATTGTTCAAAAAATTATTTTTTTCCGTAAAATGATGTATCATTGAATATAATTTTTTCTCATTTCTTCCCTCATTACAATGTTTTCCTTCCAAAAGGAGGGACCTTACAGAAGAGAATTAAGATAACGAGGCTTGGAGTATCTTAAAACTAAGTCTAGCGAACTGGAAGTCTCTTCAGACTCCCTCATTGCTTGGCTGTCGAAGTGGACTTGAACCTTTTTCGCGTGCGTCGACACGAGATGATTTAAGTAGCCGAATTTTAGGAATTGTGGACTGAGTTTTAACAAGAATTCAACCGTACTGGTTATGTTAACCGTCGTTTTGTCCCTTTAACCGATAAAAAGTGAAAAAAGTGGGTAGGCAAATAAAGTTAAAGTGAAAGGACCAAAACAAAAGCAAGACACGAACAAGTTTATTTTAAAAATTAAATAAATAAATAATAACAATAAAAAACAAGAAAGGCCACTTGCGTTACCCTACCTCGAACCATGTAGTATTCATCATCTCACCAGTCACCTCTCTTTTCTTTTGCTGTTTTTATTTGTATATTCTATTCTATTTTTAATTATATTTCTTTTGCTGTTTCTATTTTTATTTTCAGTTCTATTTTATTTGCATCTTGCCTTTTCTCATCTGTTTCCAATCAAATTTTGGTTCGAGTCGGTTCTATGCTTCGATTAATTAGATATTTTAATAGCATTTAGCTCGTCTAGTTTTTATTTATTTCTTGTAATATATTTCCAAAATTCTCTCTGCTGTACGTTTTTTTAAAGAACAATTTCATTGTTAAAGAATAAAATCACCACTTCGTAACTCGAGTTAAAAAATTAGATTGATTAGTTGTACGAATTAAATTAAATACTATGAATATTTCGTTTGCATTCTACTTTAGGGCATTTCCATTCCATCTCTATATTTGCTTGTAAATGTTATTATAGAGTAAAAAAAATTCTAATTCACTTCTATTTTTATCTCTAAAATAGTAAAATACTATTTTTCTACTATATTGAGAACAATATTTTCTTTTCTCTATTTTAGAAATAAATTTTCTTATTTACAAAATAGTCCTTTAAATTTTGATAAATAATATAAATAATCATTAACTATTTCAAATGATTATTAAATCTAAATGATAATTAAATTTTAAATATTAAAAATAATAATCAATATCTAAATAATAATTAAACTTCTAAATAAAAAATATATTTAAATATTATAAATGATAATATTATAAAGCAAGATATGAAAAACACTTAACATGAGACAAAACTAAACTCTAAAAATATAAAGTTTATAGATTAAACAACACAAAATTCACAAACGCAAAGTAAACTCCAAAAATATGTAAAATTTTTAAAAACTAAAATAAATGGGGTTAAATTGTAATTTTTAGAAATAAGTAAATATTAATGATACTGTGGTTGATGTGTGGTGACTTCAATGAAATTCTATCGAATGATGAGAAAATAGGTGGAGTGACTCGTGAAGAATGGACATTCATGAACTTTCAACGGATGATACGAGTTTGTGATGTTTCAGATTTACCTTACAAGGGTAATAACATGACATGGCGAGGGTGTCGACATAATCACGATGTTCAATGTTGGCTCGACCGCGCAATGGCAAACTCTGAGTGGCGGGCTAAATTTTGCAACATCCGAAGTAGAATATTTGTCAATGATTGGCTCTGATCGTAGGCCAGCAATCATTAAAATCCAAAAACAAACATAACAAGGTAAGAAACTCTTTCGCTTTGATATGTGCTTTCTCGAAGTAGCGGACTCTGAAGATATGATAAAACGTGGATGGGAGAATGATATGGCGAATGCAAACCCAACATTGTATTATCGGCTAGTGAACCACTGACATTTAATTTCAACTTGGCGTAGGTCCAATGACACAAATGTAGCACGTCAAATATGTGTCTTAACACACGAGATTGATCAGGCTACTTCAAGTCTGAATTATAATCAGCAGCATGTCTGGGATTTAAATAAAGCACTGAAGAAAGCTTACCGTGAGGAGGAGATTTATTGGTGCCAAAAAAACTCGGGTTAAGTGGCTTTCTGAAGGTGATTCCAACACTAAGTTTTTCCATGTCACTACTAAAAATAGAATCGCACGCAACCGTCTTACAAATATCACATCTACTCAAGGCCGATAAGTCTATGGAAACGTTGCTATTGGTCGAGAAGCACGTTCGTACTTTACAACTCTCTTTACAAGCTCACCAAACCTTGATGCTATTGATCTTGCTTTGAGAGACATCCAACCTAGGGTTACTCCGGAGATGAATTCTATATTAACGCAAGAGATAACATATGAAGAAATACGAAGAGCGGTATTTAATATTGGTGCCACACAAGCCCCTGATCCAGATGGTTTCATAGCGGTTTTCTATCAAACGTACTGGCCAACTATTGGTCTTGACCTATCTTAGGAAATCCGACAATATTTTGCTATTGGTGTTATTCCCACTCGCTGGAACCACACCAACTTATATCTGATTCCAAAGGTCAAGCATCCACGGTATATGGCTGATTTTCGGCAAAGAAGCCTTTGTAATGTGGTTTACAAGATCATCTCCAAAATTCTAGTTCATCGACTAAAACAAATATTACTACATTTGGTGTCTGAGAGTCAAGCAGCTTTTATACCGGGCCGGTCGGGAAATGATAATGTTCTTATAGCACATGAGGTCTTTCATGCCCTTAAAACATCAAAGTGTTGTTCAAAGAACTTTATGGCTGTCAAGACAGATATTAGCAAAGCCTAAGACTGCGTTGAATGAGAATTTTTAGAAGCAGTTATGGTCCATAAGGGGTTCGCGCCAATTTGGATACAATGGATTATGGAATGTGTACGATCACTTTCATTTCCAGTTCTGGTGAATGGAAGTCCATATGAGTATTTTACGCCACAACGGGGTCTTCGACAAGGTGATCCGTTCTCACTATATTTATTCATTTTATGTTCGAATGTACTTAGCTCCCTATTAGATACTAGATTGCAGATGAAAAGGTTACAAGGCATTATTAGGTTCAACAAAAGATAAATGGTTGGCAAGCGAGATATCTTTCGACAGCTGGGAAGGAGACATTGATAAAGGCTGTTGCGTACGCTATGCATGTCTACTCCATGAATTGCTTTAAGTAACTGACAACTCTTTATGCTGATATTGATTGCATGGTGGCTCATTTCTGGTGGGGTTCATCGGACTCCTATAAGAAGATGTCATGGGTTTCCTGGCGCAAGTTTTCGGTTGCAAAAAAACTGGTTTGGGATTTCGTGACCTACATAAGTTTAACCAAGCTCTATTGGCAAATCATATGTGGAAATTAATGGCTCGACCTCAAAGCCTTTTGTTCCAACTTTATAGAGCAAAATACTTCCCTCGGACGAATGTGTTTGATACACCACTTCGACCTAGTTCCTCGTATGATTGGAAGTCTTTACAACATGGTTGTGATTTACTACGGCGGGGTTTGTGTTGCATTGTAGGAGATATAAGGTCTATACGTATAGGGTTAGATAACTGGTTACCAACTCAGCCACCTCGGCCTGCTAAATTGCTTTCACCTTTTCACCCGACGACGCTAGTAAGTGCCTTGGTAAATCATTCGACAAAACAATGGGATATGGACACCATTGCCCGAGTTATTGATATCTAGAATCATGAAGTTATCCGCCGTTTATATTTACCTCAACTGGGAATTGCTGATAGTTATCTTTGGGATTATTCGACTTCTGGAATATACACGGTCAAGTCCGGGTATCATCTTGCTACTGATTTGCAAAGGGAGAGAGATGTTTAACCGGAACCACCGTTAGCATCGTCTAAAGATATTCCTACACAAATTTAGACCTTGCCAATTCCACCAAAGTTACGCCACTTTTTATGGAGATTAGGTTCACGCGCACTAGCTTCACCGGAGAATTTACAACGGCGGAATATTAATGTCCCCATTATGTGCGGTGTTGTTCTAGTTTTGAGACCACATATCATAGTTGAATATGACAAATAAAACATAAACTCAAATTTATGGTAATTTTTTTTTAGTTTTTCTTATATGAAAAATAGGTTCACCGTAATTTTTTCTAGTTGACTAGTTCACTAGCCTATCTTTATCATTCGTATGCTTGTAAATTTCAACGAAATAGCCTATATACATTTGGTTCGATAGCTTGTTTGAATGGGTAGAGTAGACCATTCCTTCAATGGATCTCTAAACTAGATAACAATTCTCAAATCCAGAAAAAATGGTTGTTTTTCTAATTTAGTTATATAAATGTCTAAAACAAACCAAGTAGTAATGGTATACTAGTTTTCATACGACAAAAAAATTGTCATATTAGTATAAACTACATATCAATTTTCCACAAATGCAAAATTGCTAATTATTTCTATTTAGTTACTGGATATCTAAACTCAAATTACATTTAGCATCCGAAAAATTAATTTGTGTTTCGGTCAAGACTCTTCATCGATTAACAAAAAAACTATAAAGGAGTAAAACTATGCTACAAAACATATTGTTGAATTTAGTATTTTAACAATATATATATATATATATATTTCATATACGATAAATTATTTTAATTTTTTTTCAATTAAATTAATAAAATCTGATTCATAATATAAAATTTATTTTTAAATTGAGAAGTACAATAAAATAAATGTATATCAAACCCTTACATCAAAATCATTAGTTAAATATCACTGAAAACAACTCACCACAAGGCACTATTTATAACAAGTTTAGTTAAAATGAATTACTATATTATGGTTATAACAAAATTTTGAACGTTTGAGATACGAAATGGTGAAGGCGGTGGTTGATGAAAGTATCTGTTTGGACACCAAAGAATAAGTGGCTGTCACTTTCCATGTGACAATCCACAGACGTGAAACTCACGACCGTTGGATTATCCCTCGTAATTTACAAGTTCCTTCTGGAATGCTAATCCAACGGTTGATACAAACCATATATATATTTACCAAATCTCCATGACAACAGCTTATTACTTTCTTTCTTTTTTTTGTCAAACAACAACTTATTACTTTTTTTCTTTTGTCTCTCTTACAATTTATAATAATAAAAATCCAATAATAACAATAAAGGAGTATCTTCTTTTTCATCTTCATATTTATCATTTTCAAAATATAATAATATTACATGACAAAATTGTTGAGCCACTGAATTAGAACCGAATAAATTGGTATAGCGCTGAACGTTTATTTGTAGTAAAAAAATAGATACCCAAAAAATATAATAACTTATAACCAAAAATAAATAAAACATATTTAGTACTACAAAAGTAATTTTTAGTTCTTATTTGGGTTTGTTTGATTTTTGGTTAAAAACATAACTGAATGAATAAGTAAAATTATAGATATTTTTTACTAAGAACCGAAATAGAATTAAAGACTTTTTTTCAGTTGGGTATTTTCGTTTGATTTTTGGTGTCTAGGCCTAGTCAAAGGCATAACATTAAGATAAGTAGTAGATGCGTTAAGATCTAGAACAACAATTCATTAAATATTTTGATATAATATATTAAAATGAATAGTAATATAATATAAAAATGTATTTAAAAATAATCTCCGGGTTATGCGAAAAAAGGAAAAAGCATTCACATGTCTCTTTCCTGACATGCACGAACCAACAAATTACTTCTAATTAATAAGACTAAATCACGTTATTATTATTTATTTAAAACCCTATTTTGACCACAACCTTTCTCTATATAAACATTTTAGTCTCCTCCTCTCTCTCATCACCTCAACCATTTTCTCCTATCTAACTATTAAAAAAGTTAAAACCAAAACTCTCTCTTCTTCAAGGGATGGCTGAAACAACAACTGTATCATCGCCGTTGAAGCGCCAAAGAGATGAACAAGAAATCATAACCAATGAAGAAACAAAAAGACAAAAGCCTTCTTCATCTTCTTCTTCGGACAATCAAGTTCTAAGTCTCGTAGAAGATGAAGCCGACAATGATATAACTTCACTAATAACCACTCTTCAGCAGGAAATCTCAACAGAAGACCACAACGCTGCCGTTTTTGAAGAAAATCCTGCTCTTTCTTCTTCCTGTTCCTCTTCTTCGTACACTTCAGAGTACGACGAAGACAAAGAGAAAGTGATGAAGCATCTTTTAGAAGCTTCCGATGATGAACTTGGGATTCCTAACACTGAAATTGGCGGGAGTAATTATGATATGATTAAGAACGAGACTAATCAGGATTACGTTAATGGGTTTAGTTTATTAGATGGGTTTGGTGATGGGCTTTGGGAGCTTGAAGATGAAGCTGCTAATTATTACACGTTGCTGCAGTCAGAACTGTTTATGTAGGAAAAGGGTAAAAGAAGAAAACAAGACTCAATATGATTATTGGATTTTTGTTTTTTCTTTCCCATGTGAATTTGAAAAGTGTCTTCTCGTTATTTGTTTAGTTACTATATGATTTATATTGCTTTATTAATTGGTTTTATTAATTTCTAGTGGGACTAATGATAATGATACTATTTTGTTGGTTTTTTGTCTTTTAATTGTTTTGTTATAATTGAAGAAAAAAAATTGTTTTGTTATAAAAGACATTTCAACCCTACAGTTCAAATAATTTAATAAACAAAGAATTATTAAATAATTTAAGTGGGTTTTACTGGTCCCACTTTGGATCTTTGTGTTTATTTGTCAATCAGCAATCAAAATTTTTTCACATGAATATGAGAACCCAGTTCATTTATTTCTGATCTATTAGATATTACATGATGAATTAGAATCCTTTTTATTTTAATTAAAATATTTAAGTTATAAATCGTATTGTTGTAGTAGTTTTTTTTCTTATTAATATTGGGCCACAATAACTCAGTTCATTAATTAAGTTATGTAGATGGTAGGACTCGGTCTCTGATTATGCAAGTCCGTATATCTTATATAGATTTACCATTTATCATTAAAATAAATATCACTTGCGTATTGTTGTAGTGGTTAATTGTTAATAAATAAATAAAAAATAAATAAAAAGTCTAAATCATAGTATTTGACAAAAAAACCTCAGCATCTTTTTTTTTTCTTGTTTTTTTTTTGTTTTTTGTCAAACACGTGATGCCGTCTAATTTCATAAATTTTATATATCATTAGTCCACAATAGATTGTTCTCATAATATCATATAATTTTAGGTGCTTTGTAACATTAAAATTAAAACTGAAAAAGGAAAGATATAATATAGATTATATGTCGAATGTAATAGTACGAAAGAAAAATAAAATATGTGTATCCATACGGCCATACCTATGAATCTCTAGTCATCATTATTTTGTTACATTTAAATTTAATATCAGAAATATTTAAAAATTGTTAGATAATAACATATCTTACAATAATTCGAATTACTATTATCTAATATATATGATTAAAATGTCTATCTATTCATTATCAACTGATTTGAGTTGGAAACCAAATTAAGAAATTTTTTGGTTTACTAAATAGCGTTGGTCAAATTTTTATTCAAGAGGGGTGAAGGATTTATATAAGATACCCATTTTTCTAATTTTGGAAGTTAATGTAGTTGCAGTTATAAAGTATCGTTGGTTATATATATAAATAAAATTAGAATATGGAAGTTTGGTCCATGCACTCTTCTCTATCTTAGAGGAAGATCATGTAGCCATCCTCACGATAATGGAGACTCTATACAAGTTCGTAGTATCTTATCCTGTTTATTCTTTTTAAATAAATTCCCTAGTTTTAAAATTATAAATTAGTTTCTAATACCAAATTGAATTGGTTCAATTGTTTAGTTGCCATTTTTTTGGTAGGTTTAAGTTCTTCTAAGTGCAAACAGTTTCCTAAGCGTCTTCCCAGTAATATTAGTAACAATTAGTTCCAGGCCGAGAAAGAATAAAATGAAAGATCTGAATTTCTTAGTTAACAAACAAAAATAGATCTAATTTGAAATAGACTAATACACTTTCAGATACCTTTTATGGAACTTAGAAAATATGTGCTAAGAATGACCACCAACTATAATAACAAAATAGTTTTTATGGATTCCTAATTTATTTTCTGAAAAAATGATAAATGTTTTTTTCTTCTTCTAACAATTGGATCGACAAAACCTAATCTATGACATAATATCCATTCTTTAAAATTCTTTTTGAATCTACAAACTGTAGAGAGGAGAGATCGAATCTCTAATACTAGAATCATTAACCAAAATAAAACTTTAGATTTCAATAGGTGTAGAAATATGTCCCTAGACGTGATTTAAATGTTAATAGAAACATTAAAAATCTAAATATAGATTTGTGTGTGAATAAATGTGAATTATGATGAATGGTAGATCGTACTTTAATTGTTAAGTATACTTCTTATGTTTCTCTTTAATTGATCTGATATGTATTTTTTTCTTCCATTTGGAATTAATTTGTGATTAATTAAAATATTTTGTAATTTGTGAAAATATATTTTGTTTAGATAAAATAAAAAATATAATGATTTTTTAAATATTGTTAAAAAATCAAAAACTAAAATATAAATATTTTAGTTTTTTTTGTTAACACATACTTTTTTTATCGATGATATTTAAGGTGTTTGTACAAAGATTAAAAACTCATTAAATTTTGATTTTTAATGTAAAATATTATTTTAAAACTTATTTAATAACTATTAAAATAATTAAAATTCAGTGTGCAGAATACCAATGATCAAAATAAATACAAATATTATTAATTTTTTTATTTGGAAATTAAAAACATCAAATAATTTGATATATATTTTCTCTAAAAAATCATTTAATTTAAAACAGAGTTTATATAAAATAACAAAAGTTGTAAAAATGTATAATTAATAATCTTAATAAATATGAATAAATAATATAAATCAAATTTTTTATTTTGAATACAAAACATAAAAATAAAGTAGAACATCACTTATTTTAATATAAAAGGTATATTATTTCTTCAAACTGAACTAAATTTCTATTATACGTAGTTTAATTTTGGATAAGCATCAAAGAGGCTGATTAGTGATTACTTCACAATATCTTTTACTTTTAGATAAACGTATGTCTTTGAAAATATAGAGTTGTCGGTCCACAGTCCACTTACGAGATGTTCCCACTGACTCAATGTCCCACCAGTTCCTGACATCGATAATTCAATAGTTATCTCATTTAACTGAGAACTACTCTTTCTTAAATAATTAATTAATCTGTGATGTTTGTCACTTAGTGGACAAATTTTGTAATAATTTCGACACTCTTATAAAAATCAGATTTAATCGACAAAACTCTTTAGAATTCTATAATGAATAGTGTTTTTAGAGTTGTATGTATTATTGTTGTTATTATAAATTGTGAATTACATAATCGAATCTATGATATATATAAAACTAAAAAAATAATTTTATTCTGCGTGCATAGTGATGTATGAGTTCTACATAAATTATATAAAATTTTTGAAGATGTAAAACGTGTCTTTTCCTTATGTTGACTTTTGTAACACTTCTCCTTAGAGACCAACGTCACAAATATTTTTTTGTGGTTTGATTCCATTTCAATATCTTCGCGTAGGGGATGAACTGAACCTGACCAAAAGGTTAACTGCAAATGATATGTCAGGTCTAGTACAATTTGAGAGGTACATAAGAGCTCTAACTGCACCCAGATACGGTACTTCAGGATCGAGTATCTCTTCATTTTCCTCAGCTGGTCGAAAAGGATCATTTTCAATATTAAGAGATCTAACGGCCGTTGGAGTGCTAAGAGGAATTGCCTTATCCATGATAAAACGTTTTAACACTTTCTTAGTATATGTGAATTGATGAACAAATATGCCCTTTTCGGAATGCTCTATTTGTAGGCCTAGACTATATTTTGTCTGCCCGAGATCTTTCATCTCGAATTCTCCTTTTAGATAGTTTGTTGTTTTTTGTACTTCATCTTGTGTTCCAATCATATTTAGATCATCAACATATATCGCGATTATCACAAATCTCGTTGTTGTTTTCTTCATGAAAACACATGGACAGATAGGATTATTCACATATCCTTCTTTTGTCAAATGTTCACTGAGACGATTATACCACATTCGTCTAGATTATTTCAACCCATATAATGATCTTTGTAATTTTATCGAACACAACTCTTTGGGTTTTGATGCTAATACTTTTGGCATCTTGAATCCATAAGGTATTCTCATATAGATATCTGTATCTAAATGACCCATATAAATAAGCTGTTACGACATCCATGAGTCGCATCTCAAGATTTTCATCAGTAGCTAAACACATCAGAAATTTGAAGGTAATAGCATCTATAACAGGGGAAATGTTTCCTCATAATCAATCCCGCATCTTTGAGAAAATCCTTGAGCTACAAGTCGAGCTTTGTTCTCATAATTTCATTTTTCTCATTTTATTTTTTAACAAAAACCCATTTGTATCCGACCGGCGTCATCTCTTTAGGTGTGACTCCAATAGGTCCGAATACATTTCATTTATTGAGTGAATCAAGTTCAACTTGCATTGCATCTTTCCATTTAAGCCAATCATGTCTCTTTTGACATTCATATACAAATTTTGGCTTTGAATCATTGTTCTCTTCATTGATATTTTTTGCAACAAGATATGAGAAAACGTCATCAACTATTTCATTTCTATTCCATATGAATGTAGTTGATAGAAATCTCATGATTTATTTTTGATTCTTGATGCTCAATATTATCATTAGATTTTTGATTTTTTTTTCCAAAATGCTTTCTGCTATTTTGGGTATATTTTGTTTTTTAGTTTTTTTTCGTATTCTAGGATTTTTATCTTAGAACCCACATGTCTACCACGCTTCAAGTGGGTTCTAGACTCATGTGTATCATATGTTATTCCACGTTCTTGTAGTATTTCAATTCGAGCAGGAACATTTGCAGTAGGTATATACGATTTTATTATCGTTTTAGTATTTGCAAATGCATCAAGAAGCTGAATACTTTACAAATGCAAAATTCGTCGAACTTCTAGTTTAGAATGTTTTGTAGGAGGATCAAGATGTAGTAGTGATGGTACAAACCATTTGATATCTTTTCATACTTGCTTGTTTTCTCCCTTAGAACCGGGAATACTTTTTCATCAAAATGACAGTTGGCAAAACGTTCCGTAAATATGTCACTAGTTTGTGGTTGTATGTACCGTATAATTGAGGGAGAATCACAACCAACATATATTCCTAACCTTTATTTGTGGTCCCATCTTTGTTCGTTTTGGAGGTGCAATTGGCACATAAACCGCATAACCTAAGATTTTTAGATGTGAGACATTTGGTTCACGACCAAACACTAACTGTAATGGAGAATATTTGTGATGTGCACTTGGTCTTATCTAAATGAGTGCTTCTGCATGCAAAATAACATGTCCCATACAAAGATTGGAAGTTTTGATCTCATTATCAACGGTCTTGCAATCCATTGCAGACGTTTAATTAATGATTCAACCAATTGTGTATGAACATGTGCTACATAGTGTTCCACATCAATTCGCATTACCATACAGTAATCATTGAATGCTTGGGATTTGAATACACCAACGTTGTGTAGTCTAACTCTTTTAATTGGATAATCAGAGAATTGAGTTCTCAGTTTGATTATTTGAGTTAGAAATCTTGCAAATGCCATATTTCGAGATGATAATAGACAAACATGTGACCATTTGCTTGACGCATCAATCAACACCATAAAATAGTGGAATGGTCCACATGGTGGATGTGTAGGTCCACATATATCACCTTGACTGCGTTCAAGGAATTTTTGTGATTCAATATTAATTTTGTTTGGCGATGGTCTCATGATCAAGTTTCCAAGAGAACATGCAACACATGCCATTTTATTTCCCAAACATATCTCATGAGGTTTCAATGAATGACCATGTGAGCTTTCTATTATTTTTCACATCATTGTGGTACCCGGATGACCGAGGGGATTATGCCACAATATGAAATTTTTGGGATTTCTTTTGATCACGAGGTTAGATTCAAATGAATCTATATAAGTATGATGCAAACCAGGAAGAAGTTCTGGGATCTTTTCCAGAATAAGTATTTTCCCAGACTTATGAGAAGTTATATACATATACTTCTTTCCATTCTCTCTTGATGATTGAGTATCATATCCTTGAAGGTATATGTCTTTAAAACTCAGTAAATTTCTCTTTGAATTTGGAGAATATAAGGCATTATTAATGGAAAATTTTGTTCGATTAGGCAACATAAAGTTAGCCTTTCCACTACCTTTAATGAGGTCTGTAGGACCTGCTATTGTATTGACAATAATTTTTTTACCAGTTTTAGATAAGTAAAAAATTTAATAT
This sequence comes from Lepidium didymum, assembly GCA_963920545.1. Lineage (NCBI taxonomy): Eukaryota > Viridiplantae > Streptophyta > Magnoliopsida > Brassicales > Brassicaceae > Lepidium > Lepidium didymum. Next base: position 14,618,638 of record OY986982.1, read on the forward strand.
CTTTCAGAATAGTGTGTGTTGTTCCACTATCTAGTATACAAACTTCTTTGATATCTTCTTCTGACTTTCTTTGGTTTGTGCATTGATCCATTTCTGATTTGATCAAAACAATATTATTTAAAATTCTTTAATGTTAATCATACAAGCGATTACAAAAAGAAACAACACAAGTAAAATGAGACCGATGTTCACACAAAATTCATAACGATCAAATTCTCCAACGAATAAACAGTAAATCGAAGTAACGATTAAACTGAATATGAAAACTAAAAGTAATCGAAACATTTTCTTACAAATCAAAAACTGATATGAATTCTTGGAGAGAAGTTTGAGAGATGATAGAAAATGTTGGAGTGAAGAATAAGTAAAAAATAGGTGTATTTATATATTAAAAAATATTTTCATGCCCGTTAGAAACACTATGCATAGCCATCGAAATCATTGTTTATAACTGTTAAAATTACTATTCATAGCCGTTAAAATTATTATTCATTGCCATTAAATTAGCCATTGAAAATCTCTGTTCATAACCATTAAAATCACTATTCATAGTTTTAGAGTAACCAAGATATAGAAGACTTTGATATTTATAAGGTACGTGGCTTTGTGATCCAAGACTGGGATGATACAGACGCGAAGGTCTTTCTCATTTAAGAGTAGTATCTTGGGTATGGTGTCCAAACCCTTGTTGGTTTTCTAGCCGATATATCAAATATATTAAGTTTTTAAACGATAACATTATGGTGTCAGAGTCATCGACTTTATAATAATAAATAAATATTATGGTGACGGAGTCATCCACTTTATAACAGTAAATAAACATTATGCTGACAGAGTCATCCACTTTATAACAGTAAATAATTATGGTACATGAGGCAGCCACATAGTAGATTTGGTGACGGCTCGGCCGATCACTATAATATTACTAATATATAAAATAAATATAATGGCGGTAATCCGACCACTTTATCAATATATAAATTAAATTTAAATATATAGCATATATATATATATGGACCAAGTTATCCATTATAACAATATATATAAATTTTATACCGATCGAAAAGCGATCGTGCTGATATCATGTTATAATAGTGAAGAAATAATAACTTTAAAATGTATAAAAACCTGATTCAATCGCGAAACTCTTCGGAATTCTAGAATGAATAGTTATTTTGGAGTTGTATGTATTGTTGTTGTTATTGTAAATTGTGAATTACATAATCGAATCGATCATATATATAGAAATAAAAAGATAATACTACTGTGCGCGCATAGTAATGTGTGGACTCCACATAAATTATATAAAAATTTGAATATGTAAAATGTGTCTCCCCTTTTGTTGACTTTTATAAGAGACACTACATTATTGTTTTCAGCTTATATCATAAACTTGTCCAAACCGTTATTTGTTGTTCACAATTTTTGGACCAAATTACCCTATAAAAAGGAAAAAGACAGATGTATTATGCGTGCAGTTTCTTCTTACACAAGCTCGTTATAGTAAACTTAAAAAAGTAACATTCTTGTTTGATTGGCCAGAAGATTAATAGTTTATTATAAAATTATCTACTATCTTAATTATATCCCCTGTCATAGTTCTGTGATAATAGAGTACATTTGTAGAAGAAAAAATGAAAAGCATTTTTTTGTTTTGTTTCTGACATTCTCCCAATTGAACTCTTTGTCGCTGCAACCAGAATTTTTTGTTTTTTAGGAGCCGATAATCGGTGTGGTAAGGCCCTACATTTTCCTTCTATTTGATAATGATGTATTCTTCATCACCGGATTTTGTAAGGGTTAGAGAATTTTGTTTTCTTTAGGTTTTAGTCGTAGCTTGTACGTTTGTTATAAGTTATCCCTTGCTTGTTTCCTGCTAATTTTGTTTTCAGCCAATTATCCATGTTATGTTGAAATGTAGTACTACCGTTAATGGTGTTGATGTAATGTTGTTTCTGTTTCCATTTGTTGTTATTGTTGTTGTTGTTGTATCGAAGCACAATGTTGTCGTTGTATCCATTCACTGTTTTCATCCATTTTTATCAGCTAGTTTGACTTAGGTTAGAATGTTAGCAGTTATTCCTCGTTTGTTTCCTATGTTTAGAATGTTAGCACCTAAGTTAACCATGGTTTTTAGCTAATTTGCATGTGCATTATGATGTTTAAAATTTTTCCGCTAAGTCTGATAAGGTTGTTTTCAAAAGTGCTAAGTCTGATAGCGTTGTCGTTGTAACCTTTTTATCAGATAACTCGAATTACATTTTCACTGTTAGCAGTAATTCATCGAATTACGTTGTCATGATTTATAATGTTCTCACGTTTCTTTCTAAAAATGTTAACTCAAATTATGTTAATTACATGCTAACACAATTTATCTTAGATAATTTGACTGTTTCGTGATTTATAGGGACATGTCTTTTGAATGTTGAGTATCTATAAACTACTAAGTCAAGATAAATGTAGGTCATGCCCGTGTTTGTTCTCCTCCACAATGTTATGTGTTAATGTGAGTCTCAGTCATTCTATTAATCATCGCAGGAGGTGTATAATGGCTCGTAAAAACGGATTGGAAGTGAGAAGAGAGATAAGATCATGAAGATTTTCTCTGTCTCTTGTTTGTGTGTAATTATGTGCCAATTTTTTTCCGGATGAAGATCTTCCCTATTTGCGTCATCACTTCCCGTACTGATAAATGTTAGGCCATTTGTCAGTCATATGTGTTTGTCAAAACACTTTTGTGAATTTAGTTTTGTTGGCATTTAATGTACTCTTATGCTAGCAGTTATGTACAAAAGATTTCAATTACCTAATTAAAGGATTGATTTTATAACTCTATGTCCTTAACTCTTAAACAACATATACTCATATCTCTTACTGAATTCCTTAATAGTTATGTGATTTCATAAGAAAAATGGTGGCAATTTATCTCATATAGCTTACAAACAATAACTAATATATATATATATATATATATATATATATATATGAGAGTTACAATTTATATTAAAGTTATCAGTCAATACATTGAGTTAAACCATACGATAACCTGCTAATCCTTTTAATATATCCCTTGTATTTCATCCATCGGAAATTATTGTTATTCAAGCTATTTTGAAATAATTTGTGTAGACAAGTTTTAAATTAAGTTATATACACAATATCTACATGTAATCTTTTATGTGCGCATGCTAGTGTTTGCGTGAAGGGTATTTCAGTCATCAAATGAAATTATAAGTTTATGCACCTAACTTATAAAAACTCTACCCACAAACCTAATTTCAATAAACTAAATGATTATCTACCTAATTCATCTTAATTATTATTACATTTTAAAGTTATGTAATATATCATTTTTTAATTTAATATGGAGGTCAAATAGTTAGATTACATCCACTTATTTATAAATTAATATTCACATATCAAACAACTAATTTTCAGACACCTTTAGTTTTGGTTAATTTTTTTTTTGTCAACAATTAGATTGATAATGTCTGATTCATAGCTCAAACTTTTCTAAATTCCTAAGAATGTTACGTGAGACAAACATGACTCTTTGAAATAAAATTTTGGTGATAAAAACATCAGAAATGGACAATATTAGTTCTTTTACTAGAATTATTTTCTAATTCTAGTTTTATTCTTTGTTTATTATTTCTTTCACTAGAATCATGTAAAAAAATATTGTTCGCCCAAATAAAGGGAGCTAATGAAACGAGTACATAACCATATATAGAAAGAAAACGCTAACCCAAACTAGAAGAGCTAAAATCCACAATGCATCAACTAGGCGAGAGCGGATGACAAAACCTCTTATAGCAAATAAGAACACCTCACTTGTGAAAATTTAGGCTTCTATACCGGAAAGAAAAAGATCCCACAAATCTTCCAGGTACAGAAAAATCAAAAACCAAATACGAACACATTAATAAAAGACCGGTTTAACACCGTTATAGAAACCTATGAAAAGAAAACATCTCAATCAAATCTTGTAAGTGCTGATAAAGAGCTAAATACCTCTACAAGGAAAAACCAAACTCAAAGAAGGCATTCAACTAATTGAACTAGAGAGAAAATCCACAACTTTAACCAAAGAAAACAATTAAGTAGAATCTAACCTGGAAAAATCTTAACTAAACTGGAACTAACCAAACAAAATAACTCAAAGTAAACTGGAACTAACCAACCAAAATAACCCTAACTAAACTTGAGCTAACCAAACAAAATAACCCAAGTCAGTTCAACTCTTATTTTCTTCGCATTGTTTACTCCGGCCTTTAGGCCTTTATGAATAAAACTTAAGATGCCATAAAAAGAAAATATTTGTAGTCTTTGTTTATTTTTGGGTGAATTAGCTACATAATTGTTTCATTTATGTAAATTATGTATCTAGTCATTTTTTTCCAGAGAAAATTATACAAAATACCTATTTTGAGTTTTAAATTGTAAAAAATACCTATTTTCACTAAAAATATATTCGAAATGAGGGCATAAAATATAATTTTTGTCTATGGTAAACATTTATATGGTCTACGATGAACATATATAGTAGATTTATGTATGTAATGGACATCAATACAATATAATTGTAAATGGTGGACATATATATTGAATTATATATACAATGGACAAAACTGCATTATAATTATACACTGTGGACACAAGTTTACAACTTTAAAAGGGCTACTTCTCATAATTAAAACTCAGAAGGTGCATTTCGTAGAAGAAATAAAAAGAGACCATTTCTCATAATTTAAAACTCAAAAGCGGCATTTTCTACTATATTCTCTTTTTAATTAGGTGAAAGGTATCTACGTGTGTATAATTTGATAGATATGCCCTCGACGTGATAACTCTAATGTGCGCTGATGAAATTGTATACAATATATGTAATTAATGACCAGAGATTTTGTTTATAATTCTCGTGTCTTATAAGCTAATATAAAGTTGATCATCAAGATTTAGAAGATAAATTGCATTTAATTCTCTTAATGCTATGTCCGTAGCAGATATTGTTAATAATCAGGTTGTTGTTAATTGGTAAATAGAAATAAAGTGAATCATAAAAGTAATAGTTGGGTAATCAGTTGTATAGTGATGTTAAAGAAGTGAAATGTGTTAGGTGTTAATAAAGCGGAAGTATAGTAACTGTTAATTGGTAGTTATTATGTGTTGATGTGACTGTTACCTCTTAATATTGTAGAGTACTATATTTATTGATAGCTTGGTATTTGTTGTTAACTGAAAATGGTTAAAGACGTTACATGATAATGGGTTCAATATATGATAATGGTAACAGATATGTTAAGTGATAATATGATATTCAACAAGTAGTTTAGCGGTATATATAGAACAAAGTTACATGCTAATATGTATAAGTATATACGACATCTTGAACATATAACAAAGTTATATGCTAACATGTATTCGTATATGCGGCGTCTTGAACATATAACAAAGTTACATGCTAACATATTTTCGTATCTGCTACGTATTGAACATATTACAAAGTTATATGCTAACATATTAGATATTAAACAAAACTTAGCATGTAAGTTAACATGCTAACAATGCGGTCACTGGAAACAAACTGTTATCATCTAAGATTGCAATTGTTAGAAGTTACAAAATTGATGTGTATTTACATGCTAAACATGTGGATTTAAACATGCTAAATGATAGTTAACAAAATAAATGTGGTAGAATACTCTTTAATTTTAAGTCTAGTTCCATAACAATAGTAACATAACTTTATATTAATTTTAAGTCTAGTTCCATAACAATAGTTTAATTTTTTTTGACAGAAATCAAATACAGAACTAACATATTTATATTTTTTTCGAAATCATCAAAAACAACCATACTACAATTGATATTTCTGATGATATTGGTTTTTATTTTTGTTATCTAATTTATGATTTATGATAGTGATCAAAATGTTATTGAGAAATAAATCTGGTAGTCAATTTTGTGCCTAGAATTTTCCATATGACGTGTCCCAGAAGATCTTAGTTTCAATAAATTGAAACTACCAACCAAAAACATCTTCATTAACTTTTAATTATACAAAACACAATATTTGCATACACACATATATATATATATATATATATTTATAACACTTTATAATATTTTCATTGGCAATGGTTGCTTTGTAACAAAAGAAAAATCAAGTGGGAATTAGGACAACGCCGATCGTGACAATAATGATTTGTGACAGAGGGGCTATACTCGCTTGATTATTTGATTACATATTTGAATAAAAAAAACATTATTTTAAAACTAATCAATTTATTGTTTTCGTTTTCACTTTGGAGTTATATGATCGATCATTGAGAAAATTAAACGAAAAAATAAAATTGACAACAAAACGATCGCATCCTGTCCGCCACCTCAATTATTTCCTCCTTTGTTTCTTCTTCTTCTTCATAAATAGAATAGACACAAGCAGATATTTCGCTTAACAAAAAATTTAATAGATAAAATACAAAACTAGAACGAGAGGATATTCACTACTTTTATAACCTTTAATCTCTTTTACAGAAAATCTAAATCAATCCCATAAAATTTAAAAATATCAATATGATTTTAATACGGATTTTTAAAATTCTGTTTACAGTTTTCTCAAGATTTTAAAAGTATATTTAGATTTATTATCATACAAATTTAATTTGATATATTACATGTCACAATTCTAAAAATTTGATAGTAATGACAATGTATAAAATTGGGTATTATTTTTAGTTTGGTAATATAAATTTGTATTTTTTTTTGACGATGAATTGTAAAATTGCAATGTTTCGAAAGATTTTGATATCCAAATCCAAATAATTCAGAATCTAAAGGTTTTAATAGCAGTTGAAATATTTTTTTGTACAATTATATATATATATATATATATCTATATATATATTGTGATTACAATATTCCAAATTTCAAATATAATGGTTAGGATGATCCAGCTAATGACTACGGCATCTAGGATTTGATTCCTCTCTTTTACAAATTGGTAAGTTAAATAGAAATTTTAAAGGTGAAGGTAAACTATAGATCGAGTTTTGTCAATCTCATGTTAACAAAAAACTAAAATAAATGTTTGATCTTATTTTTAACAAAATATTTCCAAACTAATATTGTCGTACTTATTTAGTTAATTGTAGGCGAAGATTTTGGAAAACTTAGGGTTTAGAAAACTAAATAAAAGGTGGAAAACATTTTATTTGACTTTGGTTTTCAAAGTTTATTTAATTCAAAAAATAAAAGAAGTTTTCAAATTGAATACGATGTCTGCTTTTATTTTATTATTAGATGAATTTCTGTATTTTACACGGGATAAAATTATATTTTTTTGTATCAATATTTAAATTATTATAAAATCGGATATTAAGTTATATAATAAGTATATATCTATATATAATAAGTATATATATATATATGTTAGTAATAAACATATATATATATATATATTTATTTTTTGTCATGTATATGTATTTGTTTATTTATAATTACTCTAAAAGATCTGGATTATTTCATTATCAAAACAAATTTGAGTACATATTTGAGTACATATGACCAGTAGAAATAATTATAATATTTAAAAGAAATTAGATAAAATTAGTGTAATCAGTATATGAATAAATTAATTAGAATTGTGAAATATTAAAAACATATATATAAATACCTCTAAATATTGTACAACTACAAAATAATTATGGTTTGGAGAGCAATCCATTCTTGGATGTCTCTTTAACCATCTCAGCATATTCCCCCCGTATAAAATAAAATATGATTTTGTACCATTTCATATTTTATAAATAATGAAATGTTTAAAAATAATAATATAACAAAAACTTACGCGGTAGATCTAAGGCTAATGTTTATTCGTTTAGTTGGTTTTCGATTCACTTCATCAATTTAAGTATTGCTAACACGAACTAACTATCTGATGATATCTATAAAACAAATAAAAAAATAAGAAAATTATTAATTATTATAATGATTAATTGAAATTTAAAATATTTTTTTAAAAATACTATTTACCTACAAGATATATATCTTCAAGACAACCATCAAGTAATTCACGGTAATATGCAAATTTTAATCCCAAAACCGAATCCGAAAGAGGATCAATTGACTTTTTACTTATGAGCAGAAGTATGGCAAGATCTGCCTGCAGGACAAACTTGTTGGTTTGTAATGATCTTAGTACTTCTCTGCTCAAAAAGATTCACGAATTTAGAAACCAGTTCCTTTTTCACATTACAATGAATTTTATCACCTTACAAAAATATGAATTAATAAGAAAGTATTCCTAATCATTATAAAAATATGCAAATAGATAAATCATTAGTTACATACCTCATAATCACAAAGAACCATATCAAGTATACTTTTTAGAGCTTGTTTGCAAGGTTTCAACGAAGAAATTTCAGAGAAATACATGAGTAAGGGCAAAAAAATCGAAAGAAAACGAAGATTAAGAATTGTTGAAAATCGTTGGTGTTATGATAATATTCATGTGATGAGTATCAAATAGAAGTTGTTTGATATAATTTCACTATTAGGATTAGGAGTAAAATTTAAAAATAGATATTGATTAGGAATATATCTTGTATAATATACCACAAATATTATGAATTAGTTAAGATAAGGTGTTATATTTATTTTAAATCTCTTAGTTGAAAATTAAATCTTATGTTTAAAATTAATACTAACGATATTTAAAAAAATATTCCATATACATAACATTATTATATGATATGTTATAATTGTATACACACAACTATAACCTATGATTACACAAAACATGTTATATTAGTTGGTGAATTATTATATATAATATTAATATTATAAATTGATATTTTAAATGGATTATATTAGTTTCTAATTAGGTTAATTGTCTTCCATTTATATTATATTTAAGTTAAAGAAAAATTATAGTATTATGTAGATATATAACAAGTTATAGAATCTTATAAAAAAGATAATTATTTTATATTATTATAAAAATATCAATATTACGTAATTATTATTTCTTAGTAAAAAATTTGTCACAATACTACATACGCTAAAACGGACTAATATAACATGATGTTTTGAATTAATGTTATATTTTTATTGTATAAGATATTCGTAGGTAAACCCGTCCACAATTTATGTCATAATATACTTTAACAACAACAAAATTTTATGTTTACCTTTCGTTTTTTATATATAGTAGATTTTTATTATATTTCATTGTTATATCTTTATATATTTAAGTTAAAACAAATCTTTATATATTTAAGTTAAAATAAATTTTTATATATTTAAATTAAAACAAACTAATAATATTATGTAGATAAATATAATAATAATAATAATAATAATGAGAATCTTATCAAAAAATAAAATATTATTTTTTATTATTATAAGAGATATGAATCTGATAACGCTACGATTTTATTATATATAGAGATTTCAGCATATTTCTCCCACAACACATAAATTACTCTAAGACCTTTGTATGATATAAAATATAAATTTTGTACCATTAAATATTTTATAAATAATAAAACTTTTAAAAAAAAATATAACACAACTTACTCAGCATTCCGAAGAGTAATAGTATGTCATTTTGTTTGTTTTCCATTCACTTCAGAAATTTCAGTAGGGCTAACACGAATCACTTTTCCGATGATATCTTTTAAAAAAATCCCAAAAATTAACACTTACAATCGAAAATTATAAAATAGATATCTTTAAGATATCCATCAAACAATTTATGGTAATCAACAAATTTTAATTCGAAAACCGAATACGATAGATGATCAGTTGACTTAATTGTGGTTGTGTACATAGAAGAGACTTTAAAGTTATGAGTAGAAGTACGGCAAGTTCCAGTTGCATGAGAAACTTGTAGGTTTGTAATGATTTTAGTATTTCCTTGTTCAAGAAGTTCGCCGAATTTAGAAACCAGTTCCTTCTTCACATTTCAATGAATTTTATCACCTTAAAATATATATATATATCAATTAATTAGAAAATACTCTTAACCATTATAAAAATATTCAAATAAATAAATTATTAGTAATATACCTTAGAATCACAAAGAATCATATTAATGGTTTGACCGTGTTCTTTAATGTATACCTTCCAAAGTTTTAGAATTTTAACTTTAATCCTCTAGGTTTCTTTGCAGGTTTCAACGAAGAAATTTCTGAGAAAGACATGATTAAGAGAAACAAAAATCAAAAGAAAAAGAGTGCTAAAATCGTTGAGAGAAAGAGAGTTAGAACTCGTTGGTGTTGTAAAATAAGTTTTGGGATGCTTCTTAAATAAATTGTTTAATATTTTTCCTATTAGGATTATGAATATCTTTTGTTTCATTTTTCCTAAATATAAGGTATTAGGATTAGGAATATCTCAATACAATATTTTTTGGTTGTTTTCTATTGTATTGACCAATAAAATTTATTGAAATTTAAACAAGTTAATTACTTAAAAAAAACGGACCAATAATATTAATGTCTTAATTTTTATTTATTAAAATCAAATTTATTAAAATCAAAATAAAATAATTGGTTAAAGATTCTAACAAACGAACCAATTAAAACAAACAAACAAATTAAAATAAACGAACCAAAGTTATTATCAAAACCAATAAATCAATATAATTAATTAAAATTAAAACAAACTAATTAGTTAAAAAAAGTTTTATCAAAACAAACAACAAATTAAGTAGTTAAAACGAACCAACCAATCGAAACAAATCAAAGGATTAAAAATTATTTTTTATTACTCTAAAAGATACGAAAAATCTTTAACGCTACAGTTTTATTATATATAGAAATTATATCTAGGCATTAGCGTTCGGGAGACCAATCGGTTATCGGTTCGGTTGCTTTGGATTTTTGGTTTTTTTATTTTAAGATTTAATGTCTATTCGGTTATTATTAAGGTTCGGTTCGGATTCAGTTTGGGTTCGATTCGGTTTTAGAGTTGTATAATATCAATGAATTTGATTTCAGATCAGCTATTTCACCTAAAACACATGTTTATAACTAGTTTATAGATGGTTTGGTTGGATCGATTCGAATTTTGATTATAGACGTTATGCCCAAAACTAATTATATATATGACCTGAAAACTTAACATTGAGATCTAGATTCTTAGAGACTTCTGGAAAACAGTTATTCTTTCCAATGGACTTTAACATAACATTATAATTATTATATTTAAAGACATTTGTTTGTAGATTGTCAAAAAAAAAAAGACATTTGTTTGTATACTTTTGAAAAACTATATATAATGAAGATAATTAATAAACCAAACCAAATAATGAATTTAGATGTGAAACAAAAAGAAACCAAACCAAATAATGGGTCTCAGAGACTTTTTTCATAGCTTAAGAGGATTTAGAAATTGACTATATTGTCCACAAACTAATATTCTTCATAGCTCAAAAAGTCTACATACAAAAATGGGCCGAAGTAGATACTTTGTTTTATGTACCCTTATGGATTATGATGATGCTTTGTATAAAATGCTTAAATTCACACAAGAATTTGGTGAAGATGAAGCAATATAATCTGAAAGTGGTTGGGATTATTAGGATCTAAAACTGTAAATGTTATTTCAAATGTCAATCCAAAATTTTACAAAATGAAGTTCAAAGTTTTGCCGACCTTCAATGTTCGATACTCTCTTTATTCTGATCTCCAGTGGAATCGAGTTCTTTAACACCACTGAATCCAAGTTCAGCCATATCCTGCTTAGCCATCAAGTTCCTGCATAATATGATCTAAGTTTATCCAATGTTCATTGATATGAATGATGGTTCTCAGAGTAAAAGGACGACTCACTTGGCCATTCGACATTGAAGATACTTCTTTGAGAGATGTCTACATTGCTCGGATTTGTGACCTGAAGACTTGAGACAACCAAGATATTCTTTCTTCTCCTGAAAACAATATAGAAATGTTAAAAGTGGAAGAAAAAACCAAACATGTACACCAATGCCAAAGATGAAGAATACCGAATCACATTCGTGTAAGTGATCCAAAGGGAAAATGCCCTTTTCTGGTGGTATTGGTCTTAATCCTCTGTTTCCTCCAAATGCTCCACCTGCAACAAGAATAATCAATAGTAACAAATCAAATCGAGTAACATTTGTTGTAAAACAAGTTTCTTTCTTTTTATACAGCAAATCACACAAGCTAGATATGGATTTCAATTTCGTACAAAATGAAACTTCACTTACATGAGTTTGTGAGATACAAATAGTGAGTAAGATGGTAAGATACAACAGTTGCGGTAATAACTATATAACCTTCGATCTAGGGTTTTTGGGTTTAACTCAACTAAACTCAATAGAGTTTTATTGTCTCTCAACAATATAGAACTAAGCGGGTCTTACAGATTTTTTTTTTTTGCCGTCGCGGGTCTTACAGATTAATTACAGAAGTAATTTGTATATGATGATCAATTACATATTGATGCTATAAGCTAATATTGCCCAACATACCTCATAAATCTAGTATTGATTATACCTAAAACCGGAATATGCCAAAGTAAAAGGCGCACACAATCTTATATTCATCATTTCTCAATTCTTTATTCCCAGAGAAACCAAAACCAAGAAACACAGAACTATAATGAGAAGAAGACAAGAGACACGCACTTGTACTCATATTTGCCTCTCGGATCGATCGGTTTGGTAATGAAATTCTTAGCAGTGAAGCTAAAAATGCTGAGACGTCAATAATTATGGTCAATTAAACTTATCGGTCTCAATAACGTCAGACCCAAAATAGCCCATACCTTCACAAGACACGAGTTTCCGGTTTCTTACTGGCCAAATTTCGTTGGAGAAGCTACAAAATTGAGACAAAAATATTGGAACAACCGCCTATTTTGACCGGAACAAATTTTGTCGGTGCGTTTTAATACCCAAACTTAAACACCATCAACATAAACTACATCATGTTAAGTTCATTTGCCTATTCTTTGTAATCCAATACCTGTTGTCTGTTTGGCACATTTTGGGCAAAACGACGTTATTACATGAAAATTAGATTTAACTTGTGACAACTCATTCAGACATTTAATCGAACACTTGGTGACCTAGCAAAACCAAACTCTCCTAACTTCAAAACAGAATTTTCTTTACAATCAAAACATGAAAATAAATGAAAATGACACTGGGGCGATGCATGACCATCTCAAGTAGAGAAATTCAGACATGGAGATAGCAAAACCCGAAAAATCGTAAGGAGCAAAAACCGAAAATCATGCAATCAAACTTACCAGAGAATGAGATGGTGGAGACGAAGATGGAGTTCTGAGTGTTCTAGTGAGAAAAAACTAGCGACGGCCGCGGGGGAAGAGAAAACTTCGGCTTTTAGTTTCAGGAATCGATTTCAGAAAGAGAGAAGGGAAAGATTATGTTGATTTGGTTTCGACTAAACTTATTCCTAGTTTTAAATTCAGTAAACCGATTCCTAGTTTTAACTTCTGGTTACCAGGTCTAAAATACGCTATACGCTACACGTACGATAGACTACCGTATATTGTATTGACGTATATACGGCTGTTTATACAAGATTATATGGTTAATAACTTAATATAATTAATCAAAAATATTATATATATATATATATATATATATATATAAAATACTATGTAAAAGTAAAAAATTAAAAAATACATATAAGTACTAAAAACTTGGAAATCATAATCTGAAATATAGAGTAACGAAAACATTAATCCAAAATAGTATGGTTGCTCCAAAGATTGAAAGAGATTAAACTAAATATTTTTGGACATCTTGTGATTCAAGTTTTGAGTACGTGAGAAGAAAAAAAAAATATTAAGTTATTAGGGTTGAATAAAAACGGCGATCCTATTGAAAAATTTTGTCATAAAAAATAGAAACATTATATGCAGTATCGTATATACATCGTATATGTAGCCAATACGACCGTAAATTTTAGACCATCTCCAATGATCTTTCATTTTGAGAGAAAACATCAAAATGAAAGAAAACTATTTCCAATGGTACATCATTTTGAAGAAAAAATGAATTTTTTGAACAGTATCTTTTTAAATTTGATGGAACATTATTCATTTTCCTCATTTTTTTAATTTGCATGTTTATATTTTATACATAAATAAATATAAATAAGTGGCTTTTAATCTACTGATAGGCGGTAAGTCCACTAAGACAAGACATGTGTATTTGCATAACCAAAGATTAAGTCCTACTGCCTACATTATATATGAATTTGACTAATAGACCGGCCAGTTGTGACCTAATGTTGACAAAAAAAAACATAAATAATATTATTTCTTATTTATGTGTTCGAAATAATAACATAATTACTAATAATAGTTTTTGAATAAGGTTTAAATTAGTAATAACAATAAAAATGCCTAATTAACAAATTACAAAAAAAAACCAAAATAAACTTAACACAAAAACATTAATTGATAAACTTATCAATTTGTTTTAGTTTATATTAAAATTTCACAAACCAAAATAAATAGCTAATATTTGTTAACTTTAAAAATTAGACAGTGTTTTTGAAAAAAAAAAAATAGAATATACTTGAAATATTCTTTTTTGATGGAATAATTGAAGGTAACTATTGGAAGCAAAAGTACCCTTCATTTTAGATTTACCTCATCTTATATATTAAAGCGAGACTCACTTTTATTTTGACCGTATAAATTTTAGGATAAAAGTAACATATGATTTGTAACTATCCTTAAAAATGGGCTTAAGGTTGGTTTCGTTATAAATTTTTATATAAAAATTAAAAATTTAAAAAGATTTAATAGAAAAAACTCTAAAAAAATTAAAATTTAATAAAAATCTATAGGGTACAAATTCAGTCCGTGTTTGGATTCGATTTTCCGAGTACATAGATTTAGGACCATTTTTGATATTTTGTTGGGTTCGGTTCATCTGATTTGGTATTTTAGTTTTTTATTTATTTAAGACTTATTCGATTATTTTTATTTTTTGAATATGATTCGGTTTGGTATAGATCGAGTTCGGATATTTTTATTTTACAATAGAAAAATTCTAAAAATCTAAAATTTGGTTCTTGATTTGATTTCAGTTCGGGTTCGAATTCATATTCAGTTTTTCAGATACATAGATTTATAACCTATTTCGGTATTTTGTCGGGTTTGGTTTTCCTAATTTGGATTGATTTTGGTTTGGGTTTCGGGCTTCTAAAACAATATTCTAAAATATAAACACGGGTCTAACAACCTAAATAAATACAGTTAAAAAAATTAAAACAATCAAATTTCACGTTATAACGCATGTATAATCCTAGTTTTGATTTATTTTGATTTTTTTTCTAAAAGTAACCATTGGAGATGATCTTAATGAAAAAGAAGCAGTTGTTTAACACGATCTACTGAACCGAACCATTCAATTCAGTTTGGTTTCTTATTATTTGTAAGATTTTTATTACAAATATCCCTTGTAATTTTTAGGGCTGTTCAATTTAGTAAAACCAAACCGAACCGATCCGAACTAAAAAAAAATATAGTTTGGTTTTTGGTTATACTATACAAACCGTATGGATACAACTTCATCAAAATCGTAGGATATGAATATGGTTTGGTAATAAACTGATTAAACCGAAAAAAACCACTTAGTTATAATATAAAGATTAATATTTTAGTAATAATATAATGATATAGAGATATAATTCAACACAAATATTTAGTAGCATTATTAACTTATTATTTTAGTACTGATCTAGTTATTTACAATAAATAAATTAGAAAAATCTTCATTAGTAGAAAGAAAGTGATTGATGATTCACAACCTTTTTAATTCTGGTACATTTGTGACGTGACTTTTTATCAAAGGACTCAACAGTCCATATTTCTCACAAGTTTAGAGACGTGAACTGCTTAGCGAATAACCTTGCTAATCATGTTTTTTCTTTATCATTAAGATTTCATTCATTTGTGACTATTCCTGAGACTTTTAAAGAGATTTCGATTAAAAATGCGAATGGTGTTTCTCGGCCTCGTTTTGTAAGATGCACAGATTGATCTGGATTTTGGTTCGGATTATTCGGATTTTTGGTTTGTAAAAAATATCTACCATACTTAAACCATGTATATATAATAATTTGGTTTAGTATGAATAATATCGGTTTACGGTTTATTCAGTTTTAAATTTTAGTTTAATTAAATTTTATCAATTTTATATATTATTTAAATAATATGATTTGAGATCAATACTACAAATTAGTGGATAATGAAGAATAAACTGAACGCTGAGATATATAAAAATAAACGAAACACAGATTGAAACAATTGTCCAAGCAATAATAATGGAATCATACAAGGATCATTGTCTTCAACTGTTACAACAATAGAGAAACGAGAAACTTAAGATTCTAGATGATCGGTTCTACAACCACAAATTATCATCTTCATTCTTATTCGCTCGTGGCCGATATGAAGGCACTTCCAGGTTGACGTTTAGACAATGAGCCATGGTTTGATAGATACTGTAACACAATAAACACCACAATACATGATTCAGAATCTAATAAGCATCATCAATACAGATCAAATTGTGTGAATATAAGACATACCTTAGCATTAACACCATCAGGAACAATCCTCTTAATTTTTCTTAGCTTTGTGTAGTCATCACGGTTAAATTTCGTGAATCCCCTGAAAAATACCAACCCTCAATTTAGTGATACTCGAATAGAAATTGAAAAGAGAATTAGAGATAGCTAATTGGTATAACCAAACATACCATTTCCTGCTAACAATGATCTTTTGACGACCAGGGAACTTAAACTTAGCTCTACGAAGAGCTTCCTGAGCATGTTGTCCATGATTATCCCTACATCTAACAGATAAAAGAACCTGTCCGATCGCAACTCTAGCACAAGTACCAAGAGCTTTACCAAAAGCACCTCTCATTCCAGTCTGAAGCCTATCAGCTCCGGCACATGAAAGCATCTTGTTGATTCGCAAAACATGGAATGGATGAACCCTAATCCTGAGGTGGAAAGCATCTTTACCAGCAGATTTAACCATGTACTTGTTACAAGCAATACGAGCTGCTTCAAGAGCTTCACTTGAGACATTCTCTTTCTCCCATGAAACCAAATGAACACAGAATGGAAACTCATCCACTCCTTTCTTCTTCATACCAACATCGTAGATCCTGATTTTGGGATCTGGAACTCCACGACAGTATCTTGATTTTGGGTATGGCTTCCCCTTAATTTGACGATAACATCTTGCTGGTCCTATACAATTGACATCAAAAATTGAAGATTGGCTTTGTTCAATCAATAAGTTCACACCGAAAAACCCTAGATTGACATATTCGATATCCTCGCGAATTTCTTATGAACAAATATTAGAAACCACGATTCTACCAATAACGAAATGATTCAATGAATTCGAATTGAAATTTGAAGGTATGAAGAAAATGCGAGAAAATCGACTTACTTCGCCCCATTTCGTTGGTTCCGTTCGGTGTTAGTTTTTGAAAAACCTTATAAATTACAAATGAGAAGTAGTGATCTTCTTTTATAGGAGCGACAAAAAAAAAACCCTAAATGAAGCATACGTAACTGCTGAGATAGATAAAGGGCCCATTGGACAATTGTTACTCGGTCCAGGCCCCAATCTTTGACTTTG
The DNA here is from genome assembly GCA_963920545.1 of Lepidium didymum. NCBI lineage: Eukaryota > Viridiplantae > Streptophyta > Magnoliopsida > Brassicales > Brassicaceae > Lepidium > Lepidium didymum. The sequence goes on from OY986982.1 coordinate 14,636,314, forward strand.
ACATTCCAATGTGAAGACATGTTTTTTTCGTCTATTAGTTTTTTTTATACTTTTTATTTGTGGTCAACGAGGAAATAATATTGTTATACCAAGTTATTTTTGGTCAAAATGTTAAATTTATACCAATAAAAAACGTTCCAGACATATCCATATATGTGTGTGGCACTCGTCAAACAATACAATATATTCAATAGCTGGTTTCCCTCTTTTGGGCTTAAGACCTTCTTTCTCGTTTAGAGGCTCCTATTTTAAAAAGAATAGAATTCATTTGTGATATTCTTCATAGGACAATACCAATTCCACGGCGGCTAGGTCAATATATATGCCTTTCGGCTTAGTCTTATGCGTGTTTTAGCTGAAACTTCAAAGAAAAATCTCTTTCTCTAAGTTGTGAATCTAGTCCCAAAGCAATCGATGTTGACGACAATGGATAAGGCCTTAATGGCCATGCCATTAAAATAGGAAGAGGATAACACGCCATTTCGTATGTCGGACTTTCCACAGTACAGCTCGGCCGAAACCAATTCTCTCAGCATAATCGGTCGACTTCTGAACCCATCACATCAAAAAATGGCTAGTCTCATATATGATATGCCAAGGAAATGGCAAAAACAAGGTTAAGTGAGAGGGATCGTTCTCTCTAGTAACGCTTTCAGTTTATCTTCACCACAGAGCATGATTTACAAGAAGTTCTTGACAAAGGTTTTCACACGTTCAATGAATGGGCTATCGCAATAGAACGATGGTCCCTTAACCCAGCTGCGGATTCTCTCCAACACGTTCCAATCTGGGTCGAGATACGAAACATACCTATCAACTATTACACAAAAGAAGTTATTACGGTCCTTCGAGAACTGGTTGGTCAAGTTACAGAAGTGATTTTCGATTCTTCCAAGCCATAAACCAGGGACTACGTCCGAGTCAAGGTTAAGTTCGATGTTGCCAAACCCTTGGGAAGTCCAAAGAAATTGTTTTGCATGATAACTTAGTAACCTTAGTGTTTTTCTTTTACGAACGCGTCCAAAAGCGATGCTATATCTACCAAAGACTTACCCACGAGCAAAATGTTTGTCCTGTATCTTTCAAAAGAAATCAAGATAAGGCGATTGGTAGAAAGATGGGATTCACTACCCCTCCAAAAGCTTCATCTTCACTGATAATAAAAGAATCGGACCCTCTCTTTGGTATCCTTTCTAAAGACCAAGTAGGAACTCATCCGATTTTAAACCATCCCAAAATATCAGCAGAGGTGCTCCAAGGTATGTGTGAGTATCTCTCAGCTGCCACAGTTCAAGAAAAGATTACGAGAGAAAATCAAATCAAGAATTTCGTACAAGAGGCAACCAAGGACCCTTTGAAGGAAAAAATTGTTCTAAGATTGGAACCTCCTCCGGTTATCATAACAGATTTAAACAAAGGAAAAGGATTGGTATTCGGCTATGACACCTCTGATTCGTCTACTTGTTCTATAAACTCAGGACAACCCAAGCAGAAGCTATTATCCGATGCAATGAAAGAGGCTCCCAGGCCTTCACCTTTTCTGTTCTCTTCTTTACCTTGTTCAACGGGTAAAGTGCTACCTTCCAATGAAGGAAACACTTCCGGGACATTAGGCTCAAAGAAACGAGGACGGAATAGGCCTCGAAAATCCAAAAGATTCATTTCACGCGGATCCATTTCTGCGGAAGGGGGGCCTTACCCTCGAAAGCTGGGTGTAACAGAAGGTACATTAACCAAAAGAAAGAAAGCTCTAAAAGATGTTACAGAACAACAAGCGCCAAAGAAGGCAAACAATAGGATGATCCCCGAGGTGGGATCGTCCAATGATTAATGAACATACTCAGCTGGAACTGTCAAGGGTGGGGGCGGCCCTAAGACTTGATAGTTCATCGTCTCATGGAAATGCGCAAAACGTATTTCCTTGAGATCATTTTTCTGATGGAGACAATGAATTCCCAAGATGTAATTGTCGACCTTCAAGAATGGCTTGGTTATGAAAATGTATATACAGTTAATCCATCAGGAAGATATGGAGGTCTAGCTTTGTTTTGGAAGAAAAGTGTAACCATCAACTTTCTCAATGTAAATAAAAACATGATCGATGTTTAGGTTTTTATAAGGAATGCTTCTTTCTTTTTAACTTGTACTTATGGTAACCCCATCCTTAATCAAAGGCACTTGGTTTGGGAAGGAATTTCACGCATCGGAGTTCGGAGATCGAGCATCTAGTGTATTCTTGGAGATTTTTATGAAATTCTGCACAATGGAGAAAAAAAAGGGAGGACCACCTAGACTTTTGAGCTCTTTCTCTAATTTTACTAATATGCTACACACATGTAAAATGTTGGAACTGAACAGCTCATGTAATCCTTTCACTTGGGTGGGTCGGAGAGGAGATTTGTGGATACGAAGTAAACTCGATCGCTGTTTTGGTAACTCTCTTTGGTTCGGTCAATCCCAACTGCTTGCCAAACCTTTTTAGAATTTAAGGGATTAGATCACCGACCTATCCTTTTGTCGCTCAGTTAGCAGGAAGTCATCCACAAAGGCACGTTCAGATTTGACAAGCGCTTTTTAAATAACCCTCTTGTTAAAGATACAATAGCGAATGCTTAGTTAAATAAGACAGAGATCGAGGACCTAAGCTCGCCGGGATGAGAATAGTTTTTGGAAACAAAGAAGTAGACAAAATTGGCTCAAGGAAGGTGATAGTAACTCCAAATACTTTTATGCTGCTGTGAAGGCCAATAGATCCAACCTCGGTTTAACTTCTCTGATTGTTGCCTCTAGAGTTCAACATAGATCAGAACATGGGAAAGGGATGGTGGCAATCTCTTTCTTCGAGAATTTGTTATCCTCATCCTCTCCACAATTAATTTCTCATTTCTTTGATGGCTTGGCCCCGACTGTTACAGCGGATATAAATGTTTCTCTAGTAGCTGAGGTCACGGTCGAGGAGATTAGGCAAGTTGTTTTCAGCCTAAAGCCAACAAGTGCTCCGGGGGCAGATGACATGACATGCCTTTTTTCCAGAAGTAATGGGACATTGTTGGCTCAAAATTTAGTTAAGAGGTTAAGCTATTTTTTTCCACGGGATCTTTTGACAAACAATGGAACCTATAAGCCTATGTTCCTTCATGTAAACAATGAGTGACATGAGACCTATAAGCCTATGTTCCTTCATGTATAAAACCATCTCAAAGATTTTGGTCAACAGAATGAAGCCCTTTCTGCCATCTTTGGTTTCTTTGAATCAATCAGCATTTGTGCAGGAAAGGTTAATATCCGATAATATCACCATTGCTCATGAGATAATACATGGCCTGAGAACAACCCCTAAGCTTTCCAAAGGTTTTCTAGCCCTAAAATCTGATATGTCTAAAGCCTTTGATCGAGTGGAGTGAGATTATCTACAAGGACTTTTATTGGCAATGGGGTTTTCAGTGATATGGGTACAATGGGTAATAACATGTGTAAGGACAGTCACTTACTTGGTCTTGATAAATGGTCAACAACATGGGCTTATTACACCTCAGAGGGCCTCCGACAAGGTGACCCGCTCTCTCCGTTCCTTTTCATCTTGTGTTCGGAAGACTCTCTCATTTATTAAATAGAGCTGCATTAAGAAATATGATTGAGGGGATTTCTTTTTTGACACAAGGACCTATGATCCATCACATGCTCTTCGCGGATGACTCCCTCTTCATTTGTAAAGCTGATCTCCAACAGTGTCAGGTGCTTCATAATATTTTATTGCTATATGGCTCCCTTACTGGTCAGGTCATTAACCCGGAGAAATCATCACTGACTTTTGGGTCGCAAATAGATAATAACACTAAGATAGAGATTCAAAATCTGTTTGGAGTTAATAATGAGGGACGAGCTGACACGTATTTAGGTCTCCCGAATTGTTTCAGTGGGGGGGGGGGGAAGAAGATGCCTGCTTACCTCCATGATAAACTACAGAACATGTTATCAAACTGGTTCACGAGACACATTTAGCAAAGAGGTAAGGATGTTCTTATCAAGTCAGCGGCAATGGCTATGCCAGTTTACACTATGTCTATTTTCAAACTGCCGAAATCTACAATCTGCACCATGACCAGTGCAATCTCAACCTTTTGGTAGAATGCAGATGAAGGATAGAGCAAAATCAGATGGGTTTCCTGGGAAAAGATGTGCCTACCTAAGCATCAAGGAGGACTTGGTTACAAGGATTTAGCCATTTTCAACCAAGCCTTGTTAGCTAAATACGCCTGGCGCATCCTGAACGAACCAAGCTGCCTTTACTCGAGACTCTTGAAGAGTAGATACTTCCCCAAAACTGATTTTCTTCATGCCCAAATAGGTTCTAGACCATCCTTTGCCTGGAGGAGCTTACTTCATGGAAGAGAGCTTTTAATACATGGACTTAGACTAATGATTGGTGATGGAAAAACCATAAAAGTTTGGTCTTCCAACTGGATCCAGGATGGGGAATTTAGGCCACCAATCCCGCACCTAACTCAGCCAGATTTGAACTTGACAGTGGATCATCTGTTTTGGCCCAACACCAACATTTGGAACATTCATAAACTAGTGGAATTATTCAGCCACTTTGACATAGCTCTCATCCTAAGGATCAAACCGATACCTTTTTCTAATGACTATTGGTGTTGGAAATATAATAAATCAGGAGACTACCGTGTTAAATCTGGATATTGGGCTGCATCTTTGTATCAAAAGGAAGAATTAATCAGGAAAGCTACTCAACGACCCTCACTAAACTGTATTAAAGATATGGTTTGGAAGATTCAAGCTCCTTTGAAAATTAAAACCTTTATTTCGAAGGCCCTCAATAATGCCATTCCAGAATCATCGAATCTAGCCAACAAAGGGATTCGTACAAATAAAAGATGCCATAATTGTGGGGAAGAAATCAAAACAATAAACCACTTGTTGTTCCTTTTCCTTGTAGCTCGACAAATCTGGGCAATGTCTCTAACACCTAACCCTGCAGGAGGCTATGAGGCTCATGGTTTATATCATAACATCAACCATGTCTTGTATATCAGATCAGAGACAAAACTTATGCTACATCTCCGGAGAAACATTCCTTGGATTCTTTGGAGTCTTTGGACAAATAGGAATAAAGTCATTTACGAGGGGCAAAACTCTCAAGTCAGAGTCATTCTCAACAAAATCAAGGAACATGTTGATGATTTGTTCCAAGTACAAGAGATTGAAATACAATGCGCAAGGAATCAATCATCTCAACCTGTTACTAAGACACCAAGATGGAGGCGTCCTCCTAAACCTTGGATTAAGTGTAACATTCGTAGTTCTTGGAACAAACATACTCTTTTGGGAGGAGCATCCTTTGTGGTCAGGAACGAATTAGGTAGAGTATTACTCCACGCTAGAAGAGCTTTCACCTTCATTCATTCCCAATGGGAAGCAACGGTGGAAAGCTTGAATTGGGCGATAGAGAGTATTAAAGACTTAAGGATGCAACGGGTAATCTTTGCAATGGAAAACAAAGAAGTGATTGCTATGATCAACAGCCCAAAGGCTTGGCCTTCTTACAGAGCTTTCTCTTTACTGTTAATTAGGTCATTAGAAGGCTGAAATTTTTGAAAATTAACTTTTGAGTCGAGTAGAACTAACATAGGAGCATCAAAATTGCTTAATCAGTCACTCGTGAGGATCGACGTCAATCATATATAGCTACATGTCCTCCTTTTTGGTTGCGAGATTTTTTGATGATGAAGCCAAGGATCTCTTCCTGTAATTATCCTATTATCGATTGCTTTCAATCCTGATGTAACAAAAAACTGACAACTGATATTTATATTAGGCTAACAATCTTTAAGTGTTAAAAAAAAAAATGTTTTGAGAACCATGGATCTACTAAATGATCAGCATTACAAAAAAGAGAATGGAATATTATGGTCTAATTAGAGTTCCTATAAATTAGAGATACAACCGAAGTAAAATCCAAAAAGGAAAATTAGTGAAAGCGGATCCTTAGTTGGGATAGAGACTAAGCGATTGCGCATGGTGCAATCCAATTCTAGCTTTAGAGTAGAGCATGGCGATGACTCTGTAGTAAAAATTTTGCGGTTTCTTTCCTTCCAGATTATATAAACATCAGTCTGTAGTATTAATTTGAAAATTATACTGGCAAAATGAGGAGGAGTGGATTGGACACTCAACACCCAGATGCAAGAGGCTAGCAAAGAGTCAGGTGGTTCACGCGATACTAGTCTTGCCAAGTTACTCCACAGTTCCTAGAGAAGGAAAATAAAATAATAAATGAGCATGAGTTTCTACTTCCCTATGGCACAAGACACATTTGTGGGTGCACATCAACTCCCCAGCTCCTCAACTTGTCCTTTGTGTTCAACTTTCCTTTCACCGCCAACCACTAGATGAAAGAGAACCTTAGGATTGCCTGAGTAAACCAAATAGCACAAGTCCAAGGCAAGGGTGGGGACAAAACTCGCAGTTGACACCAAGTATCGGAGGTTCGAAACCTAGGTTCAAAAGCACCTCCTATATGCTTCCATAAGTATAAATTTGGTCCTCTGTTTGTGTTAGGAACCTGCATTTCCATTAAGCATGAATGTATTGAGACAAATTTTTCTGATCTTGCCAGAGGCAAAGTCCAAGTTCCCTCAGTAATTGCATCATTAACACTTGCTTCTCTCGAGATTCTGAGTTCTCTAGGTCCTCCTACACCCATATAATCCCACAGAGAGTCGAGATTGGTCCATGAGTCAAACTAGAACGATGCATTACATCCATCCCGCACCTTGCAACAAATGAAATCCTTTACCAAATCCTTGATGCCAATAAGTTTCCTTATGTTCCATGAAAGGGATGATTTGTTTGAAAATAAGTTTCTGACTCGTTTGAAGCGAAAGACAGTCAAATTTATGGCAAAAATCGTATGTTCTACGTATAAAAGCACATTAACAAAATATCTTATCAGTTTGAAAACAATAATTTAATTTTATAATCAATAAAACTCTAATCATAGTCTAAACGTGTTTTCTAAAACTTTTTTTATAAAGGAAAAATGTTCGAATAAGTTATTAGTTGTAGTCGAATTTATAAGTAAAATTTTGTTTAGTTTCATTGTTTTACATTTTTGCCCGCCCTAATGGCATCAACGAGGAGTAATTTTGAGTGTACATATTCGAAATCACATCCCATCATATAAAAATGTTACTGTGATCGAGTTTTCTCTATCTGAGTGTGTTTATGTTTTATGTTTTTTTTTAGATATAGTATTTTGCTTCTTATGCTGTAAAAGTCATTATTATTTAATGCAAGGAAGTTGATTCACAAGAGAAAAAACTCTCAGGCTTGCAAAGAAAAAGTTTAATATTGACTCCATGCTGGATCAGGGGATGTGCTTGTAACAGTGTTTACAACAACTAATCCAGGGGTTTCTAAATGCTCAAGACCCAAATAATTGATTTACTAAATATCAAGCAAAAACTACAAGAACCACAAATAGAAACTAGGAACATAACGGTTCCAAGTTCGAGGTCAATGAAGACAACATAATATAACACATGCAGAGCCGTCTCAGTCTCTTCTACCGCTTCTCGCCGCATAAGCAAGTAGCTGCTTGAAGAGCGAAGTAGGTAAGGATGATGTCCGCACCAGCTCTGCGTAAACACATTAGTGACTCCATCATCACTTTCTCCTCATCGATCATCTTCAGGACTCCCCCTGCTTTGATCATCGAGTATTCTCCAGAAACCTGAAGTTTTATGGAGAGATCAAAATCAACAAAACTTGATACTGCTGTTAGATAAGAGCAGAAGCAGAGTATGGTAAAGTGAAATACCTGGTATGCAGCAATCGGTAATGGAGATTTGTCCCTTAGAAGCCGTATGATGTCCAAATATGGGAGACCCGGCTTCACCTGTAATCAAACACCCCACGTTTTTACTTATTACCAGACTTTTGAACTGTTTTACCTAAGGAAGATAAAGAACTTGCCAGGAGAATGTCAGCTCCTTCAGCCTCGTCTTCACGTGCCTCAATCAACGCCTCTCTATAATTTGCTGGATTCATCTGATACCTATTGTTCACCAAAAGTCAGGTTGTAACTGCAAGGCTTAGCAAAAGAAAGAAAAAGAAATGCAATTTCAGTATCAATGAAAGTTGATGGGATTTACGTTTTCTTGTCTCCAAAACGTGGATTTGAGTCTAGCGCTTCACGGAAAGGACCGTAAAACGAACTTGCATACCTGTTGGGAGGAGATTTATACACAAAGTTAGACAGAACATAAACAAGAAAATGCTTCTAGAAAAGCTATTTAGCTAAATCGAAAAAGTATGCTTACTTTGCTGTATAAGACATAATGGAGACTTGCTGAAATCCTTCAACATCAAGAGCTGCACGAATAGCACCTACCCGACCATCCATCATGTCACTCGGACTGACAACATCCGCTCCAGCTCGAGCCTAGAGAAAGAGATAGACATCATTCACATAAGTAAGAGAAATAAAAGCCTTTGAATCATACTGTTTAATCTGATATTGAAAAACAAATCCAAAATTTTACCTGAGAAACAGCTTGCTTGCACAACTGGTGTACGGTTTCATCATTCATTATTACACCTATAGAGATAATCTGTATCACAAACTCCACTTAAAATTGTAACAGAAGGAAGTTGAGTAAAACCTCTTACCATCCTCTCTGACTATACCATCGTGACCATCAGATGAGTAAGGATCCAGAGCAACGTCAGTATAGATAACCTAGCGGAAGAGAAAAATATAATTTATCATGATGTTTCCATTTTTATCTCCAGGTAAATCTTAACAAATTCAGATTACAGATCTCACAAGATCAGGGTACTTGTCTTTGAGAAGACGAATTGTTCGAGGCACCAAACCATTGTCATTGTATGCCTCATCCCCGGTTGAATTCTATAATATGAAAGCCAAACAAAGAGTTCAATATACAAGTCAAGAACAAGTCAACGCATATTATAGAAGAGATGTGTGAAACCTTCAAAGCCTCAGGAACTTTAGGGAACAGCACAATACTGTTTACACCAACGGCTCGAGCTTTTGCAACCTGTTTGAATAGAAACAAAAAAGTCATCTTCTTGTAACATGGCAACAACATATAAACAATCACATCAAAAACAAAGAGCCAACCTCTTGTACTAGGCCGTGCCTCCAGCCAAGTCTGTAGCAACCGGGCATGGCTCCAATAGGCGTATCTTCCTCACCTGCAACCCTCCAAAACCACATAATGTTTCTCAAGACTATAGAAAAACCAGTGACAGATGTTTAAAGTCTAAGTGCAAAAGAAATTAACCTTCATGTATGAAAAGTGGATATACAAAATTTGCAGGGGAGATGTCAGTTTCCTGAAAGGCGGCTCTCACTGTAGGTGATGCGCGGTTACGACGTGGGCGTCGGCTTAGGTTCTGAAAGCATTAAGTAGCATCACAAAAGAAATAGAAAAGTTTCAACCTTGCAGCTAAACATTATGTTCAGTACATTTTGAGATAGAGAGCTAGGCATTAGATTGATGAAAATCAATTTAAGAATGGAATTGCTTATAACTATGTTCCACGAATCATCTGCTGAATTGACCATGTAAATTAGGGATTACGATACTCACTTGGGGCTGAATTATCGGCGTACCAGCTGGAGCGGCTGGTTTAGGTGGAACCGGAGGTGCTTCGGGAACATTTCCAGCAGCAACGGCGGCTTCGCACTCAGCATCGCTCATACCAAGCTTCTTCGCGTGTCCATTATCCGATTCGCTGGCTCTTACGACAAGATTACGATGTTGACTAGTCCCAATTCGGGAAGAAGCAATACTCACTTTACTCACATTCGATCTCAGACCGATGTAGCTCTTACAATCGATTCCTCTGGTCGAGGGAAAGCTACACGAGGCATTAAATATCGGTGTCGTAGCCATAAATCTGCAACACACACGAACGCAGTACGGATTTTATGAACAAATAGTGCTATTGACCCTCGAAATTTTGGGGGTTTTTAAGAGAAGAAAAAAAGATCTAACGTAACTCAGAATGCAGGATTCAATCGAGGCTACAGACTTTAGATTGTAGATCGACTAAGCAAAGCTGTTGGTTCAAAATGACCAGACAAAAAAAGCGAAACAGAGAAAAAGTGTAATCAAACCTCGAATGTGAAGAAGTTGTTGGGATTGAGGAAGCTGGAAGCTGAGAAAATCGGTCTACGGGAAAGTTGATGATAACTTTGGATGATCGCCGATTTTGACAATTGAGAAGAAGATAGAGACTGATATCACGCGCTTTATCTGCGAATAGACGAGTTTGAGGATTGAGAAATTCTAAATTTTTGGGTTTACATTGGGACCAAACCAAACCGAAATTAATCAAAGCAAACCGAAATTGAAAGATACAGTAACGTTGAGCTAGGATGGTTCATCCATTCGGCGACGCTTTCAACTGTGATGTCTCTGGGATGCTATAATATAATAGACTACAATAACCTATCCTACCTCGAAACAGAATCTTACAGATGTGTATGTGATTATAACGCTTTTCTAAGCTATGCAAGATGCTCATGCGCTAATGGTTACCAAGGCAACCCATACCGTTTGGGTGGATGCAAAGGTTAGTAATTTTGTTTATATTTCGTTTTAATTCACCTGAACAAGATCAAAAAGTAAGCCTATGAAAAATCATATTTGTACAACAAACCATCTACACTTTGGTGTTTATATGTTGGGGATTTAGCAAACATGGCTATCAAATCATTTTTAATTAGGTTAATAGCTAATATTTTATAAAATATTTTCTATTATACCCTTTTTCTTAATTTTTATTCACTCTTTCTCTATCTTTCTCTAATTATATGTAGAGCAACTCAGCAAAATGAAGAATATTTAATGTATTTAAAAAAATCTGGATGGAACAATGAAAACAGAAATGTAACATGTTATGATACCAATACGACACTATACCATTAAAAATGGTGTAAAATTCACTCCAATGGGATACCATAAAAACATCACTAAATTTGGTGAATATTAATATTTATTTCCTTTTCATTTATTAATATATTTTAAATAATAGCAAATTAGGATTTTTCATTTATGAATATAATTTAAATGTTATCCACACCAAATATTGTAATTAATATAAATTTTTAATTTTAATTATATCAAACTTTAATTATAATTAATGTGCAATTTTAAATGTCGTTATATCAAAAAATAAAATTAATATGATATATTTTATTTATCATTATTTATAATCTATTTAATGAAAATTTATATAATTAATATTTAATTAATTATAAAAATAATTTATATTTATCAAAAGTTTTAAAATAAATAAAAAATTTAGTTTTTTTTGTCAATTCTGCATCACAACTGGCCGGCTTATTAGTTTAATAATATAATAATAGAGTTATTTGGTGTTGTGTTTGAAGATGGAAGAAAATGTAGAACACTATAACACCAAATTTGGTATAATTTCAACACCAAAATTAAATGAGGTTACTATTGGAGTTGTTTTTACAATATGTATATTTTGATTAAAAAACTAAATCAAAGTTAAATTTTCTTTAAAAAAATATTCTACACATACTAAGACTTTAATTTTTTTTAAATGAAAAAAAATTATTAACTATTTTTATATACAATACCAATATATATATTATCTATTTGGTAAATAGTATTTATTTTCTTATAAAATCATCAACATCTAGTTCTCTTTCTACTCTTCCCCTTATCCCCTTACTCTTATTCCTCCCCTTCTCATCATTCTTGTTCTCCTTCTTTTCCCCTTCCTTTTCATGAAATTTATTTTTCACATACACGCGCATCTATTTACAGCTCTTACAATGGACATGACTCACATTTGTTTTCGTAAACAATTATGATAAACTTTAATTTTACCATTTCCAAGAAGTATAAAAAAGGTTTTGCTTTCTTTTCTGGATTTGCAGGGCTTGGTACGAGTTTTGGCTCAGTGATTTTTGTTACTGTAATGTATTGACTATACAAATTTGTTAGAAAACAAAGAAGGTTAAACCAAAAGAAGAGGTTCTTCAAGCGTAATGGGGGTCTATTGTTGCAACAACAATTGACTTCAACACAAGGTAACAATGAGAAAACAAAAGTGTTCAGTTCTAGAGAGTAAAAGCTATAGAAAACTTCAGTGCAAATCGAATTCTTGGCCAAGGTGGTCAAGGTACTGTGTACAAAGGCATGCTCATAGATGGAAGAATTGCAGCAGTAAAAAAATCAAAAGCTGTCGATGAAGACAAGCTAGAATAATTCATTAATGAGGTTGTTATTCTTTCGTAAATCAACCATAGAAACATAGTTAAACTTTTTGGGTGTTGCCTTGAGACAAATGTCCCAGTTCTTGTCTACAAATTTATTCCTAATGGTAATCTTTCCGACCGCCTTCATGATGAGTTTGATGATACACGATAGCTACTTGGGAAGTGCGTCTCCGGATTGCTGTATATATTGCAGGAGCTCTCTCATACTCGCACTCGTCTGCATTGTCTCCAGTTTATCATAGAGACGTCAAGACTACAAATATAATGTTAGATGAGAAATATCGAGCCAAAGTATCGGATTTTGGAACCTCAAGATCGGTAACAGTAGATCATACCCATTTGACAACGGTAGTTTCAGGTACAATGGGATATATGGATCCAGAGTACTTTCAGTCTAGCCAATACACAGACAAAAGTGACGTCTATAGTTTTGGGGTTGTCCTAGCAGAGCTAATAACTGGAGAAAGATCGATTTCTTTTTTACGATCTCAAGAAAACAGGACATTGGCAACTTATTTTATTCTTGCTATGAAAGAAAACTGACTCTTCGATATCATCGATCTTCGAATTAGAGACGGTTGCATGTTGGAACAAGTGACTGCAATGGCAAAAATTGCAAGGAAGTGTCTCAATCTAAAAGGGAAGAAACGACAAAGCATGAGAGAAGTGTCGATGGAACTTGATAAGATTCGTATGCTGTCTGGAGATACGCAACCACATGAATATGTTAGCGATGATGACGAAGAAGAAATAGACGAAGGAGCTGTGGAAGATAACTCAGGAGTAGAATCATGAAACAACACATTTGTTACTGCTCCAGCTTCTCAGTACGAGATTGTTGCTGCGTCGTGGTCAGATGGTGAACCGTTGTTTCCTCATCAAACACGGTAAAACTTCAACTTCGAATACGATCACATATAATGTTTGTTTGTACCAAAAATAAGGTCGTCAACTATGTAATAATGAACCTTATTTGCATCAATTTCCCCAATCAAGTCATATAAAATTAGTTTTACATTAGGAAACCTTTTGGAAAAAAAAAAACAAAAAATGAAGTTACATTGTTTTTTCATATTTAATAGGGTTGCCGCATTATTCTCCAATGTACTTATTTTCTTCTCATCGGAAAAATCTATACTTTTGGTCTAATTATTTAGTGCCCTCAACTTTTTTATACACTGTTTTACTACACCAACAAACATGATTAACTATAGTAATACGCTTCTAATTAAACGTTAAATAGAGTTTATTGTAGCGTTTAATTTGGGCGATTAGGCTCAATACTCTGTTGTTTTAGTTTAAAAATTTGGTTACACAAACAAATCAAAACAACACCGATTGTGTTGTCAAAGAATTAAAAAAAAATTCACGGTGTCGTTTTACATTTCTCTCTCAAAGTTAAATGAAATCGATTTGGGGAAAAAAACTTAGGGTTCTTGAGAGCAATTGCATAGTCGATTTCGATGTCTGGCTAGGATTGGGGTTTGAGATGCTTTTCGAGTCAGTCGAGTATGAGTAACGTGGAGAATGAAGAGGATAGCGAATTCGTTGACCCTGATTTCGTGGTTTGTGATGAAGACAAAGGAGATGTCGAAAACGGTTCAGATGATGGAAACGGTTCAGATGGAGATGACGAAAATGAAAGATGTGGGTAATGAAGAAGACGCTGAGGAAGTCAAAAACAGAGAAAGGGAGAGAAATGAACGTAATATCGAGGAGGATGAAGAAGACATCTTGGACAGGTTTGAGTTTGAGGTACGAGAATCTGTAGCTAATTAGGTTGATGAGTTTAGGATTTGTAGGAATACTATACCAGAGAGTGATGTGATAACAAGATTTTTACGTGATTGTGCAATCAGATCAAATAAATCCTAGAATACTATCACGTCGATGCAGTATAATAGGTGTCAATCCAACTCGAGTGCATTGCTAACAGTCAGGAATTATGCGGATCGAATCAATTCAAGTTCGATAATCGGTTCACCAAAGTGTCACGGAACAGGATCCAACAATAGCAATAGAGGCAGTGGTGGAAAACTCAGCAAAGTAAACAAGTAACGCAGCGAGCGATAAGCAATGGAACATGGAAACAGAATGGTAGCATAAATCAACAGTCGGAAGAAGGGGCTCAAGGGGGATTCGGGTCAAGGATTAATGCTTCACTAGGGGTTTCCTCAAGCTTAACAACCTAATGAGGGTGATTTCTAGGCGGAGCAACCAAAGGTAACACAGCCACTCCCGTGGTCAGTGAACTCAACGAAGTACGGATCGGACCCAATTTCCGTTAGCGGAATCCGAACAAGCAGGCAATAAGAAACATTGCACTCTAGCCAATATGCTGTCTATACAACCAATCCCTTGGGACAACCAGCATATCTCAGATTTTGGTTCTATCAAGCATTTGATTGAACACCTTCCGAGTCAATCAAGCAACAACAGATTCCTAGTGATCAGCTAGCAATAAGCATTAGGTGCACCAAATCCAAAGAAATCTTAATGTGAGAGAGCTTAAGCAATATGGGAATACCCTAGCTAAACACTGATCTACCCATTCGCCCTTTAACCCTAAGGAATCTACTCACTCAGCAACATAAGTACCACAGCAACGTCCATAATCATGATTAGCAACTTATGGAAAGATAAGCAAAATAGGAAAAGGGGAAAAAAATTGAAACTTGATGCAATAAACTCAAATCAAAACTTAAGATTCTGGAAAAATACAAACTTAGCCAAAACAGAAAGAAACTTGTCTAGAAAAATCCGATCGTTCAAATGTGGGCTGCACAAAAGTATTTATAGCCCAGTTACAAGAAATGACCTAAGTCAACAAAAGAAAGTCAACAAAAAGGGTGCGCGGGCAAGTGACTCGACCAAGGGTCGGTCGAGTCACTCAGTCGAGTGGGCTGGATCATGTGCATTCTTCCCTAAACTCGAGTCTATGTAACTCGAGTCTGCAGGTCGAGTGACAGGTGCGGGTGCAGCTCTCGTCTAGCTCGAGTACCAGACGGAGTTCCTTTGGGTCGAGTAGGGTCCTGGACGTCGTGAAGTAAAGGCAAGACTCAATCCTCCAGGTCGAGTGGTTGATGGCAGCCTTCAGAGTTTCACAGCTCGACCTAGCACTGACCGAGTGGCCCAATTGAGTTTGCTCTTGTCTGGTACTTAGCCATCTTTGTCCGACCACGACTATCACCTGGTGATTCTCCTATTTGGTTCCACGTTCGTCTTTATGTTAATCAGCTCCCAAAGTGGTCCAAACACCTTCCAAAGTGCCTGATAATGAAACATATGCAGTGTGCATGCTATGCGAGTGCAACAAGTGTGTTTTTGGTCTAGAATGGTACTAAAATGATGAGAATGTTGAAGATATGCATGAAAACTAAGCTAAATGAGACTCTAAAGCATGGTAAAATTTATGCATGTCATGATGAGGATTATGAAGATCCGGTAGTTGCTAAAGATAGAAAGCTTAGGTTTAAAATAGATGATAAGTTAGGGATTTAGAGAATGTTCTTCACAACTATTGAGTTCAAAGAGACTGTGTTGAATTATGCTTTGAAGAATATCAAACATGACATATGGGAGAAGGATAAAATGAGCTTTCGGTGTGTTCAACACAAAAAATGCAAGTGGAGGGTCTATTGTTCATATGAGCATTAGAAAAGTGTTTGGATTTTGAAGACCAAGTGTGACTACCATATCTGTAGTTCGGATTCGAAATGCAAGCTGCTCAAAAGCCATGTGATAGCTAGGCTTTTTCTCGACAAGCTGAGGATAAATCCCAACTACATGCCTCTTGACATTCAAGTGAACACCAGAGAGCAATGGCGAATAATAAGCACGATTGGACAATGTCATAAAGGTAGACTTACGACTTTGAAGTGGTTAGAGGATGAGTATGTGAAGCAGTTCACACACCTTAGAGGTTATGCAACTGAGTTGAAGCTCTCAAACCCAGGAACCACTGCAGGAGTTTATACAATTTCAAATTCTGTTAGAGAAGATGTTTTCAACAGGTTTTATGTATGTCTCGGAGCTTTGAATGATGCATTTTACTTGTGTCGACCAATCATCGGCATCAATGGAACATTCTTGCGGCAAACGGTGAAAGGATGCTTACTCACAGCTATTGGTCATGATGCCAACAATCAGATCTATCTGGTTGCGTGGGTAGCAGTTCAGAGAGAAAATACCGACAATTGGCATTGGTTTGTAAGCTTATTAAGAGCTAATATGAATCTACAAGATGGGAGTAAATACGTGATTATATCTTACCATTCCAAGGTAATATTACCTTTGATTTTCAGTTATCGTTTTCTTTATGTCTTAACTATTTTTTTGCTAACTCAGCTGTGTTTTGCAAGGCATTATAAGTGCTGTCAAGTCTGAACTTCCTAATGTAGAACATTGAATGTGTGTGAAGCACATTCTCGAGATCTGAAGAAGAAACACTCAACAAACGAATGGCTGAAAGCTCTTGTATGGAATCTTGCTTGGTGTTACAATCCACTAGAGTATCAAAGTAAGTTGAACCAAATCAGATATAGTAGTCAGGCTCTTTATGATGATGTCATGAATGAGAAGCCACAAACTTGGTGTAGATCGTTTCATAAGATTGGAAGCTGTTGCATGTGGATAATAATGCAATTGAGTCCTTCAATGCGACAATTGTGAAAGCACAAGCCAAGGCTTTGGTACCAATGATGAAGACTATAAGGAGGCAAGTGATGGCTAAGATAACTAAACGTTATGAGAAAGTTGGGAGATGGCAGAGAAAGATCAGTCATTATGCCATTGACATTTTATAAGAGGAGAAAGACACTG
Organism: Lepidium didymum; assembly: GCA_963920545.1. Taxonomy (NCBI): domain Eukaryota; kingdom Viridiplantae; phylum Streptophyta; class Magnoliopsida; order Brassicales; family Brassicaceae; genus Lepidium; species Lepidium didymum. The sequence continues at coordinate 14,653,442 of OY986982.1, forward strand.
CAACACGATCTATGATCACGAAAGGTACACACGGACAGTACAAGGTCACACTTGCTGGAAACTCTAATTATGCAAAACAAAATTCATTACAACAATCCATGATGCTTTAACAACAACATAATCCTAAAACACCAAACTAGATTTTCCCAAATAACCAAGCAATTGAAGTTATAGCTACAGCCATAAGACACACTGTCTTCAACGTGGACTGCTTTATTTCTACCATATTCTCCTTTGAAATCACGAGCTATGTGTTTATCTTCTCAAAATAATCTTTATGAACTCTCATGTTTTCCAACATTTCCTTCCTCAAATTACTGACATCGTCTGCTACTTGCTTCAATTCATCTTGAACAATTCTCAGCTCTTCCACAAAAGCATCATCGACCCACTTAAACAAGTGTTCCTCTTTCTCTCTCTATCACACAAACATTTTGAGATTTAAGGATTCAAGCTCGAATTAATGGATATATATGATTACATCTCAAGATTTACCTTCAACGCAACTGAGCACCTATAGAATCTCCGACATGGATTCTCAACCGTCTTCGATGTGAATGTCACGATCCTCTCACCACACCAACACAATATCGGAAGACCATTAATTTTGAGATTTGCGGTGCACAATTCGGCTAGAGATTGAAGAAGTATTCATTTTATTTCACAAAGCCAGAAACCCTAATTCCCCAGTTTCAAAGGTAGAAGAAGCGAAGAAGATTGTCTTGATTCTCTTGCTCTTTTTAAAAAAAAATCACTGATGATCTAAAACGACGTCGTTCTGGGTTTTGGTCAACTAGATTTTTAGCCTAAAACGACTAAGTTTTAAGTGTAATCACAGCTCTAAAATAATACTGTTTAACGCTCAATTAGAAGTGTATTACTGTAGCTAATTACGACAGTTGGTGTAGTAATACAACGTATAAAAAAGTTGAGAACACAAAATAATTAGGCCAAAAATACAAATTTTTCTCAGAAGAAAAAAATAAATAGTGGGGGAATAATGGGTAACCCTATTTAATAAAATAACATTCATAAAATACATACACTTTTCCTTGTCGTACATATTCCAGAGGTACCAAAAGAAAATACATACACTTTTCCTTGTTGTACATATTCCAAAGGTACCAAAATAAAATACATTTCTAAACTATACGAACGTCTTGCATCGCATTCTTTCCTCCTCCACACTAAAAAAAGAACAAAGAATTTTGACATTTTCAAGAATCTATTCTATGTATGCATATCAGCATATGGTGCCTATCATTCAACAAAAAGGGTATTTGCCAAGACCACCAATTATTTCTTTAAACTTATAGGCCACATTTTTTATATAAATTGTTCCATTTAATTAGTTAAAGTAAATTCTATCTTTATTTTTATACAACTATAAGTACATTTCGGGTTTTGTAATATTTATAACAATTTTTTTCAATATAAAAACATGTATATTAGTCAAAACTCTTATCATACTAAATATTATATATTAATATACAACTTATACAGTGCTTTTATTGATAAATAAAATTATAGAAAAACTTTAATATAAAACTAGTAAAATGGGGGTGGACTCAGTTTTAAGGATATTCAGTCTTTCAACAAAACTTTTCTAGCAAAACTTAGTTGGAAAATCCTAAAAAGTCTGGAACTCCTAGTAAGCCGAATTATAGTGGAAAAGTACTATCATAATTTAAGCTTTCTAGAAGTACCAAAAGTATCAAACATTTCTCATGGATGGAAAGATATTCTAGAGGGCAAAGAAGTCTTACAAGGAAACATTGAATATGTCACTGGAAATGAAAAGATGACAAGGATATGGCATGATGCTTGGCTCTCTCATAACTCAAAAACTAGACAATTGGATCGGCTACAATGGAAACCCATGATCTTAAGGTGGCCGATCTATTTGTCCCAAACACTATAATATGAGACAAATCAAAGATTCAACATATCATACCACAATGGAAAGAAAAGGTTCTAGAAATCATACCCAGCCAATCAGGAGCAGAAGATAAACTGGTATGGCTCCAGTCCAAATCAGGTTTCTACTCCTCCAAATCAGGATACTACATAACAAGAGGAAGAGCACAAAGTCAGGTGGAGCATCACGCCTCTGCGGAGATAAACTAGAAAAAAGATGTTTGGCAAATACTAACAACACCTAAAATAAAGTCATTTATGTGGAAAGCAATTCAAGGAGGATGACCAGTAGGATCACAGTTAAAAGCAAGGAAAATAACCGAGGATAACAATGCTAGAATCAGAGTTCATATACTCTTTAAATGTCCTATGGCAACATGGAGTTTGGCTCCATTTAAGGAAACGACAAGCACAAACTCTCTAGAAGAAGTTAAACAAGGGATAAAGAATGATGAGATCCTCGACCGCTATGATCTACCCGAAGACAATCCAATCCGAGAAGGTCGAGACGAGAAGCAATCTAATCAAAAGGACTTGGCCAAGCTTTACATGAAACCTTCAAATAATCTTGAGGCCCTTGAAGACCTTACCATAATCACATCACATCCATGGCTCACGAAGACACAATCAAGACTTCATTTACTATGTTTGGACTCCAACCAGGATATGCAGTCACTCTATGAAGATTTTCAGCCGGTCCCAAAAGAAACAAGTTACAAATCAATATTATTTGGATTCTTGTCTCAACCAGCTAACTTCTAGAAGTTGAATCAGCCCAATAGAAGTTCGGAAAGTTGTGAATTTTATAAGTTGGACCTTCTGCACGACAACACCAAATATCAAGCAACACAGCCCAGATCAGGTATGGCCTTTACTCCAGACTACTTGAAGAATATTCTTGGGCCTTTTATGGATCCAACAATACCAAGAACGCTTGAAAGCACCACCGGATACTCGAGATACGCTTCAATCAAAAAGATGGCTGATTCAGTTCTGTTTAAGGAAAGTCCGGGATCTACTTGCTTCAAGAGACTTCAGACTTATGTGTGGCGACCATGAGACTCTCTCAACCACTAAGAATCATCCAGGAAAGTATTACCATGCTCCAACACTCATAGGATTAGGCGAATCCTTCCTCTAGTAAACTTTCCATATTGGACCGATCATTAAATCTCTCCAACGGCTCCAAGATCGACGACCCTCATTACTTTTCTGTTGGTCACTTAATTTTGTGTTATTTCTTTCTCATTTTACACCTTATGACCATTGTAAGAGACCATAGACTCGAGCCTTTATAAGCTCATGTCTTTTCTTTTGTAGTTTTCAAGTTATTATCAAAGTATTAAGTAAAAAGTGTTTCTTTTCAACCTTGTGTCTTGAGTCTTGATCAATTAGGTCTTTTGAGTGATTCATAGGCCTCTTTGTTCAGTGGATTAGAGTGTTTGTGAGAAGCAAAGACCCTAGTTCATCAACCCCACCGATTGAGAGAGTCAATTAAATCTATCTTCACTTAGTTTTCACCAGTTCGGACTCACCAAGGTTGAGCCGTTGAATCCATAACCGAGAACCTCTATCTGGGGTCATCATCATTTGGTATCAGAGCTAAAACTTCCTATTTATCTAGGTGATTACGTTCCATATTTTGTTATTTATTTTCTGTTTTGTTTTTGCTTCCTATAATTGAAAACCCATAAAAAGTTTGATTATCTGTTTTGTTTCAATTTTATAAAATCCATAAAAACTCATAAAAATCTAATACCTCGTGTTATTGTTAGTTTAAAACCCATAAAAATTGTTTCTTTGATTTTTAGAAGTCGTTTGCTAATTTATTTGTTAAAAAGAAAACCAAAAACGAATTCTGTTTCTGTTTTACCCTTTTCATTATTTCCTAGTTTTCAAAAAGAAAAAAAAATATATATATGTATATTTTGCTCTTACATGTTTTGTACTTTCAAAACTTTGATTTGATTCTTTTATTGAATTGTGCAAGGTTATGGAGTACGAAAAAGACATAAGTGAGTATAACACATCCGAAGTCGATTGGGGGGAGACAACTTTACCGAGTATGGTGAAAAATACCATGGAGAGAATTCGTGGCATGATGATGAATATGAAGGACGTCCATGGCATGAGGATACTTATTCATTATCTGACTATAAAGATGAAAAACATCTCCCTTTGAGGCCACCATACCGGTTCATAGACGATTACACACAGTTATGGGGATGGAGATGGGACGTGAGGGAGATGAGCCAGCATAGAAAGAACTTAGATATGGAGAAGAAGCTGACAAATTCTTGGAGTCTTACTATGAAGAAGAGCCATGGTATGAAGAAACCGTCTCACAAAATGATTTTGCAGAAACTCACCCGTTTGAGGAGGAGCCATGGGAAGATGAAGCTGAACCAGAAGACGACTTTTGTAAATATTACAAGCATGAGGAAGGCTGGTGTGAAGAAGAATATCCGTATGAATATGTGGCATATCATGACAAGATTGATTTTAAGATCAATTGTGAAGAAAAGTCGGAGCCGATAACCTTGGAGGAAAAAACTTAAGAACCGAATACATTTCCTTTTCAGGTCATGATCAAGGACCAGAGGCGGCCTTAAAATAGGAAGAATGCATGGATAATTGGTTACAGTCCAACCAAATCCCCGAGGAAGAGAAGACCACTTATGCCGAGGACACCTTAACTAATGAAGCATATCGACATTGGGATAGAAAAGCCTCTTACCAAATATACTACAAACAACCAGACTTCACATTGGAGGAGATGAAGAAACTCATATATGAAGAGTTTGTGGAGAAAGGTACATCCTCAAGCCCGTATTCCCATTATTTCTTCAAAAGTACACCTCACGCTAAACCGAGGAGAAACATTTTTATCACTACGTTAAGCCACAAGGTCGTATACAACAAAGCTCATCACCATGAGGTAAATAAAGTGTCTACAAACGTCCAAGTTCAGCCTCAAGAAGATCAGCGATGGAATCTTAAAAAACAACCCCAAGTTTACACAAGAATGCCTACAAAAGATACACCATTACACAATCCGAAATTCACACTAGAGAAAGGTAAGTCCTCCAAACTTTCAAATTCAAAAGATGTGTTATCTTATAGGTGTCATAAGATAGGTCATTTTGCTGTGAAATGTCCAACTAGACAAGAAGCTAAAACCCCAAAACTAGAGTTGAAAATGGAGTCACCTAAATCTAGTAGTAGTCTAGATAATTCTGATTTGAAATCTGCCAATTCTATTATGATGCACTTGCCTTTGCCAAAGGATGTTGAGACTGTTCGAGGAGCTACAAAGGAGGCATGAAATGTTGAAGACGTTGTTAATCAAAGAAGAACCACCAAATAGTCATATACAAGTGTTGGTCCAAGGAGAATACATGGTGAACAACACTAGTGAAGAAAGGCCACAAATGAACCATGAAGAAACTTTCAAGAAGGCCTTGGAGACAACACGAGTACAAGGAGATCTTCAATTCAAGGAAACCTGCATCAAGCCTCAAAAATGTGTTATATATTCGTTGCTGATCAAGGAAGAGCCACCCGACAAAAAGACAAATCCAAGCTGCAATAAGCAATACTTGGGAGGTAAGCTTCTAAACCCTCTATATCAAACTGAACCTAACTTGCCTTCTCTATGTGTAGGTAAAAAAGTTTTGAGGACAAAACTTCTTGGAGGGAGAGGAAATGATGGGACCTCGGCCGCTATGATCTACCCGAAGACAATCCAATCCGAGAAAGTCGAGACGAGAAGCAATCTAACCAAAAGGACTAGGCCGAGCTTTACATGAAGACTTTAAATAATCTTGAGGCCCTTGAAGACCTTACCATAATCACATCCCAGCCATGGCCCACGAAGACACAATCAAGACTTCATTTACCATATTTGGATTCCAACCAGGACATGTGTCACTCTTTGAAGATTTCCAGCCGGTACCGAAAGAACCAAGTTACAAATAGATATTATTTCAGTTCTTGACTCAACCAGCTAACTTCTCGAAGTTGAATCAGCCCAAAAGAAGCTTGGAGCTGAAAGTTATGAATTTTAGAAATTATACTTTCTACGCTAAGGCTTCTGCGCGACAATGCCAAATATCAAGCAACACAGCCCAGCTCAGGTGCGGCCTTCACTTCAGACTACTTGGAGAATATTCTTGGACTTTTTGTAGATCCAACAAGACCAAGAACGTTTGAAAACACCACAGGATACTCCAGATACGCTCCAATCAAGAAGATGATTTGATTCGGTTCTGTTTAAGGAAAGTTTGGGATCTACTTGCTTCAAGAGTTTCAGACTTATGTGTGGCGACCATGAGACTCTCTCAACTACTCATAATCATACATGTAAGTATTACCATGCTTCAGTACTCATAGGATTAGGCGAATCCTTCCTCTATTAAACTTTTTATATCGGGCTGATCATCAAAATATCTCCAACGGCTCCAAGATCGACGGCCCTCATTACTTGTTCGTTGGCCACTTAATTTTGTGTTATTTCTTTCTCCTTTTACACCTTATGACCGTTGTAAGAGACTAAGACTCGAGCCTTTATAAGCTCATGTCTTTTCTTTTGTAGTTTTCAGTTATTATCAAAATATTAAGTAAAAAGTGTTTTTTTTCAACCTTGTGTCTTAAGTCTTTCAAGTGAGTTATAGGCCTCTTTGTTCAGTGGATTTGAGTGTTTGTGAGATGCCAATACCCTAGTTCATCAACCCCACCGATTAAGAGAGTCAATCAAATCCATCTTCACTTAGTTTTCACCGGTTCAAATTCACTAAGGTCGAGCCGTTGAATCCATATCCGAGAGTCTCTATCCGGGGTCCTCATCAAAGAAGTTCCATCAGCAAATCTCACTTCCACCAGTTGGATTAGGGGAAATATCAATCGGACCATGGATCCTATGGAACTTTTGGCTAGCTAGGAATCAGATGAAATTCTCCCAAAGAACTTTCTCACCGTAGGAAATCATGAACAAAGCAATTAAAGAGGCGAAAGAATGGACTCTGGCATAAATGGAGAAGGAATCAACAAATCCACCTACCCAGAAAGCAACTTCCACACCAGCTAGAGGAATAGAGAACCCAGAAGTTATATGCAGAGCAGATGGAGCTTGGGATAAGGATCGTAAATTTGGTGGCATCGGATGGAGAATCTTTGATCATCGAACACTGATCAGACATGAGAGCTCTGCTTGGATGGAACGAGTGAGCTCGCCTCTTATAGCGGAAAGCTTGGCAGCGAGATCAGTGATTGTGGAAGCTTGGAGAAGAACAAGTCCTGCTATTTTGAATTTGATTGCAAGACTCTGATCCATGTGATAAATTCAAAGGAGTGCCCACCGAAAATCTATGGGATTGTTGCTGATATCAATTTCTATGTATATTACAATATGCCCTCGGCCTCCAAATACCTTGCACGGCACTGCATATGGTCCAAGAAGATTGGTCTAACTTTTGAGTATAAATCAAGTAGATGCATGCTATTAATGCCGAACAAAACTCGAAAAGCAATTCTCCAAATCACTTCGATTTCTGAAGAAGATTACAATCGAACCTTTCTTTGCTTGCTCTTTCGTATGCAATCTCATCGCCACAAACCTCATCTCTTTTACAAACCCTTTCGATTCTCCACCGAAGCTCGACCTACATTTGCTTGTACGGCAAGGTAGCCACGTGCAGCAATTATGATTCGGCACGGTCGCTTTCAGACCGAGATAGCTCTCACAATAGAGTTGTAAGAAAAACGTGAAGGAAGTTGAAGCATCAGCTTCTAAGGAAGACTTGGCCCGGGAGATTTTATGTAGTAAACAAAAATTGAAACCGTACCATGAAGAGATCATGAGTAAATTTATATGTTAGAATTAGGGGTTTTTGGGTTAAGAATTTTCTTAAACATTCGTTGGTAACACACCAAATAATATAAATTTAGTATTTTCTCCTTATTATTTTTTTTATAATTTCTTGTTCTTATTTTCTAAAACAGTATGACAGAAAAACAAATTCATAGGGTCAAGCAACAACACTTTAAGTATCTGCTTGCTCTGATTATGACTTTGCTTATCATAAGCAACTATCAGAAGAAGAAAAATTAAATATTAATTTCATCAAACATTCTTTCTATCAACAACAAAAACATCATGTTCCAAATGAAAATTTTGCATCCATGTTCTACTCTAATTATTCTCTATATTTACTATCTTTTCTTTATCTTTGTAAGCCTCTCTCTCTATTTTCTGATAAAGTTCTCTCTTGAGATCTAGGAAACTAGAATGTTGTGGCGTTCATACACTTTACCTCCATTTTCACTCCACCACTTCTCCGCTTGTTCTTCGCTAAACTGTTTCCGGCTGCAGAAAGTTTTAGTGAGCATGACAAACGAGAGAGGTATAACAGTATGTCATACTTTGTCGATTAGTTTTAGATAAAAAGGCCAGATTGGTCTTAATGATAAGGAGACAAAGAAGCATACCTGAAGCGGACACGCTTGAGTTCATTACCACCACCAGGTAAAGACAACAATGTTAAATACACTCCTGGTTCATCTTGCACAACCCTCTCTGCCTTTTCATTCTGTTTCCTATGCCCATTAGCGAAGCTCTTACTTGTTAGGTTGTTCTCGGCTTGACTATCATGAGGAACCATGCTTCTTATATGTGTTTGTCTACTACTCTGAGTTATAGTCTCTGATGTCTCTTTGTCTGTGTACTTTGAGTTAGTGCTAATACCATCCTTTTGAGGTTTTGTCCCAGCCATTTCCTTCAGCTGCAAAAAACGGAGTAACATTATAATCAGAGATAGATATAAGACACAGAGGAACGTCGTTGAGTCTGGAAGTGTCAAACCTGAGCGGTGAGAGATCTAATGACCTCCTTTGCAGATCTGTTTTCTTCTGCTTCATCTGCTGCCATTGCAGTGACCACTTTCAATTGTCTTCTAGTTTTTTCGAGTTCCTCTTCAAGTTGCCGAGTTTTGGAAGTAAGTTGTTCTACCTTTAATTTACAGAGGATAGAAACTTTCTTTTAGTTTAGAAGCATTTTGCTTTCATGTTATTACATCTCAAATAGATGATGATTAGAAAGAACTACCTGCTCCTTTAGACCTGTCATTTCTTGATTAATGCTGTATTTTATTTGTTTAGATCCCTCAGCTGATACTTCGTAAGATCGACCTGGACTAGTTGACTTTACTGAAACAGGAGACGCTGCGCGAGAGCTCACTCTTGAGCCAGGCATATTGACCAACATATTGTTGGTACTTTTTGGAAAAACTATATAACCTTTGGATAATGACAAACTAACAGGCTGTAAACTGCCATTCATGAAAGGAAAGACATTGCGGTTAGGTACTTCTGATTTTAAGTCTCGTCTGTGGCGCCTTCTTTCACCCAGATGCAATAAAGAATCAGCAGATGAAATTCTGGAGTGTATTGAGAAGAATCTGGTGTCTCTTTCTGAAACATCTGTCGATTTCCGCATTTTTAAAAGCTCTCTAATCCGTGGAGTTGGCGCAGAAGGAGATGGTTCTTTCGATTTTTTCAGCTTGGTAAAACATCCATAACACACGCGATAAGGTTTGTTCATATCTGGTGCCAGAGCAGCCCTCAGAGACTTCCTACTGCTGCATACTTTACAAAATACCAGACCACAGTTGTAACAGTTGTGACATTTTCTTCTAAAGTTGAAGGGATTGCGGCAACCAGCACATAGAGAATGTTCAGAGCCAGGTACCCATTTGTGAACACAAATCACAGCAGTAAAGTTTGATCCACATGTTATAGCCTTGACTTGCTTTTCTTTTAGAAATCCCACAACTGCGGGTTTTTTTTTGTTCTCAATGTTTCCATGGCCTAACTGGCCATTTAATCCCTTTCCCCATGTGTAAATTTCTGATTTAGATGTTAATACAGCAACATGATAAGAACCACATGCAATCTCCTCCACAGAAGCCTCAACTATGTCTCCTTCAACACGTGCAGGAAAATTTCCCTTGGCGGTAGGATTTCCAAGCTGGCCATAAGCTGTGCTACCCATTGTATACACATGTCCCGTAGATGTAAGAGAAACCGTGAGGCTATGTCCGCACGCAACTTGGCAGATATTCTCATTCTTTAATGCAATTACACACTCGGGATATAGTTTTGCATCATTGTCACCATGACCAAGCTGGCCTTTCTCTCCATCCCCCCATGTAAAGACTTGCCCACATGACGAGCAAAGTTCTGCATCAGATGCTTCATTTGTCACTTCTACCACTGCAGCTGTATGCCAAAGACCACAAGCAACCCTCATTACTCTTAGTCCACTTAGGCTTTCAACTTCACATGGAACACTTATGCTTCTCCGGTCTCCATGACCCAGAGCACCAAAAGATCCATCTCCAAATGTGAACAACTGGCCTGATGAAGCAACTACTGCTGTATGCCAGGGACCACAAGCGACATATGACACATGCATTCCCTGTAAGACACCAGTCACTCTCTTGGGAATCCAGCAGCTGGATTCACTCCCGTGGCCAAGCAAATAGACATTATGAGTGCCATCACCCCAACTGTAAAGATCACCAGATTGAGTAACAGCGCATGTATGGAACTCTCCGCAAGCTAAAGATTTGAAACCCATCCCTCTGACACTACTAATAAACTTTGGTTGCTGGGCGTCTTTGTCTAAGCCATGCCCTAACTTCCCTCCTGTACCCTCGCCCCAGCTGAAGATCTCTCCTTGTTTGGTAACTAAAAAAGCATGACACCTGCCACATGCAATGTTCTGGGCATCAAGAACTATTGTTGATTCTAATGCTTTTGGTAAAAGGCAATCCTCTGTCGTGGAGTTCTCTGACTTTCCAGTACCACTCAGTACTCCATCACATATAGCTTCACCCCAAACAAAAACACCACCTAAGGCATCAAAGTCTTCGAGATATGAACCATGGCTATCGGTGCTCAGAACGCTAGATACACTGATCCGAACTGGGTCAATGGTCGAAAACCGTGAGTTTGAATTTTCGATATTTGCCGGAGCTGAAGAAAATGGAGAGAAGAGGTTGGCATTGGCTTCTGTCTGATTGTTACTGGCGGGTGCAGTTATTGAGACGATGTCAGCAAACACTTTTCCCAACCGATTAGGTGCAGAAGTCTCATTAGAGGGTTGAATAACTTGATCCTATGGTAAGATGATGCAAAGTATAAGGTGTTTGATCAAATTCCAAAAAAACATAAAATGTGGTGTTACTTACAAGAACTGTTACAAATGGAGACACTCGTCGTGCATGAGCGACTGGACTTTCCACTGAAGTGATCTCAGGTTTAATAGTGTTTTTCCATTTGGAGACTTTTACCCTAGTTATCAATGCTTTCAAACCAACAACCCAAACTTCTGCTTCATCTTTGTCTTTACATATCTGCTCAAAACATCATCAACAAAGTGAAGATGATTACGTAGATTTTAATACTGTGAAGATGACCATTGACAAATGGCATCACTCATTAAGAAGGCATGGAAACGCACCAGATCCAAGGATCTATCAGGACATATGAGCGAAAATGACTGATACTCTTTCTCGGGGCGTGGATATCTCTTAAATGTAGCCTGAAACAAAGTTTCTCCATTGAGTCTAAGATGGCAGTAGATACATGGAATAGGAAGAAAGAAAGAGGAAAGAAGCAGGATAATATGAAATGACGCCAAGAAAAACCAGACCATCTTACAAAGTTGCTAGACTTGAAATGGACTTGAAACATATTTAAGACTCTTAACTTATAGTTAATGATCTATACTTGTTTGTGAACATACATGCATATTGAAGAGAGAAACTCACCGTGCGCTGTCCGGGTAAAATTCTCTGGACTTGACTCAGCTTAATTTGCTTCTCTACTTTGCCAGAATACCATACTAATGCAGACTCATCCTGATTTCACATGTAAAATAAATGAGCAAATAAGAAGAATACAGAGAGCTCTCTGTCATTGAGAATTATTAGAAGAGGTATATATGGCTCACAAGAAATCTTACACTTGTGAGTTGGAATGGACAAAACTTGGGCTTCCCTCTACGTCCGTATTTCAGCAAGTACGATCCTTTCTTAAGTGACGTAATGGCCTGGAAAAATTCGATAGAAAAGATTCTCATTTAAAAATAATTTTACTGACTGAGGTATGGAAACTGAGTAAATAAAAAGAAATACATAAAACTCATAAGCAAGGGACTGAGTTTTCATGGTGTATGAATCTAGACAAGTTTAAGAGGAACAAATTGTGAGGATATATAAACCGAAAGTATCTATCTTCTAATCATTTTCAATCATTCAACAGAAACCTAATGGAGAAAGTTCTTCTAAACAAAACAAAACAAAAAATATAGTACCTGTTCGACGTCTCTATCAGAGAGACTAATTCTCAGGGAATCAGCCATTGAAGCTGCCGCAACGGCAAAGGGCTAAACCCTTTTCGAATCATTCTCAACCCAATCGTTAAACATCACTGGAATCGTGTTCCAATCATCCCAAATTCTATTGAACTCATACTAGTAGTAGCTTCCGTCAAAATTGATAGATTTCAAATTCCTTAAACTCTGAAGTCCAAAATGTTCTGCATTAACCAAACATCAAAACTACTCTGAAGATCCTCAGGAACAAACAATTTACTCCACCTCTTCAGAAGATCGGAGAACCCTAGCTTTCCTATCAAAAGCCAAATGCCACAGGCCCACGCCGCTGATTTCAATATTTGAAAACGAAAACAATCCTTATAATCTGAAAAACCTCGATGAAGAATCTCGGATCAATCAATGCGAAAACAACAAACCAGAAAATTGTTCTCCGAACGAAGGAAGTTATACCGTCGATCGCCGGCGATGAGCATGAAAACTATTCGAGAGGTTATTCGTGATTTGAGAACCTACGCCTTTTAGTTCGCTCGCGTATTCAAAAATCGAGACATTTATTTCTTTTAATTATTCTTATTTTATTTAATTCTTCATTTTCCATTTTCGATAACTGTAATATCAACAATGGACTTAAGAAAAGCCCATATCGTTAATACAAATCCAAGCCCGTCCCTTTTAGACATAAGCCCAATTCCTTAATGATCTGGCTTCTGGCTTCCGGCTTCTAGTTTTGGGCCTTTTGGCCGATTGGTTTTTGTTGGACAAAAGTAAACCGTCTGGTTTTATTCCAAGTTGTTTTCGGTTATGTTTCATATGACAAACAAACGTTGTCTATTTATGATGGATTTAATTATTTGAGTTGTGAAAATAATAAGCAATACATTATTGATGTATATATCCATTATCAAAACACATTGCAAAATGGAAACCATTGATAAACTTATTAAGAAATACTTAAGATCATGACATGTGTTTAATAAATCTATTATTAAATAAACTAGGAACAAAACTGCGCGGCAACTATAAAAAATATATATTATGATATTTTAACTTATATTATTAGATAATAAAACAAGTCAATCATTATTGATTTTTAACATATCTAGCATTTAAGATATATTAAATAGATGCTTTTTTGAAAATAATATATATATACACATATATATAAATGAATAAACATAATAAAAATCTTTTAGAAATAAAATTATTATCTTAAAAACACATGTAAAAGACAATGAAAATACTTAAAATTTTTTGAAATATTCTTAACTTTTAATTGAAATACATTATGATTCTAACTTATATATATAAATTAAATCATTCAAAAGACTAATTGTTAATAACATTTGATTCACCCAATTATCTAACATTTTAAGACATAATACATAAATGTATTTACACAATGAATTTAAATTTTAAACAGAGAAAAAAACACATAAAATAGTAAAAATACATAATTTTGATGAATAGCTATTATAAATAAACAAAATTAAATATAAACAGAGTAAATAGACTAATAACATTTTAAAAATATAAATAGACTAATAACCTTCCAAAATTAAATATAAACAGAGTAATAGCTTTCTAAACTTGTTGATAAAAAAAATCAAAACTTAAATAGAGTAATAATCTTCCAAAAGAATATAGATATAGATCATGTAGAAGTGATGGAATGTATTTATGTTTGTGTTATACAATTTAAATTTTTGATATCCAACTGACTTGTTGATCAAAATACTCTATTAACACTGACCATTATTCAATTGAATAATTTTTCAATCGTAACTATTTTATCAATACATGCAATATTTATTTTATTTTCACTTACAAAACGCATGTGGTTACCTTTTATGAAAATGAAAAAAATAGTTTCTTTTTCACTTGACAGTTGTGTCTTATCACTAAATAACCACTTAGAATTTGGTTATTTTTACAGAAGTTATAAATAATAATATAACTCTTATGTTAACTTTTTTAATATTTTATTATATACAATATTTCAATTGAAAGAACAAATTTTAAAATTAATTTTATTTTCACCAACAAAAATACATTTTTGTCAATGGTTACCTTTACATTGAAATTTGAAGGACAAGAGTTTTTTAGAAAGAAAATTAATTTTTATAAATATAATTTTATGAAATCTTATCAATGTTTGTTTGTTATAAATGTAATTTATGAAATCAAATTTTATACTTTTTAAAATATATATATAATACATTATTATAATTTTTACATTTTATACATCTAATATGATTTTTTATTGTTACAATTTGTTCTGGTATTAATATTTTGACTTATGACTTTTAATTTCCTCTTTAAATCTCATTTTTATTAGTTTTTTGATATCCAATCCATTAGATGGGAAAATTTTGAAATATTTTTGTTTTTTCATATTCACTACAAGAAAAAAAACTTGTATTGATACGTAATATTTCGTCACAATATGAAGATATTGTTACGAAGTTGTGACGATTTGTAAATGGTTACAATACAATTGTCACAATAGCTCAGTTTTCTTGTAATGATTGTTGTTTCTGATTATGAAGATTTTATTTAGTATTATTTAAATGATTTAGTTTTAAAAATTACAACATTTTATTGTTGGAAGTTACATTAGAAAAGATATCATTAAATATATTTATGGTTGTGTTATTCATTATAATTTTATAATATTAAAAGATGTCTTCTAGATTTAGCCATGATATAAATTTTGTAGATAAATGTGGATAAATATTTTTAGTATTGATTTGGTTACTATTATAAATATCGTTTGGGGAAAGAAAATGATACAGGGGATGAAGATAGGCAAAGCGCGTCTAATTTTTCTACTCCTCACTCGAAAGGATATTGGTCTTCGTCTTCACATGATCTGTTCTCAAATTTTTGATCCAAGAAACTGAAAAGGGATTTAGACCTGACTCACATTATCCAAAAGAACGTTGGAAGATGATTGTTGATACTATCAATTAGGATACGGGGAAAGACTACACAAAAATCCTGCTTAAAAAACATTAGGATTGTACCAGGAAAGCGTGGAAAATCTGATGTCAAGCAATTGGTGCTTTTTACATGAAACGGGATGTAACTACCCGTACATCTGGTGCAACTAATGAATTTTGGAATTACTACTTGAAGGTAAAACTACTACTCCATTTTTTTCTAATTGATGAAGTTTGCAGTTTTGGACAACATTTTATCTATTTTTTCTGTGTTCTTGTTGTTGATTATCAGGAAAATCCTAGAGCTGCAGAATTTAGTGGGAGGAACGTGCCTCTCGCGGATAAACAAACAATCATCTTCGAAGGAGTAATAGAACCAGGAAAAGCTTATCTCCGTCCTTATCGTAAGAAACTGCGCGAGCATCATTCAGAATCACCACAGCTGCATGACCCAACTCCATTATCAACACTCTACACTAACGAGCAATTCTCAGGAAGTGATTTTGGAGATGATGATCAAATCTTTGTAGCCATGTTTTCGATTCTCCCTAGTCGTCCATTTTTTTTCAATGAATGAATGTTAGATGGTTATTAATCTTAGACAACGAACGCCAAATTATAATTATTTTATAGTAGATTGACTCCAAATAAAAGTATCTGCTCATTGTAAATGTTGAGAATTTTGTGTGACCAAAACAATGAAAGTTTGAATAATAAACCATAATTAATCTATATAATAATAACAATCTCAATAAAGGTGATGTACGGTTGTGTCTTTTCAGTTGTGTCTTTCCATAAAAATATTTTTTATACAGTTGTAACTATTCATACGTCAGTTTTTATTGTGTCTTTTCATTCATATCTTTTCATATATAGTTGTGTTTATTTATTTATAATTTTCCATTAAGAATAAATGTATTTTTGCTAACAAATGTCTTTATATGCAATATATAGTTGTGACTTTTCATTACATCTTTTTAATCACATATTTTAGAATCTATTTATACTCACTTTATAAATCTGTTTTCATAATTGATTTTGTTTAATTTAGAGTTGTGTTCTACTGAGTGATGTTGTCATATCATTTCAAATACGTCTACTCCTCATTATAATTTTACGAACTAAATTGTTTCACCAGTAAGTTTTCTATTTGTTTGAGACGATTATTCATCGTGTGCCATTTTTGTTTTTTTGATATCAACATCATGTAACCTTTATTTTTAAAATTGTTCACAATCCATAAGACAACACATTTGTTTTGATGTTTGATTTTATATATTTTTCAAGAGAAGAAAAAACATAGAACAAATTATTGAACAAACTTATAAATTACATTGAATCTAAGTCTTAGTTTTAATCTTCTTCTATTGCTTACTTTCAACAGAATTTACGTTTTACCAACTAATATTAACAATATATGTAATCACCTTTAGCATGGATTCCCTTTTAATATTTCTTTTTGACATTGTTTGTTTTTCTTTCAATCTGCATAATAATAATCCAATAAAGATGATCTACAGTCGTGTCTATTCATTCATATATTTTCATTTATAAATGAATATTTTATATATAATTAACAATCTAAATAAAGGTAACATATATATTGTTGTTTTTATTCATTTATATTAATCATTGATGAGTAAATATTTTAGATGTAACTATAACCCTTATGCTTTTTTTTTACGGTTGTGTCTATTTATTCGTGACTTTTCATTTCTAAATAAATATCTTTTATATGTAATTATAACTCTTATCATTATTAAACTGTTCATAGTGAGTTTTTTTGTAACTTATCAATTTATATTTTAAGATATATATTATCATCAATTATTGAAATTATAATCTTTTGGATAATTAAATAAAAGAATAAAGTTTTTGGACAAAAAAATAATAAATAGCTATAATTTTATATGTTAAAAATAAAAAGACACAACTTGAATTCAATAATATCTATGAAAATAACCAATTTTTAAGTGATTATTGAATTAAAAACACAATTGTTAAGTTAAAAAAATTAATTTTTCGAATAATCTTGTTTTATATTTTATAAAAGTAACCAATGACAAAGAGGTGTTTTTGTTGGTGAAAATAAAATTAATTTTAAAAAGTGTATTTTCAATTGAAATATTGTATATATATTAAATATTTTAAAAGTTAATATAAGGGTTATATTATTATTATTATTATAACTTCCATAAAAATTAGGAACATTTTCAAAAATACCTCTTTAGACTTGACATTTTCAAAACTACTCCTCTCTTTTTAGACATTTTCAAAAATAGCTCTAATTAATAACAAAAAGATGAAAATGCCCTCAAATATATTTTTTTGAAATTTTGTATAAAAAAATTTTCGCCATTTTTTTCATCTCATAATTTTGTTTTAGCATTTATAAAGTTTTACAAGATATCTTATTAAATAATATATTTATAAGTTGTCTTATAAATCTTTATAGAAAATCAATTTGTAAATTATCTTATGAAATATTATAAGTAAACTATTTTGAATAAAAAAATTAACTCTTATTAGATATTTAAACCCCCAAAAGAATGATCAAATTTAGTATAAAAAAACTAAATACTATATTCTAAAGAAACTCACTATATGTCTAAACCCAAGATAATGGTTAAACCAACTCTTGTAATGAAAAAACTAAACTCATATTGGATGCTTAAATCCAAGGAAATGTCTTTACCCACAGAAATAGTCTACGACTACCTCAAGATCCTTAAAGAGGAATGTGTAATTATCTGTTCCATAGCAGAAATGAGATGTTTTGCTTATAAACAGCTGGGATTTTCTTTATTCATAACATCACTTAATTATACTATACCAAAGTTGTCCATTAAAGACCACAAGAACCATGATGTAACGTTCACCTTATCTTCACAACAAAGTTCAAAAAGTATACAACTTAAATGTAAATGAAACACATTTACTAATAAAGAACAAAGCTTTTACCAATAAAGAACAAAGCTTTTACCAAAATTTAGTAACTGATCTTACTACATAGCTTCATGGAGAAATATGAAGGGTTTAGTTTTTTGAAATTCTACTCATTAATTTGTTTATAAAGTTTAACATGAAACTTTATAAAATAGTCTAAAATCAAAAAAGAAGAAAACTAAATGAAAAAAAAGTCAAACATCTAGGTTTAATACAAAAATTATCTTTTGTTTAAAAGAAATTAAGTTTAAATTTCACTTGGTTCCCTAAATTAAGAAGGGGTGTGGTTTAATTTTATGAAATTCCTCTCACTGATTTATTTATAAAGCTTTATAAGAAACCTTATAAAACCGTATAAAACCAAATAAAAATATTAAATGAAAGAAAATATCTAACATTTAGGGGGTTAATACAAAAATTCTATTTTGTTGAGAAATTATGTTTAAATTTCACTTTGATTCTTTCAACTAAGAAGGGGTAGGATTTAGCTCTATGAAATTCTTCTCAGTGATTTGTTTATAAAACGTTATAAGAAACCTTATAAAACCGTATAAAATCAAACAAAAATAATAAATAAAAAAGTATTGAATATTTAGGGGTTTAATATGAAAATTATCTTTAGTTTAAGAAAAAATATTTTAAATTTTACTTGCATTCCCTAAATTAAGAAGAGTATGATTTAGTTTTATGAAATTTGTCTCATTAGGCTTTTCTATAAAGATTTATAAGAAACATTGAACAAAAATATTAAATGAAAGAAAATTCTCAACATTCAATAGTTTTATACAAAAACTATCTTTAGTTTATGAGAAATTATGTTTAACTTTCTCTTGATTCCCTCAATTAAGAGGTAATAGGGTCTAGTTTTATGAAATTGGCCACACTAATTTGTTTATAAAGTTTTATAAGATATCTTATAAAACTGTATAAAATCAAATAGAAATACTTAAACAAAGAAAATTCTCAACATTTAGTGAGTTTATACGAAAACTATCTTTAGTTTATGAAAAATAAGTTTAATTCCATTGGGTTCCTATGTTAAGAGGATGGTAGGGTCTAGTTTTAATAGATAGGTCGACTAGATTGTTTATTAAAGTTATAAGATATCTTATAAAACCAAACGAAAATACTTAAACAAATAATCTTCTCCACATCAGTGGGTTTATACGAAAACTATCTTTAGTTTATGAAAAAATAAGTTTAGTTATCTTGGGTTCCTTTTGTTAAGAAGAGAGTAGTGTTTAGTTTTAATAGATAGGTCGACTCGTTTGTTTAATAAGGTTATAAGATACCTTATGAAACTATATAAAACTAAACAAAAGTATTTAAACAAAGAATTGATTATAACAACTCCTGAATGAAAGAAAACTAAACCCTAATTGGATGTCTAAACCCAAAAGAATGAATAGAACACCTCTTGAATGAAAGAAAACTAAACCCTAATTCGATGCCTAAACCCAAATGAATAATATAAATTAGTAAATCAAACTAAATACTATACCCTAAACAGACTCACTTTAAAGAGTTTGTAGGTTTGATTCCCCTACTATACGAAACTAAAACACATTTTCCTAATCACCCCTACACGGATATGGGCTCATGCTTTCGGCTCATTTGAATACCGGGAGGTGAGAGTCTATATGTGGGATGCACCACCTCCAGGAGAATAGTTCAAGTCTCTCTCATAAGTCTTGGAGACTCCTGAGTTACAAAAAAGAAAAAAAAATTATCTATAAAATAAGTTATGAATTCTAATAAAAGTATATTTAATAGGTTTAATAAGAGAAATTATAAATCTCAATAACTCAAACAATGATTAAAATTAGTAAATCAAGCAAAATAATATCCATAATAGACTTACATAAACTCAATAGAATAATTATATCATAAAATTGAAAATAATATATTTATAAGGTTTAATAAGATAATTTATAAATTCTTATAAATAGTCTATCTATCAAGTTTTATAAGATAATTTATAAATCTGAACAAATATACTATTTAATAAGGTTTTATTAATCTTAATAAAATTTTGGAATATAAAATTTGCAAGAATATAATGAGATGAAAAAATTGACGGAAATTTTTTTTAGGCGGAAATTTTTTTTTTCGAATTTTCTTTTTCAAAATTTTTTTTGAGTGTAAAATCAGAATTTTGAAAAAAAGTTGAATGTATTTTTGAAAAGGGTATGGATGAAATGACATTTTTGATAAGAGGTATAAGTGAAAGGTCATTATTGGTAATTTCTCTAAAAAATAATTAACTTCTAAGTGGTTATTTAGTGAAAAAACACAATTGTCATGTGAAAAAAAAACTCATATTGTAAATAGTTTTTTACATTTATACTAAAGGTAGTCATATGTGTTTTTTAGTAAAAATAAAATTAATTTAAAAAAATTTCTTTGAAAATAAAACAGGGAATAAAATAAATATTGTAACTATTGATAAAACAGTTATGATTAACAAATTATGCAACTGAATAAAAGTTAGTGTTAATCGAGTATTTTGATCAACCTTATCTTGACACCAACAAAACTTTATAAATAAAGTCATGTGGATTTCAAAAATTTAAATTATATAACACAATCATAAAAGATGTGACATTTCAACACTTCTACATCATCTATATCTATCTATTTTTTTGGAAAATTATTATTCTATTTAAGTTTGGAATGTTTTTTTTATCAACAAGTTTGGAAGACTATTACTCTATTAATATTTAATTTTGAAAAGTTATTAATCTATTTATATTTTCGAAATGTAATTATAATAATTATATTATGCTTTTGATATTGATTATTCTATAGTGTATAGTATACTTTGTATTCTATTTTTTTAATTTTTCATTATGATCACACCTTTGAAAATATATTTATATTCTTTTTAGTATTTAAATTTTAGTTATCAATTTATTTTTTGGTTTTCATTAATTCGTATAAATTGAGTTCTATTGAATGTTATTATTATATTATTTTAAAATTATTTTACAAAATTCATCACTTTAAAATAAACACTAATTTAAAAAAAATATTTTTTATGTTATGTCTTTTACTCATATTACTTATGAAAAATACAATTTAAGGTTGTGTATTTTCATTACATATTTTCATGAATACATACATTTCTTTATAATCATACTTTTTAAATCATTTTACATCCCATTTAAAATTTAGAATTTAATTATCGGTTTAGTTTTGGGTTTTTTTGAAGTTATATCAACTGGATTTTATCAATTTTCATCATTTTATCTTTCTTAAATTATTTTACAGAATTCATCATTTTAATACAAGTGAAATACATAAAACTATCAAATATTAAAACTCAATTGGAGTAATGATATCAATGCAAAAATTTAGAAACATGTAATAATAAAAATCTTAAAAATGTATCCTACGCCTTTACGCCTTTATTGATATTGTTATTATTTTGCAGATTGAAAGAAAACAAACAATGTCAAAAAAACATTAAAGGAGAATTTCTGCTAAAGGTGATTACCTATATTGTTAATATTCATTGGTAAAACGTAAATTCTATTGAAAGTAAGTAATAGAGGAAGATTAAAACTAAGGTTTAGACCCAAGGTTACCTATAAGTTTGGTCAATAATTTGTTCTATGTTTTCTTTTCTCTTGAAAAATATATAAAGTCAAACATCAAAACAAATGTGGTGTTTATGTTGTTTTATGGATTGTGAACAATGTTAAATAAAGGTGACATGATGTTGATACAAAAAAAAAAGAGAAGGTCACACGATGAATAAGTGTCTTAAACAAATAGAAAACTTATTGATGAAACAATTTAGTTCGTGAAATTATAATGAAGAGTAAACATATTTGAAGTGATCTTCAGTTTATGAAGTTTGTAAAATACGTTTAAAAATATAGAATATCAACACTCAATATAACACAATTCTGCATTCATCAAAAATAAAAAGATATAACAACAACACTCAATAAAACATAATTCTAGATTAAACAAAACCAATTATAAAAATAGATTCTAAAGTGAGTATTAATAGATTTCAAAATTGTGATTAAAAAGATGTCATCAAAGTCACAACCCTATATTGCTTTTAAATGCATTTGTTGGCAAAAAACATATTTATTTTTAATGAGAAGTTCCAAACAAATAAACACAATTTTAAATGCAAAAAAAGAAGGAAAAGACACAATAAGAACTTATGTATGAATAGTCACAACCGTATAAAAAATAACCAACAAAATTTTTTGTTATGGATAGACACAACCGTACATCGTCTTTATTGAGATTGTTATTATTGTATAGATTAAAAACTATTGACAAAATAAAATAAAATAGAATAAATAAAAATTTAGTAACGATTGTCTATAGAAGTCTTAATCATATTAAACTATGAACTCTTATTTAAAAGAACTCTTATATATATAAACTATGTATTGTGTCGAATTTTTTTCAATTTCACAGTTTACATGCTCAACTACTAGCTTATATATCAGTAATTCGACTTCATCCTATTATATATAATAGATAACATTTTTGTTAGGGTTTAAGAGGAAATTAAACATTTTTTAACAATTGTTTCCTTACCCTTATTGCTTCTTCTTTTTTTTTGTCTCTTGTATGTATTGTAATCTTTCTAAAAAAAATTTTAAAATTAAATAATTAAATATACGATGTTACGATATTAAGACTTAACAATTGACAAAGAAAATATTATGACTTAACAACTGCCATTTTAAGCCCGTTCCATTCAGATATAACCCCAATTACTTGCACGATAATTCATAATTATTTTTCTTGGAAAGTTACATAACAGCGACAAAAATTGGACAGAGCTGGGCCTTTGCTACATTTGGGTTCACAAGAGATTGTAGATCCTACCTTACAAATTATAAAGATGAGTTTAACTGTAAAGCTTATAATTACATAAATTAATAAAATTGAATTTTACCACACAAATTACAAATATTTAGTCAAAAATAACATTTTTTACATTTGATATTTACCTCCAGGTTTAAATACTACACTCTAAGCTTGATACAACGATCAATCAAATTTCATTAAAATCCCATCTGATTATTACGAAAACATGTTACTACATAAAGCTTATACATAATCTTGAAAAATTACAAAAACCATAGAGACAGACAACATAATAACTTATAAACTGAAAGTAGCTAAAACCAGTTTATGACCATGATCAATGACCAATCAAAATCACTTTAACATGGTAATGCATACTTACTTAGTACCTATAATCATCATCAAAGATCATGTAATTATTGCTTCCTCTACTTCTTCCTCTTTCATAACTATCCTTCTGCATCACCAAATAGAACACAACATTCATTAGCTAATACATAGGAAAATATGATCATTATGTAGATGTTATTATGATTTGTGAATGTGAAAGTTACCCTAACGATCATTCGCTCAAAGGCCTCGGTACCGTGTTGTTCCATGTATTTCTCAGCAGCAGTGAGAATGTCATCATCGTCTCGTTTAGGGAAGAAATTGAATTTCTTGTGAGGAACATACCAAATGTTGGTAGTGGCTCTTTGAGGATCTCTATAGAATGGTCTTATGAAATGTCTGTAGACATGTTGTGCTCCATTAAATTGTGGTAATACTAACCAACATATCCCAAACAGCTTCATGTATGGCCATATTGGAAACCTTTAATTGATCATACGAACAGAACAGCTAATTATATATAATTGATGAGTAGAATCTTAAAGAGAAAGTGTTAAGTGTTGAATGAATCACTAACCATTCAAGAACCTTAGCAAAAGTGAGTTCGAAAAGAGAGACTAATGCATAAAGAACCCAGTAAGTGAGCCATTGTTCATCTTCTGGTAATGATCTTGTCTCTATTGCTTTCACTGATGCATATCTGTTCATCAAAAAGAGTACTTACAAAAGTATAATTGTGTCTTGTAATTGAAGTATGTGTGTGTGTGGATATTCTTGCATCTAAGTAAAGATTCTTACTTTACTTATTTTTCTTCAATGATTAAGGATCCAATTAACAAAAGACTAGTTTTTTATTTCTTTATTCCCAAATATCTTCATATAAATCTAAACGCAAGATTAGCCTAAAACTGAGTTTAGCTATCGATTTTCAATCTCTAAATTAGCTCTATCAAGCAGATTCAACACACAAAAATACATAAGACAGAGAGAAGAGGTCTCACTTACAGAGGGTAGACAAGTGCAACCAATGGACTGCAAAAGTAAAAACACAGTAATTAAAGTTTCGACTTTTAATTTGTCATAAGAACACACAAAAAAAGGGAAACTTCATAAATTAGTACTAATCTAAAAAGTGATTATCTTTCAAACATCAGAATCTAAATCAAACTATTGACAATGTAGCCAAACCAAGTAGAAATTAAAAACTAAGGAAACAAAACAGGATCTGTAAAAAGAAACTGAAGAACAGAGAGTGAAAGAGAGAGAGATTACAGAGCAAGGACATCGAAGTTCTTAATGAGAACTAGTAGAACATTATCATCTCCAGAGTTTGAAGGCATTACTCTCTAGTACCTTCCAATTTCTTAAAGCTTTCACCTTTTTTTTTTCTACTCTTTAGTGTTAGAAGTCGAAACAAAAGTGGAGGCCAGGTTTCACTTACAGACACCTTCTTGGACTTTTATGACCATTACTTCATTTTTCTCTCTTTTTTTCACTTTTCAAAAGTTATTGGGGTAAAATAGAAAATTCATGTTTGCTTTGCACGAGGAAAAAGAGTCACCGAAAGTTTTCTCATTCTTATGTGCCCTAATATTAGGCCCATTTTTTAAACTAGGCCCCGATATAGGCCCACTGTTAGGAGCCATGTATACTAAATAGCCCATATTAGCTAACGGGCCTCAACGAATTCTAGACATTATTCAAACTGGGCCCAAATAAAGAAATGTTTAATCTTATATATTTTCTTTATCAAAAAATAAACTTTTTGTATTCCTTTGAAGCAAAAAAAAAAGTTGAGTTTTTCTTGTTTAGTTAGGATTATAACGTGTTTAGAATGATTTTATAGTAAAATTAAATGGAATTTAAGGTGAGCTTTATGATATGGGGTTAAGCAGTAGCAGTAGCAGACACACACTCGTACAGTTTTAAAATTTATTATTATTATTTTATCCATTTTTGTTTTCATATTAATTTTTTTACAATTTTATAATATATTAATGCCTTAAATTCAAACTGGTTGTAGATCTGGCACTAAGTTTAAGTTATGGATTGGAGTTGTCAATAAACAAAAAAATTATGTGTAAAGAATATGAAATAACAGCTTGTATTTATTCTCAAACTATGTATTCTTCATCATCGTTTCTTCTAGAAATTTATTAAAATGATTATCATGAAAACGAAGAATGATTGTATTTGGTGAAGCCTGATTAAACAAAATAGAGAAGCAAGTGATGAAATGATGATCTTCTAATCTTTTACAGATCAAAAAACAAAGAAGCCACATGAATACACTTATCTGTACGAGTATATATATAACTACGTAGATCCATACATTTATATTATAAACATACTTTAAGAACATTTTAATTTCTTTTGGACCAATTGGGTTAATGCCAGATTACTACAACTTCTATTTATGCCCTTTCTTTTGTTTTTTTTGGCAGATTTCTTTTTATTATAAAATAAAACGCCGACATAAGAACAATGATCGGTCATGAGATTCATGACTCTCGTATCTTATTGTTTATTTATAAAGTAATACATAAACAATAATATACAAATATCAAAGAAGATTCATGAGATCATTTCTGTCTTTTTACATATATTTTATCCATGAGATCAATAGTCTGTTAGAATATTTTTACTCAATTGTTGATATTATACAATGATCCGTTCAATAAATAAAAAGAATGATGTGGATTAAATGTAGTTGAAAGTATTCAACAGGTTGAATTTGGGAATGATGGGAGTAAATAAAGACCGGTAGCAGTCTATTATTGGAGACAAATTTTTCATTAAAAATAAAAATTAACTAAAATCTGATTAATTGATTAGATTTCATGGTTTTTCACTCTTATTCTTTAAACTCAATTATTAGATAATATAATAATTATTTTACTTTTATTTTTATATCAAAATTTATAATTTTTTATACTCTATAAATAGACTTGCTTCATTTGATTTAGACACAGAAAAAAATATCTTATTTCGTCAAAATGGATCTCAATAATAACCCTTTCAATCTTCAAAATTCTAGTAATTACTCTTTCAACTACCAAAATTTCAACAATTATCAATTTCAAAATTAACCTCCTAACCAACCCAACATATACCCAATTATGGGTATCCTCTAAATTTCTTCATACCGTCAGCTATTCCGAATTTTCAAACATATATGGGCAAAATTTGGAATGTTTAGAGACTAAAATATTTATAAAAAAATCGTAATGTAAGAGTTTTATGGTTTGTATATGTAATATTATAATAATTATGTGCGTTTCAATAAAATTTAAATGTGTTTTAATAAAATTATATGTTTTAATAAAATGTGGGGTAGGATATTGAATATTTTTAAACAAAACCATTGCAGAGTATAAAATAAAAATGAGTGTTGAATTATGAGGTGGATGTGAGAGAAGATGATGTGGAGTAAAAAATAGGGTGTTGAATGTTGAAACCATTGTAGATAGTCTTATCTATTCAATCCAATGGAAACCGAATTTTTGATTAATGTAGTATAATTAAAGTATTTAATCTAAATTGCTTTTAAATTAAATTTTCAATAATATATATACAGAGCCGAGAGCCGTGCTAGCATTAATGATATCATAAGCGAAACAAACACAAAAATGTCCTAGTTCAACAAAAGATGAAAACTACAAAAATAATTACTATCTTCAAATAATAAATTACAAATAAAAAGAAACAAATTAGAAAACAAAAGATTAGCTATAAAATATATCTTTTTCACAAAATAGTTATCCAAATTTTTATAAACAATTTTCGAGTCCATTTTATTTAGCATTGACACATTAAAATATTAAACTTTCATTATTTGTAGATCTTTTTTTTGTCAACGGCAGATAATATGATAGGCCACAACTGACTGGTCCATTATCCAAATTCCTGCATAATGCAGGCAGTGGGACTCGATCCCGGGTGCAAATGCGTCTTGCCATTTTAGTGGACTTACCAACTGCCACTGGACTAAAGACCACTTGCCATTATTTGTATATTACAAATTTTAAAATCAAACAAAAAAATAAATATTTGTTCATATTTTTAAATTATATATATGTATTATTTATGAGAAAATATAACCTCCTAAATTTTATTCAAAAATTAAATATTCTAGGCAAATGTTTCATTTTTTTCATAACCGCATGATCTTGTATATATATAGAGCCAATGATAGGTGGATCAGTAGTAATGATCTTTTTATAAATTCTCAGACATAAAGTTAAAAATTGATTAAAAGCAACTAGACTAGTTGACAAATATATATATATATATAGATATATATCGATAGAGTTTTTTTTTTTTTGTCAATATTGGATCGACAAGGCCCGATCCATAGCCTAAAGCCCACCCCCAATAATCCCTTTTTTAAGCTACCATAATGCAGCGGGTAGGAATCAAACCCTGGTGCCGAGTCATTAGCTGGATCATCCTAACCACCAGACTGAGAGCAACTCGGCATATATAGATAGAGTTACATTTGTTAAAATACTTTGATTGATGTCCTTTAATAAACAGATTAAGATTCATTACATAACATATGGATGAGAGGTTATATAACCGACAGGACTATGATGTCAAGGAATGGATGCCACTAACTTACAGAAATTTAAATCGGTTTTATATTATATAGGACAATTATTTGTTTCTATTAACAGATTAAATATTAACCGTATAAACATGAGGATGTGTTTTATAATTGTTAACGTCTCAATTCCCATGCTCATTGATATCTCTTCTTATAAAATATATGTAGACCTTAGGTTTGGTTAAAACACATTATTTGGTTTCTTAACCATGCATGGTAAAACTCTACATATAATTCTTATAATGTAGACCGACACAAGATGCCACGTTAGATTTGGTTAAGAAGCATATTATACATAAGTATGTACGTACGTTAAATTTAAGCCATCAATTTATCATGTACATAAACATATCGTACAAGGGGTCCTCTGTATATATAATTAGCTTTTGTTTCATCCATAATTGAAAATCCTTTGGAAACAAACATCAAGATAAAATCTACAACCATCAACATTTTTAATAACTTACTTTTACATATGCATGCAGATATAAATACATTTCCATATAACAAGAATCAATAATTAGCATATTAGTTAATGATAAATTTCATAAATCAAGAGATTGCAATTGTATTTGTCTTCAGATTAATTTAGGACCACACTTAAGTACCGACCGTATGGATTTGTGAAAATCCTAGCCATACTTGTATCGTAGTTACGTTTCATCGTTCTGGAATATAACTATACATAAAACTGGACCTTTTTACAAAATAAATGCCTTAAAACTTTTGCAACATCTCCTAAAAAAAGGAATAAATTAAACGTATACCATAAGAAGACCTACTGGCACTAACATGGCATTATATCTTATATGAATCCCCTCGTCAACAAGTATATCAACGTCTTAGTGTAGTTACCATCAAGCATCAATATACCAATCAAAATTGAAGATGTGATACAAAGAAAATAAACATATTTAAATAAATAGAATTAGATTGCAATGTATAATATGTACTTCTTTCTTCGAGACAATGCAACTATATATGAACAAAGAAAGTGGAAGCTAATAATTTGGCATGGGAAGTATTTTCATCAGTACTGAAATATACATATAGAAGAGATATATAAATTAAAGAAAACTCTAATCAAGTAGACTCATGTAGAAATTGATCAAAAACCCTAATCAAGTAGTGTGTAATTCATTATAAAAAAAACTCTCACGTTTAAGAGAGAAAAACATTCCATTACTCGAGGCTAAAACCTCTACAAATTAAAACCACATACTAAAAATAAATATTATGTTCTTACTTACTCAACACATAGAAGAATAAACAAGATGAAAATCCGATCATAGGTGATATTAGAATTTTAGAACGAAAGAAATAATATGAAATAGAGAAAGCAATGCTAAAAATACACGCTTGTAAAGAACAAACAAACAAACGAAAGTACCAAAAAAAAAAAAAAAAGGAAAATAAATCTCACAGAATATATATGTTTGTGTGTGTTTGGCTAGGAATGATGACTTGTGCTTCCATCTTCTTGATGATTGTGGTGATGATCTCCGTCGCGGTTTTGTTGATTGTTGTTATGGTTTGCCGTCTCCGATACCGGCCGGTAAGCAGCGTTTAAAGCTGCTAAAACTCCATAATGACTATGTTCTCCTCCTGCTCCTCCGTAACCAGAAGCCAAAGGCTGTCCGGAAAACAAAGCAATCGGAGCTGCAAAATTCATTAGTTGAACTCCGGCTCCACCTCCACCACCACCACCACCACAACCATTGGTGTTGTAAACGTCACTGGAAACAGCACCAGAATGATGAGGATTGATGTTAAAAGCCCAAAGATTCTGAGTGTTTTCACCACTACTCCAAAACGGTGCCGTAGCAGGAGTCTGGCTCGTAGACAAAGATCCAGCAGTTGATTGTACTAGATAATTCCCCATTTGGTTGTGATCTAAAAGCTGAGAAGAAGAAGAAGAATGCGACTCGTTCTTAGGACGAACCTGATGATGCTGAGTCTGAGTCTGATGATGATGATGAGTTAATGACTGATGAGGAGAATGAAAGTAATAACTACTCGGAGTTGTACGAAGATGAGCAGCAGAAAGAGAAGATCTCGAGCTACGAAGTGAAATATTTAAAGAAGTGAAGTTAGCCGGAATGGTTCCAGTTCCTGTAGCGGCTATAACCGCTGGCTCAGCTTGTTGAAGAAGCCACTCAATGGTTTCACCGTCTGATTTGTGACCAAGCTCACGTGTGAGCTGAAAGACACGTGCGGCACACATGGCAGGCATACGGATCCGACGGCCTCGGCCTTCGACTTTGGTGTGTCGGTCCTTAGTAGAAGTTCGCTTAGGAGGAGGCTTCTTAGGTTCGGAGTTAGGTTCGGAAGTAGCAGGGATGATGGCTAAGGAAGTGGAAGAGGAGGAAGAAGAAGAATCAAGAAGCTGAAGAGGGAAGTTGGGTCGGTGATTCGGGTTATGATCCGGATCCATGATGATGAAGATGGTGGTGGGGAAGTGGGACTATATTACTGTCTCTGTTAGATCTTTATGTGAGCCATAGTTTTCTCTATCTAACTCTGTTTTTTTGCTGCTTCTTAGAGAAAGAGGTTTTATGGTCCTTAAGGACATGAAAACTCCTTTCAGATGGGAAGCTTAAGCAATGAATATGAAAGCATGGACTTTTTTTTTTCTCTGCTTTATATCTTTTTTTTTTTGGAATTTTATTTTCATTATTATTTATTCCCTTTCAGAAATTTTCGTTATTTTTGGAAATAGAAAAGATGGTCTTCATTCTGTAAAAAAATATTCAAATTACATACAAAAGAAATTCGTATTTATTGTGTTTCATACTATATAATATAATAATACAAATTCTATTTGAACTCTCATTTTCGTTCTTTTTCAATAATTAAAAAGGTGACGTAAGTTGTCGTTGATACTGTTTACTTCAATCGATCGCGAAATTTAATTTCAAAGAGTTAGCGAAAATTTCAGCGATTCAGACAGAACTCAGAAGGTTACATACAATATTTTGTACGTACATGACAACAGAATAATAAATAGATATAGATAGAATTATTATTGACAGTGATTAATCCATGGTAGATCACGAGATCCACATGATATAATAGAATCCAACTGCTTTATCAATTAGATTTTTTTTTTCTCGTTTCTGTCTCTTGAATGAGTTACAAATTTAATATTATTATTTACAAAACTATATTATACAAAAAAAAAAGGAATATGTAGTGCTGTATATATATAAAGGCAAAATTGTAATGCTTCTCTTTTGTTTCCACCATTGGTGTTATTTCATTGACATACAATTGTCGTTAAAAGATGTAGCACTAAATGTAGAAAAATTATTTTGATACTTTGATGTGGACAGAACATTATATCCTCTTTTTTTAAAGAAAATTTTTTAAGTAGTGATGAAGAAGTTTTCTTTCTTATGTGATGATTATTCATATATATTATCAATATAATACTCTTTTATTTACATTTATATTTATGGGAGTTTTGAGATTTTTATAGAAATATGAGATTCTCACTTAAGTTCATCTAAACTCTCTATGTAGAATATTCTCATATTCTTTCTTTAAGATAATGGTCCGTCTAGCCATTAGTCTCAACAATAGTCTATTATAGGATTAATTTCGGGTCAAATTAATTGGACTTTTTTTGATGAGCCAAATCGATTCGGGTGGGACAGTGCCTATCCAAGCTCTAATATCATGTAGAAATATGGGTTCCAACTCAAAACCTATTGACAATCAGTAAATTGACTTATATTCCTTATATATTAGTTAAGTCTCATCTAACTTCCGATGTAGGATTCTCACAATTTTCTCATTAACTTATTTTTCAAAACGAATTACATAGATGATATGATAGTTAATTAATACATTATAAATATATTTCTGATTTTAACTTTATTTATTTATAACATTCGATTTGATGAACAAAAATCACCTTAAAATAAACTATGAAATTTTACCAAAATAAAAATTACAAAATTTTAAAGCAAGTTTTCATTAGTGGTTTCACCTTTAAAAAAAAATCAGGTTCATTCTTTTAAGATATGCTTGTAGAGAAAATGATATATTGGCATTTTATGTAGAAAATGGAGTATCTTTAATCAAAAAACACATTTTTGTCTAAGCAGAAGAATTCAATAATAAGTCGAAAGGCGTTGTGCAAATTTGACATTGCATATAATATAGAATTGAGAAGGATTTTATAATAATTATATATAATAAAGTTGGCCTACTAACTAATCACACATTAATTATTTTCAGTCATTTTCCCCACTGACATGTCTATTTATATCTCAATATTTTCCTCGTCAAAAAATAATCAATCAAAATTGCCACTAAAAAAGGCAAGAGCCACAAAATTTTACGAGTTTAGATTTATTTGAATCAAATATTTTTAATAACTATATATATACTTTGATCCCAACATCCTGGTCAGTACGAATTTAGGTATATAATAACTTATTTATTTGAATCAATTTCTTTCAACAATAATATACACTTTGATAGTTTGATCCCAACATTTTAGAACAAATTTGCTCTGTATTAACTTATTATTGTATTAACACTCTTATATATTACCACCCATATTCAATTTATAATTTAAATTATAAATTTTATTATACGGAATTATGCTTTGCGGTTAAAAAACTTAAAACATTTAAGATTTAACCATACACTTTCTCACTTCTATTACACTTTCTTACTTCTATTTTATTTTATAAATAATATTTTTTTTTGTAAAAAAAACCATGAATTTTGTTTGATAAGAGACAATATAGTATACAGAAGCACATATGAGATAAAATCTGTCACAAGACCCATTAGAAAAATACTATTAATCTATAATCTAAAAAGTTAATATTTTTCAGACATATATTATATTACAAAAAAATTCTTCTCACACCATACTATTGTTTTCTTTAAGTCAATTTTGCTTATAATTGGATTGACAATACATGATCCATAGCCAAAGCATACACCCTAAGATCTTTTTTTCATTCCCCTTGTATCAAGGAGAAATCGAACCCTAATGCATGAGAATTTGTAAAGTAACCGCTACCATTAGGCCACTTGTCTTCGGTCATATTGTTTTTTATTACAAAATATTTTTTTTCTCACACTAAACTTTTTGTTTTCTTTAATAAGTTTTATTTTATTCTAGTAAAATTTAGGGCTCGCAGATATTTTTAATCTAGTGGCATGTGATAAGTCAATTAAAAGTAGACGCACTTACATATCCAGAGATCAATCCCACTGTCTATTTAGGAATTTGACTAATGGGTCGACCAGTTATGCCCCAGTGTTAACAAAAAAATATTTATGACCTAAAATATCTTTTCAACTAGTCCCGTAAATACGGTTTTGTTTTATTAGTACGTTACCTTTAATTTTGTAAAGAGACCCTGGTAATATGTATGTCTCAAAAATTAGCAAGTGGTGATATAAATGTTTGGAAAGACAAAAATAGTTTAAATTAGTGTGGTATTGTGAGACATTAGTGGAATATAATAAAGGTATTTGGTAATATTTATACACCAATCTATCTGTCTAAATATACTTTTAATTTGTAAGAATACTAAAAATTAACAAATAATTGAACAAAAAATAGATAGAAGAAGAAGAGGAAATAAGAGAGATGGACAGTGGGTAGAAACAGACTCCACGTGCGTGTCCTCTGCATCATTCACTCTCCAAAGACAGCGACCATTGCCTCATCCCTCCTCTTAGGGCCCATCTTTTAGTCAAGTCTCATTATTTATCTTTTCATTTTAATCTAATTTACCATCAATCACGAACCCTATTTCAAACATACTGCGCCTTACAATTTTCATCTTTTACTCTTCTTCTCATTATTTTACTATATACTCCTTTTTATTAAGATTCTTCTTTTTATAAAAAATGTATACGTGATAAAATATTATTTATTAAATAGTTAAATTTTCACCTTTTAATTATTTTTACTAAAATTATATATCAAATAGTAATGTAAAATTATCGTGTTCATATAAATCTAATTATTATATACCCCACCTAATAATTTATGTATCTAAACTTCCATTTCACTCTATTATATGTGAGTAAAAAAAATTTAGAGATAGGTTAAATTTGAGCTATGGATCAAACTTTATAAATTCAGTTGACAAAAAATAATTAAATTTAAACTACAAATTGAATCCAATCCAATTAACAACAAAAAATTATTCAAATATGATATGTTCAATCTGAAAAGTAAAAATATTCTCACTTATAGATTTAATTTGAAAATCAAAAAATTATGTAGTTTAAATGAATTTAGTGTTTGTATTTGAAAATTCAAATTTTTATTAAATGCAAAAGATTAAATTTAAATATTTATTTATATAATAAAAATCAAAAAACAAAAACAAATTGAATATTTCTACTTAAAAAATAAAGTACTTGGTGGTCTCAAGTGGTAGGGGACGGGTTTAGGACTTTGAAGAATTCGTAGGTTCGATTCTTCTATTATGTGAAACTAAAACACATTTTTCTATTCACCCCTACACGAAATGAGTTCATGCTTTCGGCTCATTTAAAATATTCAGAAGTGAGGATCTATCTATAAACTGCACCATCCCAAAAAAATAATTTTAAATCCTTTCCGTAAAGTTTGAGAACTCCTAACATAAAAAAAATAGTAGTTACACACTTTGCATTAAATGAATCTAAAATAGAGAATGGAAATATAAAATTGAAAAACAAATAATAAAAAGAAAAAAAAAAGTGGGCTCCCATCCACATTCACCAGCAATGATTGCCTCACTGCCTTTGCAGCTCCACTTCTGCTTCTTTCCTCTTTCTTTTTCTTTCTTTTATTTTTTCCACTTCTTCTTCTCATTTTCTTCATTTTTGCCCTCTAACTTTTACCTGTTATTCATCTACCCCCATCTCATCTTCCTCCAAATGCTCTTCTTTACCCATACTCTCTTATTGCTTAGTTACCTAATTTTTTTTATTATAATACTCCAAAATTAACATCAAATTGTTTACTAGTAGTTTTCTAGTGAGCAATCATTATGTAAATAAACCTTCACACAAACCATATATCTTATACCTAATATATGAATAAAAATAATAAAAATCTGATTTCCTAAAGTATATCAAACAATTTTTTTTAACTGCAGAATATAGATCAAAATCCTAGTTTCCGTGGATTCCGAGACAACTTTTAGATATTTCATTTGTAAATATCTTTTTTTCCTGCACAAGTTGAGATTAGAATTGGCGACCTCTAAGACCTATCTACATGGGGTGCTACTAGTAAAACTAGCTCGCCCGGATATATTAAACAATTTATTAATATACATATACTCTGCTAATTAATAGATAAAATTTGGATTCTAAAACATAATAATTGGGATCGATATGCGTTTACCAGAAGTTATCCTAGCCATGGTGGATTAGTGATCAATACGTTAGTTCAAAGTACAAACAAGAGGTTGTTCCTTAACAAACGAAGAATTAAAAATCTTAATTAAGTAGTTAAGTATCATGCATGTTAATATAAAGTGTGCGTGTATTTGAATATAATATTTATCTCCTAACCAGATGTTAATGATACATATGTGTACTATATGATACCATTATCTATGTTTCGTTATATGTCTCCTCTCGTCGTACAGACAGCTTAACATGAACGTAAATCATAAAGACACGTTTTTACGAGAACCAACTACACTATTTAATTTTGATTTGATGGTTAATTTTAGTGATGAAAGTATTACACGAAGATGATGAATAATTCATATATGTATACACATATGAGAGAGAGCATTGAAAGCAATGTACTGTCAATGTTGGATAGAGAGATAAAGATAGGAATAACATTGGCATGTATAACCCATGTGACAATAATCCCTAGCTTATATACAACAACTTATAAGCAAACACATTTTGGTCGACAAATATCTAAACAAACTTAGTTAGTTCAATCGATTTAAAGCTAGTTTTAGTGCTATTGAAGCTAAGGTCTTCCTATGCCATAGCATTTGAAAAGGATGATTTACTAATTATGAATTCATCCAATGCAATTATTCAAAAAAAGATCATCGTAATTGTATAAGATTATTTCCATATGAGATCAGAACCAAGTGTTGGACTGGATTAAATATCATATTAGATAATGATATATCCCACATCAAAAATTGATATCATTTTAACCTAATATATATAATTAAAGGGTCAATCTACTCATAGTCAATTGGTTTTAAGTTAGAAGTCCATAATTTATCATGGTATTAGAATTCATAATCTGGCCCAACAGACACACTACTAAAATTTGTTGTGTTTCGAGATATTAGGTTATACCACTTATCACCTCGAGAGGACGTGTTAGATGATGATATATCCCACATCGGAGTTGAGATCACTCTAACCTAATATATATAATCTAAAAATCAATCCACTCATTAACAATTGATTTTAAATTGAAAACCAATAATTTATCATATCAAAACTAAGTGTGGACCAGAAAGCTTGATAACTACAATCCTCAGTCAAAGTTCTCACATCTAATTGACGGATAAAGCTAAATCTGGAACCTTCTAGCATTTCGGTTTAGAAAGTTGTTAAGGTTCAATATGAGTAGTCATTCATGTAAAAACGTAAAATTTGGATGCTGAATTTACTTATGAATAATTGGGGAAAAGGAAAGAGAGAGAGAGAGAGGAAGAAGCAACATAGAAAAAGTTGTCCTCTCATGAAGTGTCACTAAGGGTAGAGACATAATCACGTTGTATCCGGAACCCTAGCATTTATCATTCATTGTTTCTCTCTATTAATCTATTTTTATACATTATTCATCTCTGCACCTCTACTTATATCCCTCTTCGTATCTCTGTTCTACTCCTTTTGTTCTTTCTACAACTGTCCTACTTTCTCTCTACTTTACATCTCCTTATGTATTCATTTCTATTCGGTTGCAATTACTTTTTATACGCATACTATATAGGTACTAACTCGTAACATATTTTTAGATTCAGCCCATTGCACAGTTAAGCTATTACCATTTGCACATATAACCATTCTACAATTTTTTATAAGTTTAATAAAATATATAATTATTTATAAATAACAAAAGTCGTGTATCCCTGTGACATTCAAGTACATGTTTGGGTTCAGATTAGACTTTTCAAGTTTTTGATTTCACTCACTTTTAACATGTATTCAGACATTTTTCGTGATTGAACTCGAATGGATATATAGATGACAGTATAATTAGATTCTGGTTGTTTGTTAAGTATCTGAATTTTATTCAAAAGTCTATCTGCTACAATATGGATCGAATTCGGATTCATATATTTTATTTTTTCAAAATCAAAACTAACTAAGATTAAATACTAATAAAAAGTCTAACAAAATTCAAAATTTAAATAAAGTTTGAATATTTGGATTTTATTGTTATTTTGATCCAATTGAATAATAATACAATCAAGTTTATAATTATATATTTGAATCTTTAAATATTGAACTTAAACTAAAATAAAAAATTTACGAATATAATTGTATTTCAAGTATTTTGGATACCATATTAAGTTGTTTTATAGGACATAATATTATTTATTTTCTTACTAAACTAATATTTTAAATTCCACTAAATTCAGCCAGATTCTTTTATTACTATTTGATTTTGACTTATTCTGCCAGATTCCACCGAAAAGAATCAAAAATCAGTTGGATTCCACATTGAGTCACATTTAACTTTGCCATTTACACATCCTCTTTATAAATAATTTAGTATTTTTAAAGATTTATGTTTTTGATATAAAGTGGGTTGAAAATCGTATATGGTCAAATGGTTAAAGTCTATTTTTGAAATTTTTTTCACTAAAGTTGGATTCTAGAGTTGGATTCTAGAGAATTTGATAGCCCTCGATTTATTTATTCGTTGAAAAAAAATGTGTTTATTGATCAGTTTACCATCAAACTAAACCATGTATATATGCATTACTTAATTGTATGCATGTTATTTGGTTATAACTTTTATTTTGTCAAACAATTGAATTTACAAGACTAGCATAATTTAAACCCCACATCTTTAATTTTTTTTTCATTTATTATATATAGAGGAGAGATATCTAACCCCTAATGACAAATATTACATGAATCATTCTAACCATCAAACTAATAATTTTTATAACGATTAATTGATATATGTATATATATAAATATATGATATATATTTTCCCAAAAAGAATATAATTAACTTTATACAAGCTCATGTGCGTGTACGTAATTGCATACAACATGCATACGTACATGTAAAAAAACAAGACAGAAGAGTGATGATACAGCATGTGTCTGTATATATATTTGTATATTTATATTTCTGATCTCCATGTCCGTGTGATACCGATGTCTCACCTTCCACTATTGGTTTTTAATCTAGTGATTTATAATAAGTCTACTAAAAGTAAATGTATTTGCAGATCCATAGATCAAATTTTACTGTCTATATTATATGAGAATTTAGCTAATGGACTGGTTAGTTGTAGCTTAATGTTAACAAAAAATATATAATAGCTATATATATAGTACTAGATGATCACTCGTGTTGTGCACGAATTATTTTTTATAAATAATAAATATATATTTATATTTATTTATAATATGAATATGTGATATTTTTTACTTTTTATTTATTTCATGGTTTGATTTATATATACAAATTTATTCATTTCATATATATTTAGTAATATATAGTTCAATTTATAATGATAATCCGTGTTGTACACGAAATATATTTTTTGACATCTGTTTACTATATTTTTCGATCACTGTTTACTAAGATTTTGATGTACTACAATGTTTGTATATAATTTTTTTTACTCATATCATTTAAGTTTTTAAATTCGTTTTCATTTAGGTTTTTAAATCTGTGTTTATTTAGGTATTTAGAACCGTGTTGATTTAAGTTTTTAGATTTGCGTTCATTTAACTTTTTAGACATGTATTCATTTTGGTTTTTAGATCAGTATTCATTTAGATTTTTATACATGTGTTTATTTAGATTTATAAACTCGTTATCATGAAATATTGTTGTTATTTTATGTATATTTTAAATTATTTTTGTAATAATAGGTCGTAGTAATAATTGTTGTTTATATAAATGGTAAATGAAATATTTAATTTGTATTTACAATAAATAATCCCAAAATTTATCTTTACGGATCTCTATTATTAAATATTATTTGAGTAAATATAGTACGTGTGTTTATTACATTTTATATTTTATTATAAAAAACATGATTAAGGAATTTTGATTATATTAATATTTAAAATGATATATAAACAAAAAGTATTTAATAACTAAATGCAAAGTATTTACGTTAAGGAATCTTGAGTAAATATTGACTGTTATAACTAATTCTATAACTAAGAATCTTGATAAAACTATAGCTAAATTATAATATTATTATCAAAACTATACCTTAATTATATTACTATAATTAATGTATTATAGATACATCCAACGATTACAAAGAAATATTATGTAATAAGTACGAATCAATTAATCATATCTGAAATCATATCTTTATATTTTGCATTTATGAATTATAATCAATACTATACCTAAATTATATTATTATAATCAATGTATTATACATAGATTCAAAAATTACAAAAAAGTTCTTATACAATAATTTCAAAAGTTTATTTAGGTAATATTCGAAACATAAGATTACATAATAAGCCATGATTGAAGAAAATAAAGATTCAACATTAATAAATAACTATATGACTAATTTTATCCCCATAAAATATTCTATATTCAATAAATTTTCTTGACATTTTTAAGATGTGAAGCTTTGTTCCTTACAAAAAACCGGATCTTACATCGATGTCTCTCATCAACATAATTTTAAACAGGAATGAATTTATCAAAATTCTTCTACTCGATTGAGAAACGATTAATCTGAAAATGTTATCACAATTTCGTTAGTTTTATGAATAAAATGAATAATATAAATAATATACCAAAGATTATTGTTAGCATAAGATAAAAGTATAAAGATAATCAAAGAACCGTGTAAGAAAGTATAATCAAACAACTAATTATAAATTCCAAATAGATTAACAATAAAAATAGATTTAAATAGGAAACAAAAGAAAAATAAAAAACAAAATTGATTATTAGGATATGAACATACATATATACCGTAGTGAAAGATTGTAAAAGGTAAATGATATTTGTGAAGTAAATGTAATCTTTTATATATATAATAAATGAGTAGGTTTTTCGGGTACACCACTAATTATGTTAAAATTTTTAAAATAATCTATTACAATAAATATGATATTATATACCTTCCTTATTTACATACATATGTTATAAAATAATAATTAACAATAATTTTTAAATATTTAAAGATTAAATAGAATGATACATTTAATATAAATGGATTTCGAGTAATTAAATAACTTTGAAAATATGTTTAAACCAATTTAACCCTATTAAAATTTTAGTTATATAACTAATAATGATATATAATGTAATATTTCATATCATCGTAAAATTATTTATTTTTTAAAGTTATATTTTTATTATATAGAGGATACGTTGACTCGTTTGATCAGTTGATATCTTTTCTTTTCCTTGGGTCCCACTGAATTGTTTTTAAGGAAATGTCTCTTATTGCTTAATTATATTTCATTTTAGTTAACTTTCTAATATATATATATATATATATCAAAAGTGAAATTATTTAAGTTTTGGTATCATTCTATGTGTCCTCTGATTTATAAGCTGTCGACAGGTTTTCATTGCTTTAAAATTTCGACACGTTCACTTGATCCAGAGATATATAATTATAATTATCAATAACAGTTTATTCTGCAACTCAAAAAAAAAAAAAAAGCAGTTTATTCTGATTTATAAGCTGTCCAATGTTTAATCTGAACAAACATATAAATTATAAATCATCTGTGATAAGTAGTCATTATGATTCTATACATTTATGTTTTCATTATAGATTTATGCTTTAAGTACGTTAGTCATCTAATAATCGATCTTCAAAAGAAAAGAAAATTTAAATAATAAATGTATATAAAAATGGTATGTACATATTGTACGATGGATAGGCTTTGTAATTTATAGCCAATTTGATGTGTCTTTTGTTTTGGCACTTGATCCCCATTAATCATATTGGATTGACAAAACTCAATTCATAATTAAAAAATTTCAACTAAAATTGGATATGATTTGAACTCACAACCTAATAATCATTACAAATAAAATGAGTATAACAAGCAGTACAAAACAAGAAAAAACAAAAATTAAATTGAAAGTACAATAAATACGAGATGGGTATTATAATTATAAAATTTAGATTAATAAATTTTTAACATTTGGGATAATAACCATGATACTACTACTTATCATTGATCAGAAAATTAAACCCAAGATAACCAATATATATTATCTGTTCCGCATTATGAATGAAATTTAGTCAAATTAATTTTAATTGTTGAGAATATAAACATGAAGATGCCGGAAAAGAAATGGCATGATTGGCATCCAACAGAAGAAACCAACAACTCACTCACTCCTCAAACTAGTACATTTATAATTATATCTCAAGCAGCATGCATTTACTCACTCTATCTGCTATTTTCCCTTGCATATTTATCAATAATAAATATAATTATATTTATAAATATATGTTTCTAAGATTTGTAAACTGCACTCTAGTTTTATGTATTATCATTTGTCAAAATATCACATCATATTTCTAGATTTGTATAGATTAGTCCTCTTGGACCAGTAATTAGAACAATATGTTTTCTAATATAATTAAGTTTTAGTTGTCTTAATTATTATTTTTAGTCCAAAGATAGTCAAACATTTTATCTTGACGTTAATTTGGTTACTAATTAAGGTTGTGTGATTTGCAACTATTATATTCAAATGATCTGTTAACAAAACTATAATAATCTACATGCTTAATGCTTTATGAGGATGGTGACACATCAATGTTATTAGAACAATCTTATCCTATATATGTCATGTTATTTTCTCTACATATAGTTTTGTTCTAAATTAAAAATCATTAACTAAAGTGATCATCATTGAACTAAAACACTAAAAAAGATATGAAGTGATATTGGTTAAAAGATATCTGGTAAGTCTATTAAAAGTATATATTATCTCATATTTAGGGATCGAGTTTTATTCTCTATATTATATAGAAACTTGACTAACGGGTTGATCACTTGTGGCTTAGTATTAAAAAAAACACTAAAAATGACTAAATATATATTTAGGGAAAAATATTCTATCAATAATTAATTAAGGTTCAGGTTGTCTAACTTTAATTATTTAATTGCTTCTGGAGGGAAATTCCAATTTGCTTGGTTGTATGAAAAATATTCGAACAGACCACATACTTCCAGGAGACAAGAGCTGCCAGTGGAGCGTTCTTTGTTTGTTTTTAAATTATTAAAGCCAAATAACACAAAAAAAACTAATTTTTATCTTTTCATTGCCTCTCCAAAACATGTAGAGAATTATAATTACAAAAATGCTACACAGTTATTTTGAGTAACCTTCAAGTTTCTTTCCGTCGTTTTGACTCTCCACTCTATTTGACCCGAGCCTACGTACCACTTATCACAAATTTTTACTTATATATATCTATCTATATATATATATAAATTACCGAGTTACTTTCATTCTGGTGATTAAGATGATCCAGTTAAAGATTCAGATATCGAAGTTTGATTCTTCCCTAATATAATAATAGATTAAAAAGAGATATTAAATGTTAGTAAAATATATATATATATATATACAAAAAAAATAGCCAAAGACAGGTGGTTCAGTGATAGTGATCACTTTACAAATTTTCAGACACCGAAGTTCGATTTTTCCTCTATACAAAAAGAAAAAAAGATTTTAAAATAGAAGTTTTGGTTATGGATCAGAATTTATCGATCTAATTATAAGAGTAAGGTTGACAAAAAATAATTTGTTGAATTATTCTTAGTCTGGTGGTTAGGATGATCCAGTTAAAGACTCAGTTATCAGAATTCGATTCCTCTCCGCTACACTAATAGATTAAAAAGAATTTTAGAGATGAATTTTAAGTTATAGATTGCGTTTGTTAATATATATATATATATATATTATTTTCTCAATTTAATTTCTTATAAATTGGTGGTCACACACAGCACTCAGAGCCTATCAAAATCCGCGTCCACAATTATTCAGAAAACATTTTATCTTGACGTGTATGTCTATAAAAACACATATCCAACCAAATATATAAGCTGTAAAAATTTAAAATATATCGCAAGAAAAGAAAAGAAAAAATATATAATGGGAAAATAAATACAGTTGACACATTAATTTGTACATATATAAAAAGTCTAAAATGTACGTGAGACAAGCTTAGTGGAAACTGGCAAAAGAGGTCCATGAGAGAGTTTGGTGCTTCAGGCTGACAATGCCACGTCACTCTCCGACCTCCGTCTTCTCTTCTCCCAATCTCTTTTAGGGCTGACGTCACCTTCCCTTCATTTCAATTCCATTCTATGTCAAAGGAAGCAAACACAATCCAACAAGTTTTCTGAATAGAATATGTTTCAATAAAAAGATTGACAAAAGATGATCCATAATCTAAATATCTCTAAATTTCAAACAATTGCGGTGTTATACAATTTTTTACAAAGTTGAATTTTAATGGTGAAAATAAAAAATTAATATTTTAACTATTTGATTAAAAACACTTGTTCTCTAATAAATATATTGAATTTTTTTTTTTACATATCTGCATAAAAGCATATTCATGTATAAGAATATATGGAAATAATAATAACAAAAAAAGAAAAGAATATATGGGAAATTGGGATTGTGTTTACG
Source organism: Lepidium didymum (assembly GCA_963920545.1). NCBI lineage: Eukaryota > Viridiplantae > Streptophyta > Magnoliopsida > Brassicales > Brassicaceae > Lepidium > Lepidium didymum. The sequence continues at coordinate 14,697,280 of OY986982.1, forward strand.
GCCATCTCATGTCTACATATTCACTTTTGGACCGTATTAGAGACATGCATGGGCCTAGCCTAAGTATAAATGATAATGTTTTTGTAATTATAACTACTTAAACTTAGTTTAATTTTTAAAATCAATCATATGGTGGTTTTGCCCAAGTTCAGCTTTTGCTTGTTTAAAGTTAAATTTTTCTTTTTGTTTTATTGTAAAGATTTGGTATTTTGATTCGTTGTTGCTTGTCTTGGCCAAAAAGTTAGGACTACATTTCAATCCCAAAACAGTTTTTAAGAAAATCCATATGTGATGTGATGTAAATTAATGAATAATCTTATATAGTAGTATAGTTTTGTTTCTTGCTTCACTATATAGACGAGTCTAGAACCTAGTGAACTAGCTACGACAAAACCTTTTGATTAGATTAGTCATCAAACAAATTGAAACATTAACAAAAAGTTTCATCAGACTTCAGTACAAGATTCTTCGATATTATAACAAATTCTAAATGGCTTTGCACCTAACGTTGGACAAAATAATGACAATGAATCAATTGACTTATTATAGCTATAGCTATGTGCAGCTTTAAGTCTAATTGATGGAAATGTTATATATATATATATATATATATATAACAGTTGCTATAATTAGTAACTTTGGAACATGTAAAAATCGTCTCTTTTCCATTTCTATCTTCGTATTGTTTGCTACGAGTTATGAAAATATATAAAAATTCAAAGTCGCAGAAAGAAATCAATTTGTAAACAGATAGTTAAAAAGATTAAAGCAAAAAAAAAACATAATAATAATGAACCTTATATAAAGTAATTTATTGGATTCGACTTTTTCTTTTTTAACACTCTTCTCAATTATTTGCCTTTTTCTTCTCTAACTATTTCAAAAAAGTTCAAAGCTGTGAGGTCATAATCTTTGTGGTTATAGCTTTGACCATTATGTAACTACGGTTATCTCGTCAGCAATTTTAGACTGGTCCGGTTTCGCTTAAAATGTGAACTTAAATTGAAGTTTCGGTTCGATTAGATCGGTTAATCTCCCTGAATTACCAAAGACTCACAATCCATCACCATATATTTGATTTAATTTAATGAAAACTTAAACTTTAAGCTCATATAAACCAAACCGAACCAATCAAATAGTGTTCATGGATCACGGTAGTTATAATTTACACACAATTATTAATTTTGCAATCTAACTTGTGTATCAGCATTTGATAAGGTTCTTGATAAGATCAATAAAAATCAAATTCATATAATTATTCAAGGAAAAACCACGAAGGAGATCTCTGTTTTCATCAGTATCTAAAGGTTTCGTACATTAAGGAAAATAAGATCCTAAGTATAAAGCTCCAACTCCTAATCCTAATAGACTCAGCAAACTCAAGCTGATGAACCAAAGAGACTCCAATCATTGACTTTGAAGGTGGAGAGTGATTGTTTAATAACATCAGACATTGGCATCATTCCAGATTGTGAAGCTGGGACAGCTAAACCAGATCCCACAGCAACTGCACTTTCGCTCAGAGGGCTGCACAATACGCAAAACACATGAGACAAAGGACATGTTGAACAACTACAACAACAAAGCTATTAATTTTCCAGTTCTGTATCATATCAATCCACATCCACAATTGCTACTGACTCAAATTTAAATGTTTCTGGGACTTACTTTATCAGAATTGGTTCATATGCAGTCACTAAGATATCTGTCTCAACTCCCTTAAGCCGAAGATTTGCCACGTATACCTGAAGAAGAAACCATCGAATAGACCAGTTGAGTCTCAAGAAACAGACTTCTGAAAAAAGGAACAGAACAAGGAAATGCTTAATTACCCTGACTAGGTTTTGCGCTTCTCTTCCCTGTCTTCCTTTAGATATAGCCTATAATCATCATTGTTAATAAACGATGTAAAGACACGAGAAAAAAAAGTGAGCTTCAAGTAAATGAAATTCACCATCTCTCCAAGAGCTGTTGTTACAACTGCAGGGATGTTTCTGTAAGACAGCCCAGGTGCTTCAACGACTTCTGATTGTTCAATCAACTGAAAATAAACACATCAACACTATTAGATCGTACTTATAAGATACCAATCTAGGCAAGGGCAAACAAACACTGTCTCCAAAATTGATTTGTCTTTCATAAGCATAGGGAAAGTTCTAGTGGAATTACTTGAAATCCTTCTGCATCTTGCTCACGAGCAAGATCATTAAGGAACCAAGAAGCACTGCCATTGTCCTCAACTTCAGTCTTGAAATCCAACAACTCAAATATCAAACTCTCATCTCTTGAAGGATCCACAAACACTTCCTGTTAAAGCAATAAATCAAGAGATTCTTATACGTATTTTAAGTAGAAACAATGCAAAATCCTTAACAGAGAAGAACCTTACCTGATGATCTGGAACGTCCCGAATATTGCTCACATCCTGAAAATTTACAAAAACAAAAAAGAAGGAAATCAGCAAACCGTGAATTAGCAGTGGAAAACAAAAACATAAAACAAAAGATTATTGACAGAACCTGAAATCTTTGCGGGAAGACGGTTGAAATTGCACCACCGAACAAAGGCCTCTCGGAACTCAACTCAACAGACATGTTTCACTACATTCCAAAAAAAAAAAAAACCTTCAAAAGATTAACAACTGAAACAAACTAAACTTTACCAAAAACTATAACCAACAAACACTAGAAAAAATGCAGAAACCTCGTTTACGCAGAAATATCAGAATGATCAAGTTTTTCTATTGCTACTAAGCTGTTTCTTGGTTAAGTAGATTATTACAGAAGCTAGAAAGAACCAAAATCGATATCTTTCTTTATTCCTCTTTGAATCCGAATACAAGTGAGGAACAGAAGACAAACTAAAGCAAAAGATATCTCCCAATGCCCAAAACGATGCATCTCCGCACTTTACTGATCCATTTAGTCCCTAATCCCTATAAATACTCATGCTCTCCTTTAAAGCTCTAACTTCTTCTAACACTAATATGACAAGTCTGATTTTAGAGTCATTGAAAATTGAGAAAAGAACTCAACTATTAGTAACAAAAAAAGAACTGAACAGCCAATCTATGATCTTAAAAAGCCCTTAAGAAATTCAATCTAGTTAAAATCTATACATATAAGGCAAATATTGCAGCCAAATTGCCAATATCAAATCATTAATGCAAGTTTCTCTTCTCTTTTGGGTGGAAAACTACAGAAACAAAAAGAGATTTGACACTTTTTTAAACAAAATCTCCATCATCCATTACACACATAAACGTCAGCATCAATAATTCAAGTATAGACAATTAAAATCAAAAAAATTGGCCTTAGAAGCAAAAGTCGAAAATGAAAAAACTTTACCGTGAATAAGAGGAATGCGACAACAGCTTGTTCAAGACGAGAGTCTTCTCTTCTTCTTTAACCTCTGAATGTAATCTGTAACTCTCAAATGATGAAAGCGCCACGTAAATCCCAATAAACCAGAATCTGTGCAACAGTTCTTAAAAGTTTGATTTCTTTCAAAACAAAGGTTAAATATGAAATATCAGCGTTGAAGAAACGCTAAGGAAGCATTATTAAAAAAAATTAAAAAATTCAGGCCCATTCTTGTAGGCCCATTTACAAAGTTAATTATTTTAGATGTTTGAGTTTGATGGTGGAATCAAATCAATGAAGGGAAAGACGTAAAAAAATTAAAAATAATGAATATCAAAAGTAATAATACAATAATAAAATAAAATAGTTAATTAAATTTAGCAATAAAATTTAACATACGGTTCAATTTTTTTTTCCGCAAAACCATTTTATTAATAGGATGAATTAGGTAGATAATCATTTAGTTTATATAAATTAAGTATCTAGTCATAGTTTTTTTTAATTAAGTAACTAAACCTACTTGTGCAGATCATGACGAAATTAACCCTGAACGTGGGCTAACAAGCCTAACATATGCTAAATAATGAGAAAAATTATCTCATATTAAATAATTTAATGTTTTATATTTTTGTTGGATACGATTTACAAATGTTATGATAATATATTCGATACGTTACATAATAATGGGTTTATGTAACGGGTTCGATATGTTATATGATAATAATAATAATAATAGATATGTTAAGTAATTATATGATATTAAGCTAGTAGTTTAGAGAGTAATATAGAAGAGTTTGTTAACTGATATAATAATTATAAGAATATGTCATAAATAACCAAAATTGTTGGTACGTATTTGTTACCAATTAGCAAAGCATATTGTTTTAGGAATAGATCAAAATTGGTGTCTGTATGACTCTTGTCCCATCTTCTTACATTCCTTTGTATCGAATGATGTCCTAACAATTGCTTAACGGAAATGTTTGACAAAACAAAAACCTAACTTCATGGTTATTGACTGGTAAGAGTATATGTTGTAAATGGTTAAGACGATGTTACATGATAATGGGTTTGATACGTTACATGATAATGGTAACAAATTTGTTAAGTGATAATATGATATCAATAAGTAGTTTAGCGGTATATATAGAACAAGTTACATGCTGACATGTATTCGTATATGCTACATCTTGAACATATAATAAAGTTACATGCTAACATGTTTTCGTATGTGCTACATATTGAATATATTACAAAGTTACTTGCTAACTGATGTGATACTGGGTAGCATGGAACACTCCCAACCTATACACTCGAATGGGCACAGTTCGAATGAAGACTTAGAGCGGAAGGAAGAGGTTATCATGCATGTACCCGCAGGAGTTAGGACAAGATCACAGACCAAGCTCTCCAACCAAGCTATCGGGGACTCCTTAGGCGTATTGAAAGTCAAGAAGAACATCATTCAAGTTTTACCACAAAGGTTTTGACTTGCATTCAACAAATGGGTATGTGATTCATTTGTACTCTTTTTTCTTCACTTGATTTTGTCCCAATGGGTTTTCCAAGTAAGGTTTTAATGAGGCAATTGGATTACATTAGACAAGAGAGCCCATTTGTTGAATTAGAAGATTCGGCCCATTTAAAGGACTTGGCCCATTTTGGAGGCAAAGAAGAGTTAATGTTGCTTCTCAACTACCAACTACTCCAATTACTCCAACTACTCCAACTACCTTATTTATTAGGGTCATTAGGGTTTTTCACTTCTACTATTTAAGCACTTGAATCTCCCATTTGTCACACAACTCTTTTCTTAATCAAAAACCTTTCATGAAAATGGTTCTTTGTCTTTGGTGCGTAATATCCAAAGTCTAAACGGAATATAAAGAGTCTTCCGCAACTCTTGTGCGACCTAACGATCCACCTTCAAGTTTTGGAAGCCCTCCTCCGAGTTCTTTCAAGCTCAACCTATCCTTTTCCTCCTTCCGAAGTTCCGATCTTGTGAGGATTACATCAAGTGGTATCAGAGCTACCTTCGGAAGTTGAGTTTTTCTAATCTCTTATCATTTCTTAACTTTCCGTTTCTTACATTCACTACCTTTACTTCCATCGTTCTGTTCTAATAAAAGAAAAACAAATAAAAATCGTGTTCAGATATGTGTTATTCTGTTGTTTTGATTGTTAAATCCGCAAGTGACCTTTTAATTCTTCATAGATCCGCTTCTGTTTTAGTTAGATCTGTCGTTAGTTCGTTCAAATCGCATCATTTCTCATTCAGATCTGCTTGCTATGCTACTAAATCTGATTAGTTATCATTCCGCTTAAGCTTTTCATTGTTGTAAGTGTGTGTATGTTCATCTTCCCCGCTTTCACCATCAGATATGCGCCTACAAACTTTGTCTCTTCATATTCTCGAACTAAAGCATAATAGGTCAATATGTGTTGAGTGTTGCGTGACCTTTACGTTGCTGGTTTCCGTTATGTTGCTTTTAGACGAATAGTTCCAAGTTGAAACTATTTTGTTTGGACTTTTTTACTGTGTGTTTTCATGTTGTTTTGTTAGGAATCATGCCACAAGAGGAAGAGACACTACAAGGCATTAACGACAAACTTCTGATTGAAGCTATGGAGAGATGGTTGGATGAGAAACTAGATGCCTTTCAACAAAAGACTAGAGCTATTCTAAGAGCACACAAGTCTCCAACACGATCTGCTCATGGAAAACTAGATGGCGTTCAATCTGGTCAAGACAAGCTTTGTTCTCGTCAAAACAGAGTTGATAATGGTCGAGGAAAAGAGATTTTTGTTCGAGATAAATTGGTTGGTGAAAGTTATGATCGTGCTGATCTTAAAAGTAAGGATCAAGGTGAAAAACTTCAACCTAGGAAACAAAAGGACAATGAGGATATAGAAAGGTGTCTACAAGAAGTGTTTGAGGCATGGGAAGCAATCCAAAAGGAAAGACAAACTAATCACCAATCTGCTGGCACTGGAACAAGCAAAGAAAGTTCTAAAGAACTAAAACGTCAAAATTCCGAACAAGAGCAACCTTTATCAATCCACAGGAAGCTCATGATGCATAAGGAAAACGTTGAGTCCAACACTACCAAGGATACGGAAGCTTCAGATTCTGTGGCAGTTCATGTTCCAATATAAGAGCCACCAACTAGAAGTGACTTGTTGAAACATGGGAAATGTCTAAGCCAAGAACATGAGGATGGACCACGTGAGTGTCTCTTCTACATAAAGTGCTTAGTTCAAGACAAAATTTGCAGCCTCATTGTCAATCCATATATTAGTGCAAACATTGCAAGTTCAACAATGGTGGAGAAGCTTAGTTTGGAAACTAAGGAACATCCAGAACCATATAAGCTTCAATGGTTAACAACTGAAGGAGAAATAGAAGTGACAAAACAAGTATTGGTGTCTTTTTCTATTGGGAAGTATATGGACGAAGTACTTTGTGATGTTTTGCCCTTGGAAGCCAGCCATATTGTTCTAGGAAAGCCATGGAATTCTGATCGTCAAGCTGTTCATCAAAGTCTTACTAATCGGTATTCATTCCAAACCAAAGCTATGAAGATCTCACTTATTCCTCTACCTCTATTAGAAGCTTATCCGAATGAAGAAGCTAAGAACAAAGCAATGGAACAACTCACCTCGCTCAAACTGTCTTTGGAAGCTAAGTGTTTCCTTTCCTCTATTCAATCGGATATTGTGCTTAAAGAACTAACTCTAATGGAACCGGAAAATCCGAGTAGCCTTGTTTCTTTTTCAGAAGAAGTAGCGGGAGGAACCCAAAAAAGTTTGCCATTAGACTGTGAATTGGAACAATCATCTAACTTGGAGCCAAAACATGTTCTTATGCCATTTCCTTGTGATTACCCAAGAAAGCACTTGTTTGTAAAAACAAAGGAAAGACATGTTATGAATTCAAGAGCAAAGACAATTCAAGTCATGAGCAATCAAGTTGATTATGGACCAAGGCAGCAACCGAGTTATCACTTCAAAATTTGGAACTGGAAGTACCTAAGAAAGAAAGCTTCAAATAGGGGTCCCAGAACTATGTTCAAACGCCCTAGGAGAGTGGATGACCAACGATTCAAGCCACCTGATTTGAATCAAGACAAACACCAGAACTTTGGTCTCTTCACTCTGATTAAAGAAGAACCACCAGACACAACATCTAAGCCAAAAACGAGACTACACATCTTCGGAGATAATTTGGATTTGAGGTCAAATCCTCTTCAAGAAGGGGAGGATGATGTGATACTGGGTAGCATGGAACACTCCCAACCTATACACTCGAATAGGCACAGTTTGAATGAAGACTTGGAGCAGAAGGAGGAGGTTATCATGCATGTACCCGCAGGAGCTAGGACAAGATCACATACTAAGCTCTCCAACAAAGCTATCGGGGACTCCTTAGGCGTATTGAAAGTCAAGAAGAACATCATTCAAGTCTTACCACAAAGGTTTTGACTTGCATTCAACAAATGAGTATGTGATTCATTTGTACTCTTTTTTCTTCACTTGGTTTTGTCCCAATGGGTTTTCCAAGTAAGGTTTTAATGAGGCAATTGGATTACATTAGACAAGAGAGCCCATTTGTTGAATTAGAAGATTCGGCCCATTTAAAGGACTTGGCCCATTTTGGAGGCAAAGAAGAGTTAATGTTGCTTCTCAACTACCAACTACTCCAATTACTCCAACTACTCCAACTACCTTATTTATTAGGGTCATTAGGGTTTTTCACTTCTACTATTTAAGCACTTGAATCTCCCATTTGTCACACAACTCTTTTCTTAATCAAAAACCTTTCATGAAAATGGTTCTTTGTCTTTGGTGCGTAATATCCAAAGTCTAAACGGAATATCAAGAGTCTTCCGCAACTCTTGTGCGACCTAACGATCCACCTTCGAGTTTTGGAAGCCCTCCTCCGAGTTCTTTCAAGCTCAACCTATCATTTTTCTCCTTCCGAAGTTCCGATCTTGTGAGGATTACATCACTAACATAATAGATATGAGTAAACTGAGAAAAGTGAACAATATAGTAGCTATTACAAAGTTAAATGCTAACATGTATTCGTATCTGTTACGTCTTGAACATATAGCAAAGTTACATGCTAATATATTTTCGTATCTGCTACGTATTAAACATATTACAAGTTACATGCTAATATATTAGATATTAAACAAACTTAGCATATAATCTAAACATGTGGATATAAACATGTTAAACGAGAGTTAACAAAATAAATGTGGATTTACATAACTTACAACACAATATAAGGAACAATTGATAATTAATTTATAGAAAATAAAAGTTTTTTAAAAATAGAATAAATGACCAAATGATTAAAAGTAACGAATATCACATATCCATTTTGCTATAATAAACATAAACATGTGTCAGAGTGATAATCGTTTCTTTCCCATAGAAGCATTTTGGTAAAAAAAACAAACAGTAAACTATAATTATAGGCTAACCCATTTACTTAAATATGAAAAACCAAACTGATTATACACTCAAATTTCTCTACAAGTTATTGGGTTACATATAATACAAGAAAACGAAAAGGCCCAATACATGTTCAAATTTAAGATATTGATATAATTTATGAGTTATGTTGATACAATTTATAAAATATACAAATGAATAAAAATAGAGTATGAAATATTATGTAAAATTTTGAATTTATTTTGTATATAAAAATTTATGGATATAAGAATCTATCAGAATATTCAAATCTTTAAAAATCTGCCAAAAGACTTTGTGAATATATGTAAAAATTTTAATTCTTGGTTACTTTCTATAATCTTAGAAGTCATTACAAAATTTCAAAAATATAGATCCAATAACATATATTTATATATATAAATCTTAGTATGAAAAAACTGATTTCTATGGGTGTTTTTTTTATTAAAATAAATATTGTTTTTGGGAAAAATGTTAATTTAACAAAGAACTTACCAAAAAGGTTAAATTGAACATGGAGCACCGATTATTATTGATTAAACAGAATATTTATAGTTGATTTTTAATTGAACTTTTAATTTTAAATTGATTAAGCTAATTGAACCTGACAGAAATTTGAAATTAAAATTGTCTATGAAATCGATTTTGAAAACTCGATTGATTTCTTATCTTTTTTTTGAATAAACCTAAACTTAATTTTCTATTTTCTTCTTTTAAGGATGAGCTAAAATCCATTGTTTTGGTGTAAGTTCTTCCATATATGTAAATGATCATAATTAAATACTTATGACCAAAAAAACAAAAGACTCAAAGAGGCGCTAGCTAAGATTGAAGCCGCGAAAAATTCACGAGCGCGTGTAAAAGTTTCAAATGTTAAAAATAAAATTTCCCTTTGCATATTTTCTACTCAATCTTCAGAGAATAATCTCCCAATCTACTTCTTCAGATTCTTGATAATGGATATCCCCAACATAGCCAAGAAGCTTGGTCTTGCTGATAACAATCTACTCATCCGAAAAGCTGCAGAATTTCGACGTTTATGTGATGCCCAATTCGATTCATCTATCATCGGCGTCGTATGATACTCTTATCTCAATCCAACTTTACAATTGTCTTTTATATTTATGATCCTTTTTGAAATTGTGACTTTTTTTGTTTTTTAATGATCATAGGGCGAGATCTGTAAAGCTGTTATAGGTCTGGAGATCGCAGCTTCTAGGTAAATGGGACTTAATAATTTGTGTGAATTTCTTATCTTTATTGGGTTTTGTAATAGCTTAGTCAATTGGGATTTGTTGCAGACTTCAAGTTATTTTCGACAGACAAGCAGCTATTAAGCTGAGTGGTATGTCGGAAAGAGCGTATTCTAGGTCATTTAATACCCTTCAAAGTGGCCTTGGTGTCAAGTGAGTTTTCCATATCAAGTAATTTTGAAACTGCGTTTGATGCATCTGATTGTGGATTTGTGTTAGATTGATGGGTTTTATTAAATGTGAATCTTTTGACATTTTAGACTTTCAGGAGTAAGCTGAATATAAAAGAATTGGCGATTCAGTTTGGTTGCATCAGGATGATTACATTTGTTCAAAAAGGGCTTTCAGCGTAAGATCCATCTCTGTCTTTATTGCTATTTATGAAATCCGTTGTCTGCCATGTGTTTGTTAAAATGCCTGACTAGCTTACTGATTTGGTAATTGGTTAGGTTGCATTCGAATTATGTGTTCAAATTTAAACATTAATTGTTGTTTATATTTTTAGGTATAAGGAGAGGTATCTTGCATCACTACCAGTGTCAAGACAGGCAAATACTGGTTTCACTAGACCTGTATTTACTGCTGCTGCTTTCTATTTGTGTGCTAAAAAGCAAAAGGTATGGATTTGTAACGCTTGAGTAAAGGAATTCTATGCATTGTTCAAGTTATCTTGACTTTTACACTTTGATATTGATTTGCAGCTCAAGGTAGACAAGCTTAGGTTGATTGAGGTTTGTGGGACATCAGAATCGGAATTTTCATGTGTGAGTATCACTGTTTTTGTTTCACTATGTATATTCCACTAGCTTATCTGACGCGTGATTCAATCTTCAAAGTACTGATTTGGAACTGCGTTGATAAACAGGTCATGACCTCAATGATGGACCTTTGCTTTGACTTTTTTGGTGTATCAAAGGAAAAGAAAGATCTAAACAAACGAAATGAAATCGAGGTAAGGTTCTATCTGTGATTTTACATATTGTTCAACCTATCATCTATTTTGACCTGATCCAGTGGAATGATTATTGAAACAATAAGTGCTGATGTACATCATTTTCTGCAGGTTTGCTTGATGTGTTACCTGAAAAGAGGAGGCATGATGATTCATCTGAAGATGAGGTACTACTTCTTTTGATAGTTCTGAACAAACTACTCTCCCCAAATGTGCATACTTGTATACTTAACCAAAATGTTTATTTGTCACTATCACCACTGATTTTATACTACATTTGATTGGGTTTCTACAGCATTCATGCTAGACAAAAGAAGATGGAGGAAAGTAGGTACGAGGACTGTAAATCTACTGTTGCTTATTCTAGTGAAGCATAAGCCAAAGAGTAGTGCTTATCCTTTGTTTACAGTCTTGCAAATCATATTATAGAACTCTTAAGAATAAATTTCTGTAAAAAGCAGTTGTTTATGCACCAAGGTGATAAGAACAAGCCACCGTTGAAGATGCTTTTCCGGTAGAATAACGAAACGTATTATAAATTTTGATAGGGAATTCGAGAGCCCTTCTCTCTCCTTACAATTTCCTGAGAGTCATCCACTAAATGCCTAACCAAATCAATATTAGAATAGCCTTATATATGACTAGACTGAATTACAGAGATCCAATATCGAAAACATTAAGAAGCCCAAGTCAGCCCAACGTATTCTTATTGTTGTAACAACTGACTTAAAAGGGTAAAAGACAAAGAACAAACTCTAATAGACTATGAATCAAATCCTCAAGTTGCAGTTGTTGTCTTCGACCCCTTTCCCTGCTTTACCTATGTCTATCACAAGGTTCTGATTATTAGACAGAGCAGCCTCAGACCCAAGGGTTGCAAGTTTCATAATAGAATGTGGCACAATTTGTTTTCTCCAAATATTGTATATTTTTTCTTCCATGAAACAGCTTATGAGCTCCTGTAGATCGAGAGCATCCCTTCGGTACAAGGAAAAAACTACCCGACGGTCGAGAGATCGAGTTTTCCTAGATCAACCTTGATTTTTTCTCGTTCGTTTCGATTTTTTCCTCGATGGATCTCGATCATTGCCCATTTACGTTGATTCGATTGAAGAAAATCAGGTGACAGACGATGCGGAATGGCGTGTGGGTCGGGAGCATCCCTTCGGTATGAGGAAAAAACTACTCGGTGGTCGTGAGATCGAGTTTACCTCGACAAAGCTTAATTTTTTCTCGTTCATTTCGATTTTTCCCTCGATGGATCTCGATCATTGCCCATTTACGTTGATTCGTTCGAAAAAAATTGGGTGACGGACGATGTGGAATGGCCTGTGGACCGAGAGCATCCCTTCAGTACAAAGAAAAAACTAGCCAGCGGTCGAGAGATCGAGTTTTCTTTGACCAACCTTGATTGTTTCTCGTACATTTTGATTTTTCCCTCGATGGATCTCGATCATTGCCCATTTACGTTGATTCGATCGAAGAAAATCAGGTGACAGACGATGAGGAATGGCTTGTGGGTCGAGAGCATCCCTTCGGTACGAGGAAAAAACTACCCGGCGGTCGAGAGATCGAGTTTTCCTTGACCAACCTTGATTATTTCTTGTTCGTTTTGATTTTTTCCTCGATGGATGTCGATCATTGTTCAATTATGTTGATTCGATCGAAGAAAATCAGGTGACAGACGATGCGGAATGGCCTGTGGGTCGAGAGCATCCCTTCGGTACGAGGAAAAAACTACATGGCGGTCGAGAGATCGAGTTTTCCTCGACCAACCTTGATTGTTTCTCGTTCGTTCTGGTTTTTTTACCTCGATAGATCTCAATCATTGCTCATTTACGTTGATTCGATAGAAGAAAATCAGGTGATGGACAATGCGGAATGGCATGTGGGTCGAGATCATCCCTTCGATACGAGGAAAAAACTACCCGGCGGTCGAGAGATTGAGTTTTCCTCGACCAACCTTGATTTTTCTCGTTTGTTTTGATTTTTCCCTCGATGGATCTCGATCATTGCCCATTTACATTGATTCGATTGAAGAAAATCAGATGACGGACGATGTGGAATGGCGTGTGGGTCGGGAACATCCTTTCGGTATGAGGAAAAAACTAGCCGGCGGTCGTGAGATTGAGTTTTCCTCGACCAACCTTGATTTTTTCTTGTTCGTTTGATTTTTCCCTCGATGGATCTTGATCATTACCCATTTACGTTGATTCGATCAAAGAAAATCGGGTGACGGACGATGCAGAATGGCATGTGGGTCGAGATCATCCGTTCGCTACGAGGAAAAAACTACCCGGCGGTCGAGAGATCGAGTTTTCCTCGACCAACCTTGATTTTTTCTCGTTCATTTTGATTTTCCCTTATTGGATCTCGATCATTGCCCATTTACGTTGATTCGATCGAAGAAAATTGGGTGACGGACGATGCGAAATGGCCTGTAGGTCGAGAGCATCCCTTCAGTACGAAGAAAAAACTAGCCGACGGTTGAGAGATCGAGTTTTCCTCGACCAACCTTTATTTTTTCTCGTTCGTTCCAATTTTTCCTTCGATGGATCTCGATTATTGCCCATTGACGTTGATTCGATCGAAAAAAATAGGTGACGGACGATGCGGAATGGCCTGTGGGTCAAAATCATCTCTTCGATACGAAGAAAAAATTACCTGACGGTTGAGAGATCGAGTTTTCCTCGACCAATCTTGATTGTAATAAACATAACTTATGAGATTAATTAACTTATCTCCATTTATTTACGCAGCCATTTACGCAGCCTTTAAAGTTTGGATATTAGAACATTAATATACGACACCGTTTTCGGAGTACCAAATAGTCCAAAACCAGCCAATCCACGCAGCGGTAACTGTAATAATCAAATACGGTAGAAAACACATTATCGAGATATTTTGTACCAAATCCAACGTTTTAAATCCCATCGCAAGTTATAAACGCTTAATATTCCGCCACGTAAGCAGACTCACTGTAAATCTAACCTCACTGGATAACTTGGATATTTCTTTCAATGAGTACAGTTCAGCCACGTCTGTCTTTAGACCGACGTTAGTATTGTTTTGGTTTTTTTCGTCATCATTGATTTGTCAACTCAGCACAAACCCTAAGTCACAAACCCAATCATCGACTTTTAAAAAACAAATCAATAATCAATTTTTCTCCGATTGAAGAAAAATCAACCTTTTGAAAAATATCTTGGTTGATTCCTGGGAATATTTGCTTTGTGTATTTCTTCTGTATCATTGCCCAAACCCTAGATATTGCGTACGGTTGATGAAGAGGATCTGAAGAAGCTGAGATAAGGAAATTTGGGATGATGGGTTTTGCTGTATCGGACGAATTGCTCGGAACTGTTGCACCGATTGTGGTTTATTGGTTGTATTCTGGGATTTACGTGGCGCTTTCGTCTTTAGAGAGTTACAGATTACATTCGAAGATTGAAGAAGAAGAGAAGAATCTCGTCTCGAAATCATCTGTCGTGAAAGGTGTTCTTCTACAACAGCTTGTTCAAGCTGTTGTCGCAATCCTATTATTCACGGTAAATTTTTCCAATTTTGACTTTTGCTTCTGAAGCCAAACTTTTTGATCTTATTGGTCTATAGTGGAATAATTGATGCTGATGTTTATGTGTGTATCAGTGAATGGATGATAGAGATTTTGTTTAGAAAAGTGTCGAATCTTTTTGTGTTGCTGTAGTTTTCCACCCAAAAAAAGGAGAACTTTGCATTAATGATTTGATATTGGCTGCCATATTTGCCTAATATGTATTACTTTGACTAAAAATAAGTTCAGAAGCTAAAAGTTAAGCGATTTTTTGTTTTCTATCTGAGAGTTAGATCATATATTGGCTGTTCAGTTCTTTTTTTTGTTACTAATAGTTGAATCATTCTCAATCTTTCATGACCCTAAAATCAGACTGGTCACATTAGTGTTAGTTGAAAGTTAGTTCTTTAGAGGAGAACATGAGTATTTAGGGACTGAAGAGATCAGTAAAGGGCGATGATGCGTGGGCGAGTGATCTAGTTATTGTTTATGGCCATTGGGAGAGCTTAAGGTGCTTTAGAATTCACTACAGGGAGTGAAGATATTTTTTGCTTTAGTTTGTCCTGTGTTCCTCACTTGTATTTGGGTTTATAAAGGAATAAAGAAAGATATGGGTTCTGGTTCTTTTTAGCTTCTAGAAAGCTACACTCAACCAACAAACAGCTGAGTAGAAATAAAAATATCTTTCTCATTCTGCTGAAACGAGGTTATTTATTATAGAAATGAGTAGCAGGAATGTTGTTATAATCGGTGATGCAGAATAATGGATTTTTGGTTTGCTTTCGTCTTGTCTTGAGTACTTATAATGTCTTGGTCTGTGTGGTTGGCTAGACATGTCTTTGATCAATTTACCTACGTACTTGACATGCCTCTGATAGATTGATTTATCAACACCAAGGGATATCTTATTTTCTGTTTTCACTGGTTTTAACACTCGTTGACTTGCTTCTCCATTGTCTATATACAGGTCACAGGAAGTGATGCGGTAGCAGACAAAGCACAACAGTTTTCCCTTTTGGTCCTAGCCAGACAGTTTGTGACGGCCATGATAGTCCTTGACACATGGCAATACTTCATGCATCGATATATGCATCACAACAAGTTCTTATACAAACACATCCACTCTCAGCACCACCGTCTTATTGTTCCTTATGCCTACGGAGCTTTATACAACCATCCATTGGAAGGTCTTCTCTTGGATACAGTTGGAGGTGCCTTATCTTTCCTAATCTCTGGTATGTCTCCAAGAACTTCCATCTTCTTCTTCTCTTTCGCCACAATCAAGACTGTGGATGATCATTGTGGTCTCTGGCTTCCCGGAAACTTATTCCATGTGGTGTTCAAGAACAATACGGCTTACCATGATATCCATCATCAGCTCCATGGAACCAAATTCAATTTCTCTCAGCCTTTCTTTGTCATGTGGGATCGGATTCTAGGAACTTACATGCCATATTCTCTTGAGAAAAGAGAAGATGGAGGATTCGAAGCACGGCCAACTAAAGAATTGAAGGATGATTAAGATTTTGGATTTTGGTGGCAAGTTCTGTATCTGACCTGAGGTTGGACAATGAATACTTTGTGTCATGAAAACTGGTTTTGCATTTTGCCATTTTTCACAATAGAGAATTAGCTTGTGTTTGAGTTTTGTATATAACACATTATTGAGCTGTTGTTCTACTTTGGGTTTTCGTTTTGCCTGTATTATTCCTGTGTACAACAAACTGTTCTTTGTTTTTGTTTCAATCAGTATATATTTTATCCACACTGCCATTGTTGAAAGATTACTATTTTTTTCTAGTTATTTTACCTTATACTTATATAATCATAAAATCGGGACATTGTGAAAACATGACTTTTTAAATTTCATAATATATTTTCTGTTAATTAATTTCATCATATTTTGGGATTGTTTTTTTTTAAATTTTTGTAGTGATATACGTACAAGTCGGAAACTCATTAGTCATTACGGTTGATAGGGTTTTTTTGAAACGCTGAAAAGTAAACAAAAATGTTATCTTTTAGAGAAACAAATTGTAAATCAACATTCATTCGTTTTTTTCTTTCGTCGATATATTAATGAAAACATGAAGGATACAAAATATCTTCCGAAACTTAATTCCAAAAAAGAAGGTAGAATAAACTAAACATGCTAAATCCAAAAGGACAAGGAAAACAATCGAAAAAAGAAATCTCCACATGACAGAAACAAGGCCTCCGCTAAGTAAACACGGCCAAAGAGGAAGATGAAATTTTTTATAGTGACTAAAAACATCTTATAAATGATGATATAGGTTTCAGAACCGGCAAGAATAAAATCTAACAATCTTTCAGTAATGGCGAACTCGAATAAGAACTGAATGATTGGTAAGAACGACTGATTTACGCTTCTAGAGAAATCTTTGAGTATGACTAGACTTCAATAAAGTCTTAATAGTGCGAACAAGGAGCGAAACAAATCCCAAACCGGTAAGAAATTGACTCCAAAAAGACCAAACGCAGATTGATCGGCAGAGATAAAAATAAAGCTTAACTAGGGAAAACTATTTATCAAAGCCTAAACTAAATACATATAACCAAACCAGGAATAGATCGCGATTAAACAACCTAAACAAATCTACTAAATCTAGCTGGAAATTACTAAAATCGACATAATTGATGATCTGAATGAACCTGGTGATACACGTTCGAAAGCAGCATAAGTCACCATCAATAACACATCCGAGCTGGATCCAGCTGAAACCTTGAAAACTCGAACTTCCGAGAGATCCAACTCGGATGAGAACTATCAACCGGAAAAATCCATGACAGAGAGAAACAACAACAGAGCCAACAACAAAATCCGACAGCAACCACCTTATCTGGAACAAAATCTTCCCTAACATCAGAAAAACAACACATAAGCTTAAAAAAATAGAGGGGAAAACATCGCCTGAGCTATGGGAGCCTCTCTGGCTGGTGCTCACTGAAAATCACTTAAAATATAGCTTTTTTTAAACTCATCTTTTTCTATCTATGTGGAACTAATCAACATTCATTTGTGAAGTACACAAATCTGTTTTTGTCTTTTAAACGGCAAGCAAAAGCAACAAACAATGAAACTATGAAAGATGAACTTACAATATGTCATATTTTTCAAAAGAGTAAAAATTTATTAAATCTACGGATTTAGAACTTTCACAATATATATAAGATGCATTATGCTAATTTACTAAGTTAAATTAAAATGGTGTATTATTTAAACATGGAATCGTTGGTCAAAAGATTAGAAATGTGTTTTTTCAGCAGAATTGGACTTCTTCTACTGCAACAATATTCTTCATTATTTTCAGTGGTAAAAAGAAAAACTAAAGATTTCTACAAGTCATGGAAATTAATATGCGTTTATATTTGAAATTCACTATTGAAAAGAATTAAAATATGGAAGAAGTGGAAAATAGTAAGACCTTAGTGAACAAAAATATACCTTTAAAATATATTCTAAAGGTTATAAGCCAAAAGGATGGTTAAACACATTTTTTTTTTGAAATTTGAAATTTATTGATCAACAAAAAAAATTATATACAAGTGGTAGGAGCAGCTCAAAATGGAGAAACATATTCAAAAAATAGAAAATCATCTCATCCTAATCTCAAATCATCTTTGTAACAAACGGTAAAAGCTTATGAGGATAATAGTATCCAAGAGAAACAATACGGTTTTGTATAACCCGATCTAACAAGCGAATGGTTAAAGACATTATTAGAGCAACTCCAATGCACAACGAAAAATGCTATATTTGGCTTGAAACATCTCCAATCGAACTGCATACTTAACACCAAACATCAAATTTTGGTGTTTTGTGAACTGTGACAACATATTTGATGTAATATTGTTCACAAAACACCAAAAATATAATATAATATTATTTTATTATTATTTTAATATTATAAAATGACTAAATATTATGTTTATTAGTACTATTTTAAGTATTTTATCTGAAACTATTGAAATCGACCTAAATATTCGAATAATTCTCACGACTAATTAATATGATAAATTTTAATTTTTGAAAATATACTTTCGAATATATCATATTTATTTACTTTAATAATATAAAATTAAGATGGTGGATGATGGTGATGCTCGGTTTCAAAATTTTTTAACTTGACATAAAAATCAAATATTAAAGAACTCATATTGAATTTTGAATCACATTAATTAAAAATTTGTAGTTTGAGGATACTAATTCTGAAAATTAAAACAATGTAATTTATAATTATTTTTAGTAATTGAATGTAATCTGATAATTATTGAAGTATAAGATTAGCAAAACTATTAAGAAATTATAGGAATGTTAAATTTAATAAAATATTAATAAAAGTTTTAAATTTAATAATATAATAATAAAAATATACTTTTTTAGTGTAAAATTTGGTGTTATGGTTGAAAACCAAAAAACACCAAAATTTCAACTTTCAACTTTGACTCCTTAAATTTTCATATTTACACATTAATGAATTTTTTAATTAAATTAGAAAAGACAATAAAGCTCTAAAATTAAGTACACACGTTTGGGAAGTTTTTTCACTGATTAATATTATAAAATGAATTCGGATACAAAATATAAAGGTAGAATACTTAAGTTAGTAGAAAATATATATATTCCCGAAAATTAAGTTCAAAAGAGAGAAATGTTAAAATAAATATGGAAAATACTAAATTAAGACAATATAAGAAAAAATTCTAAAATCTACAACTCCAAATAGGAAGATTTAGAATCTAACCAACAAGACATAGATGATGGTGAAATTTCCTATAATGAATATAAGTACTTCACAAATAAAAAAAAAAGAAATGCTATTCCAGAATGTCAAACTGCATAAAAGAGATTGGGAAGTTAAAAAACCCAATTCGAGTCAACGAAAAAGATTGAAGACAAAAGGGGTATTAACTAAGAAAACTTGGCTTTTTGTGATCTCATTGATTTTCATAAAATTCCATTTTCTAGACTTTTCCCTTTAAAAGAGTAGGTTAATCAGGAGCAAGAGAAAAATCTATAGCCAAAGTTTTAACGAGTCCGAATTCAAATAATTTAATGTGAAAAAGTTATGACTAATGAAATACATTCGTTTCTTTGTATTACAAAATACTTTTACTTATATTTGACTTTTTCACTTATATTAACAACAATTAAAAAAATTTATAATAAAATTTTAAGTTTGTTTAAAAGTACATTATCCACAAAAATATAATTTCTGGTTAACTCTTTCATACTGCATGCTAGAAAATCTGCGTAATTGAAAGCATATATGATTAAGACCAAAGAAAAATCGGTGAAAAGGCTTTTAAATTTTCTAAAAAGTCTTCTATCATCTTCTTGATCTTAGAACAGTCTATTACAAACTCCACTTCCCAAATCTAATGGAAGCTCAGACATGCCATAACCCATACAAAATAATATAGTAATTTTACATTTGCAAAAAAAAAAGAAAAAGAAAATAACATTAATTAATAAACATAATAGATAACTTAAATCTCTCTGGACTCTAAATTTTATCATGCACTACCACATAATTCTATATAGTCATATTCCGGTAAACAAATCTGCAAAAATGATAAAAGATAATTTCCCACATAAAACAACATCTTATAAACTAAAAACAATGTCGACAAAACTTGAGGATAGCTCAAATTCTTAAACGTATCACATGACATGAAGCGAACTATAGTAAAAAATTAGTGAAAGAAATATTAAACTACTTAAATGCATTATGAAAGAGATAGTAGTATAATTTTTGGTAAAACATTAGTTTGCACTAATTAGTGTAATTTATCGGACATCATTTGTTTGAAAGCTACATATTGAATGTGACCAAACACCAAGGTAATTACAACTTCCCATCACTTCCATATAATCCGATTTGTCTTGGTATCTATACAGCTACTGCATACTAATTAGTAATTACTACTCCTTCAATTCACCATGTTAGATGTTATAAAAAAAGCTGGTGAAGAGTCCTCGAAATCAATCAAATTCTTCTAGATGTTGCGAGAGTGCGGGCTAATCTTCTGGATTTGTCACCATCATCAAGATATCTGCACAATCCGTAGCACATTGTACTTCTGAGATTCCTAAAGCTAAAAGTGACTCCATAGCCCAAATGACTGCTTCTAATTCTGTGTGTAAAGACGATAAACCTCGAAACACACCTCTAGCTTCCATGTTTGTTCCTCCAACCGTATCTGTAAAACAAAACCACCCTAAACCACAGATATTCTCTGAATCTTTCCAAGAGCTAACTACATAACAACAGTATCCAGTAAAACTCATATCTCCTATTAAAGGTCATGATGCAACTTCCCAGTACACACCACAATCGCCTGACCGGTAATTACGAGGAGTGTCCTTCACCCGCTGTATTTTGTACACAGCCGCACTGACATACTGACGCAACTCTGGTTCTGAAAAAAAATTTATCATCTTTGGAATCATCACCGCGTACGCCCTACAAGAAATGAACAGAGGAAATGAAAATGGATCAAAGTTAATGTTAACTCGACTAAACTCCTAGTCGACTATGCTTATCAGAATGTCAACTCTTCTAAACATCATTTTAACTCTATCTATCCAACGTTACGCAAACACATCACGTTAACTCTACTAAACGCTACATGTAAACATGATGTCAACTATTCCAATCATCATGTTAACTCTACTAAACGTTACATGTAAACTTTATAGTATACCAAATATGAAGTTAACTTGACTATACATCACGTTGACTCTTCGATATATCTTGTTAACTCTACTATACATTAAATGCACACAAAATTTTAACTCTACTAAACGTTAACAAAGTTGGTTTTACTTACTTGACTGACTGCTGAATGGTAAGAAGGGGCGTGGCACTCGGGTCGGGATCGTAAATTCGAACCACTCCTTTCACCAAATCAAC
Organism: Lepidium didymum; assembly: GCA_963920545.1. NCBI lineage: Eukaryota > Viridiplantae > Streptophyta > Magnoliopsida > Brassicales > Brassicaceae > Lepidium > Lepidium didymum. The sequence continues at coordinate 14,718,816 of OY986982.1, forward strand.
CTCTACTGCCACCTAGTGGTTGTTGTCAAGATTATGGAGAATGTAAACTATATCTACGTCTTGCATCTATTGCTTGTTAGTGGCACAGAATGCAGGCAATTTGCCCTCAAAGAGCTCTTTATACCCATGATGCCAGACATAATTCTTCTCTTTTCCCACATAATCTCTCATGTATTGGTAACACCACATTCCACAAAACAGTGGATCGAGGAAAGCAATCTGATTACTCCTGAATGGACTGGGATTGTTCAAGGATCTTTGCCCTAAAAGATTCATACCGGCTGTCATGTGCTGAAAACAAAAAGTCAATGTATCCAAGAATATTAATGAAAGACCTCTACCAAACAAGGAGTAAACTATACTATATAGTGAATTAACTCTACCAAAAGAATGTTATATCAAACTGACCATATCGTGAAGCCACCCATATTTGGCAATAGGCCACTTTTCTCTTGGTGACAGCATGCGGAGATAGAAATCCGCAACATGACTATGCGCACCGTCTATAGTTATTTCCCTACATAATTTGTAGATAGACCAGAAAACATGAGAGAAGATGGTTAGATAGAGTGTTAATATGGCGCAACAAGATATTGCTTACAATTCGTGCTTCACATAGTCATGTAACCGAAGCATATTGATTTTTCGAACCGGCCTAAAAGGATCGTAAATGTCAGGAGAATGAACCACGTTTTTCATAATCCTCTTTACAACCAAACATCCTACGAAATGGGATACTTGTAACATGGAAAAACTGTTAAACGAAATATACTACATATTTATGAACTCTACTAAGGAAAACTGAACTCTACCAATTTGTACATGAACTATATCATGGCCATGCATGAATCTTCTGAGGGTGCATGAACTTATAACATATATAAATATATGGTTTTTGATAACTCTACTAACTCTACTAACACCATGTTTAACTCTACTAAACGTTACATGTTAACTAGACCAAACATTATTTTAACTCTACTAAACACGATGTTTAACTCTGCTAAACGTTACATGTTAACTAGACCAAACATTATTTTAACTCTACTAAAGACGATGTCAACTCTGGCAAAGATCTTGTTTAATTCTGCTAAACGTTACATGTTAACTAGACCAAACATTATTTTAACTCTACTAAACACGATGTCAACTCTAGCAAAGATCATGTTTAACTATACTAAACGTTACATGTTAACTAGACCAAACATTATTTTAACTCTACTAAACACGATGTTGAACTCTACTAAACGTTACATGTTAACTAGACCAAACATTATTTTAACTCTACTAAACACGATGTTGAACTCTACTAAACGTTACATGTTAACTAGACCAAACATTATTTTAACTCTACTAAACACGATGTCAACTCTACTAAACGTTGCATGTTATCTAGACCAAACATTATTTTAACTCTGGTTTAGATATCAACTCTGGCAAAGATCATGTTTGACTCTACTAAACGTTACATGTTAATTAGACCAAACATTATTTTAACTCTACTAAACACGATGTCAACTCTACTAAACGTTACATATTAACTAGAACAAATATTATTTTAACTCTACTAAACACAATGTCAACTCTGGCAAAGATCATATTTAACTCTACTAAACGTTACATGTTAACTAGACCAAACATTATTTCAACTCTACTAAATACGATGTTAACTCTAGCATACGTCATGATAACTCTACTAAACGTTTATGCAAACAGCATGTTAACTTTACTATGGACACTAAACACTACAATTGACAAATAAACTCAACTCTACTACAAAGGTCATGAACTCTACTAAGTTACCTTGTTTGCAGCGAGTGCTACTTGGCGAGCCTTTCTCGGTAACACGTCCTCCATATAGACCATGGTCACACTACGGTCCTCATCCCCATCCTGATCTTTTGAGGGAGAATCAGCGATATTTATTATGCCTAGTTGTGACATTTCCTCCTTTGTTTGCGTTGTAGAAGGTGAATAAGGTGAACTTGATTCCTCGTCAACAAGGTTGTATGGTCTTAATTCCAGAAAGTTGTTCTGACCCGCCACATGGGGGTTTCTAACAACACATGATAATGGGCTCAGAGGGTCAGAAGTCGCTTGCGTATCAATAATCCATTTCTTCTGTTAAACATCACGCAGAAAGTCAACAATCCCAAGCAAGATTTTAACCTAAGCATGATGTATAATAGAGTTGACTTTGGTCTGCTCTACTAAAGTCAACTCTACTAAACATCATGTTAACTATACCAAACATTTTGTGTACTCTATTACACTTAAAGTCAGGTCTACTAATCATGTTATGGAGAAATGTACTATACCAAACAGAAATTAACCTTGTTCGGTGAAGTGGTGCGTGTTGTGCCCTGTGAAGGCATGGAGTCATTTAGGAGAGAATCTCCAGTTAGTCTTATCATAGGTTGCGTCTTCTTGGCAGCTAAGCCGTCACTAGGCATTCTCTCTGAGTCAGAGTGTACCATATTCGACTTATACATTGCTGGTGTCTGTGAATAAGCCGAATATTATTAGTACTGCCAAACTCAACCATGATAGTAGATGTACTCTACTATGATGTACTCTACCACGATGTACTCTACCATGGTAGTATACTACTTTTTACTCTATATGTACTCTACTATGATGTACTCTACCACGATGTACTCTACCATGGTAGTAGACTACTTTTTACTCTAACATATGATTTGTTTGGTAGAGTCTATCAAACGATATACATAACTCGACCAAACCATATAACCTCTACCAAAGTTTACATATGGTACAGTTTCATGTTGTATTGTTTATTAGTATACATGGACAACATAAATCAGAGTAAGTCTCATCAAAATAGAGCCTTACGTACTGAGGTTTGATCCACATCGGTTGGAGCAATGTTGTCATTAAGAACAGGTTCACCAGTCTCACTTGGTGAACATGTCTGACTTACACCTTCAACGTGGGCCTTTTGGTACTCCAAGGTCTGCATAACCGGCTCCGCCCTTTTTGCCTCCAAAGCAAAAAGCTTCTCAATCAAGGTTGAATGATCTGAAGTCCTATCCTTCAGCCTTGCAACACGCTCATTGAGCAATGAAATGTGTGACATGTTCTCCTCTAGCAGAAACAGACGTTCTGTCATCCCTCTCCTGCTCTAGCCCCTTTAGACGCTTCGACACCCCTTTCACTACGTCGGACAACCCTTTGAGAGTTTCAATCAAGGAACTCGACTTAGTTTCCATTGTGGTTTTTTACCCTCTTCCTCTTTAATAACCTCTGTTTCTGTTTGAGTCTTAGTTCATTCAAGGTTGCCGACTCATCCATCTCCAACTCACTATTTTGCACAGAAGTTGGAGTCCGCTCCTTCCGTTTCTTCTGTTCTACAACATTTTTCTTCTCTACCACTTTCTTCTTTGGTACGTCATGCTTCTTCTGTGCCTCTTTCCTCTTTGGTATGTCCTAGAAGGACTCATCTAGGGTGCCGGAGAGTATGTCTCTGATCATGTTGTCCACTCTCGGATCTTCAACATCTTCTGGCCAAACATGGTAGATCGCAGAATAAGACATTAGACGTAGATGCCTTATGCGCACCTGAAAGAGGAGAAGAAATATAGATTAGCACAAACTACATTAGGATTTTACCTTTACCAGTATATGATCAACTCTGTGAAAAAAATGTACCAACTTTACCAAGAAAACTCAACTCTACCATATTGACTACGAACTTGACTAAGAAGATACTTAACGCTACTGAGCAGACATAAACTCTACCATATTGACAGTGAACTCTACTACGTTACAAATTTACCTCTACCATGATGACTGTGAACTATACCAAAGAGAATCAACTTTACTAAACTGACTGTGAACTATACCAAAGAGAATCAACTTTACTAAACTGACTGTGAACTAAACTCAACTCTACCATTATGACTGTGAACTCGACTAAGCAGATACTTAACGCTACTGAGCAGACATGAACTCTACCATATTGACAGTGAACTCTACTACGTTACAAATTTACCTCTACCATGATGACTGTGAACTATACCAAAGAGAATCAACTTTACTAAACTGACTGTGAACTCTACCATATTGACTACCAACTCTACTACTTAAGCAATTTACCTTTTCCACCCCACTTTTTTTATATCAAGCGCGACAATTTGGTCTAGAGTCTCAATGGATTTTTTCTTGATTGGTCTCCACCGTAGAATGGGAACATTCACACCGTCTCTTCTCACACTAAACATTTCTCTTAAGATTGAGATAGACTCAAATGCCCAGATTAGAAGCGAGTGCACAAACTCATGGAGAGTATAAGACTCGTTTTAATATGCTACACATTTTATCGATCTGATCAGTGAGTTAAATGATAATCTTCCCCAAGGATGCCTCTCAAACCGCTCTAGATTTGTAACCAATTTAGCAGAACTAGATGGAATCCTACTACAACGGTGAAGACCGTAAACACCAACATGCAAAACCATAAGCAAGCCAACCATCTTCCTCTTCTCGGTAAACTATGATCTGCAGCACTGAATAACCTTTTTCAACTCTAGCAACGTAGGGCCTTGACCAACGTCTAAACCCATATCCTCCCACAGATCTCCATGGTTAACCTCCTCCACAGCAGAAGATTCATCCACCAAACTGCAATTAAGCTGCATGATTTCCTCAAACTCGTGCAGAGAAAATCTTATAGGCCGATGACAACCAACCAAGACCCATAACTCATTCTCCTTGTCGATATCTAGCTTCTCCGCCAATAAATATTGTACATGCCTCCCTGAAAACATGTAGTCCGAGTCAGCTAGCTTAAAAAAAACTCCAAGGCATGAGTTCTGCTCTATGTCTCGGTATACATATTCACCAATACCCTTGATCATAGTCCTAATATGACCAAGATTTCAATGGTGGTTTATGCTCCGGTTCTTCATAACTACAAGACTATCAGCAAAAAGCCTCTCCAGATAGTCCTTCGCGAAAGCCATACCTGATGAGTAGAAACAAGAAAGAGTCAAACACGATGTTCACTCTACTAAACACGATGTTAGCTCTACTACACACGATGTTAACTCCGGCAAACATCCTATTTAACTCTACTAAATGTTACCCAACTCTACCAAACCCGTGCTTAACTCTACTAAACGTTACCCAACTCTACCAAACCCGTGCTTAACTCTACAATACGATAACTCACTTTACCAAACCCTTGATTAACTCTACCTTACGATAACCCAACTCTACCATACCCTTACCAACCTATACTGAACTCTACCATATTAAACCCTTACTTTACTAAATCCACTACCAAAGTAAACTCTTTCAAACCATAAACTAACTCTACTAAACCCAAGAAGAAGAAGAAGAAATGGCGAACATAACAAATTCTCCAAACCTTAAACCCATTACGAACACCATAAATCAAGAGAAGAAGAACAAAATTGAGACAAATTAAGAGAAGAGGAACAAATCTATGTTACTCGAACCTAGAAAATGATTTTGCGAGAAGATTAAAAAAAGGAGAAGATAGAAAATGAGTGAGACAGAAGAAGAACTTACTCATACCTTCGATAAACAATGTAGCTCTGTTCGAACGGTTCGTAATTAAATACAAGACGAAATGGTCAGACAATAACGAAACGAGAGGAAGAATGTTTGAGTAAATTTTTCATTAATTAATTTGATGTTAGAAAACACAGGTCCTTTTGCATTAATTTTTAAACTTCAACCAGTTTTTAGCACGTATTAACTACTGTTTGACACAGCAGTGACTAATTGATTAAATTGATGGTACTTGTTGAGGAAAAATATTTAAGAAAACAAAAGTTATTGAATAATTTAAACATCAAAAACATTTTTACTAAAAGCAAGAAACTATTGACAAATTCTATACTTTGGTATCCGATATTTTGCCAAAACCCACATGAAATGAGAAAAATATTTAAGCAGATTTGACTTTTGCCTTTTTAATAAATATGTTTCACGAGTTCTCTTGTAGTATTGTTCGTTTAGAGTTTACAATAAGCCATTATGTAATTTTTCAAAATAGAAAAAATAAGCCATTATGTAAATTTTATTGGCCACGTAATTAATTGCATTGCCGGTTATATTTAAAATTTCACCAATTCTGGCACTTCAATTCGTTCGTGAGTCACTTTTAAATACAATCAATTATGATTGAGTTTTGGAGACTTTTTAATGTGGAGTAACAGAACAACGTATCCAATGTAATGTCAATAACATCGATCATTAAATTTGTGTTTTCTTGGCAATTCAAATTATATTAATACCATACCAAAACACTTACGACAACAACTCATTAGTTGATTTTTTAATACTACAAACCAAAAAATCAAATTTTATAATTTAAAAATCTAAGAATTACATGAAAAGAAAATGAACAGAAAAAAACTTTAATCTAATGAAGTCTTCCTAATATGATTAGAAGGCCGGTCACTAGTTTAGATGCAATATTATTTTCAAGATATCCCCACAGTCCGTTGGTATCTCCACTTTTAATAATTTGACGGACATAAAGAACTCTATAGCCCAAAGAAAAATTTCTACTTCTGAATACAATGTCGAGAGCTTCTCCGAACACCACATGCTTCCATACACATAATTTCAACAAAATCAGGAAAACACACTCGTCCAAGACTTAAATCATTCAATTTGTCCAAATAATTTATTTCTAGGTTTCTTCCATTAACTATCATTAATATACACCATGTTTTTTTATAAGATGTTTCTTTAATTTATTGAAATTTTAAGTTTCTGAAAACATTTTTTACTTTTTCATTTGTAAAATCAATCCGAAACACATTTTCAGAAATGTTCGAACACATTTGTGTATACCTAACGTAATAGATTTACATTTCTTTAGTACTAGATGTGCAAATTTTCTCTTTTTATATATGTAAAGATTTATAGATCTAAGATTATATATACAGGCAAGAAATTTGTGTTTGACATGATGTAGTTTTGAGGAATGAATTATACCGGGCGAGAATTTTCGATAAAACTCATTTCTGTCAGAGAATTTTTGGCAATCAGGTCCGGACCGTGGCATAAGTCACATAAGTCATGATTTATTGTCAAATTTTTTTTAGAATTTATAGAATTTTATACTAACTAGAGCTAAATTTTTAGAATTTTATAGTAATTAGAACCCAAAATTTTTAGATATAGAGTTTTTAGTTATTAAGGCAAAATATTATTAGACTAAACTTAAACTTAATTTTTAGTAAGTAAGGCCAAAAATATATTTTTTTAAATTACTGATTTTTTGAGTTTGACAAATTCAGTTTTACTTCTAATCTTTTTTTTTCCGTCAACAAATAACCATTGAATTGACAATGATCCGATCCGTAGCCTAAGTTTTTCAACTAGAGCTGGGTAGGATTTGAACTCACTACCTGATATCTAGCTAAATCCAGAACAAGCTAACTGGACTATCTGTTTCTTAACTAGTTACAATCTTTTGATTATAAAATCTCATCCTCTTAGTTTATAGATTTCTTTTTATAAAACTAATTAGTAAAATAATTGTTATTGTTAGAGAATATATCAAAACAGAAAGATTAAAAGAAAAATTAATTTCCAATAGAAAGAAAAATTAATTTCCAATAGAACTTTCTATAACGTGGGATGAGCTCTCGGCACAATAGATCATTTATTTCTTTATAAAGTAAAAGTTGGAGCACCACACTTGTTATGTCACAATAGAATCGATTGATGATACATTCAGATATATCTGATCAAATCAGAAAAAGAATAAAATTGTAAACACTCTAGTCAATCACACGTTGGCTTAATTTCATTAACTTAAATTTGCCATATTCTGACAGATATTAGTGGGAATAGATGCTGTTGTGAATGGAATAGAAACGTTCAGAGATTTTCGAGTTTTAATAAACCATATGTATAATTATACTTTTTGTATTTTCATAATTATAACATCAGAACTTCTATGTATTTGATTAATGTTATTTTAATTCTAAGCGAATCTTTTGGTTCGCTTCGGTCCTTGTTACACACTTCAAAGTTTAGAGAAAAGGGTCGTTAACGCAAATCTTAAATAAAGTTCTCGTTCAGTGTCTTTGACATAAATATAATACACATGCCATAATCAAAAGTAAATTTATACAAATATTCATATATATATATATATATATTCTGTAAATTAAAAGTTTTTAGACCGAGGATTTAGATTATTATCTTGGACATGATGTGTAGTCTACAGATTATCTTGGACATAGTGTGTAGCCAACGGATAGATCCTTATCTCCGGATATTTAAATGGATCAAAAACTTAGATTTATATCTGTATAAGAATGATTAGGAAATTGAAACTTAATTTCACATAGCAAAAAAATCTAAGTAACCGCTATAGCACAAGTTACTTGTCATATATATTTACTATATTCAAAACGTTTTTGAGTTCCAAACAAATTCAACTACTCTTGCGAAAAAATCGTATATATATAAAAAAAGACTTAAGTCGGTCCAAAATGAGGTCAAATTAAAACTATACTTTGACGAATATCCCAAGACAATTACTCAAAAATATTATGGAGAGATGCTTCTACTAAATGTTAGGAAGACTAAATGCATGAACTTATTACACTTTTGATTTCAAACAAACTATCTATGTCTCTATTAAAATATGTTTGGAAATTTAGCTGAAAAGACGGCTGATTCTTCGGAGTCAGACCCCTCACAGGGTTGCATATATTGAGTTCAAATTAAGCAAATAAACTTCACTCTTACCAACTCTCCCTTTTTTCCATTTAGGGTTAAGAAAACTCTCTTGCAACCTTACCAAATACCTCTTACTTCGAAACATTCACTAATATGGAGGAGAGTAACCAAAAAGCTAAGAACATTGAAGATGTGTTGTTGCCTGGCTTTAGGTTTCATCCAACGGACGAAGAGCTCGTCAGTTTCTATCTAAAGCGAAAGGTTGAAGACCGACCACTCTCCATCAAGCTCATTACACAGCTTGATATCTACAAATATGATCCTTGGGATCTTCCAAGTACGATCTCCTTTACTTATTACTCTATCTCTCTCTCTCTCTCTCGTTTTGAAAACCCTTAAGTATAACATTTTTTTTTTTGATATAATCTGTTTGATGAATGTAGAGTTTGCAATGACCGGAGAGAAAGAATGGTACTTCTACTGTCCTAGAGATAGAAAGTATAGGAACAGTACGAGACCGAACCGAGTGACTGGGGCTGGATTCTGGAAAGCTACGGGAACCGACAGGCCGATATACTCATCGGAAGGAAACAAATGCATTGGTTTGAGGAAGTCACTTGTGTTTTACAGAGGAAAAGCTGCTAAAGCCATTAAAACAGATTGGATGATGCATGAGTTTCGTTTGCCTTCTTCTCCTTCTTCACATAACCTTTTTGATACTCCTGTCTCTCCCAACGTAAGCAATATCTTCACAATTATTCATCAAATAAAATATACTAGATTCTAACGCACGGATGATGTTTTTAAAAGTATTGTTTTATTTAAAATCATAAGATAATTATCGTAATTATCAAATATTCAATAACATATGACTATTAAAGAATAATAATTATTGAATGATTTGTGATCTTAACTAACTTATATTATTAATAAATAATATGTAATATCAAATTAACTGTAGTTCTTTATTAAATGAATCATTATTAAATAACAAAATAACTTGTAATATCAAATGAAATGTGATAAACTACCCATATTTTTGTTATTGAATATCAAATTTAACCACACAAATATTAAATATTTATATGGTAATTATTTTATATTTTATTACTTTTATTTTATTTTAAAAAATGGTTTTTTGAGTGTGTTCGCTTAGAAATTATATAAGCTCATAAAAAATATATATGCACTAAAGTTATATTTTGTTCGACTTAAATAGTCTTATTTCACTATTAATATAGTTACCTCATTGCTCTATAATGTTATGAGTATTTGAATAAATTGCAGGATTCATGGGCTATATGTAGAATATCGAAGAAGACAAACACGACGGCTCTTAGAACTATATCTCACTCTTTTGTTTCCTCAACACCTCAAGAATCACCCTGCAAAAGGCCATCAAACACAGCCCAAGTTTCTTCTAATAAGGCTACTAATCGTACAAGTAGTAGTCCCTTTTTTGACTTAGATTTCACTTCCTCTGATAGTCTTGGTCTGTGTCAAGACCAACAGTATCTGAGAAGCCTCTTACTTGCCCCACAGGAAACACAAGCTCCTCATATCCCAATGTTAATCAATAACGACGACGACATGATCTCGTCCTATCTGCTACACATGTCATCGTCATCATCAGACTCATCGCTTTTAGGAGGTTACACAAACGTTGACCTCGCTTGTGCAATGTTGGCGCAAGAGCAGAGTCCTGCTCTAGTGATTCTGCAACAAGAGTTCCATGAAACCAGCTTTGAAGAGAGCATGATGAGTAATGTCAAGCAAGATCATAAGCATGCTCTGTGTCATTTATCTTCAACTACTGTTGAAGACCAACGTCAAGAACAAAAGCAAAACATGTTGCTGGAGACTTACTATTCCTCACTGTCCTCGATTGATCACGATATGCCTGCTTCTTTCTCCATTACTTGATATGTATTGTTCTATAGATTTAGATATAACATCATACGCCAAGATGTCTTTTGTTCAGGAACTCTTTTATTTTAGTTTTTGTCAAAAATTGGTTCGATAGGATCTGATTCATAGTCACAATCCCTAAAATCTTTTTTAAACTTGGTGAAAAATAATAATTATTAGATGATGCAATGTAGCCAACTTATTTCCAGTCTATGTTCAAGTGAATAAAAAACTATACTAAAACCTCATAAAGAGAAGACTCAACTAAACCAAAATTTGAGTCCGACATACCAAAATTCGAACAAACAAGGGGACATTTTTACCTCTTTTGTTAGGTCTGATTAATAGAATTATGCAAGGAAATAAAATAGTGATTTTAGATTTTTATTCATATATATTGAGCTCCAATATACCAGGCAACTTCGTGGCCGAAACATCGAATAACATATTAACCGAGTAGATAGATAATAAAACCATTTTAACGAAGAAGAAGCTTCGGGTGGTAAAGAGTCAAAGCGTGAAATTTGAACTCAACATGAACGAGGAACCAAGATCCAAAACCAAAATTATAGAAAAAAAGCTTAAAAATTTGGATGAGCACACAATGTTTTCTCTGTAACCAGTACTATCTCGCTAGAACAGAGCCATAAAACATATAAATAAACTAATCGGATCTAGCTCTTGGGAGCGACCTTGTCCTTTGCCTTTTGAAGCTTCAAAACCTTTTTCACAATCTTTTGCTCCTCAACAAGAAAAGCTCGGATGATTCTGTAACACATGAACCACCATTAGATTTGTCTTTAGCTTTAGTGAGACACAATTAGTACAAAATGAAGCTCAAGAACGAACCTTTCCCTAACAGCAGAACCAGACAAAACCCCACCGTAAGCACGGTTCACAGTCCTTCTGTTTCTGGATAATCGAGACCTCTTGTACTCAGCAGGCCTCAAGTGAGGGATCTAAACAAGCAAAGAGACACGAATTTAGATGCAGAAGATATAAATTACCAACAAACATATATAATAAGTTGAAACAAACACATCTACAGATAGTGAATCATGACGATTTCACATTTCTGCCGCCAAGATAAAAGGTTACTCTTTGCATACAAAAGGAGAAAACTTGAAAAGACAAGGCGGCACTAAATTTAGCTTATGATAAAGTTATGTACTGATGTGGATTCATCTAAACCAGCACAAGACCGTCAATAAGCACGAACAATTAACTTAAGTCTAAATGCATTTGCATTGATCATCACTACATTATCCGCAATCCTATCAGCTCAAAGATTCAATAAATATCAATTTAGTAGACGTTTCGAGATCAAACACAGAAGACCAAATACAGGCTCAATAGTTACGAAATCAGAAGACTTACACCCTGAATACGCTTGCCGGTAACGGGGCATTTGGGTCCACTGGCTCGCTTCTTTGTGGTCTGATATGTCAATTTTCCTCCTGCAAATCAAGATATGGATACATTAAACATTTTATAGATCGGTGGATACAGATTTTGATTCAGCAGATAGATTTTAGTAGATGAGGAAATAGACCTGGAGTTTTGACGATTCGGTGTTGGTTCGATTTGGTGGCATAGCTGTGCCTTGACCGGTAAACAAGACGCTGCACCATTTTCGTCGCTCTCACTCACACTTACAGTTCCCTTTCTCCTAGGGTTTTTAACCTCCTCAGCTTGGCGGAGCGGAGAGATTACACGAAGATCTTAGATTATCTATATAAGGGGGCTTTCCACTTCCAACACTCTATTGCCCTAGATCGTACGGATCATATCACATCTTAGATTAACGGCCGAGATTTATCATTAGCATTATGTTATGGGCTTGTTTTTAAGCCCATATACGATTCGGCCCAATACGGCCCAAGTAGTGTATCAATTTTACGCTTTCTTCTTCACCACCAGTCACCAAGTCCTTTTATTTGTTTCTTCTTCGTCGTCTTTGCCGCCATAAGCAATTTTGACAAATAAACGAAATATTCTCATCGAATTGTCAGGAACCAAACAGAAAGCACAAGCCGACGACATGGAGAACGGAGAAATACCGGAGAATGCAAGCGAGCGTAAGAAAAATGAAATTCATTTTTCTATTTGCGTTTTAGCTCATGCGCTCTTCATTTTGGATTTAACCTAATCCCTTCTTGTTCATTGGTTTTTGGTGAATAGATTGCCCAGGTCCTCAATCAGAAACTGCCGGAAAGTATGTGCTAATCAGGAAGCATGTGCTACAGCCCCTAAGGGACTTGACCCAGGTTCGATTTTTTTGTTGTTGTTAAAAGTTTTGGTTTTGAAGATTCTCTTTTTCCAAAATACGATGTATGTGTTTATAAGAGCTTGTATCTCCTAATTACATCATACATGTTCGATTGCTTCTGAATATATTTGTTATTTGGAGTCGTGTATAGATTTGGATATAGGTTTTGGAAATCTGGAATAGCCAGCAAAATTCGTCTTGTTGTTTCACTGGGAACTTACATTGGAAACTTTATGAGCTCTGTTTTGGAGTTGTGGATTCCTTTGTTCTGTTCTGTTGAGCGTAAGTAACACCATGGGACGATTAGAACATTACTTTTTTGTATGTTTTTATGCTAAAGTCAATTCAAGCTCCATATTCGGGGATATTTGGGCTGAAGTTTTCTGTTTTCTTTAGATTTAGTTGCCATAGCAGAGAGAATGAGCACTGAAAGCACAAGATTCTAGAATTGTCTGGCAAAGGTGGGGTTGGTAAGAGTACTTTCTCAGTTCAGCTTTCGTTTGCACTGGCCGGAATAGACCATCAAGTAGGCTTGGTGGATATAGACATATGCGGTCCAAGCATCCCAAATATGTTAGGCCTTGAAGGGCAAGAGATTCACCAGAGCAACCTCGGATGGCCTCCGGTTTATGTGGAAGACAACCTTGGTATCATGTCCATAGGTTTCATGCTCCCCAACTCTGATGATGCTGTGATCTGAAGAGGTCCACACATGAATGGTCTTATTAAGCAGTTCTTAAAAGACGTTTATTGGGGAGAGATCGATTACCTTGTGGTTGATGCACCACCGGGAACCTCTGATGAACACATCTCCATCGTCCAGTACCTTCTACCCACAGGGATCGATGGTGCCATCATTGTCACGACCCCGCAGGAAGTCTCCTTAATTGACGTCAGAAAAGAAGTTAGCTTTTGCAAGAAAGTCGGAGTCCCACTGCTAGGAGAGTTGAGAACATGAGCGCTTTGTCTCAACCATTGATGGATGTTAAGTTCATGAAACTACTGACAGAGACTACCTCCTCCATGGACGTAACCCAAGACGTAATCTCTTGCATAAAAGAAAATGCACCAGAGCTTTTCAATGTTGTAGCTTGCAGTGAAGTGTTTGACAGCAGCGGAGGTTCCTTTGGGAAATGGGAGTACCGTTTCTTGGGAAAGTTCCTTTGGAACCACAGCTTGGCAGAGCAGCTGAACAAGGTAAATCCTGCTTTGAGAATATCAAGTGTCTTGTTAGTGCACCCGCTCTTAAGAGCCTCATACATAGAGTTGTTCCTTCGATGATGACCGAGTGAATAAGAAGAAGGTATTCATAGATTGCTAATCGAGCTCACAAATCGAGTGCAGGATAATGTAGTCTTGTAGATACATATACTATTACAGTAAACAAGTAGGAGATCTGTCTTTGTGATTGCCAGTATAAGTTATCTTCTTTCTTTTGTTTTTTTTCCAAAAAATAATGATGATTAATTCGTAAGAGCAATACAGGAACAAAAACACAAAACTAAGTCATACCATTCACTAGTTATACCTTCTTTATCAAGAACAACAACAAAAACATTTTCCTGAATCTGAAGCCATCTTGTTCTATGATCTAATCTATTGGCAGACACGGCTCAAAAAGGTAACAACGAGAAAGATGGCTCAATGTGAATCTTCCGGCCGTTGAAACTGATCCTATCAAGTTTCTCCCTACACCAAACTAACTTCTCAGTCGTGAGTTTCGACATGTTCATCACTCTTGAAACCAATCTCAGTTCGATTTGAGCTATCAGTAACTCATCCTTCATATCAACACTACTCTTTGACTCATTCTTCTTTAACTTTTTCACTATGCAGCTTTGGCTTCTCAGTATTTCCTTTAGCTTCTTCTCCTTCTACATTAAAGCAAACGACAGGTTTTTGAATGAATATGCAACGTTGATGTGTTCTGACAAAATGTAAGAGAAGAAATGACGAGTTTTAATACCTTTTGGAGATGATTTCTGATATCTGTCAAAAGCTCAAGGTCTAGAGGCTCTTGTGGAGAGACTTGTGTTTGGTGAGAAACTTTCATTATAGAAGTGAACTCGTCTTTGTCTGCACAAAGAAACTCCCAGAAAACACTCATCGATTCGCGGATAAACTCTCTCAACGTGTTAAGCTTAACTGCGAATTCCCCTTCGTTTCTACATTTCTTAGTCTTTGAGGAACGATCATCTGAATTCATTTCAGATATTAGTATTAGAAAGAAAGGTTCAGTATAAACAAAAGAGTAATCAAAAACATGTTTTGTTACCTCTAACAAGTGGAATCTGAAGGAAGTTATAGAAATGGCGACGGTTCTTCAAGTAAGTCTCAACTCTAGAAGAGTTCTGAAATGGTTCGTTCTCCACAAACCGTTGAAGCAAAACTTGGAATAGTTGAAACTCTCCTGCTACTAAATTGTATTGATGAGTAGTAACCTGAGAATCAAATTCTAAGATTCTGGAGTATTGCCATTGAAGCATCTCCCACGAGAGACAAACTTGGCCTACGTAGACAGTCTCAAAGTCTCTGCTTGTTTCTTTCACAAGTCTCTCAAGCAGGTCGAATTCACGCTTGTTTTTCCTGAGAGGCCATAGATTCTTATGCAGAGACGATTTAGGTGCCTTATCAATGGTTCTGCTTGATTTAGGTGATTCTTTGAACTTTAACAAACCTGTAAAAATCAAACCTATAAAGTTACCAATAGACCCCACCAACAAATATTGTATTGCGAGTAGTTGAGACAACATTTAATAAGAGGAAAGTGACATTCTCCAGAAAGTTGACCTCACAAGCTGAAATCAGACAAAAATTTAAAGACTCTAAAGAGATGTCATTGCTAATATAGTAAATACGCAACAATATTGTTTTGTCACATTGATGATTATTGGAACTTGTGAATTGAGAAGAGATGACTTACTGATGGAATGCATTGTCTGAGAATCAATGACATCGAGTTTACGCATTTTAACTGTATAGTTCTTGTAAACTTTATGAATTTCAGTGATTCTGTCTTTGAGCTGATCTGATTTTGGTTCGATCTTAAATGATTTCATCTCTTCTAATGGAGCTTCAGATTCCTCAAGAATGGTGCACAATCCTCCTGTTCTAGCTGTCCTTAGTTCTGTTTTCAATCTCTCAATTACATCATTGTGCTCAAACTCATCATCATCTGAATCTGAATCTGAATCATCATCAAAATCATACACACCTTCTTGTTCATCATAACCCATATGGAACTCTTCTTCTCTCTGCATAAACTCTTCTTCTTCATCTTCTTCTCTATAAGCAACGTTAGAAATTTGTAAACTTGGGTTTAGTTCAATAAACCCATCATCATCAAACAAGTTTTCTTGACTACCAACAAAATTCTCGTGATCAAATAGTTCATTGAGAACACCAGACCTCATGAACTCATAAACCAACATATCTTTCTTCATATGTTTCGAATCTGATTTGTCCAAAACAATGAACCTCATGTTAGATTCTTCAGGCTTCAACTTCTTCTCTTCATCAGAGAAAGTTACCATCTTCTTCTCCTGAACAGTAGCAGAGTAATCATAAAACTTAAAGCAAAACGCTTTAGGTTCTTCTTCTACAAAACCAGACATACTTTTCTCGGAGAAATATTCGCAACTCTTGCTAATCGAAACCAGAGAACTTTCATGGAAACTCGAGCTCTCCTCGTCTCTTGTCTCGTGAAATCCAATTAGCTTTTGATTTCCGTAAACAGAGAAATCACTTGGGTTGTGTTGCACGGAGACGACCAAGCTTGTCTCTTTGTCGGAACTAACTCTACAAGAATTTAAAATTTATAAATCCAAAAACCATTATCAACCAAGAAGAAATAAAAAGAAAAACAGAAACCAAAACATACCTAAAGATGGAGCCGAAGAAGAGGTTACAGAGACAAACCCAGAAAGCATGAAAAACTATGAAAGTGTTTTCGTACACAAACTGTTTCAAACCACCAAGACCTTTATTGAATACATCAAACTTATAAGTCGTCGTTGTAATAATTTTCATTATCTCGTTAATTTCAAAGTGATTTGTGGTTAAAGTATGTCTTCAAGGATACACATGATGATTAGTGTCTTAATGATATTTCTCCCGGGAAAATTCCAAAATTTCGTCAATATCTCTCACTATTACAAACGACGAATACGGAGATAGATTGTGGAGAGTCACTATATGTGCGTTGAAGAAAGAAAAAAAAAATCTATAGAATCAGGTGCGAGATTTGTGGATACAACAAATTTCACTATTACACAACTCTTTTCTATATAGATGTTAATTTTCTGATTATTAAAAACTCGAAATTTCCCCCTTTTTTAATATATTTTTGATATAAATGTAATATTTCTTCTTCTTTTTTTTCTTCAAATAAAAATGCCTTGTGCTTAAGATGTCCGAAAAGAATAAGAGAATAAAGTCTATTTTATCGGGCAGAATGCGCCATAAATAAAACGCATTGATTTCAAAATATAAATTCGAATTAAGTATATAGAAGTAATGTAATATTTTATGTTTTGTCTAGGAGAATGGACATTGTTGAACGTGGGAGAACTTAAAGAGTCAAACTTTACATTAGCTTCTTCTGCTTCTTTTCCATTTGTCACTTTGCTTCAAACATTCATTGGTCCACTCCTCTTTTTCTTCTTGGAATTTTAACTGTCTCATTTCTTTACAAAATTAATCTCATTTAAAGTCATTATATGATTTTTTTTCTCTTCTTCTGAATTTGAAAGAATAAAGCCAAAATATCGAAAACAGCAATTTAATGTTATATGTGTAGCTTCTGGTGGAGACCTGTAAGTGTGTTAATGGGTTCGGGTATGTGTAGATAAATCGTGTGTAAGTTCGGCCATCGACCGTCCAAACATGGCGTATTTGGAAAAACAAATTCCTATTTATTTTTAAATTCGACTTGCATCGTTTTATCGGTCCTTTTTCTATTAGGTTGCTAATTAATTAATTACACATTTTGTTTTTGGTTTTCAACGTGCAATAGAGATGTAGAACTACACGTATTACAAAGGACATGGACCAGTACCTACACTCATGTTGACGTATCCATCCTCTATTATGGTAGGATCATTATGAATTTATGGTTCTATTAATGAAATTAAATGAGAAGTAAATTTAGTAAAATGGTAAGTTCTGGATGTTCAATTAGACCTGTAATTTATCAAAAAAACTCTTCAAACAAAAAAATTAATGAGACACCAGAGTTGAGGACTTTGCATTTGAAGCACGGCCCTAAACGGGATTCTGATCTTCCACTTGAATTCTTGTTTACCTTTCCAAGTTTTTGGTTGGTAAAAAGTAAAAACACTTAATGTCCGTTACTGTTATTGGGTCTAGTACGAAATATAAACTAATGGGCTTGTTAATGGACTTCTCAACATGAGATTGTATGTTGTCGTCATTATATAACCAAGAAATCATGGACCCATGCCCATAATTTCATCTCGAGGAAAGAGTAGGGGTGTATTTTAAGCAATTGATTTGGGTTAAAATGATAAATTTACCTGTTATTCAAATATTAATTTTTAAATTTTGGTTATTGAATTAATGATTTTTAAATATATAATTTTATCCGCTATTATTGGAAAAAAAAATACGATTTTAAATAATTCTAAAAGATTTAAAGGTATTTTAGATGATTTTTTAAATAAATCTAATGGTTTTAGGTAGAATTTTGGAGGAATTTTTTACAAATCATAAGAATTTCTCTAAATTTATTTAAGTCATTTAAAATTTCATAAAATCTAAATCATTCACAATTCGTTTAAAATCTAGGGTTAATATGTCCCTAATTTAGAGCATATGTCATATAAATTTTTTTTTTGTCTCTGACATAATTTGTCGAATTAACAAACGGTTTATGATATTCAACTAATGAGATATATTTCTCATCATATATTTTGGACACATCAAATGAATCAGTATAATAACAACATATTTGAAGATCAAACCTCATTGCTAGTTTCATGCCAATTTGACATGGATTTTTCTTCATTTTATATTAACGATATCAATTATCGAAAACATTATTCTTTATCATTAGTTTGTTGGTAGGGCTTCGTTACCCGTTGGCTATATTTTCATCGTTATATAACATGTCTTCGTAGAGTATATATATTTATTTTGATAAAGGGTTCGTATAGTATATATAATTGATCCATTTGATATAACAATTTGATAAGTTGATTCATTCACCGGGCCAATAACATATAAAATCGATATGAGAACTCATGTTAGAATATTGCACGAATTGAGTATATTTAGGCCTTGATAGGTAGACCTTCTAGAGGAGCATTGACATTTTTTCTCCTCCAATCAACATTAGTTCGAATTCCTTATGTGCAAATATAATTTATTTATTTTCACATCATTTTCTTCATTTTCTGCAATCCTAATTTTCGTCACCCACCACTATTTATGTGGGTTAAACTTTTCTTATTATTTATCTAAATATTAGATATCTAAACAAAAATATAGATTTTAAAATTAATACATAATTTTTTCAAAATTTTGATTTTTATGGTCGATTTTGTGAAATCGCCATGATTCCTCATCAAAGAATGTTTTCCCGACGATTAAATGGTAGCCTAGACAATATTTTTGAAAACGGTGTTAATATGGAGATTCAACTTGAATTATTCAAGTATTGATACGATTGGATTCGATAATTTGACATGTTTGTCTGTGTTTAGTGTTTACTCTAGGTTATGTGTCATGAGTTATATATTTTAGTGATTTGGTATTATGATTTGTTTGTGAAAGAATGAAAAATGATTAAGGTGGATAAGAAACAAGGTTGTACGAAGGAATGAAATGAAGACTTAGACCAATTCTTGAGCAGATTTCAATTGTATTTTCATATAATTAACTTTGACAGAAAAGGAACCAAATAAAACCGATGTCTTTTTTTAAAAACGTTTATGTATTTCTTGGTTTGAACCATGAAAACTGAATGAACCAAAATAAAACCAAAAAAATAGAAATTACTAAAATGTTAGAAAAATCTTAATATACCAATATAACTAAAACTAATCAAAATAAACCAAAACTTTACAAATTTTTTAATATACCAATATAACCAAAATTAACCGACATATATCAATACTTTTGGTTCAATTCAAATCATATTATATCAATAAAAATCTAACCTGATATCCGAACAGAACTGAAATACAATTATATTTGGTTCAAATCGGATATAAATTTTATGAACAGGAAAAACTGATCCAAAAAATTTCAAACTGATCCGATTCAAACGGACCAAATGCTCGCAGTTAGTTTGATGATGTATAAAATATATGAGTGTGAATGTTTTTAAAATAGTATAAAAAGTTTAGAGACCATTTCTTTCATTTACAATTAGTTGTGAATTAGAATGATGTAATTCATAAAATCAGATACATTATTATGTATATACATTTTCTGCTATACTACCAATTTAGCTCTTACTAGTTAGCATAAAAAATTCTACAATTATCCTACCATAAACACATATTAATTAGTCATTTATCTATACTATTTTAGTTGCAATTAATATACATTATCAAATAAAAATAGTTAGTCATTCAATATCGATATATAGTTAATAATGCATGCAGTTACTTATCTACGAAAGCTTTTGGCATACATTGATTTGTCTGGCATTGGATCGTACCAGCTTGTCTTTTGTTGAGGCTTGGGTTTCATTGCTTTGTACCTATATACTGATATACTTTTGTCTTGATCATTTAGCTCAGACCATTTACATGTGATCAAGTGTTCGCTATAATTGATATATAATGATTTTTTTGTAAGAGAAAAAACAACAAAATTAAATTAATATAAGTGGTGAGGGAAGATCCAGACCAGAGTTAGCTATTTATAGTAATCGTAACATCTGTATTATTCTTGATTAGGATAAATAAGCTAAGTTTTGCTGTTGCCAAAGCTTATCCCTAAATGAAGAAAAATAGATAAGCTCGCATTTTTATAACTTTAAATCTTATCATATAATTATATACTTTAATAATTTATAATATAGTAAATTCAATGAACAATTGTGCCGCCCAGATGACCTAATTAGATTCTGCCACGCCATACTTTGTTATAATTCTTAGTAACCATACTTTATCTTGAAAGTTCAGGTGATTATTTCTAAAATACAGAAGATAATATTTAATAATCGCAAATTAAACAGATAAACGAATCTTTTCATTTCAACGATCAGGTTATTCACTTACTATAATTAGAAATGGTTCATCGAATTGGATTTAACTTTCGATTTAAAATTCATGTATGATCTAATTTATTATATATAAAGTGAAAAACAGAATGATCATATTACATGTTAGGAAAAAACACTATTATAAAAGTTTAAACCGGTTAATGCTCATAGTATCCCAAATTAAAGTATCCTAATTCGGTTAAACCGAAATCTCGAATTTTAACTTCAAGAAGATGAAGATCCACCACCATCATTGTTAGAGCTATGAGAGTTGAGACACAGACGATGTTCGATCTCTCTGTTCTTCCCGTGGAGAAGTGAGTACTTATTGTTATGCATCCACACTTTAAGAACTCCTCTCTCAATTCCAACTTCATTACAGAAATCTCTCACTGAATTTTCATCACAACCGTTGATTTTCCAACCAGCTTTCTCTGCAAAAGCTCTCATCTTGATTTTCTGCTCCGGTGTGAATTTAGTCCTTGTTCGTTTTCTCATTGAACTGTTGTCTGACCTAACCACCGTTAGATCTTGATCTGACGGTCCAGGAAAGCCGGCGCTAAGAGAGAGCAGCACGTGATGATGAGGAGGAGCTGAGGTGTAGTAAGAGCAAGGAATAGGTGAAGCCACGACGTGACGAGACGGCGGTGAATCTGTACCGGAAGGAGATGAAATCGGTGGAGCGGTGAGGAAATTGAGATTTTCCGAAGGGTCACGACGGTGAAAGTTACGGTGGCAACCACAAGCGGCGCAACGAAGTGAAGAAGGATCGGTGAAAGTAGCGATAGGACGCGGCATAAACTCACCGCAACCGTCGAGAGCATGCCCTCCGAGATTAGCTGCGTGGTTTTTTAAACACTCCTTGTAACAAACACCCATTTCTCCGGCGACGGGAAGAGAGTTTAAAGATGTTTGTTGTTTGGGTTCAGAAGACAAATCCATGGCTTAACTTTGTTCTATCTTTATAGTGAACTCTTTCCCTTTCTGATTAACGAGAAGATTAGGTTTTGTGGTTTTTGTAATTTATTTTATTTTTATAAAATATAATTATTTTTATAAAATATAATTAAGTAAGTGCATGTGACGATGATGTAATTATATCGGTAAAGAACATGGCAGCAATGAAATATAATTAGGACTTCTAAATATTAAATAATAAACAAACGTCCAAAATATATATTAATCCCTCTTGTTCTCGTTCGTTTTATTAGAAATTCTGTTAATGAATTAGTGTTGTAATTTTTTATTTTTTTTTGGTATAATATGTTTTGAGTTGACAAAAAAGACAACTCCTCTTTTTCACTTTTCCTTACTTTGGTGAAACATAGATTTTATTTGAATATTTATACACACTGAATATGTATAAAATTGAATGTACGGTCGTATTAAAAGCTTTTTCTTCAATGATTTTACAAGACTTGTAAAACAGAGAGTGTTTTCACCTTTCCACCAATGGCTAACTTGTTGGTGGAGAGGAAGAAAATTGGTGAAATTATATTTAAAAAAAGAATGATTATTGAGTGTTGAATAATAATTAAAATAAAATTAAAAAGAATATATTCGAAGGAGAGGAAAGGATTAGTTGGTTTGATAGAGTCCAAAGTGTATACGTGGCAAATGCCCATTACATGCATCGTACTAAAGGACAATTCCAGCTGCCTTGCAATTTCATATTCCACTGTACATCTTACAGTTTCTCACTTTTTAAAGTTCACGTTACCGCCCCATACTTTTTGTTTACTTTACTGTTTCACCCCGACATTTCTATCTTGTTCCGTATTACCCTTTTCCAATTTTAATTTTCTTTTTTGGCGATGGTAAATACAAACTAGGGACCATTTTCTTATTGATGCATTCCATTTTGTTTTATAGAAAGTTCGTAACTATTGGCCTAGAGGTTTAAAATGTAGTAAATTTTCCAATAACCATAATCTAACAAAACAATAAAGTTTGACTTTTCTGAACTCTAATTTAGGTATTACGTGTTCTAATGAAATATTTGACTCGTGACAATGTATAGAAGTTTTCCATATACCCAAAACACCTCTAATTTACTTGTTTCGCACAAATACTTTATAGTTAAAACAATAGTGGATCAATTTGGAGACAACAACGAAATTCACACAATATAGTGAATCAAAGAAGAGTTTTCCGTGAAAAATTGTCAAACTCTAAATATTGTAATTAATCATAAAAATAAATGTCTATTCTCCTTTAACATAATTAAAAAGACTCTTATCTCTTACCGACCATTTCTTCTAATCACTTCTTGTCATTAGTGTGGCGCCGAAATTTAGTGTTTCATTGCAATTTGTTTACGTTATTGATTAGCTTTAGCCTTTTGGTCTCAATTATATGTATATGTCTTCAAGTCTTCCTCTTCTATGTACCTCACATTTATTTTCTTATCACTGTATTCATTATATTCCATGTCGAACAATCTATTCAGATTTTATTCTAGGAGACCATCATCACTCATCGTGGTACAAGTGAAATAGTACTATTATTATAATAGAAAGGAACAACTCTAAAAATTTACTATCATGGGAATATATGATGTGAAGTTTTTTATTTTCACTGATTGATAATGAGTTGAAGATTACAATGGTCACTTTCGATCATACAATTAGAACAGGATGATTTGGTGACCTTTCCAACGACAAACCAATCATAACGATGCTTCAGGCGTTACATTACAAAGACCATTTGAAGAGTTTCCGCACAACACACTTTGAAAATGGACTGCAAATCTAAAAGTAATATATAGTTCAACAGACAAGCTTGAGTTTCTCTGAAAATGATGACTCTCTTCTTTGAAATTGCTTATGTTAAATATATCTCTGCTAAGATAGTTTCCAAGAAACCACTCAACAATTCGGAAGATGATCAATTACTGCAGCACTCAAACCAATCTAGAAACTATTCTAATTAACCAAATACTCAAAGGAAATAACATTCTACAACCAAAGCTCCATCCTAATGAGTAAACTGCATTGGAGGAGAAACTAAACAGAGGCATAATACTTAATCAAATAGACTAATTAAGTAGAGCCAGACCGTGACATAATGTAAAATTTTTAAAGATTGGCTTAGGACATTTAGTTTTTAAATAAAAGTTAGGGGCATATATTTTATCACAAATAATAAAGACATATACATATGAATTTTAAAAATATGAACAAGTATTTAGATTTTTCATTACAAAAAATTTGAGCTATTGTGACTATGAATATTAATAATAATTTATGACGTTTTATATACAATTTTGTTACAAAATTTATTTGTTATGAATTATTGCTGACTTTATTTCGTAACGATTTGTGACAAAATTGTGACTAGATTTATTCGTTACAAGTATATTGTGATATTTTTGTTACCAATATACATTTGTGACACTTGTATTGTAACCATTTACAAATCGTCACAATTTTGTAACAATATCTTTATATTATGACGAAATATGAGTTTTTATGACGAAATATTATGTATCAATTAAATTTTTTTTGTAGTGTTTGTTTGATTTTGAAAACTTACAATCTACAAATAATAATAATTTAATAGTTTATTGTGTATTTTATTTGTGAGAGTCACACAAAAGATTTTACTATTTTATTTATTGAAACAAAACTGATTTTAAAATTTTGGTTAACTATTTTGTAGATTTTATGGTTAAAATTGTGTTGCTAATTTGTATTGTTATACAAAGTGATAATGTTATCTTTGTCGAATTGGGCTTTTTTTTTTACTTCGCTTATGGTAATCGTTAATGTTAGCACGACTCTAAATAAAACTCTAACCATTAAAATCTACAGCTAAATACTTAACCAAAACCAAATTAATCCACACCAGCTAATCAACCAAACAAAGAGCAGATTCGAGCATGTTACTGAGGGGTAGAGTCACCGAGACGTCACCGTCCACCACCACCTGCGAGTGCCACCACCCTAGAAGCTCGAGCACCAGACAGATCCCAACCACAACCACACTAGAGAAAGAGGATAAAAACCGGCGAAAACATACCTCAATGACAATGCAACCTATCTCTGCTACACGACCTCGAAGCTAGAGACATACCCGAAATCACTGTTTGGAGAATCTCGCCGGTTGGATGGGCAAAAGAGGTGAACGGCTCTTAGAATCGTCAAAGAATCGATTCATACGAAGAAAGAAAACAAATCGAAACAGAAAATCATCTCTTTATTCATTGGTAAAGTGACGAATACAATCTCTTAATAAAGGGAAGAAGGATTTCAGGTTTAACATAAACCAAAGAAATTAAACCAACTAAAACCAACAATACAATCTAATCAGTATTCTAATAATGGCGTCAGTGATAGTAGAGTTACTGACCGCCATTCACAATCAGATAAAGCGGAAGGTCTCTGACGGCTAGGATGAACTCTTAATTTTTCGAGAAGAGAAAGAACAAAGCGAAAATGATGATATTTAATATGTTAAATAAATATATATGTCAAATTTAAAAACCAAATTGTTAACAAATAAAAGTTTTATGTTGATTAATTCGTATATCATCAGGCCAGTTGACCAAAAAAAAAAAAAAATTTGTATATCATCTTATTTATTGAATACTCAACGTTAACAATTTTTACATCGACTATGAAGCAACCATTAGGTTTTTTTTTTCAAGGTTTTATTAAAGAATTATTTACATCAAATGCCATCAATTTATAACTCATCATTTTTTCCATAAAATCAGATTTTGTGATACAGAAAAAAAGATAAACGTACCCCTGAACTTTGGTAAAAAATGCAGCAATCATATGTGTTAGACGTCCATGACGTGTCAGTAATCTATTTACGTGACAAGTGTCAGTAATCCGGCTCATTGCTGTCTACCAGAAACGTCTACTTTTTTCACCCAGCTTCAGGGATACATTCGTCTTTTCACGCAATCTGCTTTTACCACAAAATGTACTTTTATGACACTAGAGATAATTTTGAATTGGTGATAGCATTTCCTATAGTTTTCAATAGAAAAATCTTGGTCGGCAGACTCAGTAGTGATTATTATAATGTACTCCATCCGTTTCACTATATTTGATCTTTTAGGTTTTTTCACACAATTTAAAAAATCATTAAATTTTGTATTTTATCTAAATAAAATATATTTTATCATAAATTCCAAAATAATCTAACCAATCACAAATCAATCTGTAGAATTTAAAGAGTCAAAACACACAAAAAGATAAGAAATTTTGCGTAAAAATATTAAAATATCAACTATAAAACAAAAAAATCCTAAAACATCAAATAAAGTGAAACAGGGGAGTACGTGTATTTAAAATTGTTTACAAAAAAATCTTAGAGACTATTTATTCTTTGCTTTAATGATGAGCCACACACAAAAAGATGATGAAAATTTCGTTACAAATTACAGCTTTACAATATTATTATAGTTAGATCGACCTGTGGACATAATTCTTGTTTTTTTGTTATTAGGTTTCTTAAAATTAACACACAAAAAAAAAGATCCTGACATTATCGATGAAATGATTAAAAACAAAATTATTTGTGAGGGAAAACCATGAATGTATATTACAGTTGGTGTTACGTTTTGTCGTTTATGACAAACCTAGTCACCAATGACGCTGAATTTGACCATACAATAAATATAATCTTGTTTCTAATAATATTCACTAATTGTTTCGTTGACAGGGACATTGATTTAATCAATTTCTTTACTTAACTATTACAATTAGAATCATAAAGACGGATTAGAACAATGTCCTAACGATCTTGTCAGCGACCAAAATGGCACGCGCATCACGCAAGCCCACTAGGGTTAGGAGAGATATAAAGTTAATTGTAGCCGAAATGTTGGATGTCATATAATCATCCGGTCATTTTCCCGTAAATTTTTTATCCATACCATTTTTTATTTATTGAATATATTAGGTACATTCCTTACCTCACACAAAATATAAGATTTCATCATTATAATTATACCACCTAGCAAATGCTAAATTGCTATTAGAAAAGTATTAAATGTGACTATAAAATATATAAATTATATGTTTACATTAGAAATAACACGTTACATAACCAGTCTATTCTTTCTTATATGTTCATAACTTCTCTTCAGAAAACATAATTTTTTTCCAATCTCTTTTTTTGGTGGTCAATACTTCTCGCCGCCGTAAAAAAAGAACGATACGGTCATGTGTCCTTTGCCGACTAGTATTTCTCATTGTTTCGCCGGTAGACGCGCGGAAAAACTGCTTATTCTCTCTTGTTCGGTCTTCGGCATCGTTTTGTCTCTGGCTTGGTATAGTTCTTTCAGGGCATCTGCTTCCCCTTAGCATGTACTCCTCTTTCCTCACGGTTTTAATTGACGACATAATAGAGCTTTTGCGCTGAACTTTGGATATCCTCTCTGCCCGATTTCATTGCCATTTTCACCTCTTATCCATCTATCGTGGACTATGTCGGAGCTTTGGTGGTGTTGGTGTGTCTCACCAGAAAGAAGTCTCGCCGGATTTCTGGGTTTGTTTCTTGGACTTTCTTTCTTTGTTTAGTATTTGCAGTTCTCCTTAGGTTAAGCTTGAGGATGGTTTATCCCTAAAATGTTGTTTTTAGTTTTCTTTTCGAGTGTGGCTGTTTAGGGTGTGGTTGTTCCTCTTAGTGTTTGGTTCGTGTTCGTTTAGAGGCTAGTTTAGTGTGTGCATGTGTTTTTTGTCGGCTGGGTTTGGTGGTTGGCTCGAGGGCTAGGTGTTTGGTGGAGCTAGTAAGACTTTGTTTATGTTTAATAATGTTTTTTCTAGTCGATTTTGGGAATGGGCTTGATAGATGGAGCTGCACTTTCATTTTCTTTGGTTAGTATGATTCCTCCTTGGGATAACTTATGGCTAATACCTTGTGCTCCGCTCACTTGACGTGGATGATGTAAGTGTATAGGTGCTCCTGTTACCTTTGAGGTCTAGACATTTGTGTGAATGAGTTCAAGTGGTTTTGAGGAGGTGAGAGTATTAAGAAAGAATTGATGTTTGTGGGTTTTATTAATGAAACAATCAGTACACGCAAAAAGGTTTATTCAAAGAATGAGAAACTGGTAAAGAAAACTGAGAAACAAGAGAGTTCAAGATAAGTAAAGATGGATGCCCTAAGCGAAAGTGCCATGATTGAAGGGTTGTCGTGGGTGAAGGAGTGGCGTAGAAGATCTGTGAGGTGGAGGTGTGCGTCGGCGCCACATATACAACTCGTCTTCAACCTTGTGGTGGAGTAATAAGGCCCTTGTTTTGAGATCCTTCACGTGAAACGAATTGGGAAAGAATTCAACCGAGACATCGTTAGCATTGCATAATCGATATAGGAGATCAAGTTCTTATGAAAATTTGGCAAATAAAGAATATCGCAAATAAAGCTGTAATCGGCAGAGAAGTTGGCACGGATTGAGTCGCTTGCACCTTCAACTCATGAATAATAAGCTTCTCATGAAGCTCGGTTAAGGTAGGAGGTCGATCTCTTGCTTCAACTTGATCGATAATCGTTATGTACTCATCAGGTAATCCCTCTAAGATCAACTCTATTTGATCATCTAAGTCAAGAGGCTTCCCTAATAGCGCTAGTTGATCAAATTGAGCACGAAACCCTTGAAGGTATTCATCAATGGACGGAGTGCCCTTAGTCCATTGCTTGATTTGATGACGAAGTTGTTTGAGATGTCACGAGAGGCAAAGCCAATGACTATTATAGGTGACTCAAAATAAAATGCCTTTGTTTAATAAAAACTATTTTCTTTGAAACTCATTATATTCTCATCCACACAATCTTTTATATTGTCATTCACTTCATCCTAATGGATCTAGTTGTTTATCACTATTTTCCAAACATTCATCAAAAATTTCAAGATTTTGAAATACCTAAATAAAACATTCTCTTCAAACTTTGCTTGTTCTTCTATTATTATTATTTTCTTTCTGTTTCTTATTCTAGAAGGTTAATTTTTTTTTTGTTTGATGACATTTTTTCAACCATTACTTACAGTTTTAGAAAACAATTAGGTGACAGTAATCAAAAATACATAATTGGTTTTTTTTTTTTGATCGTTTGAAGGATACAATTTGGTGAAAAAAAGGGAAAATTAGAAAAAAGGATACTTTTTTAATATCTTTGGTAATATATACCTTTAATTTCTGATTTTGTTGAGATAGTCTTTATATTATTATTAAACCCATTTTACCCTTGTAACAGAAAAGCGATATCAGAGAAGAAGAGAAAATTGTCGAACTCGTTTTCAATAACAATCGAACCTGGTTTCAGTCCAACTTCATTGAAGATCCATTCATCGATAACAATGGTAACTGAAAGTGGGTTCAAGGCTTGTTCACAAAATTCAAATTTCAACCTCTCTAATTCTCCGGTAAAGCCCGTAAAATCTCATCTTCTCTTTGCAGATATTTTGATCTGGGTTTTACGATTTTGATCAAAGAAATTGCATATCTTCTTTCTCAATTGAAAGAAATTCTAATCAGGAATCTGTGCGCGTCTTTTATGGTTTATTGATGTTTGCGTTTTTCTTTTTCTTTCTTTGTTCTTAAAACTCAAGGATTCCTTAGTTTCCAAAAGTCGTGACTTAGATTACTGTTGCAAGATTCAAATAGCTTATTACTGATGTTACTTGATCTTAATTTGCTAATTATTATGTAAAGAAGAAGAAGCGTTGTGAGATATGTGGAAGTTTTGGAAATGAGATTTTGATAATGTCATGCTTCAATTGCAGAGAAACAAGAGAGCATATGTAAGTCATTTTACTTCAACGTGATCACTTTTTAACAACTCATGCAATGATCTCAATTCTCTTCTTTGCGTGTTTCAGTTATGGTGCTAAGGTACTGTTACGACGTGTTCCTGTAGAGATTCTTAATCAAACCTATTACTTATCTTTGCTTATTATCTCTAAATTGTAGAGCTTTCGAAACTGTTTCCTTCATTACCTTTGGTGGCTGAAGAAGACTCTCATTTTGTGCGTGCCAATAATCTTGTAAGCTCTGTTGTAACTGAAGTCAAATCAAAAACAAGCATTGCAGACAGTCAGTTTGTCTGATGCTGATGTACTAGAAGCAGTTGACAGAGGTGGAAAGAATGCTTTAACGTTTTGCAATAAACCAGCTACTTATTGGGTACGTTACAATTTTAAGCTTACTTATGTGGAAACTTCACTAAGTTCCATTTGTTGGATTCTTACATATCATCTCCTAGCTATTATCTCAATGCCACGCCCATTAATCCCAATTGTTAATATGTTTACCATCCACAGTAGACTATCATTTTGAAGTTTGTAAAAAATCTTGGAATGTCAGACTTGAAATGACAAATGGGCAATACTCGTATTTTTTTCCCCTCAAAACAGAAGACGTGGTACTAAAATGGAAGATACACATATCTTTTGTATCTATATGATATGATTACTTTTCAACATACTGTTCAATGTTCATGCTCTCTGCAATTTGCTTATTAATACTACTTACATTAATTCTGCAGGTTTTGGATCCAATCGATGGCACAAGGGGGTTTCTTAAAGGAGATGAGGCTTTTTATGTGGTGTGTCTCTTATCCCTGAGATTCTTATTTCCTTTCAGTGTCTTAGATTATTATTTGTGAGAGTTGGTGAAACTATCTTTGGGATTAATACATCATCAAAAGGCTCTTTGCTTAGGTTTACTTGTTTTGTTAATTACTTTTTGCAAAAACACTGCTAATAAGTTATGAACAATGAGCAAGATAAAAGAGTTTCATACACACATGTATCATGTATGAGTTGGAAGAGGTGGAAATGCAGCTACATGTTTTTTTTTTCTTTTTTCTGATATTCTCTTATGCGTCGTAAATTTTGATATGCATAAAAAGTGTAGCATAAACACATATTAGGGGTTCAAATAGGCTTATGTCTATTGAGAATATCGTTATATACGAAGATAGTGTCAAGAAGCTAACTGATTAGATGCACGGGCCAGAAATACTCCAATATTGTAAACAGAAAGTATGATTAAAACTATAAAGCAAACTGTATTTATCAAAACTTAAATATTCTTCAACCTTAATCGTTATATTAACTTGTCACATGTCGATCGGTTGTGCCCTTCAATACCACAACGGCTGCACTTGTGTAACTTCTTTGACCCTTGTGATCCTTGCGAATATCTTATCTTGTCTTCAACGGATTCGTGTCTTCGTTTTCTTGGTCTTCCAATACGTCTTCGTGTTTCGGGTGGAAAAACGTTGGCACTTGCGACTTCTGGAGGTACACACCATGCTTCTTCAGGAACATCAATTGGATTAATTGATTTCGCATATGCCGTTCTCCACGAAACTGTGCTATATACTTCATCGGCAAGGGTATGTAGTTCTATGCCTATATTGAAAGCTGCTTTTATGGCGTGTCTACAAGGAATATTAACTAAATCAAACTTTCCACATGAACATATTTTTTTACCCAAGTCAACCACACAATCAAATCTGTCACCTTTGACCTCAAATATGTTAGACGATACCGGCGAAACGATCAAACTTTTTGCCTTCTCAATCCTTCTAGCAATCTTTTTCTCTATCTCAATAGCTAAAGGGCCTTTATGCTTTGAACTCAAGGATCGACGTTCATGAAACCACCGTGTCAACATTTCTCTAATGCTTTCTACCAAAGGAATTACTGGATATTCTCTCTCTAATCTCAACACCGAATTGATAGATTCAGCAGAGTTGGTTGTTCTGATGTCAAACATGTATCCAAGAAAGTGACATCGAGCCCATTTTTTGACACCAGCCTCCTCAAGATATTTTCCTACCAGTGGACTACTTTTGCTGATTTGGTTGAATAATTCCTCGAATTCAACAATTCTGTAAGCCTTTGAAGCTTTAGCAACCAAGGCGACTAAACTTTTTGCCTTGTAATATGTTACCACATTATTCAAAAAATGGTGTATGCAAATTCTATGGCTAGCTGATCGATAAATTCTCTCAATACACTTTCCAATAGAGAAATGTCTATCAGACACAAAAGCTAAATTTTTGTCGTCCGCTATAACAACCTTTAGTTGCTCGAAAAACCATTTCCATGAACTGTCATTCTCAGAATCAACGATGCCAAAAGCAATCGGATACAAATTCGAGTTGCCATCTACTGCTGTAGCAACTAGTAGAACACCTTTATATTTGCTCCTCAGAAAAGTTCCGTCAACTACAATCACCCTTCGAATGGCTTTGTAGAACCCCTTTATGGATTGACCAAACGAAATAAAAAGGTATTTGAATCTACCATAGCAATCAGTTTCATAATTAGTATGCGTACCAGGATTAACTTGTTGTAGCATATACAAGTATTTTGGTATTTTACCAAAACTTTTATCAGGTATTCCTCGAACTTCATTGACTGCATACTCCCGAGATTCCCATGCTTGTGAATAAGAGAGCTCACAACCATGCTCTGTATGCATAAAATTCCGAATATCGTTCGGCTTAGGTCCTTCTTTTACCCCCTCGTATTTATGCATAATAAGATTACCAATTGTTTTTGCTGAAGGTGTCCTACCGAATTTTCTTTTACTTGAAGGAGCACAAGTATGGTGAGTCACAATTTTGTTGATTTTAAAATAAGTAGACCCCTCCAAACACTCTGCACGAAGGCTCCAACTGCAAGTATTATCCATGCAATGTATACACCGCAATTTTGTATCAGACTTTGTAACCTTGTAGTTGAAGTTATACTTCATTTCACAAATTTCCACCCTTGCCTTTAAAGCATCTTTGTTTCTAAAAAGTTGTTCCTTGTTAAAAGAATCAACTACCCAATGATTCATACCTTCTTCCTCAGTGTTCTCAGGCATCAACGAATTAGCACTATCAACATCAACATCATTATACAATTTACCCTTTCCCTTATTCTTTAAATCTTTCGGATTTTCTCTAAAAGTACCCCCATCTTTATCTCCATCGGTTGATTCATATTGAGACTCATCTACAATGTTTTTACTTTGTAGCTCATCATCGCTAGGTTGTAGACGTAGACACAATTTCAACATTGACGTTCTCATCGAACAAGCAATAAAATTTCTCAATTGTCGATCGGTATTCACAAGAACTGGAGGAGATTCAGAATCAATCATCAAATTAGAAGGCAAATAACTGAATTCCATTTCAAACTTACTGTGATCAATGTTGTACTCTTCTGAAACCATAACCTTTAGCTCTTCAATAGTAGTAGTAGATTCCAAACTGAGTACTCTAGCAAATTTGCCTCCATCAACAATAAATTTCCACTCCTTTCCAATTAACCTCCATGAACCACAAGTAAGATATATTTGAATTGCCATCAATCTTTGAGAGAAAAATATTTATGAAAACTTTTAAGTTGAAGAAAAGAAGATAAAAGTGGAGATCATCTGATTCATATTTAATAGTTAAAAACAAAGTAGTTAATAGTTAATAGTTGCGTGAGACGTAGATAAGGCTCTATAGATAAAGCTCTATAGACTTTGAATCTATGTTTAAAAAATAGTTAAAAACAAATCTTATTTATTAACAATGAATTCACATAGAGCCTTAGGCTCTATAGACGTAGATAAGGCTCTATAGATAATAGTTAAAAACAAATATAATTCCTATTTAATAGTTAAAAACTAAGTAGATAAGGCTCTATAGACTTTGAATCTATGTTTAAAAAAAATCAATTTAGCTTAGATAATTGGGGGCGTTGAAAATTGAAAAGTAGTTCCTAGTTTACAGAAAGTATCTTAACAATTTTGGGTCGCATTGATTCGGCTGAGAAAGCCATGCCAATCATATCTCCCTCGTTCTCTCTATTTATATCATCTCTCTTGAGTTTCATTATTTCGTTTCGTTTCTCTCTGCTAGTAACCACTGCAGCCACACAGAGAGTCAAGTAGTGAGATTCATAGAAAGGGTCTAAAGTAACATCCGGATTTTCTGTTTATGCGTGACAAACTTTGAGGTAAATCTTTCTTCTTCTCTGTGTTCTATAGTTTTGAAGATTAACACTAGATGCTATTATCTTTTGGTGACTAGGTACAACCTTGAAGACCTTGCAGCGAAGCTTTGGTAAGGGATTTAACTATTTGTTTTTTGAGTTTGTTATCAAAAGCACATCTTGGGCGAAGCTTTTGTAAGGGATTTAACTATTTGCTTTTATGTCTACTCGTTTGCTTTGTTTTTGCTCTTCTTTAACCGTTGATTAAATCATGTCTCTTTATATCAGGTGTGTGATTTTGGGCTGTCTATAATGAAACACAGCACATACTTGTCTTCAAAGTCAACCGCATGTCATAATTGCCATCTCCCTTTTCTTAATCATGTCCCTTTACAATTATCATAATTGCTAGTTCGTTAATCTTATTATGCATTGGTCTTATACGGGCCGAATGGATGGCCCCAGAGGTGCTTAGAAACGAACCTGCTGATGAAAAGTATGGTTTTCAATTTTCCGTCTTTGTTTCGCTTTTCTCATTAAAATGCTTCTCTGTTCCCTTTTAAAGAAGTATGCATGTTGTGCCTGAAACAGGTGCGATGTTTACAGCTACAGAGTGATTCTTTGGGAACTCTTTACGTTACAGGAACCGTGGGGGAAGATGAACCCGATGCAAATTGTTGGAGCTGGTTGGTTTCAGCATCGACGTCTTGACATTCCCGCCTTCGTCGATCCAGCAATTGCAGACTTAATCAGCAAATGCTGTGTTTCATTCTAGACAGCCCAAAATCACACATATGATCATCAAGATCGTAGTCATATCGAATTTGTATAGGATATTAAAAGAATGAATAGTATCCATTGATTTACAACAAAAGCTCATATTTTTATATTATGTCGTTTAACTTACTCGTTTTATTCACTTTATTGTCGTATATTAGTTCTTGTGATTCCTTTGGACTTAATTATATATTTAGTTGAACTTGTGTAGGTATGAAAGAGAAGTTACCGAAACGACTGTTTAAAGCAAGAAATGAGCCACAAGTATCCCAGATAAAAAAATAGCTGTAGAATGTCGCTCATCAGCAAAATAAAAGATGCCCTACCATCAGAATACAATGAAGTGAAGAGATATCCAACTTTCAAGCATATTTTGGGAATGTATGAAAACTCTCTTGGATATTCAGCTCGATTAATACATAGCATCATGTGCAGGCAATTGATTACAGAAAAAAAGAGCTTTGGTTTGTGTTTGGAGGGAGGCCACTGTGGTTCTCTTTACAAGAATTTCACGCAGTTTACAGGACTTAAGTCCATAGATGATGGAAACTGTGATATAGAAAAATGGAAAGATGATTCCTGGTTTTGGAGTAAACTACTAAAGAGAAAAGGCAAGATAAGCATCAAGAAGTTGATGGATGAATACATTGGTGGTGTTAACAAATGGAGTCATGTGGACAGAATAAGGTTGATGTATATTTGTTTGATAGCAGGGTTCGTAATGGCGAAGGAGGAGAAAACAAATATTCCTCACACATATATCAAGTTAGTGATGGATTTAGACAAGCTTCAAACTTATCCATGGGGTGTTGAATCCTTCAATCTTCTTGTAAAGTCCATCATCAGAACGAGAAATCATTTAAAAAACCCAAAGAGCTATGTTTTGGATGGATTCTCTTTTGCATTTCAAATATGGATTATGGAAGCTATTCCGAAAATAGGAAAATTGTTGGGGAAAAAAATCAATGAGGAGCTTATAGAAGGTCCTCGATGTTCTAATTGGAAAAGTGCTGCAAAAGTATCATATGACGACATCATCTTAGTAGAAAACTCATTCGGATTAAGTGTGAGTTCTTATTTATTAATATGTGAATTTTCTTTGTTTTTAATCTTGTTATAAATAATGCTAACAATTTACCTACACTTTTATTGTAGGATGTTATTTATCCATATCTATGTTATAACGGAAATAATGAAAGCTGTGAATCTGCTGCTTTTTTATGGTCTGATGAGATGAGGGACGATAGAGTTATTGATCTCGATTCTTTAATAAGTACAGGGTATGATTTTGGTGACCATACTTGGGGGTTTGTGGAACTGGATGAGAATATCCTAAATTCAGTTGAGGATGAAATCAAAGAAGTAGGAAATCAAAATAATGAAGATGAAGATGTTGATCCAAATCACATGAACGCAAAAAAGATTTGCTATGTAAGCGAGCTGGTTCAAATCAAGGAGTTATCGAAGAAGACATTAAATTTTTTATTCAAAAACTTTTTGAAGATTCTTTTTCTCGTTTTGAGAGTAAGATTGATGAACGATTAGGAAGATTGGAGAATGAAGTCTCAAAACTAAAGGACAATCTAGCTGGAACGGCAAAGAATGAAGGACCATCAAATGATTCACAACCATTAAATACCAGTGCTCAGAGTAAATCTAAGGTAATTAAGTACAAAATTTCTTATGTTTAATCAAGTTGTTATGTTATTTTAATGAATGTATGTATGTTGTTATATAATATATGTCTATGATTATTTATCATACTTATAACAATGTTATAAGAGTAAGATTGGTGAGGGATTGGCAAAATTGGAGAGCGATTAATCAGGACTAAAAGACCCTATAGCTGGAACGAGAAATAATATAGGGCTATCGACAAATTCGCAGCCATCTAATATCAGTGATCATAAAAAATCAACGGTAAGATTTGAAATTATTTTTTTGTAACACCTTATATAGCTGTTGAGTTGATATTTGCACATGGGTAAGTTATAGTAAAAGCATCTTTCGGATCTTATATTAATAGGTTGAAAAAACAGACGGAGTAACTTCTAATGCCTATGTATATGATGTCGTTTTGTCACCGTCTTCCGATTCATACCTTCTGACTTGTGGGACAAAGGTGTTCAAAAAAAAATTTGTGATGGTATTCCTACAACGCTCTTTAACGATACGGTAAAAACTGACAAGAAAAGGAAAAAAGATGGAGATTATCCTTTGGTGTTCGTTAGTGAAGATGCTTGGGAAAATCTAAGGCAGTGGGGTCTGAGGAACGAGTAAGTTATGACATATCTTTTTTTTTCTTTTTTTCAGTTTTCAACTCATGTCTAATATTATTATTTTAATATTGAAGGGAGCTTAAAATTGGTCCAACTGTTCTGAACAACAAATTACTTGACAGAGTTATTACACCGACAGGATGGCTTCAAAACAAGGTGAGTTTTGAATTTAAGATTTTCGGGTATCCATTGTGGTCTATAAAACCTTGTGCGAATCTGATCGGTTATCACCCGATTATAATGACCAATTAAAATCACACATAGCACAATGTTGATATCAGGTTCAAATGTTTTTTGACAAACTTTTTTATGATTTGTTTCATAACTTTCAGGAGATTGATGCAATGATGTACTTATTCTGAGAAAATACAACGTTACACCGATGGAAAGCTGAACGTGTTAGTTTCATGAACTGTATATTTGGAATGCAAATAAAGAATGAATTCATCAAGTTTCAGAAGAATGGTCGTAGCCATAAATGGGAAGATTTTATTCTTGCTTATGGTAACGGTAAACTACCTTCACATGGGAAGACAAACAAACGATGGGCTACAGATTTGGGCTGAATTTACGTTCCGCTCAACGTCAACCAAAACCATTGGATATCTATGTGCATCAATTTTTTGCAAAGAACAATTGAAGTCTTCGATTGTTCAGGTAATAACAATAGGAGGAACATCGAACCATTCATGATTGTCATCCCTCGAATTGTGAAGGCAATTCACTCACAGACTGCTGCAAAACATCTGCATGTGTCTCCATATTCTATCAAAAATGTACAGGTGAAGCATGGACTAAATAAATCTTGTTGTTGTTGTGGAGTGTATGCGATCAAGTATATCGAGTGTCATTTGTTAGGATTGGACTTTTCATTGTTGGACGATGAGAACATTCAAGAAGCTCGGCTGAAGATTGCAGTTGATCTATGGAATGCAACAAATGATACTGTTCTAATTGACCGCATGTCGAAGTATGAACGTACCCAGTTTGATTCCGATGTTGTAGATTTAGACTGAGAATTAACTTTTTGTAATTTTGGTACTATTTTTGGCTATTTAAATATGCCCACGGCTTTTTTATACCATGACATTTCAGACAATTACATCTAATCATTGAACAAGTAATTCAATGGTTCATCTTTCTCGTATTGTACATCAATTATTACACATTAAAGAAATATTTTTTTAGTCATATACCAATAAAGTCTTCATGTTTAACTAATTTTTGGTATGCGGAACATACTTCATGAGATAGAAAATCTTTCAAATATTGAAGTTTTAAACCTAACATTATGTTTACTATGGAAATAGATACCGTTTGCTTTGTTTGAGGAAAATAGTTTTACATAAGGTTATATACTTGAAACCTGTCAATTCTGAACTAATTAGATTATACGAAAAATATTACATTATAAATTCTAAAATTTGTAAAAAATCAGAATTTAGAATTTAAGTTCTACGGTCCGTAGAACATAGAGATATCCGTAGAATATAAATTCTGAATTTCGTAAATTAAACAAGAAACTAGGGCTGGAAATTTGACCCGACCCGAACCGAATTCGGATTGGGTCGGATTTGAATTTTATTGAACATTCAGGTCGGGTTGTTTGGGTCGGGTTTTTCAGATTTTTTTAGAATTTTTCCATTAAAAAAAATTCATTTTTTCAGAAACCGACCCGAACGACCCGATTTTTTGGTTAGGTTATTTCGTATCGGTTTTCTACTACCCGAATAACCCGAAATTCGATCGACCCGACCCAACCCGAATAACCCGAATTCCCATCCCTACAAGAAACCGTAGAATTTATATTCTAGAATTTGTGAGAAAAGAAGTCTACCTAATTTAGATTTTATATTATGCGGTTGGTAGGACATAGGAAAATCAGTAGAATGTAAGTTCTGAAATTCATAGATTATAGTAGAAACCGCAGAATACAAATTCTAAAATCTATGAGAAATCTACTTAATTTAGAATTTACATTCTGCGGTTGGTAGAACATAGGAAAATCGGTAGAATGTAAGTTCTGAAATTCGTAGATTATAGTAGAAACCGCAAAATACAAATTCTAAAATCTATGAGAAATCTACCTAATTTAGAATTATGCGGTAGGTAGAATATAGAGAATTTAGTAGAATGTAATTTCTGATTTTCGTAAACTATAGAACAAAGCGCAGAATGTATATTCTAAGATTTGCAGAACATGTAGAAAAAAAAAACGTGAATAGTGATTTTAGATAGGGTATTTTTGTCATTAATTTACAAAGGTATAAATAGACAAATCTATAAAAAAAACTATCATTTTTTTCTAATTTCCCCAAAAAAAAAGAATTAAGGAATATTTTAAAAAAATATTGTTGACGAACGTAACAAACAAAAAACAAAGTTAGAACTGAAATAAAACTATTGATCTACCAAACCTAATATTTCTGTTTATAATATTTATTAATTGTTTAAGTCCATTAAAGACTTGTGAAATTTTTTTCTTACTAACTATAACAATTATTTTTCTATTTTTAATAGTAATTAATTGTTCAATTCCAGCTCATATTTATTCTGAATGCTTACTAGAACACATCCAAATATATGTCTCTAAACTAAAAATAACAAAAGTATGCCCCTAATTTTTTCAAAAAAAATTTATGCCCTAGGTAAATATTTCATTTTTCACAACTGAGGCACGATCCTGAATCGAGAGGGTAGAGCATAAGTAGATGAAAGTGTATCCCAAATTTCAGCCGAGGTGTTAGTGGTAGCTAACATAGGCTGAATCGAGTTGGAGATGCCACCGAATAAGGCACTGTAGATCAATTGATCTTGCCTTTTCCAGAGTTGATACACAAGATTTGAAGTTGCACATGTAATCGTGGTGAGAGTTGGTGATGGTGCAACCGTAGACCTAGTAAGATGACCCGCCGAAGAGTTGCCATCAAGCAAAGTGTAGACTTGTCTGCTCCACGTAAGAAAATTGGAAGTAGTTAACTTTGTAACACTTGTCATGTTGACATTCAGCAAGGTGGTGGTCCTAGAGACATTGATGGTCTCGTTGGATGATGCAGGTGAACCGGCCATGATATTTGATCGGAAAGGAGACATAGAAATTTAAAGAAGAAAAGTGGCGGTTATCGAATTAGGGTATTAGGAATCGATAACTCGAATACCATAAAAGAATTAAGCCGAACGATTGTAATAAATTAATGATGTACAATATTTACACAAATAATCTAGGTATTATGAATTTACAATTCTATCCTTTCTTATAATTGATGGTCTATACCTTTAAGTTTTCAGTGAATGCTTTTTTTACCTTGACATCTCGATTCGATCAACCCTTTGTAATTGCTTCCTTTTTTGGTCATTTATCGCTTCTTTAATTCAGAAAGCGTCAATGTCTTTATCTGATTGTAAATTGCTCCCATGTTTTTTATAGAGCGAAATT
The DNA here is from genome assembly GCA_963920545.1 of Lepidium didymum. Lineage (NCBI taxonomy): Eukaryota > Viridiplantae > Streptophyta > Magnoliopsida > Brassicales > Brassicaceae > Lepidium > Lepidium didymum. Next base: position 14,759,352 of record OY986982.1, read on the forward strand.
ATAGATTCATCCCTAACCATTTTTATTGAGTGAAGTATTTACATTCTTAGCCGTGAGCACAAAACATCATAAAAAAAATCTATATTCTCGACCCAAAGAAAAAGAAAAAAAAAACATCTATATGGTAAGGCCCAAATAGATATCTTTTTTTGGACTGGGTCTAACAACTTAGTTTTTTTAACAAATTAGTTAACAAGAAAATTATACAAAATATCATTTTAAATTTTAAATCGTAAAAAATATCTTTTTTTCATTTTTTTTTTGCAAAATACCTATTTTTCACGAAAAATGTATATTCGAAGGCATAAAATACATTTTCGTCTACTATGTCTATTGTAGTCTATGATAAATATATATAGTAAATTTATGTATGTAATGAACATTAATACAATATAATTGTAAATGATAAATATATATAATTAATTATGTATATAATAGACAAAACTGCATTATAATTATAATTGTCGATCCTATTTAAAATTTTACAAAAAAAGTTAGTTCTGTAATTTAAACTCGAAAGGTCTGGAAGAAATAATAAAGAGTTATTTTTATAAAAAAAATATAAAAGAGGAGCATTTTCTACAATATTCTCTAACAAAATTATGATTAGCGAATCCGCTTTTTGAATGGTCACGCATTCTCGGCGACTGAACCATCGTGGAAAATGGCGGTTCCTCGCGGTGGCTTGCCGATGAATTTCCTCCTCAACGTTGGAGGAAACTGCCGAAGCAGTGGTTGAGTTTAACTCACCGGAACGGTTAGTCTTCGTTTTCTTCTGCGTTTTAAGTGACTTCAATTTTAGAAGATTCATCTACCAATTATTAGTTGGATCGCATCGCATATAAGCATGTTGTAATTGCAATGGCTTCAAGGTTGATCTTACGGCTTTATATCATAAATGATCCAACTTTTATATAAGAGTAATGAACTTTCAGAAGAAAAGCAAACTTAAAATTTTTGTGGCAATATGATTCGAGCTGAAAGCTTATAATTACTAATCTTTTGAAATTAGATTCAAGAGATTCATAATCTTTGTCAATCAAAATCCTCCTAAAATGTTGGACTTGAGAGAGAGAGAGTCCAAAAGAATAGCACACTCTCATTAGAGAATTCCATTTTCTTTGCTTTTCATTTTCACTTAAATGATAATGAAAATTGGTTACTTTTAAGTTTAAATGGGAACTGTGGGAAAAGAGAGATTTCAAAGTGAAGTTCTAGACAGATCAAATAATGTTATATACATAAGATTTGTTTTGGTGAAATCAAAGCAATGCAGAAAGAACAAAACTTATACTGAATTGTCTAGAAACTTGGGACTGATGCAAACAAAAGAGTGAAGACTTAGTCAAATCAACATTTTAGAAACAAATATGTATTCTTCCGGTGTATCTGAACTGACTGTTCAGGATACTTATGGCTATAACAGCCAATATTCTGTGTTTTATCAAACCTATACTTGAAAAAGAAACCCGAGAAAAACCAACTAACCTACCTCCAGCTTGATAAGGTTGATTGTTGCACCCTTTTGTCTTCTTCTTCTTGCATTTCTAGAGTATATTGCCTTCTCTGTATTTGATATCTCTCGTGCCTCTCAAGAAAATGGCTGGCCTTTGTTATGGATAGGATCTGATCCTCGTCTTACACGTCTCTTGCTCGATTCGAAGGAGTCATCTGTCTTCTTCTCTTGTTCTTGTGTCTCCTCACCTTTGTCTTTATTTTTGTTAACTACCTCTAGAAAACGCCTCTTTTCCTTGAGCATTCCTTGATCTTCAAGGGTGTGCCTGAATTGAAAACCGTTGCTTTTGAGCTTAGCATTTTCACCTGCCTGAACTCCTTTGTCTGCTTCTGTTTGTCTGAGGAAAAACTCTCTATGTCTCAAGGCTGAGACCTTATATCTGCTGTCTGATAATGATCCTATGCAGACAAGAAGAAAAAGCATCATTTTTGTACTAAAACCCAACATTGCTGCTCTTAGGCAGACAAGAAGATTCAGAGGATCTTTCTTTTCTTCAAAGAAATGAGAGGGCTTAGGAGTTATGAGAATGGCCCTGCTTAGTTCTGATTTTGTGTGTGTTCCTTCCTGTAGATATAGCCATGTTATATATCAGTTATTGGGATTTGGGGGGAGGCTTTTAAAGTGTAAAGCACTGTGGGTCCCTGGGACCCTGGGAAATTTAGATTCACTTAAAAATATTGCTTTGGAAATCTAAGTAGATTAAGGCTGTTATGGAAGAATCTGACAATGATTGTTCGAAAGAGTTTGGTACACAATTACCACTTAGAAGTTAAGTATCTTTCTTCATTGGTTTTCCTATATCTCCACATTTATCCTTTGCTTTTGTCTTTCCCATCTTGACTGGAGGATTGACCAGTACGGTTCTTGGACACCTTCCTAACTAGCAACGTCGTTGATTGTGACTGTTAAACTGACACACTCACACTTTCTTGACACTTTCCTGTGAACATGTTTAGTGAGATTCTCTGAATTCACGATCTATAAGCTGCCTTGCCTAATCAAGGGATCTAATTATCTATGTTGTTATAGTTCTAGTATATCCTAAGTTCCTTTCTGAATCTACTGAAGAATTGTTTAAACAGAACAACGAGAAGAACAGCATGAAAAAGATAAGTTACGGTTCAATGGTCTCTTATCTGGTCTCTATGATGGCATATTCACTGCGTAAAAACTTTTTACTTGATTTCAAAATTTGTACTTAGAAGTATACAATGCCTTTTACATTCCGGGACAATGAATCTAACACAGATCACTCAAGTTTACATTATTTAAAGCTATGTCATAATTCCTTTGTTGTTAAGGAAAGTGGTTTTGTTGGTTTTATTGTTTTATAGCAGGAACACATCGGACCGGAGCCGTGGGCCACGCAAACCGTTGGTACTATTCCATTACTACAGCCTACAGGAGCTACTCATATAAAGCATTAAACTTTGGCAAAAAAAAAAAGGTACACAACAGAACAAGCCTCATAGAAAAGAACCAATATACATTATTTTTGCCCTCTTTAAGAATGATTCTTTATATTATTCTAAGATCTTCCCTCTTCTCTTTTTTAAGCTACAACATCGGCTGCATGTTTATTTGTGCTACTTCATCTTTATCTTCTCACAAACATCACACCAATATCGAAACTCATAGTCTTTTTTGCCTTCCAGACTATGTAGTAGTAGTCTAGGAAAGATTTTAGTTTGATGGAGACTAAGTCATGTGTTTATAATAATCTATAGTCTGTACTGTAGAAATTACCATTAGACTTAGAGAGATTCGATATTTGCTTGGCAAGTTTAAGAACCACTGAAATCAATTATTGTCTTTGTGTGTTATGCTAATTATGCCTCTTAATGCTTTTTGCAACTCTGTTGATTTATCCACAGATCTTAATCCTGAATGCAATGATTCTAAAAGACACAAGTTTTCTTTTTTCCTCATCTCATTGATTCATGAGGGGTCGATCTTTTTCTTTATCTGCATTCCCTTTTCTTTACTGTTGTCATTTGTATTTCTTTTTAGACAATATTAAATCACATGCAGACTAAGAACATTCTGAAGCATCAGGTTCTGTTTCAAAGTCACATATTTTTAAAAACTTGAGGATTGGATATTGCTTGCAGGCTCAAAGACAAAGCAGCAGGGAAGACCAGTCGTTGGTCCAAAAAACAAAATACCCATTTGCTGATTTTGAGTTCCCCTTTGCTTTTTCTTCATTCTCGAGGTTAGTCACCTAAAGTTGCTACTTTCCCTTTACTTAAATAAAACCCAAAAACGTACATTTTTTAAAATAAGATTGTGAAATCTTTAGTGTTTTATTGTTTTGTTTTGTATTTATTTTTTTGAAATTTAACCCTTGCAAGCTTGATACAAATAAAAGAAGTGTTTTTGTACACCTCCCAAATACATATCTGCATTTAATCAATCAAACTTTGTTGAGTAAATAATTCTTTTTTGTAATTATTTTCCTCTTTACTAGTTTGATCAATTACCAAAGAAATTATTCTAATGTATTAAAAAAATTCCATTAGCTTTTGCTAGTCTAACCTTCCCCACCATCAGTTTTTTCTTCCTTATTATAATAATATTCTTATTCCGATGAGGTTTTATTGATGTGACCAATGAGATTTCTGATGTGGTCGGAGGGATCCAAGAGCAGTTTAAAGCAAAGCAAAACAAAGCAAACTTGAAGTTATAATTACGGACTATAGCTTAATAGCTAAATGGTACTAATATTCTCTCGGTGGATAAAGGTCCAATGCACAATCATTAAAACAGTAGCGGATTATTAGGTATGTTTGCATGTTGCAATGGACCGAGCCGCTTTGACCCAATTTTGATTTTGTCGGGTCCAAATTTTTCCTAGTTTTTGAGGGTTTAGGCTATGGACAGTTGACCACACTAAATAGACAGAACAGTAGTGGGCTTGTCAGATTTGTCCATGGCCTACGTCCGTAGAGTTTAGCCTTTTGAGGACTAAACCGGACCTAGTTTATTAATTCACAAATTGGTCTCTAGCCATCACAAGTGTCACACCATTTTGGGTTTGACAAAAACGGGCCTATATATAAGATGGGCCTCTGTATGGTTATTTTTCCCGCGGCCTATATTAAGATGGGCCTATATATAAGATAGGCCTCTGTGGCCTATTTTTGGCATATATGAGGTAATGAGCATTTAGTACAATTTATCAGGCTTTTTGCGAAGCTAAAATCATGATTTTTTAATGGGAAAAGTGTCAATTTAACCTTGAACTTTCTGAAAAATGTTGATTAAATATTAAATTTTAGATGTGGTTGATTTGTTTATTTTTATAAAAACTTTTAACTTTGCGTTGACTCGGCAAATTGAACTTGTCGTTCATCCTAAATCGAAATTTTCTCTAAATTCGAAAGCTAAATTGATTTTAGAAGTTATGAAGAACGCCTAAGGTTGATTTTCTCTTTTCTTTTAAGGATGAACTCAAATTCGTTGGTTTGAAATATCGAAGACAACAATTCAAACTGACAAATTTGAGCTAATTCTTGAAAGAAAAGAGAAAATCAAACTTTAGGGGTTCTTCAAAAGGAAGAGAAAAACTGAACCGAACTTCCAAAATCGATTTGGCTTTCGAATTTAGAGAAAATTTTGATTTGGGATTAACGACATGTTCAATTTGTCGAGTCAACACAAAGTTGAGAGTTTTTACAATAAAAAACAAAATATTGAAAGTTTAATTAACCACATCCAAAATTTAATGTTTAATCAACCATTTTTCAAGATTAAATTGACATTTTTCCAGACTTTTTACCCTTATAAATATTTAATTTTCTTATCTAACATTATTTATTTGGGGTATATTCCAATAAATCATAAGAGTACATAGGATGCGAACAGGTAGGTAATAATCTCATGTGCAAATAAGCAACCTCGTTCCACATCAATCAAGTGCAAGTGATGTGTATCATTAAGCTTACACTCAAAATTTGTATGGTGATTGGTAAAATTTGATTCTGTAAGTTTGTGTAACTTGTCAAGAATTATTTCGTGATTTAGCGATCAAACGTGTGTCACTTCTCCCAAAATTTGTTTGGTTGGAAAAAAGAAATTGGTGTTTTGTACTGTTTTGAATCTGAACAACATTTTGACTAAATCCTTCTAATTGAAAACCAAGCAGACAATTTTACCATATTTGTGGAGTACCAACTTTGTATTAGAATATTATCCGACATTAAAAATTGGAAGCCTATAACTTAATACTTAATAGTTTTTACTGCACCGACTATTACAATAATTAGAGCCTTGACTTGGATGATATCAAGTATAATGATTGTGATTCTTATTGATATAAACAATTACAGTATTGGTGTTATATACACAAAAAAGAGGATCTATAGCATTGAATACAAAGGATACACAAGCATAATGTAAGGGATTAGATTAATAGTGTTATTTCTGATACGCCCCTGCAAGATGACCGACCGTAGAGAGAATAATCTTGGAACTGAGTAGTTGTAATCTCTGGCGTGACAGAGATTTTGTGAATGCATCAGCTAACTGATAGGTGGATGATACATGATAGATTCGAAGAAAGCCTAACTGAACTAGCTGTCGAATGAAGTGGTAGTTAAGTGCCACATGCTTCATCCTTGAGTGAAAAATAGGGTTTGCACAAAGGTAAGTGGTACCAACATTGTCACTGTAGATTGTTGGCTGTGTGGTGGGCTTGATTCCTAGCTCTTGCATTAAATAAGCGACCCAACATAACTCTGAGGCAGCATCTGCTACTGACTTGTACTCTTCTTCAGTGGAGGATCTTGCCACTGTTTTCTATTTCTTTGAGGACCAGCTGATTGGATGTGCACCAAGGTAGATGATATTTGCACTTGTGGAGGTATAGCCGTCATGATTACCAGCCCAATCATCATCTGCAAATGCATAAAGGACTTTATTGAGTTTGCAGACGTAATCAAGTCAATCTTTATCGACTAATCCAGTTAGATGAGCCATGTAAACTTCTTCTGTCAGTCTCCCTTGCATGAAAGCGTTGTTGACGTCTATTTGGCAGAGTGGCCAATCATTGGAGACTGCGTGACCAAGAATGAGGTATACTAATGTAGGTTTGATAGCAGGACTGAATGTAGCCCTGGGCATAATACCCGAAACCCGAATTCGAATCCGAACCCGACCCGAAATACCTAAAACCGAACCGAATCAGAATAGATAAAATACTCGAACAGATTTTAGATTATAAGAGTACGGATACCCGAACCCGGTCAGATAAAACCCGAAATCCCAAACGAGTATCCTAAATACATGAAATGTATAATATAATTAAAAATAATTATGTATATATACTTTTAATTACACAAGTATTTGAAATTATAACTATAAATCTAAATATACTAATCAGTTAATGAAAATAATCAAAACAATTAAAATATAAAAAATTATGATTAATTATGATTTTTTCATAATTTTTAAAATGTTTTAAAAATGTTTAGATTAAAAAATTAATTAAAAAAATTCGGATACCCGAATTTGATCCGAACCCGAACCGATCCTGATCTAAAATATAGTATTTTATGAGAACCGAACCCGACCCAAACTCGTAAAAATACTCGATCGAGTCTTACATAGGTAAACCTGAAATACCTGAAACCGTAAAGACTCAACCAAATCGGGTCTGGGTATCCGGATGCCTAGGCCTAACTGAATATCTCAGTGTAGTCGATTCCAGGCCTCTGATTGAACTCTTTCGCTATCGAACGAGCTTTAAATTTATCAATGTTTCCATGAGGCAACCTTTTGATTCTGAATACCCATTATGAGCCAACCAGATTGTATGTCGGTTTAGGTGGAACAAGAGTCCAACTCTTATTGCGAATCTGAGCATCATACTCACTGCTCATAGCACCTTTCCACCGTTTGTCTTTGATGACTTGCGTGACCGATGTTGGTTCAACTTCCATAGCTTGAAGATGTTGTTCTTTGATTGAGTAACCATCCGATGATGATTCTCTTGAGAAGTCGATTGAACTGCATCTGTTGAAGCTTCGTCATTTTGAGATTGCGATGTAGCAGATGGAAGTAGCGCAGGTGGGCCTGAAGTGGAAGCCATCGTGTTTTGGACATGTTCATGTGTTGTAGCAGCTGCTAATGGACCTGCATCATTTGGGCCTGAAACATTAAAGTGATCCATTAGTGAATTAGATGAACTATTTGCAACATTGGTAATAATGGGCATGTTTCTTGTGTAGGTAACGTTGTTTCTGGCCCATTTATGTATGATGTGGAAGCTCAAGCTTATTGCATAGCGTCTGCGGTGGAATGGTGGACGAGTGGACTAAGAGACCAGGGAAAGATAAGACCGATGGAAGGAAAGAGTGTGTTTGAGTCAATTGAGTTTGTGAGGTGTTGGATTTGTTAAGAGAGGCATATGGTAAAGTTGTTTCATGAAATTGAACGTGTTAGGAGGTGAAGATTCGGTCAATCGAGGGTTCATAACAGAGACAGGGACTCTGGGTGGGTGCATAGCCAAGAAAAATACAAGGTGATGAGCGATTTTCTAATTTGTGTTTGGTGTAAGGTCAAAGACATGGGTAACAGAGGGAGCCAAAAACTTTGAGTTTGCTATAATTTGGAGGAGATCCAAAGAGAATTTCGAAGGGATTAGAGTGTGAGAGAGTTGGTGTGGGAAGGCGATTTATGGTGTAGGCCAAAAAGAATGTGGAATTGAAGAGTGTGTAAGAAGACTCAAACCAGTTTCGATGTTGTGCCTGTGACGTCTTTCGGAGAACCCATTGTGTTCGGGTGTATGAGGAGGAGTTATGAAGTGAGTGATGCCAGTTTCAGTAAGGTATTGTGCCATACCTATGTATTCCCCGCTGTTGTCGAAGTAAAGAGTGACTATGCGTTGTTGAAGCTTGTTCTTTGTGAGACTTTTGAATTTTCTAAATGTTTCAAAGACATCAGACTTCTTGCGGAGAGGATATAACCAGATGTAGTGGGAGAAGTGATCTACAAAGATAACGTAGTACTTGTAACCATATGTTGATAAAACCGGTGATTGCCAGACATCTGAATAAACAATTTCAAGCGGTCTTGTTGATTTGAGAAATGAGGTGGTGAAAGGTAGTTTATGACTTTTATTTGTTGCATAGACATTGCATAAGAGAGATGCATCTTTATTTGAAACTGGAAGTGAATGTTTTGAAATAACAGAGTTGAGAACAGAAAGACATGGATGCCCAAGGCGAGAATGCCAAATGGGTACAAAACTTTTACCTGAGGAATAAACAAAGAATACATAATCATCTCTAGTTGGCCACTCGTATCCATCAAGCTTAGCTTTTCCGTTGACCATTGGCGCCCTCGAGCTTAGATCCTTCACCTGAAAAACATCAGGAAAGAATTCCACAGAGACATAATTGTCAATACACAATTTGTTGACGGAGATGAGATTTCTGGCAATATTAGGGACTCGCAAAACATATTGAGCTGAAAATCACACGAAGAGTGAGTGAGAGAGAGAGATCATGTGTGTTTGTGTTGTTGCGAGGCTGAATGGATCTAGTAGTGTTGCTATTGTTCAGCCAATTGCCATTGTTGTTGTTGTTGGTGTTGTTGCAAGGCTTGGGAGTTTGTCAGTTCAAGCTCTCGATTGAGTAGTTTTTCATGGAGCTTAGCGAAGGCGATTGGAGTGTCACGGTTATAAACTGCATCGATGACTTATTTATAGTCATCAGTGAGACCATTAAGGACAGCATCTGTCAGATCCTCATGGTCCATCAGACTGCCAAGAAGCGCAAGAGCATCAGCCTTGATCTTGATTTGCTGCATGTATTCATTGATTGGTTTTGTTTCTTTAACACAGTAGTGAAGCTGCTGTTTGAGTTGCTTAATATGACCACGTGTTGGTTTAGCGTATGTGGAGGTGTGGGTGTTCCAGGCTTCAAGAGACGACATTGCATTGTCAATAAGAGGTTGCAGGGGAAGCTCAATGGTACCGATAAGTGCACTGTAAAGGAGACAATCTTGTCTTTGCCAAAGGACAAACTCTAGATTCTCTGGATTCTCAACAAACTTCAAGTCAGATAGTTGGTGGGGGGGATAATTTGGTGACATTCACTATGTTGATAGCGAGCGGAAGAGTATCGGCAGTGGCATTGATGACCGTCGGAGGTGGTGAAGGAGTGGTCGTCGTGAAAAAAGGAAAGTGGATGATTTTTTATTTGCGTTAGCACTAAGTGCTCTGATACCATATAATGATTATGATTCTTATTGATATGAACAATTACAGTATTGGTGTTATATACACAAGACAGAAGATCTGTAACATTGAATATAAAAGATACACAAACACAGTGTAAGGGATTAGATTGATTGTGTTATCTCTTATACCAAGAACATTTTTTTCATTTCATTTCAAACAATAACAATGGGAACGCAAAATGTATAATTGAATTCAGACAAAATAAGATTTTGGCTACATAGATGATGATAGATGTCACGGGTTCTTGAAACATATGTTTGGACGAACAATTAATGGGAATACCTCCTAAATTTTCCATATTTTTGCTCTAGATTTAACAACGTTTTATTACCTTATCATCATCACAAAAGAATAAATTATTTTTGACTTTTTTTTGGGTCTGTTCTATATCGTTGAAAAATTAAAATCTGTAACGAATTCTATCCCAAAAGACATTTTTTCTTGTAGTATATAAATTTGTTTACTTAGGTTTTAGTTACTTCAATATCACAATTTAGCTGAAAGGGATTGTTAATTTGTTCACTAAGAAGCGATAACTATTCCTTTTTATTCTTTCTCATTTGATGTCCTTACGAAGGAGTGCGGTTCGTTTGAGAAATTCCTACCTCTCTATCTATCTCTGAGATATTTACGTTTCTTTCTCTTTTTTGTTTAAAGGCAGATGTCAAACTGAGACTAATCATGATATAATGGAAGAAAGACATCCGTCCATTGAAGAGCTCATAAATTGTGGTATCAGCTCCCACAAATTTTTTTTTTGTCAACAATTGAATTTACAAGCTTTTATTCATAGTCTGAAGTCCACCATTAAATCTTTTTTAATCTACTATAATGTAGTGAGAATGATTTAAACTTCTGATGTCAAATCATTAGCTTGATGACTTGAACATCCTAACCATTAAACTTTGAAGAACTTGAAACTTCCACAAAGCTTAATACGCTTATGCTCTTATGATTTTGGAAATAGGGTTTTGTTTTTTTTTTTTGATTAGAGAGTTAACGGTTTACATTCACTTTAAATGATCAAAGTTAGTATAAACAATGAAGTAAAAACATGTAAAATTTTATATAAAAAAAAAGTTGCTAAATATCAAACTTGCTAAATTTTGTGAACTTGCTAATTTTTTTTTACCATATAATAGGTACATAATTATTCCAACAAATAAATAACAAATGTTATTTGTCTAGAAGAAATGATCCAGTTGTTTTACTGTTGATTTAACTAGGTACTATGTGGTGAGTTCGAATCCTACTCTTTCTAGTTGGAGTATTTGGTTTATAGATCGATATCTACCAGTTTAATTGTTGACAATAAAAAATGTTAACTAGTAAATGTCCAACAAAAAAAATTCCAAACCACCGGAACTAAAGGATTACTAAACCTAGTATTTATAGATAATAGATCCATGAACTCGTGATTACTAAACCTAAAAGAACTAAAGGAAAAAATAAAAACGGATACGCCTCGTTTTCATGAACTCGTGACTCACTTTACTCAATATTACACGTGATAACAAGTAGTATTACCATCTCAAGAAATATTGATTAAGATGGTTAATGAAAGTAAACTAATTAAAGGGAAATATATAGTCGAATTTGTTGGGCAAGAGTCTCAAGTGTTGGTTTGTCTTGTCATAAAACAACCACTGAGAAGCCAACATGCTTATCATGGTCGGAACATCATCATCAAAAGCTCTCTCTTGTTTAATCATTTTGCTTCTTCATTTCTCATTTAAAGCTCCTCCAATTCCGCCTTTACCATTTCCACAAGCCTTCTCACCTAATTTTTACACACATTTCTACATTTCTTATATAATTATTATATCTATACTATATATTAAAATATATCTTGTTGACTCATATAGAATATTCCCATGCGTTTCTCCACCCTGACTTACTTACAAAATCTTTACAATATTCTATAAAATTCTACTCATATATATTGGATTTTTTTTCAAACATTTATATTATATCTTTGATAAAAATATATCTATTTTTTAATTAAACCCTAGTCCTATATTGGGACACGTCTCCATGTCTTTCTTGTAACTATTCAAACTCAACCTCAAGTGTTCATCATCATTGTCTCCAAAAGCCCTCTTCATCAGAGGTTGCTCTTCCTTGCAAACGACGTCGTTTGAGCTTCTCTTCTTCCCTTTCATCACTTCCGATTTTATCTCCATCAATGGAAGTTCAATTGATTTATTTATATTATTGTTATCATCCAGTTTTGTCTCTGAGCTCTCTGAAGATGTCAACGAGCTCTCTACTGAACATCTCAGCTGTCTTGTTCCTCTCTTTTCTGATTTCTTGCACCACAAGAAACCTTCTTCTGCTTCTTCCTCTTCTTCCACTTGCGTTAGTTCTGAGAACGAAGAACTTCGACATCCTCTATTCACCATTGAAGCTAATCTAGAGAGCTCACTTCTTGCAAAGTCCATGCCTAGAGTTGAAGATGTGTAACCAGCGAGAGTTTGTTGAGCTTTCATTAAAACTGACTGTAGATACTTCCCTTGTGCCTCAATCTTCACCTGCAGATGCCTCTGAACCTGAAAACCAATACAGTTTAAGATATATTAATTCTTGTGCTTAGAGTCAATTTGGAGATTTTGATTGATGTTATTACTTCGATTTGTTCATGAAGTTTCTTCTGAACTTCCATCTGCATTTGTAAAGCCTCTGTGATTTGCAACCCTCTGCTTCAATTAAACAAACACTTAATTTTCATTTTTATTGAAATCTATATGTATATATAAGATAAATAGTATTATGATTCACTGATCATTACTCATCAGCTGGATTGCTATTTTCTTTGGTAACACTGCAGCTTCTGAGATCTCTAGAATCGTGTTTACTCTCAGCTTCATGAGTTTCTGAAGCAGAGGAAACTGCTACATCAACAAACAAAAACATACATAAGAAACAATAATATTTTAACGATTTATTAAACACAATTTGCTCAGATCAGAGTTCAAAGTCAAGAATCTGTCTCTATCTTTTGTCTTTTAAAAAACATTATCAATGTTAATAATTAATCGAAGAATTGATCTCATACCTTCTAGCTTGTTATCATCGAACTTCATGATTTTCCCTAACCGATATTTCTGCAGAAAGATAAGATAAAATAATCCAAATTTGATTTATTAAAAAGAGATCACAATCAAATAAACAAAACACTGAGAAACAATCAAAGATTCTGATAAACATTATTAACCTGTAAATGACTCTTCAGATGATATAAGGTAAGTCCAGGAATCTCCATAACCTTCATCAAACTCTTTGGTGTTGCCTCTAAATCAAAACCAAAACAAAAAATACCAATAAAGAAAACGATTAAAGAAGATTAAAAAAAAAAAAAAGTACATACTGTTAGGTCCTCCAAGTTGATTAACAGCTTCAATGAATCTGTGATGAAGATCACAAGTCCATTTCAATCTAGGTTTAGCATCTGTTGACAACACAAGACTCATCTTTGGCTTGTGATTATTATTATTGTTGATCTCCATTGATAAACACATACAAATCTCTCTCTCTTTCTCTGTAATATACAATTAAGAAAAGACCTAAGAAAATGAAAGGGTTTATTAAAGTTTCTAATGATTGTTGGGTTTGTTGGCAAAGATATGGAGATTAATAGATATGTATATATAAATGTTTGGAGTGGTTGATGTGTTTTTTTTTCTTTCTTCTTCTCTCACTCCATATCTGGAAACATGAGTGGGGTTCTGTTGGAGAAGAGAATATATGCTCTATTGACCCTTTCCTTTTTCTTTCTTTTAAATTATTATTTAATATTCTTGGATCATTTCCAGATTTCACACCACTTTTTTCGTATTTTTTTCTTTTTAATAATTTTGTGTTACTTTTTTCTTCCATATATGAGGCAATAAGATCAGATAAATAAAGTTATGTACACTTCGTTTTTGGTCATATAGACATAGATTGATCCTAATGTACATATATTCGTATGTGAATGTGATGCAAATTCTTTGTTTGCAATTGTTATCAACGTTTCCTATTCCTTTTTTAATATACTCTTCTATTTTACTTTACTCTTGTTTTTACTTCTTTTGTATTAATTGTTTTTTTCATTGGTTATATATATTAGTATATTACAACATGGCTTTTTGGCAGCCAATTACTAGTTCTCTTTTTCTTTTATCATCTTAAGATTCATAGTTTTAGTAAACATGGTGGAATACATTGAGAAATACATAAGTCGACAAACAATAGAATTTTTTTTGAAAATATAGCCCAAACGAAACATATTTAACAAATTAAACGGGAAAACAGTCAATTTAATGTTGAACTTACGCGTTTTTGCTATTTTAAATCCGAATTTCTTCTCTCTCCAAAAAAACCACAAACTTTGCTTTGACCACGCCTTATTAGGTATGCCATTAGTGAAAATTAACGCGCGTTAAGCATCGTCAGTTAAGTTAAACGGCTCGTTAATTGGGTTAACGATACGCCCAAAACGCAGCGTTTTGCCCCATTCAAAATTGAAATCCCTAAAACATAAGTTTCCCCCAAATTGATTTTGTTTCTTTCTCTTTCTCCTCTACTATTTCGAAATCGAAATCACTGAGAAGCTAAGATCGAAAACTCTTTTCTCATCTTCTCCGCTGTTTATCAAATCGACTTTTGGCCTTCTCAATTTCGAAATCGAAATTGTCTGTTCAAAATCGCAATTTTTGGCCTTCTCTCTATCTCTCAATCGATTTTATTGCTCTTCTTTGGCTTGATTTGCAAAGAATACTGAGTTAACAGAGAGTGTAATGGGTTCATCAAGTGCTAAGTGTGGATTTCCGACACAATGTGAGTGTGGACGTGGTGTAAGGAAGTACACATCACACACGACAGAAAACCCCGGACGTCCCTTTCATGGTTGTGACAGTATGAAGAAGGTATTATCTTTTGATTCAAGGGTTGGGTTTGTGCTGTGTATAATGAATTGATTGTTGGTCTTTGTGAATTGGTAGGATCATGTATTTAAATGGTGTGAAGATTCTTTGATAGAGGAAGTGGAGGATTTGCTACCAAAGGTAGATGACAATGAACGTGAAGTGAGGGAGCACAGAATTGAGTTTAATAACATGAGAGATGAGATGTATGAGTTACATCGACATGTTATGGATGTCAAAAGTGACATTCGGGTGATGAAAGTAGTTTGTGGGTTGGTGATTTGTGTAATTGTGTTGGCTGCGTTGGTTGCGTTTGTGTTTTTGTAATTTGTGTAATTGTAAGCATGTGACTTTGACGAGAGTTGATGTGTATTTGGGATCTTCTATTATAAGTTCATAAACGAGAGTTGATGAGAATTTGTGTTTTTTAAGTTGTGCAAAAAAGAAGACTACATGATAACTATCTGCCATGAATATGAGAACATGTTCTTAGAGAAAGTCTTACATGATAACGACCTTGTGGCCAAAGGTGCACCTGAGATTACCAATATCAATAACTGTGACATGAAGTCAATGATACAAAGTCTTAGATAAAGTCTTAGATAACTAAAGTAATATAAAGTCTTACTTTTGTTTTCAGAAAATAATACAAAGTCTTAGATGAGAACAAAAGACAAAGTCTAAAAATCATAACTAAGATGAGAACAAAAGACAAAGTTTAAAAATCATAACTAAGATGAGAACAAAAGACGAAGTCTAAAAATCATAACATGAACCATGAACAAAATAGCTTCGGCATCTAAACTTGGGATCCACAGACAGAGGAGATCCCTTCTTGTGAGCATCCAGCTTGTGATCCATAGAATTGAAGTTGTGATCCACCAACCTACAATGAACATCACCAATCAAAATACTTATATAATGCTTTAAGTGAACAACACTAGTCAGAAAATAGTTATTAATGTACACTCCAGATGTTTCCTAGGACGACCTCGTGGCCGTTTAGCAACAGGCTCAACGGGTGTAGCATTGCAGCTGCTCTTGTTGTGTCCTTCTTCTCTACAATTGGAGCAAGTCATAACTCGGTTTTTTCGAGTCAGCTTCGAGGTGGCTGCATTTGTGGCAGCTTCAGTACGACTTTTACGCCTTGCATAATTGCTTGGTCTCCCAGCCTTTCCTACTCTGTTAGGTGGTGGCAGAACTGGTAACCGGTTCACCCTGGGCCACAACTTCTTTTCCTCCACAGGCTGTATCCCATTCGTATATGTATCTCGCCAAAATTGAGTGCTAAAATACTCTGAAACATAGTCCTCCACATTCAGTTTTTTAGCAATGATAACAACTGCAGCATGTTCACACGGTATACCATTCATCTGCCACTTCAAATAACCACAAATCCGTTGCCTCATATCGACCCGGTAAGAACAACCATGTAGATCAATCTCGTGCATATCACCTGTTGACATGTATCTCACACAACCCCTTGATTTGTTTATGGCCAACTCTAATTGTTTGTGAGTACTCTTTGTGACCCTAGTCTCTAATTTCTGACTCATAAATGACCTTTTAGCAGTTCTCACCATGCATTATCTCCTAATATCCTCCAACAAATCTAGCAATGGTTTTGTCCTAGCCTCACGAATAGTTCGATTGAATGACTCACATAGATTATTAAGAATGTCATTGCAGCAAGTTCCATCCCTGAAGAATGCCGACACCATGTTTCTGGTTGCAGTTTGAGTAGAGCATCATAAGCTCCTTGGCTATGTTGTCTCAACGCCTCAAAGCTCTCGAGATAGTCTCATGTTGTGTAACTCTTCGTAATTCTCCAGTACAGCCTCTCCATCTCCATGTAACTGTTGTCTCGTTTCCAATGGCCTATAATGTGTCTAGCACACATTCTGTGCTTAGCTTCAGGCAGCTGATTCTGGACTGGTTTCACCAAACCCTTTAACAGCAAAGATAATGGTAAGTTAAGACACTTATACATGTTAAAATCAGACTGAGATTGAAGTAATTTACCTTTTGTTTGTCAGATATTATAGTGTATTTGTTGCCTTCGCCAAGTCCCAAATCAATCTTCAAGTGATGTATAAACCAGTTCCAGTTTACATCGTTTTCAATCTCTACGACTGCCCATGCAATAGGCACAATCCGGTTATCACCATTACGCCCAACTGCAGCTAACAACTGCCCTTTGATATCCCACTTCAAGAAAGCACCGTCAACTCCTATAACAGGTCTGCAATATCTCTTCCACGACTCTCTTTGAGCAGCAAAACACAAATACATTATATGAAACCTTTGTAAGCCTCCTGGAGTTGGACCTGGAATGGTCTCAATGTCAAAGATACTCCCCGGGTTAGTCTTCAATATCTCAGCCTCGTAATCCCATATGCGTGCAAACTGCGCTTCATGTTCCTTTCTTTTCGCCTTGTTCCCTCTAGTCTTTGCTTTTCGACATTGTTTTGCAGTCACATGAAGACCGTAAATCCTTAATATTTCTGCTGTTATTTCTTTTGCTGAAAATCTGGGCTCAACACGCAGCTTCTCTGTGTATAAATCTGCAATTGTCAAACTTGTAAGCAGCTTTGTGTACCCAGAACATGTACAAATATGTTTATCTTCATACACCTTAACATGTAGCTTGTGTTTACTCCTTTCATACGAGCAAAATATTCTCTATTTGAACATAAGAGCAAATATCACCACACCTCTTCGTCATTGAAGTGTAAAGCTTCACATCATAACCAGTTTTCAGCGAATACGTGAACAAAGCTTTCTTAAAATCTGCTGCAGAGCCAAATGTTTTCCCAAGCCTAAGAAACCCTAAACCCTCTTCGTCTGAATTGTGACTATTCCGGTTTCCATCACCATCTTCATCACCGGACGAAACACTGTCACTTTCAGGCATATAATCATCTCTCCAGACCTCATCTTCCCTATCACTATCTTCGCTATCATCATCTCTACTCTCCCTAGATACAATATTACCAAAGTGAGAAGACAAAACCTGACCCGCGTTCTCTTCAAGTGGTACCACTTCTTTGAATGGATCACGCTGCTCTTCTTCTCCTTCGCAGTCATCGTTTGCTTCTTCCGCTTCTTCCCCCTCTATTTCGTCTTCACGTGTTTCAATTCGCCTTTCATTAGATTCACCTAATGCTTCACTAGAGCTGACCCGACTCGATACTTCATGAGCTCCACTCGAAGTCCCGCTCGGATTTTTATTCTTACTCAGGGATTTAAGCATTTGATAGTACCTAGCGGGACTTCGCATTGCGTCCTTCTTTGTTATCATTTTCGATTGAGGAGAATAGGAGACGAGGCGTAACAGAGAAATGGAAAAATTTAACTTCTGAGAAAGAGAGAAGAAGAAGAAGAGAAACAGAGGAAAAGAGAAATTTAACTTCCGAGAAAGAGAGAAGAAGAAGTGAAACAGAGGATGAGAGAAATTGAACTTGCGAGAAAGAAAGAGAGAAGAAGAAGAGAACAGAGAAATTGATAAGGCGAGAAAGAGAGAAGAAGATGAGAAGAGGAGTTACAGCGGAATAGAGACTAAGAGAAATCAATTTGGGGGAAAAAAATTTCTAGGGATTTCAATTTACCAATTTGGGGGAAACTTATTTTTTAGGGATTTCATTTTGAATGGGGCAAAACGCTGCGTTTTGGGCGTATCGTTAACCCAATTAACGAGCCATTTAACTTAACTGACGATGCTTAACGCGCGTTAATTTTCACTAACGGCATACCTAATACGGCGTGGTCAAAGCAAAGTTTGTGGTTTTTTTGGAAAGAGAAGAAGTTCGAGTTTAAAATAGCAAAAACGCATAAGTTCAACATTAAATTGACCGTTTTCCCCAAATTAAACTCTAGAAATAAAATAACTAAGACCCTAAAAAATAGGAATCCAACAAACCGCTACACTAAAACTCATACCTTAAAACACCGCAAAGCATACCGAAGTCCTCCAATAACGAATGAATATACCGCAAAGATGAAAAACATAGAACTACACCTAAGAGAACGAATCCCACATATTTCCCAAAAGAGGTAAAAACATAACTGATTCACAGCCGACCAAATGACGAGACAAGAGAACCCTAAAACAAAGAAGACTTCGAATGAATCTTGGAAGTACGGAAAATGAGAAAAACTACCCACTACGTAAAGAGTTGAATCCAAAAGAACACAGTTCCTGATCGAACCCAGAGAGGCAGACTAAACGGTCAAAGCAGAACTTGAATTATATGTCTAATTAGACTCTAACCGGAGATAATCTAATTAATAAAATAAACCAAAATAAAACCTGAAACGACAACCATATCAGAACGATAAAAACCAAATTTCAAAAACGAGACAAGAGTCACTAAAAATGGCGGATCTAAGATTTGCAGACTTCGCCGATGACACAGTCCATAGTTGAAACTTGAGCTACCATCATTGCCGGAAACCGAGCAGATCAAACGAGCAACCAACAGAAGAGAGAGGGGAACCCAACAAACCAAACTGAAAAAGCATCACCTGTTTCCCCACAAATTCTGACAAACGGTTGTACCCGTACACCCCACCAGCGAAAATAGAAAACCATCGAGGTTCACGCATCTCCAATTTAACCTCGACATGACTCAAACCCCGCACTAAGATCACCTTCTTACCGTAACATTATAGTGCTGGCGGTAAAAAGGAATGTGGTGAACCGCGTTAGTGAGCAAAATAGTTCTCTATGGCTTTTTTTGTTTACAAATTAGTTGGATTTTGGTCCAGAGATTATGGTTAAATAAAATAATATTTAGTATATTTTCCATACTTCGTATAAGTTGCAGACAAAAATTTTGATAACGTTTGATGGGTGGATTGTGCGGGAATTATTAACTAACAACAATATTTATATAAGTGTAATTATCTTGACCATTAGAATCTTAGAAAATTTCTTAAATTACATATTAAAATCATTATATATATTGCATCACACGGACATTTTGTTCAATAATTAAGAGGGAAAGTATTGAAAATTATAGTAAAGGTATGGTAGAAATACAAGAACTTGTGTCCTAAAAAGAAGGGTAAAGAAAAAGTGTAAGGTTTGTTGTGTTGTGTCTCATCTCTATCTTGGCTTGGCTTGCTCTTCGGTAATGTTGCCCCCACCATTACTTGTATTATATGTCTCTTCATTTTAACATTTTTCAACGAAGAATCTACATTCATATATACACTCATCGATGTCGACACAAAATTAAAATCGATAGATTTATTTTTATATATAAATATACGCATGTCGTATATTTACACACATATATATATATACCATGTATCGTCGTATTCATGATTATGTGACAGCAATTTCTGTATTTTGACTCTTTTTTTGGGTAAAAACTTTTCTTGTCTTTGTTGAGTTGTCAAACATATATATGACTCGATGACAGGATAACGAATCAAAATGGCTCTTGTAATATCATAACATTAACTAGTGAGACATACATTGAATGTTTACCAGTTTTATCACTTACAACTTCTAACCAGGTTACTACCCACACTTAAAGCGTGAATTATTATTGTTATTTTCATAATCATATTTTATATTACTTATTCAAGTAGTTATATATGAATTTTGCATATTTAAACTATGGATTGTTCATGTATTCTATATGTTATATAAGTAAACGTTTCTCTTTCTTAATAGTCTCGTGTATATTTTTGCATAAAAACAACTTTGTTAAATAATATATTTTAATTTGAGTTGAATAAATCTTAGTATATGTTTTTTATAATATATACTTGGTTACGTTTTTTAAACATAGATTTTTTGAATAATAACTATCTTATTACTTTGTTTTTTACCAAAGGTTTTTATTTGAAAGTATATATTAATTTTATAAAAAACTGTGTAGTAATGTATTTATTGTTAAAAATAATCTATCAAGTAAAATATATTGTTGCCATAATTATAATCAATATAATTCTTTTTTATTTTTGTATTTCGTAGTAAAAAAATGTAGTTAAAATGAGTTTGGGAGGAAAATAAGCCATTAGAATTTACAAATTATTATTATAAAAATATTTGTTAAATAATTTTGTAGAAAAAAATAGAGAAACGTAGAAGTACGTAGATTATAAAGTTATAAAAATAAGAGTGGAGTGGATCGTGTATAGATTTTGAGATCATGACCAACCTTTATAGTTTTTTCTGATTAATTGATTAATATTCTATTTAAAATAAAAATATGTGAATAAAATATGAGGACTTTAGTGATAGTAGGTTTTATGTGATTTTTTTTAATAATTTTTTATTGAATGTCTGAAAAGAGTTCATAGGATAAAAAACTTTTTATGATAAATATAAAATTTAGTGGTCGAAATGAAAAATTAAAAAAAGTATGTTTTGTAATTATTTACAAATAAAAGTTGATAAACAAATGGACCTCCATTTTAATAAATAGAGATTAATTATAGATATCCGAAGCCAAAACAAAATAAAAAAACAAAAAATATGAATCTTAAAATCATATGGTCATCTTACCTATATAAAAGTTTAACTAAAACTTTTTGACAGGGTTATTTTTTTCCAAATATTTTATTTATTGATTTGTTTTAATCCAAAAATTTGCATATTTTTAATGAAATTTTTTTAAAATATATATTTTAGAACAAAAATGAGAACATGTGTTAAAAGTTATAAATATATATATATATATATATATTTTGAGAAAAAATATTTTTTTTTGTGTATTTCTTTGTAAAATTTAAATGCGTTTGATATTTTGTTACTACTAATATTCTCAAGTATTTCTCGACAAAAGAAAAAAAAACTTCAAGTATCTTAGGTTATATTAAACGGAAATATAAAATAATCTGATTTCTTTTGCATTTTATGTATTTTTAGTTTTTTTTTTGTCAAATGTATTTTTAGTTCAAATATTTTATATTATGTATTTTTAGTTTAAATATTTTATATTAGTTTTAAAATATATATATATATATATATATATCTTTAAGAAGGAAATGAAAAATTGGAGTGATTGGCAGATTCTTTTGGTTGTATATGAGGGAATCTAACGTCAATATAACTTTAAAAAGAAAAATCTCTTCCTCTCTCTGCCTTATTGTTCTTTTTTAAACCACCCACACAAAGAAAGTGAATCCAGCCAGATTTCATCTAATTATTAGATTAATACAACAAAATCTTTATAAGTCGAAAACAGTAACTCATATTGATTGAAATTCTATAACAACTCTATGCTTGCTTTTGACTCTTGACTAGCAAATAATTTACACAATTATATGGTCCATAAATGTCTACAACGATATATAGTGTATTTGAAAAAGATGACACCACAACACTATATTCTGAAGTTTCATGATCTACTTCACTGTAGTCTCTCAGGTGTTCCCGGATCTGCTGAAATTATTCTTGGTCAAGATCACCACATGCCGTGAATCTTCATTAGAAGCTTGAAATCTAGCAGAGTTGGTTTTGAAAGTATATAAACTTAGTCCGAAATGTTGTGGTTGAGTGGCAAGAAAAGTTTAGGATGTTATCACATTTGCAGATTCAAATTCCCAACATTCGAACTAATTTATAATTTTTTCGGATACCTCTAATAGGGATATAAGCTTATCTAACGGTCCATTTGAATATTCAGAAAAAAAAATATATATATATCCATAGGCTGCACATCCCAAAAAAAAATTCAAACTTCTCCCATAAAATTTGGGAGTTATTGAATTATTAGAAACTATATATATAAACTTATATAATATAGTCCGAGTCATGCATCCTTAATTTGTGTTAAAAAAAAAGGCAATTGTCTTAGCCCACTTAAATTTTATGACATTAAGATGCCACATTTTTTTTTAAGAACAGAAGGCCACATTTTTTGTAAAAAGATAATTTTATTTTTACTTTTTTACAATTATAAGCATTTTTAAATGGTCAAGAAGTTACGTTACTATAAATTTTTATTAAAAAATTTATATAATATTTTGAAGTCTTATCTTACTAATATTATGGAATATTTCTACTGATAAAAAAAATTGTGTAACAAAATATAAATATGAAACTAATAAAATATTATATATTTTATTATTTATCTAAGCGTCTGTAAACTTAGTCACGACACTAAATATAGTGCACGTAGACACTAAAAAGCTTATATCAATTTTATCATCAAAATATACCAAAAAAAAAATTCAACCATTAAACTAGTTCCTGGGTATAAAATCTAATATTCGAAACAAGAACCGAAATTGACCCAAAAAAAAGAAATTAAACCCGGCAAAATATCCGAATGGATTCTAAATTTATAAATCCGAATAACTGAACCGAAACCTAATTAAGAACCAAATAAGTACCCAATATATTTTTATTAAATTTAGGTTTTTTTATAGATTTTTCTATTAAATCTTTACTAATTTTGAATTTTTATATAAATTTAAACAAATATACATAAACTCAAATTTGTATACCCAAACCGAATCCGACTCGAAAATTAAAAATATCCGAATAAATTTTAAATCAATAGAACCGAAAACCCGAACATGTATAGAATGTCCAACGCTACATTGAACAATGAAATAGATCTTTAAGACTTAAATTCTTATAAATTAATTATACTAATTTGTTGGTTTCTGCATATACATTTTTATGATGTTATGAGAATATGGGGCCACTTTACGAGACTAAGTAATTTTAGCCAAACAAAACTACATGTATTGAAAGTGTCCATATCCATCCAAAACCTCAACTCTTAAGACTCTCGTAACGTGTTTCTGTTTGTTCCACTTTAATTTATAAACCATAATTATATGATATTTTTTCATCATAATTATTAAAATGACTTTGTAGAAATAAATAAATAAAATACAAACTTTTCTTTTCTCTTTCACATGTCTTTTTTTCCCAGGAAAACCTTGTCGTAGAAGCAATAAATAGATATATTCCCTATAAAAAAAATTCTTCGTTAGCTGTAAAGGGAAAATGAATTTCACTGTATAGAAAATCCACAAAATGTTGCAAAATATAATTTCTATAATATAAACTGAAAATAAGAAAAAGAAGATGAAGGTAGATACTACAAAAAAATTGAGCTATTGTGACAATTGTATTGCAACTATGAATATTAGAAATAATTTGTGACACTTTATATACGATTTTGTTACGAATTTTATTTGTTATTGATCATTGTGACTCTATTTCGTAATGATTTGTGACAAAATTATTACTAGATTTATTTATTATAATTATATTATGACATTTTTGTTACTAATATGCATTTGTGACATTTGTATTGTAATCATTTACAAATCGTCACAATTTTATAATAATATTTTTATATTGTGATGAAATGTGTGTTATTGTAATAAAATATTACGTATCAATGCAACTTTTTTCTTGTAATGAGAAATTGTATAATATGGAATGGCTTATAGAGAGGCGTCGGTAAAAGCCGAGAATCTGATCAAGAGCTTTAAATTTTTGGGCTTTAGTTTTTGGAATCTAAATCCAATGATTATCCTCTTAATTAATACCTCTTTTCTTTTTGAATATACATTATTTAATTATTTTTATTGTACAATAATCACCCTTTTGTAATCACAACAATATAATCAATTCATGTGACAACATGTTTCATGCCTTCATTTTTTATTGGAAATATTTACAAATTTAAATTTTGGTTTATTTCACTTTTTAAAATATTTGATGTGGATTGGGCAGAGGTGTTGAAGACGGTAGCTGATCCTATGAGCTAGCATGTTTTCTCTCCATTTTTGGATGAGTTCGGGTGTCTCCAAAATCTCTTCCGCTTTTTTTCTCTGTCTTTGATCCCTAGAAAACTGAATTACAAAGCCGATTTTTTGACCCAAAATGATATAAGGCTTTCCAGAAATTAGAATTTTGTAAATTATGTTCTTCAACATTTGCTTTTATGTTGTTGTTAATATTGGATAGACAAGACTCGATCCATACCCTAGTCCAATTCTTAAATTCCTATTTAATCTACCAACTTGTAGAGGGAAAGAATCGAACCCTAAATGACATAATCATTAGCTAGATTGAGAAGAACTCGGCCAACATTGGTTATTTTTTTGCTTTAGTATAACAAGTAATATTGAAAAAAAAGCATTAGTTAGATTTATATCCTCCTATCATGTAAACAATGGATACATTCACAATATTCTATTGAAAACAATGTAAATTTAGACAAAATTTTCCGAAGACGTAATATATTTTGGATGAATTTCATACCAATATTTCATTAGAAATAGGTTTAATTTCTTGTAGTAATTGTGATTGAGATTGTAAGAATATTTGAGCTGATGAGAGAAAAAGAACCGATGGACCCAATAAGGTAGCTTGATGTCGTGGAGAAGCATCTTCTTCTACTACCAGTTTCTGTTTTAGTGGACTCCTTTCATTTGTTCATTTCTTTAAAAAACGATATTTTTAATCATTCAATCCAACTTCACACATACATGCATGCATAAATATATGCATATATATATATATAAAAGATATATATATATAAAAGATATATATATATATATATATACATTATATTAATGTGGCCCGAATGTTTGAACAACAAGCAAAGAAAATATCACCAAGTCGAGAGAGGATAATGATCATATATATAACTTTCTCTTTAATCACATACAGATTTTATATATATACTTTCTTTTGATGATAAAAGTGAAAACATATTCTCTAATAACTTGTTGAAAACCATATAATTATAAGAAATAAATTAAGTGAATCGAATCCATCTTTTGTACGTCATATCATATAATGAAGCTAGCGTTACGTGATATATACAAAGAATCAAGAGCTACATGCCATTTAACAATGATAGCTAGTTAGCTACAACATCTATCATACTATCGACATTTAGTTTGGATATAAACATATTTTAGCCTCATTCTTAACCTAATTTCATTTTCATTTGTACAAAGAATTATAGATGACAATTAACCTAAAAACATATATTAAAGTTTGAGATGACTATTTGATGAATATGTCATCAGCCATTAAAAAAAAAATTTCAACAACTGTATCGAAAATTTCCGATCCATACCCTAAAATACACCTCTTAAAATTTATTTTTAATATACTATATGTAGTATGAATAAATTGAACATCTGATATCTAAGTCTTAGCTAAATTATCCTAACCATCAGACTAAAAATAACTCGGCAATCAGTCGTCAACTTTATAATATACAGAATTAGTGATCATATTGTGTTATGTTGTCCTTATCTCAACTTTCATAGAAGTCTTCACTGTCTTCTTCAATATCAAGATTTATACAAAAAAGTACTTTATTATAAATACACTTTAGATTAATGTAACGTATCTTTTTGATATATTGTGAAGAAGTAATGAGATAAATGGTAGATGGATGAAAATTATAAAAGAAGAAAACAAAAGGAGATTCCTGAATAATGTTGAAATTGGATCGAAAGCAGTCGGAAAGAGAGATGCCTCATCGATTATTATTCTCTTTTAGCTTTAAGGGTCCCAATCTTAATCGAATGTGCTTGTGTATTGCATAGATCCATATGCGCTTAAAAGAACTTCTTAATTTTATTTTTTTCGTAAAACCTAATTTATTGGGTCACTATAGGATGGGCCTCAATCAAAGCCTGTTTTGCTAAGGAGTCTACAATACAGTTGGAAGTGCGTTTAATATGGAAAAAGTAGATGGAATTGAAAAGGCGAGAGATAGCTACGATGTTCTTCACAATTATGTAGATGTTGATTAGAATTGCTTGGGAGTTGATTGCTTGAATGAGTTGTAAAGAGTATGAGAATACACATAGGTGTTTGATCTCGAGTTCGCAAGCGTGATAGAGGGTGGCCATGACTGCAAGTCCTTCCGCTATTAAAGGTGTTTTGGTGAAGCTTCTTGTTGCTATTGATCTTATCAAATCTTCATCAGATCTGTCTTGGAAGTGCCATCCGAGACCTGCTGTGAGGGAGTTGGAGTCCCAAGTGGTATTGGTCCAGACTTTGAAAGAGCTCCCGATCTGCATTTGAGGTATGGTTTGAACAGTCTGTTGCGTCTGATTAGGAATTTGTAATTGAGATTCTTGCCATTCCTTTGCTTCTTTGATAGTTTTAAGAGATGCTTCTGCTGGTGTTAAAGCTCGATTATCAAAATAGAGTTTGTTTCTTTATGTCCACAGGGACCACACAACCTATGAAAATATCAGACCAGATCCAATGCTAGTTGGTGGAAGGCAGATTAAACTTGAGCTTTGTTCCATGAAATCTCTCGAAAAAGTATTGAGCGCCCATTTCGGCCAACTCTCTATCATCTTTCATAGAGCTAAAACTTGCAAGACCTGAGATATCAATTGATTCTTTTAGGGTAATGAGTTTCCATACCTCACGTGCATAAGAGCAGTGAAACAGAATATGCTCTATTGACTCTGGTTCGTTACACCTTTTGCAGCAACTTGACTCTACTATCTTCCGATGGAGTAGTGAATCGCATGTTGGTAGTGTATTATGCTCTACTTTTCAAAAGAAAAGCTTGATCTTGGGAGAGCAATTTGTTGTCCAAATATACTTATTCCAATTCAGCTCAGTGTGTGAGTGACTAGGAGTTGCATCTTGGTATGATGAGGAGTGGTATGTATGATAACCTGATTTTATTTTGTATAATCCATCAGAGCTATGTTGCCAAATAAACTTATCTTTTGCACCATGAGAGCTTGGTTTGACAAGAAGTATTTCTTTTGCTAGGAGGGGAGAATTTCTTCTAGTTTTTTCCGGTTCCAAGATGTCGTGTTGTCCTCAAATAGGTCTGAGACTTTGAGGGCTTCTTGGTGCTTATTTGGTGGTCCTAAGCATGCCACTAGTAAAAAAAAGGCAAATACCCACGAAAAATTCGTGGGTAAAAAAATTTGTGGCTTTTGGTGGGTATATTACCCACTAAAACCCACGAAAAATTTCGTGGGTAATTATTTATTCTTTTTTTGCATCCGCGGGGATTCGAACTCGAGTCTCAAATGGGTGTTTTTAATTTCTTTTTTTGGCAGAAGTGGGATTCGAACTCGGGTCACTTACGGGTCATTCTAGGGATATTACCAGCAGAGCTAGGGACAATTCTTGGTAAGCAATACCATTACTAATATATATCATTAGTAATGGATATTCGTAATTATTTAAGATAGTTTATTTTTTAAATACGGTCATCGAATTTTCATTTCATGTGACTTTTTTATAATGATGTACCAGTAATTATGTATTCTATAAGAAAAAAAATTTAAACATCACGACACAATTTTTTAGTAGAATACAGTAAGCTATATTAATAAATATTAAAACGTACTTCCAAACTTTGAAATTAAAAACACAACAACTACAACACACTGCATATAGCTTATTCAATACAAGGATTACAAGCAAACACGTCTACAACGAATTACGGATTATTAACTGTTACTAGATTTATTGTTACAGCGAATGTCGTACAAGATATATAATTCTACCACTAATATTTAAAAATTAAAATATATTTTTATGGGTAAACGCGGATTTTTTAAACCTACATACACAAATTTCGTAGGTATTTTAAACATACCCACTAAACTTTGGTGGGTAAAAATACTTTTTTCGTGGGTAATGGGTGTTTTAAACATACCCACGAAACATTTCGTGGGTAAACTAATACCCACGAAAACCCACGAAATTTTCCGTGGGTAAAATAATACCCACGAAAACCCACGAAAATATTCGTGGGTAAAATAATACCCACGAAACCCACAAAAACATTCGTGGGTAAGAAATTACTGTTCATCGTGGGTTTTCATGGCATTTCATGGCATTTCGTGGCTTTTGGGCTATACCCACGAAAATTTTCGTGGCTTTTTCGTGGGTATAGCCTTTTTTTTACTAGTGTGCGGATTGGTGGTGAGGAGGGAACCATGATTCTCTCCAGATAAATGTCTTTTTTCCATTCCTAATAACCTTCCCAACGTGTTGTTGAAGGAGAGCTCTTCCCGCCAGCACACTTCTCCATCCATGTGATATTTGCTCCGACATTTGGTGTTCAAGAAAGGTCTTGTGTGGTGAGTATTTACCCATCATTACTCATGCATATAAAGAATCAGGTTGTTCTAGAATCCTCCATCCTAGTTTTGCTAACAAGGCTATGTTAAAAGCTTTAATATCTCGAAATCCTAAGCCACTTTCCTTCTTTTTCTTTGCAAGTTTTTTCAGGATATCCAACAGTAGTTTTTCCTTTCTATAGAGGAGTCCCACCAGAACTGTGTCAAAGCTGATTGGATCCGAGAAATCAGGTTGGCTGATAGCAAGAAACAACTCATTGCGTAGGTCGGAATTGTTGTAAGTACAAATTGTAGCATAACCTGTTTTCCAGCTTGAGATAGGCGTTATGTAGACCAACTAGCTGCTTTTTGTTTGATTCTTTCCACAATTTGATTGAAGATGTTGTTCTTTTTTTTTCCAAACAATTCATGGAGGCCGAGATACTTTCCATTCCCACATTCTCTAATGATTTCCGGCAGGCTTTTGACCTTCAGTCTTGTATTTTGTGGAGTCTTTGAAGCAAAGGTAATAGTAAATTTGAGCTTATTGACACTTGTTCATAGTCTTTTAAGATTTTCTTCAGAAACTTACAGAAAAACATTATGTCATCTACGAATAGTAGTAGGTTAATACATGGGCTTGCCTTTTAACAAAAGCTAAAGTAAATGTGACATCATTCATGTGTCACTTTAAGACACTATTTCAATGAAAGTTTTAGAAGTTATTACGGAATATAATATGTTTGGCCACACACTGTATGACTAATTTATCATCGAATCAAATCATTTAAATTTTGGATTTTTTGTAATTATATTTTAGTTAGGTTTTAGCTCAGTCAACATCTTCTAAATTTTATTATTACTCTAGAAATTATCAATGCATTAAGAAAATTCCATTAAGAAACAAAACGAAGAAGAAAATGCTGACTTAAATTGCCGCCATTATCTTATTTTGACCAAATAAGATAATTCTTCTATATTTATCCAAATACTTTGAAAAAAAGACTCAAAATGTTAATTTTATTTTAACTATCAAAATCACATCTTATTTACAAATAATTGTTAACTAAAAGTTTGATCTATATATGATATATATTGGAAATTACCATAATAACGAATATTTTTAGTGATCTATATATGAACAATGCCATTAACAATGGGCCTATGATATGCCTAGAATGAGCAATAAAAATGGGCCAAATTATCATATTCGGGCCTGCATAGTACGGACTTTGTGTCTTGGAATTTGTTTTTAAATGGGCCTATAAATTCAACCCTCATCAGGTTATCCCATTAACAAAAAATTTTGAAAATCATATCCGCAAACTTAAGAGCTTCGCTTAATAGAACAATACCTTGGTAAGCAAAATTGTGAAGTTTTAAAATTATAATATACATAAGAAAATCTCCAAGGATTCGATTCCACCTAATTAACATCAAACTTTTACAACTTTTAATGGTTTTGACTCTATAAGTATATAATAATAATAATAAACATCTAACTCTTTACAATCATAATTCGATTCCACCTCTTGATCGCAATTTTAGAATTTCATTTTGTTTCCCCCACAATTATATAATTTGATGTTGTTTTCTCCTTTAGACAATATATAATTATATAGTCTTAATTAGTTTTAATTGTAAACTATATTTCTTATTTATAGGATCCCAAACAACTCGGTTCAGCTATGTTCATTCATAAAGCACAAAAAGTTTTCGAGAAAAAGTATAGTATTCAGTGACATCACTCCACTATAATAAACAATAAACAAATGATATATTCGTTAGCCCAAAAAAAAAAGGTTTATTCGAAAGATTTTGCTTACACACATAATAGCTTCTTGTTATCGAATATTAATTGATTTTAAAATAAAAGTAGGAGAATAATAAGAACACTGAACCTTGGAGAACAAGAATGGAATGGGTTCTCAATTCAATCATGTCAATCTAAGTCATGGAACATTATTTATCTTACTTCTAAAAATAAACTGTTACGTTGTCACGTAGCTGTTGGGTACGGGCCGTACGGCCCTGGGTATAATAACCAAAATTTTGGTTTGGTTAGGTTTTGGTTTTTAAAAAATTCATTCGGTTCCAAATTTTAAGTAATTTTGGTTTTTGATTCTGTTCTAAAAATTAAAAATTACCAAATAGGAATTGAAATTAGTTAGTACTATAATACTTTAAATTTTTTTTGGTATTTAGTTACTTTTAAAAAAAAAAAAAAATTCAGAATCGAAGTAATATTATTTTAAGATTAATTTGATTATATTTTTTTGAATCGGAATCAAACTGAATTTTAGTAAGTACTCATTAGTTATCACATTTGCAAAAGTGAAAGAGCCGAAACTAGAACAAAACCGAACCAAATTTTTGTCAGTATATATTGGTTACTACTTTTCAAAACTGAAAGAATCCAAAACTAAAATAACATACCTAAACTGAATCGAAAAACCAAATATCCATGGCTATTGGGTACATAGTGGAAATGAAGTCGACGATGCATTTGCAAAATTAAGAAAATAATAATATTTGATAAAGAGAAACAGGATCGGAAAGAAGTAATGGGATAAGAGAAAAAGATATGGTCCAGCCTTATCCCAACTTTAATATGCCACGTTAATAGACGATCTGGCAAACACTACCAAAAAAATATTAAATTACAATATTGTGATAATTATATTATAATTATGAATATTAGTAATAATTTTTAATATTTTATATATAATTTTGTTATAAATTTTATTTCTTTTAAATTATTGTGAGTTTATTCTATAATGATTTGTGACAAAATTGTTACTAATTTTTTTCATTACAGATATATTGTAATATTTTTATTACTAAATAATTTTTTTTTATTACTAAATAATATTTATATTATAATTATTTACAAATTTTTACAACTGCATCACAAAAATATATTATTTTGAGACACGTGTCGAATAATAAGTGGTTACATGCGTGAGGAACAGCTAGATTTTGGAAGACGAAGCTTTAAAATGGAAGGATCCTGACGTGTTTAAATACAGCTGACGTGGATAAGAGATGTAGGATGTTTAGGAGACTATGTGGGTCCTATGCCACGTGGTTATACAACCTAAATCTGTCTCGAGGATATAAAGATTTTCTCTTTGAGAAATGGAAATAAGAAGTTTTAAGACGTTGATTTGTATGTAATTTTATTAACTTCATTCACGTATTTGATACTTTTTCTTTTTAAGTAATAACCACAAGAATTCAAGAACCAAAATTCATACTAGTTTTTAAATGCTACGAAAATTTAAGACTTCAAAATCTTCCAAACAAGTAGAAAAAATTCGTCAGTCATTTAATTCTTCAACTCTTTATTCTTGTTCAGGATTTTCTTAATCTTGTTCATGTATAAACTCTTTTTATTGATATATAATTTTTACATTTCAAAAAAAAATTACCTAGCCCGCACTGTTAGAGGGTTCTCCCGGTTTCATGTCTTTGTGCACAATATATTTCTTTTTTAAACACTGTTTGATTATTAGCGAATTAAGTTGACAAAAAAAAAAAAAATTCGTCACTACAAATTATTTGTAGCAAAAGATACTTCTATTATCTGGAGTGATAATAGGCACCTCCAATCTGCATATAATGGTGAAAACTCTTCTGATATCCTCCTATTCCCAGCATGAACCAAAGTCTAGAAAATATAACCAACCAAAAATCTAAAAATACTCGAGTCTTTCAAGAAACTAGTGCGAATACACTAAAATAATCCACAATTTGCAGTTATTTACGGGAATATTTTTGTAATACGGAAATCTATTAAATCATTTATTTATTTCTATCAATTATCATGTATGAGTTACTTTTTTGAAAAGAAGTGCTATAAATTTTGTTAATAGTGACAAAAAAAAATCTACGAAGACTTATAATAGAGTCAACAATAGTTTCGTAAAAATTTAGTTTGGGACAAGAAATCCGTGGTCAAATAGTAAGGAACGAATTAGGATTTTAAAGAGTTTGTAGGATCAACAATAGTTTCGTAAAAACTTAGTTTGGGACAAAAAAAACCGGTGAGCAAGTGGTAGGGAACGAGTTAGGATTTTAAAGAGTTTCTAGGTTCAATTCCTTTGCTATGCGAAACTAAAACATATTTTCTTAGTTACTCATATACGAATATGGATCTATACTTTTGATCTAATTGAATACCTGAAAAGAATGTCTATCTGTAGGCTATACCTTCTTTACGAGAATATTATGAGAATAATAATATGAACTTGAGTTGTATACGGTCATAGTTTAAAAATATATTTTCTAAAAACGTTCAGTGTTTTGTTTATTAGTATGACTTTTCAAGTTACGTATATATTTGACTCTAATAATTTTAATATGGGATTTTATTTTTCAAGGCGTTTACACACCAAACATTAGTTATATTCTGATAGAAAAATGCTTTTGGTAAAACCGAATTCATTACGAACCAAGAGTTTCTATTCATTCAATAAAAAATAAATCCGAGGTGGCAACAAAGTGAGAAGAGAAAATCTTTAAGGTGCAGTAGAAGAGGGAATCAAAAAGAGCGTGAAAAAGATCTTAAAAATGCCCACTTTCTTCACAAACATGTGGCTCTCACTTTTCTATCTCTCTCTTTGCTGATCTGTCATCTTCTCTCTTTATTTGCACTATCATCGTCATTAATACCAACCCCAAGCTCTTTCTTTTCTCTTCGATTTAAGAAAAGAAACAGAGGAAACCATCTTCTTCTTCTTCTTCTTCATATTTCTAGATTGGAGTTTATTAGTATGTCTAAATCTAGAGATATGGAGATAAAGTTGTTTGGGAGAACAATCACATCTTTCTTACCTGTTAATAATCATTATGATCCGTCGTTGCCTTTTTCCCCTGTTCATGGTGTATCTGATCAAAGCAAAGAGGCTTCTTCTTCCTCTTCTTCTTGTTCTCCAACGATTGGACCAAACAAAGTATGTCATGAGAATCTTTTTATTTTCTTTCTTCTGTTTTGTGTTAATTCAGTGAGTGTCTTGAGAGATTCCAATTCCATGGTGGGTCAATTTTATTGGTTTTGTTTAAGATTCTGAGAGAGACCCATTTCTGCCCTCATGGAATCTGGTAATGGGTCGATCTCGATCTCAAATGAATTAGGCTATGAATTCTAAATTCTACCAATTTTATTCTTTGGTATATTGATAACTGTTTGATATTAATCCCACTTTTTTTTTTCCTTTGAGTTTCCTATTGGGGAAATATAACATAAATTTTAGAAATTTTGATTATTTTTGTGTACTGAATTTGGAAACCCTCATATATATGCTATTCAAGAGCTTTGACTGAATAATATTTACTATAAAAAGCTAAGTGTTAGTTGTTTGCTTGAATGTTTATATCCGTAAGTCATGTCTCTTGCTAACTTCAATCAAATTTCTGCAAACTTTTTCAGGTTCAGGCTAATGAAAGTGAACAAGAGAATCACAGATTCAAAGATCCTTATGTATTATCCGATCTAAACGAACCGCCAAAAGCAGCATCTGAGATTTCATCACCAAGAAGCTCCAAAAACCAAAGCGAGATCACAACAAGTACTACATCAGCAGAGAAATCTACGGCTCTTAAGAAACCGGACAAGATTCTTCCATGTCCGAGATGCGAAAGTGTAAACACTAAATTTTGTTATTACAACAACTACAACGTGAACCAGCCACGTTACTTCTGTAGGAACTGTCAGAGGTATTGGACAGTTGGTGGATCCATGAGGAACGTTCCGGTCGGATCAGGTCGCCGCAAGAACAAAGGCTGGGCTTCTTCAAATCATTACATGCAAGTCACTTCTGAAGATTGTGACAACAATAACTTGGGAACGATCCTTAGTTCTTTGGAATCTTCGGTTACAGAGATTGGTAAGCATCAGTCTGGAGATACAACAAAGATGAATACTGATTCAGTTTCCCAAGAACACAAAAATTATCAAGGGTTTCTTCCTCCGCAAGTAATGTCACCTAATAATTCTTCTCCTTGGGCTTACCAATGGAGTCCAACAGGTCCTAACACTAATTTCTACCCTGTCCCGTTCTATTGGGGCTGCACGGTTCCGATATGGCCTGCCTCAGAGACTTCACCATGTTTAGGAAAACGGTCAAGAGATCAAACTGAAGGAGAAATCAATGATACTCCTACAAGAGCAAGATTGGTTTCAGAGTCTCTTAGGATCAGTAGTGAAGATACTAAAAGCTTAGTGTGGTCTAAGATACCAACAAAACCAGAGAAAATAACTCAAGGATTCAATTTGTTCAATGGATTTGAAACAAAAGGTAGCAACAATAGAAGTTTGGTCACTGAAACGCCTCACAGTCTACAAGCAAACCCTGCAGCGATGTCTAGAGCTATGAACTTCAGGGAGAGTATGCAACAATAATTAAACACTGATATAGATATATATTTATGAACTCAAGAGATTTGATATTACCTAATTGTTACCTTGTGGATGAAGAAAAAGCTCTGTAGATATTTTGTTGTTTCCAACTAAGAATAGATATAGTATAAACTCTTCTGTATCACAAAGAGAACTATTTTTGGAGTTGTAGATATTTCTCTCCATTGTGTTGTATATGGAGTTATATGTACATCTTTTTGATATATCAGAACTGAAAATTACGGTTTTGCCCATGATCCCAACAGCTAGATAATCTTAACTCCAAATTGTCCTCTTTAGGTAAATACATGTGAGAAGATCATAAGGTTTCAGATTATAATCTTGTATTTGATATTTAGTGTAAATAAGTCAAAATTGGTTTTTTTTTTTTGTCTAACCTTACTCTTATAATTAGATTGATAAAGTCCAATCCATAACCAAAATTCATATCCTAAAATTTTTTTTTTCCTTCTTTTTATTTCGAGAAAAAATAAATTCTAATAGATGAAAATTACTATTAGACCATCACGTGTACTCGGCAGTCAAAATTGGTTTAAGAAAAGTGGAT
Organism: Lepidium didymum; assembly: GCA_963920545.1. NCBI lineage: Eukaryota > Viridiplantae > Streptophyta > Magnoliopsida > Brassicales > Brassicaceae > Lepidium > Lepidium didymum. The sequence goes on from OY986982.1 coordinate 14,795,034, forward strand.
TATGAACGAAACCACAGAAAAAGAGAGAAGCAGAGAATCTTTCACTTTCATTGTTGGATTAAAGAAAATAAATTCAACCACTAAGAAAAAAGCTAAAAGAAGAACATAAAAAGTCTCTTTTTCCAAAAATTAATAATTATTCGTTCTTTTCCAATGTCTTTTTCCTTTCTTTTTGCATATATACTACTCTGTTTATCTTAATTCATTTTGGAAATTATAATGCAACTTTTTCAATAATTTATTTGTCGTAAGGATGGATACCTTATACTATCGCTTTATACCCTTCCTATCGTCTAAGTATTCTTATAATCTTTTTCAACAAATATATATGTGTATATATATATATATAAGAATACTTAGACAAAAATCAAGCTCTGATATTAGTTTCGACTCTCCATAAAAGTAATTAATCTTTGTCGAAAGTATTCGTTTTCTGCATATCACATAATTTCAGGGTCAGCCTATATTCATATAGTACAATTGAACTCGTATATTCATATAGTGCAATTTGTGATTTCTACACGACATGTAGTGATGTACACATACGTAACGACTAAGGCGCATAAAGATTGGTTATTCACTAAGCTAAGAACCCACTTACATTTGAAGGCTAATCGATCGAATGTCAATTAAAAGTGGTTCATGAGTGCTATTTTTTGAATTTACTAATGGAAGTCAAGGGAAACATAAAAAGTTTGAGTTGCTCGAGTAGAAGGATAAATAAAAGAAAGAAATGTACTTGGAGACCACATATTAACCCATACCTCATGTCACTAACTCAATCGATTAACTAGTTGGTACTATAAATAGAGAGGTTCTAGTCCAATGTGTGGAGTGGACCATTTGGTCTTTTGGGCTTCGCCTTTAGTGTTTAACATGTTACAGATTTGCAAAATACCTCGTCCTATTGAAGGGGTGATTGGAAGGGGTGGTTGGAAAGGGTTGTAGTTGGTGTAGAAAATAAAAAGATTTTGAAATGATCAAAATTAGAGCAATCATGATTTAGATTCTATTTTTGCTTTCATTGCTATAAAAAAAATTTCAATTATGGTAAGTTTTTTGGCTGTAAAAAACTAAATTTGTTGAGCCAAAATATATGGGCTTTGCAAATTAAAAATCAATTGATTATTAATAATATAACCCTCATTATTATTAAGTCACCAGAGCCTTCAAAGAATAATAAAATATAACGTTTGTTTACAACATGTAACGTTTTTTTTCCGTCAATCATCTACGTTTCTGACTTTTAATATTTCTTATTGTATTTAAAATTTAACCCTTAAAACTACTGAAATTTTACAGAAATAGGTAGAACTAAAAACCATGTCAAGAATAGTTCTTAAACTAGTTCCTATTGCCCAAACACCATTTTTCGCTTAACGAGACTTATTTTGGAACATCCGGTGTTACTACCAGAACCGTTATGACTGTATCTCTTATTTGAACATTTTATCTAACCATAATTTAAATGTTAAATCAGGGTTTTAAATAGTACTTGACTTATCTTTTCATAATTAGTTATGAATTAGTTTTACACCCTTAATTAATTAATTTATTTCTTAAATATTAAATATCTATTATAAATTTACATCATATACATATATAAGTTTATTATTTTGTATATTTACTATTTTATTTAAAATATTATATATCTATCATAAATCTACAGCATTTATGTTTACAGTCTCACCAATCAAGATTTCATTTTTAAAAAATCAAAGGCATAAATTTATATCAAAAAAATCTATAGCAAAAAACTAAAAGGTACAGCCGCTGCCAATCAAACCTTAAATCTACTCATTTTCAAATCGATCGAATCGTTTTTGGCCAAAATTATATATGTATCCCAATACTAAAAAACTACAAAAAAAAATTATTTTATTAAAACCGCATAAACCTTAAAAACCACAAAGATATTATATTTTAGTGTTCTAAAGTTTATATGTAATATTGGAAGTCATAAGTTTTACCAATATAATAAACATCAAATGAAATCTCACCATATTAACAACTGTATAAATGTGTTAATTTTTTTCACAACGATCAAACGACAAATATTGGCTTGAAGAGGTTTGTTTTTATTGTTCTTGAAAGTAATCCAAACAAACTCGACTAATTCTACATATGAAAATTTGTATGTTATGTACATATTATGTTATATATAAAAAATCCATTACCGTAATCTCTAATTACATACTAGTGCCTTTCGAAGATGTTACAAACCGGAACCACTATAATATGACTAAAGTTAAATATCTCTAAAATATACAAAAGAAGAAAATAAAGTTAGACAGAATTCTTAGGAGGCCTCTTAGCTTTGATCACCTGGAGTCCAGGACCATATATTGCGTACGTCGAGAGACCGATACGTATATTATATGTTCGTAAAGTAGTTCAGCTTTATTAGCTTTATTGAGAAAACTAACAGAATAAAGTTTATTCTTTTTGGAAAAGCAAAGAAAAAATAAAAAGTTAGCCCTTTATATAATTATTGCATTAACTAAAGGAACTACATTAACATCAATACTATTCTTTATGTACCTTCTTTTGCCTATTGGAGATTTAAGTTTTATATTGACTTCAACACAGTGTTTCAACATTTTGATTTAATCTTTTTTTTTTCATCTAGAAATATGATTAATAAAGCCTAAAAAGAGAAGCAACGGTTTGATACATAAGTCGATGGATAACGATTAAATTTTCGAAAACAAAACCCTAACAAAAAGAACTAAAGATTTATACATAGGCAAAGGCTAAAAAAAGAAGACTTAAAAAAGACTCGTTACAAAAACAATCCAACCCGTAAATTGAAACTTCCACATCACAACTAACATGGACGACAAATCTTTTTATGGTGAATAAAGTATATTTCAGCAGCAAAGAGTAAAGTTTTATGAACCTGTAGAATGGTCCCGCAATACATACCAGAAATGGCTAAGTCAAGAAACAAATTCCCAGAAAAGATGAAACCAATTATGCGATAACCTAAGCAGAAGCCAACATGAGACCATACCACGATCACGATTTTTGAGTAGAGACAAAGAATAAGACGATCACTAACCGGTGAAAACCGAATTCCTAAGAGACCCGCAACAGATCAAAACCGGACGAGATACAAAAAAAATTCACGGGAGAGCGCAGTTACAACAATTTGATTTAATCAACCAATTTATTTCGTATTGCTTTAATGTCTTCATTACTTTTGACAAAAAGCTCATAAATTACAAACAAGATAGATCAATAGTCTTGGTCCTCTTGGATCGACATACGATAATGATGACATATAATGTTTATGTAGAAATTGTAATATTTGCAGAGCTAAAGATGGGTCTGATCGTGGGCCTAGGCCTAGAATAGCAATATTATAAGTTATTTTAATTGGCAATCATGAAGTTGAAAACACCGATTCATAAGACTAAAAAATGTATCCTTTTCTGTTTTTCTTTTTTCCTTTTTCTTTTGTAAATCTAACGGAAGAAAAGAAAAATGACAAAAAATTAATTTTACTAAAGTGGTTGAAAAAACTATTATCTTTCATTTAAACATATTAATTACACTTGTAATAAGTTCTTATCAGTTTGGTAGTTAAGATGATTCAACTAATAATTCTAGCATCAAAGATTTAGTTTCTCCCTATTATAATTGATAAATTTTATAAAGAATTTTAGGGGGAATTAAGCTATGGATCAAGTAGAAGTGGTATCATTAACCGTTTCACCCACTACAAGAAAACATCCAATTTGCGACATCATTTTGCGATTGCAAAATGTTATCACAATTTTGCAACGTATTTTGCATAACTGTAACCACGTCGCAATATTGCAATGGCAAAATGTGATTGGAACGTGTTTGCGATTCACATTCTGCTATCGCAAATACGTAGCAAATTAGCGATGTTTTTGTGATGCCTTACTTGCATAGCAATCATGTGAGCCATTTGCGATGTTTTTTACCTACATCGTAAAAACATAGCAAATTTTCACATTTTCTCTATAAATAGCCCACAATGTGATTGTGTTTTCACACTAAATCTTAGGGAGAGAGAAAGAATTCGTGGAGAAAGATAAAGGGGAAAAAAATTCAAATTTTTTAAAAAAATTTAAGAAAATGACGTTTGAACATGAAGTGTTCACAGTACGGCGATGGATGTATAATCGGAAAGATCTGGAGACGGGAGAAGTGACGAAAGAGTTTCGAGATGGATTACGATGATTCATAAACCAAGCAGCTAATAAGCCATTTACTCCGAATGATGGTAACATCTTTTGCCCATGTGTTAAGTGTGGGAACACCAAATATTTGAATGTTGATATGATGAAACAACATGTATATAGTAGAAGATTTACTCCGAATTATTATGTGTGGTTTTCACATGGGGAGGGGTATAGCCTCGGTGCCGGGAGTAGTAGTATGGGAGCGGGTTTTGGTGATCAACCTATTGAAAATGCTAATTGCAATTATGGCGATAATATATTTGAAAGTTATGAGCATTTGCAAAGTAATAGATATCATAATATGGTTACAGATGCATATCATGGGTCCATTCAAGGTGGTAGTGAAAGTACTATTGAAGAACCTAATGCAGAAGCGAAACAGTTCTATGATATGCTTGATGTTGCTAATCAACCTATCTATGAGGGATGTAGCGTAGGTCTATCTAAACTGTCATTAACATCTAGGTTGATGTCTATTAAAAGTGAATGAAATATTTGAATGTTGATATGGTGAAACGGTATATATATAATAGAGGATTTACTCCAAATTATTATGTGTGGTTTTCACATGGGGAGGGGTATAGCCTCGGTGTCGGGAGTAGTAGTATGGGAGTGGGTGTTGATGATCAACCTATTGAAAATGCTAATTACAATTATGGCGATAATATGTTTGAAATTTATGAGCATTTGCAAAGTAATATATATCATGATATGGTTACAGATGCATATCATGGGTCCATTCAAGGTGGTAGTGAAAATATTATTGAAGAACCTAATGCAGAAGCGAAACAGTTCTATGATATGCTTGATACTGCTAATCCACCTATCTATGAGGGATGTAGCGTATGTCTATCTAAACTGTCATTAGCATCTAGGTTGATGTATATTAAAAGTGAAGGAAACATAACCGAGAGAAGTATGAATCAATTAGTGGATGCGTTTAAAGAGTATATACAACAGATAATAATTATGCTGAGAGTTATTATGAAATGCAGAAGTTAGTTGCGGATCTCATATTACCATCATAAACGATTGATGTTTGCATTGACAATTGCATGATTTTCTGGAAAGACGATGATAAGTTGCAGGAATGTCGTTTTTGCGGGAAGCCGAGATATCGAGCAACATGTGGAAGGAATCGTGTTTCATACAAACGTATGTGGTATTTGCCAATCACTGATAGATTAAAACGATTATACCAATCAGAAAGGACATCATCGGCAATAAGATGACACGCAGAACACACATCAAATGATGGGGAGGTTAAACATCCTTCAGATGCAAAAGCCTGGAAGCACTTTCAAACGATACATTCTGACTTTGCAAAAGAGTCTAGAAACGTATATCTTGGTTTATGCACAGATGAATTTAGTCCATTTGGTTTGTCGGGGATACAATATTCTCTATGGCCAATCATCTTGACTCCATACAATCTTCCACATGATATATGTATGCAAAGCAAATTCTTGTTTATGACCATTATAGTGCCAAGTTATAGCCATCCGAGACGATCTCTTGATGTTTTCCTGCAACCTTTGATTCACGAGCTGAAACATTTATGGTATAGAGGTGTCTGAACATATAATTTCTCGCAGCAGAAGAATTTTAATATGTATGTTGTTTTGTTGTGGACGATTATTGACTTTCATGCGTACAGAATGTTATCTAGGTGGACTACACATGGTATGCTATCTTATTCATATTGTATGGAATGGTCAGATGCATTTCAATTAAAGCATGGTAGGAAATCATGCTGGTTTGATTGTCATCGTTGGTTTCTCTCTATGCACCACCCTTACCGTAGGAACAAGAAATTATTCAAGAAGAACAAGGTTGTGCGCATCCCTCCTCCAACACACATGTCAGGGGATGATATCTTGAAGCAGATTGATTATTATGGTGCTGAGGAAACATGTAAACGAGGGGGCAATTGACACACTCTAGCAAACATGTCTGACGGATATACAGAATCTCATAACTGGCACAAAAGGAGTATCTTTTGGGAACTCCCATATTGGAAAGATCTCTTACTACGTCACAGCCTTGATCCGATGCACATCGTTAAAAACTTTTTCAATAACATCATGAACACAATTTTGAATGTGTAGAGAAAGAGTAAAGACAATTTGAAATCAAGGTTGGACATAGCTGAAATCTGTGTGAGAAGTGAATTACATATTACACAGGATGGGAAACAACAATTTCCCATGTTTCGGTTGACTGGAGAAGCGAGGCATGCATTATTTAAATGGATTGCTGAAGATGTAAAGTTTCATGATGCCTACGTGTCAAAATTCTCCCCCTGTATCGAGCAAGGGAAAAAATCTCTAGTATGAAGAGTCATGATTACTGCCATTTGCACTACTTGAGCTTCTACCCATAGATGTCCACGAAGGAATTGCAGGTAAGTATGGTACTTGGATTTAAATTTGTCATTTAAGTAAAACATATAATTTGTTAAATAAAATTAGTTCCAATTTGTAGGAATCAGAGCATTTTTTAGGGATTTATGTACACGAACATTTTTTTGCCTATTGGAGATTTAAGTTTTATATTGACTTCAACACAGTGTTTCAACATTTTGATTTAATCTTTTTTTTTTCATCTAGAAATATGATTAATAAAGCCTAAAAAGAGAAGCAACGGTTTGATACATAAGTCGATGGATAACGATTAAATTTTCGAAAACAAAACCCTAACAAAAAGAACTAAAGATTTATACATAGGCAAAGGCTAAAAAAAGAAGACTTAAAAAAGACTCGTTACAAAAACAATCCAACCCGTAAATTGAAACTTCCACATCACAACTAACATGGACGACAAATCTTTTTATGGTGAATAAAGTATATTTCAGCAGCAAAGAGTAAAGTTTTATGAACCTGTAGAATGGTCCCGCAATACATACCAGAAATGGCTAAGTCAAGAAACAAATTCCCAGAAAAGATGAAACCAATTATGCGATAACCTAAGCAGAAGCCAACATGAGACCATACCACGATCACGATTTTTGAGTAGAGACAAAGAATAAGACGATCACTAACCGGTGAAAACCGAATTCCTAAGAGACCCGCAACAGATCAAAACCGGACGAGATACAAAAAAAATTCACGGGAGAGCGCAGTTACAACAATTTGATTTAATCAACCAATTTATTTCGTATTGCTTTAATGTCTTCATTACTTTTGACAAAAAGCTCATAAATTACAAACAAGATAGATCAATAGTCTTGGTCCTCTTGGATCGACATACGATAATGATGACATATAATGTTTATGTAGAAATTGTAATATTTGCAGAGCTAAAGATGGGTCTGATCGTGGGCCTAGGCCTAGAATAGCAATATTATAAGTTATTTTAATTGGCAATCATGAAGTTGAAAACACCGATTCATAAGACTAAAAAATGTATCCTTTTCTGTTTTTCTTTTTTCCTTTTTCTTTTGTAAATCTAACGGAAGAAAAGAAAAATGACAAAAAATTAATTTTACTAAAGTGGTTGAAAAAACTATTATCTTTCATTTAAACATATTAATTACACTTGTAATAAGTTCTTATCAGTTTGGTAGTTAAGATGATTCAACTAATAATTCTAGCATCAAAGATTTAGTTTCTCCCTATTATAATTGATAAATTTTATAAAGAATTTTAGGGGGAATTAAGCTATGGATCAAGTAGAAGTGGTATCATTAACCGTTTCACCCACTACAAGAAAACATCCAATTTGCGACATCATTTTGCGATTGCAAAATATTATCACAATTTTGCAACGTATTTTGCATAACTGTAACCACGTCGCAATATTGCAATGGCAAAATGTGATTGGAACGTGTTTGCGATTCACATTCTGCTATCGCAAATACGTAGCAAATTAGCGATGTTTTTGTGATGCCTTACTTGCATAGCAATCATGTGAGCCATTTGCGATGTTTTTTACCTACATCGTAAAAACATAGCAAATTTTCACATTTTCTCTATAAATAGCCCACAATGTGATTGTGTTTTCACACTAAATCTTAGGGAGAGAGAAAGAATTCGTGGAGAAAGATAAAGGGGAAAAAAATTCAAATTTTTTAAAAAAATTTAAGAAAATGACGTTTGAACATGAAGTGTTCACAGTACGGCGATGGATGTATAATCGGAAAGATCTGGAGACGGGAGAAGTGACGAAAGAGTTTCGAGATGGATTACGATGATTCATAAACCAAGCAGCTAATAAGCCATTTACTCCGAATGATGGTAACATCTTTTGCCCATGTGTTAAGTGTGGGAACACCAAATATTTGAATGTTGATATGATGAAACAACATGTATATAGTAGAAGATTTACTCCGAATTATTATGTGTGGTTTTCACATGGGGAGGGGTATAGCCTCGGTGCCGGGAGTAGTAGTATGGGAGCGGGTTTTGGTGATCAACCTATTGAAAATGCTAATTGCAATTATGGCGATAATATATTTGAAAGTTATGAGCATTTGCAAAGTAATAGATATCATAATATGGTTACAGATGCATATCATGGGTCCATTCAAGGTGGTAGTGAAAGTACTATTGAAGAACCTAATGCAGAAGCGAAACAGTTCTATGATATGCTTGATGTTGCTAATCAACCTATCTATGAGGGATGTAGCGTAGGTCTATCTAAACTGTCATTAACATCTAGGTTGATGTCTATTAAAAGTGAATGAAATATTTGAATGTTGATATGGTGAAACGGTATATATATAATAGAGGATTTACTCCAAATTATTATGTGTGGTTTTCACATGGGGAGGGGTATAGCCTCGGTGTCGGGAGTAGTAGTATGGGAGTGGGTGTTGATGATCAACCTATTGAAAATGCTAATTACAATTATGGCGATAATATGTTTGAAATTTATGAGCATTTGCAAAGTAATATATATCATGATATGGTTACAGATGCATATCATGGGTCCATTCAAGGTGGTAGTGAAAATATTATTGAAGAACCTAATGCAGAAGCGAAACAGTTCTATGATATGCTTGATACTGCTAATCCACCTATCTATGAGGGATGTAGCGTATGTCTATCTAAACTGTCATTAGCATCTAGGTTGATGTATATTAAAAGTGAAGGAAACATAACCGAGAGAAGTATGAATCAATTAGTGGATGCGTTTAAAGAGTATATACAACAGATAATAATTATGCTGAGAGTTATTATGAAATGCAGAAGTTAGTTGCGGATCTCATATTACCATCATAAACGATTGATGTTTGCATTGACAATTGCATGATTTTCTGGAAAGACGATGATAAGTTGCAGGAATGTCGTTTTTGCGGGAAGCCGAGATATCGAGCAACATGTGGAAGGAATCGTGTTTCATACAAACGTATGTGGTATTTGCCAATCACTGATAGATTAAAACGATTATACCAATCAGAAAGGACATCATCGGCAATAAGATGACACGCAGAACACACATCAAATGATGGGGAGGTTAAACATCCTTCAGATGCAAAAGCCTGGAAGCACTTTCAAACGATACATTCTGACTTTGCAAAAGAGTCTAGAAACGTATATCTTGGTTTATGCACAGATGAATTTAGTCCATTTGGTTTGTCGGGGATACAATATTCTCTATGGCCAATCATCTTGACTCCATACAATCTTCCACATGATATATGTATGCAAAGCAAATTCTTGTTTATGACCATTATAGTGCCAAGTTATAGCCATCCGAGACGATCTCTTGATGTTTTCCTGCAACCTTTGATTCACGAGCTGAAACATTTATGGTATAGAGGTGTCTGAACATATAATTTCTCGCAGCAGAAGAATTTTAATATGTATGTTGTTTTGTTGTGGACGATTATTGACTTTCATGCGTACAGAATGTTATCTAGGTGGACTACACATGGTATGCTATCTTATTCATATTGTATGGAATGGTCAGATGCATTTCAATTAAAGCATGGTAGGAAATCATGCTGGTTTGATTGTCATCGTTGGTTTCTCTCTATGCACCACCCTTACCGTAGGAACAAGAAATTATTCAAGAAGAACAAGGTTGTGCGCATCCCTCCTCCAACACACATGTCAGGGGATGATATCTTGAAGCAGATTGATTATTATGGTGCTGAGGAAACATGTAAACGAGGGGGCAATTGACACACTCTAGCAAACATGTCTGACGGATATACAGAATCTCATAACTGGCACAAAAGGAGTATCTTTTGGGAACTCCCATATTGGAAAGATCTCTTACTACGTCACAGCCTTGATCCGATGCACATCGTTAAAAACTTTTTCAATAACATCATGAACACAATTTTGAATGTGTAGAGAAAGAGTAAAGACAATTTGAAATCAAGGTTGGACATAGCTGAAATCTGTGTGAGAAGTGAATTACATATTACACAGGATGGGAAACAACAATTTCCCATGTTTCGGTTGACTGGAGAAGCGAGGCATGCATTATTTAAATGGATTGCTGAAGATGTAAAGTTTCATGATGCCTACGTGTCAAAATTCTCCCCCTGTATCGAGCAAGGGAAAAAATCTCTAGTATGAAGAGTCATGATTACTGCCATTTGCACTACTTGAGCTTCTACCCATAGATGTCCACGAAGGAATTGCAGGTAAGTATGGTACTTGGATTTAAATTTGTCATTTAAGTAAAACATATAATTTGTTAAATAAAATTAGTTCCAATTTGTAGGAATCAGAGCATTTTTTAGGGATTTATGTACACGAACACTATCAGAGGATGACATTGCACAATTACAAGCAAATATTCCAGTGTTGCTCTGTAACTTGAAAAAAATCTTTCCACCCTCTTTTTTTGACGTGATGGAACATCTTCCAATTCATCTACCTCATGAAGCAGCTCTTGGTGGCCCTGTACAATTTCGGTTGATGTACCCGTTTGAGCGATTCATGGGACATCTAAAAAGAAAGGTCAAAAATCAAGCAAAAGTATAAGGTTCGATCGTTGCAGGAAGTTTGACAGAGGAAACATCTCATTTCACTTCATATTACTTTAGTCCAAACGTCAAAATCAGAAGAACACAGGTAGGACGATATGATGACGGAAGGGTTGCATTATCATATGTCATAGCAGTTCCTGATATCTTTCACTCATATTGGAAGACTTGCTGGGAAAATAAAGGAAGAGTACTAGGAAAGTCACTCGTACAGTCGTACAACCCATAACTATATACTGAGAAATTGCGAAGATGTAGTACCATTTGAGAGGTATATATATATCGACTTATTATATATAGTTTAGTAAAATAATATCAACTTGAATTTGTAGTGAATTCGACAGACAAATACGCGAAGCATTCCCCGTGCTAAGTGAGATAGAATATAATACCTACAAAGAACACGATTTTACTAAATGGTTGAAATACTACGTAAGTAACATAATTGTGGATATTTACTAAAAATGTTATATAGAACCACATAATGTTGTAATTAATTAATATATATATATATATATATATGTATTTTGTAGGTCAAGAATGGATATTTTTGGAAGCCTTTACCGTTATGGCTGCATGAGATTGTTGATGAACCAATTGCAAGGATTGTGACAGCACCAATGTATTTGACGCACGGGTATACTTTCCATACTTACGACCATGGTTCAAATAAATCAACAACAAATTTTGGAATCCACGTGCCTGGTGAAACCGACTTCTACGGTATTTTGAAAAAAATTATCGAAGTCACATTTCTAGGAGTTCTCGAACTGAGATGCATTTTATTCCAACATTGGAATAATACAATGGCTGGTCGAGGAGTGCGTACTAACTAGTTAGGAATAACCGATGTAAATGCAAGCCAAACTTATTCGAAGTTTGACCCTTTCATTCTAGCATGTCAAGCTGAACCAGTGTGTTTTATTTTGTATCCTCGTGTAAAGCAAAGGCGCGAGACATGGCTATCTGTGATAAAAGTGAATCCGAGAGGTCGTATTGTCGGGAAAATTGACGATGTGGTTATGCAATAAGAAAAAGCATCAGATGTTTCTATAGCCCTGGAATCCGTAGATGATATCATGCGGTCTCAACTAGAAGTAGAAGACATTGATGATGTAGAGGGCCTGTACGTCGCAGAAGCCTCGCAGTTTTGCGAGATCCATGCGACGTAAAGACCCTCTACACCGCAGTGGCCTCGCAACTTGCGACTCACTTGCGACATACATGCCTTCAACGCCATAGAAGCCTCGCAATGTACTCAATCCTTAACTACCGACATCTTAACAACGTGATTACAAAACACTTATATAACACCGAGGTCTAGGAGGGTCTTGTCCGCTATTGGCAATATCCTAGGTCCGAGCAGAAGAACGTTAGTATGCAGACAGCTCGCTTGGCCAATCCTGATGGCTTCGGTCCGCATAAGCATTGCTCAGGACAAACGTCATTCAAGGCCCGAGCCCAGAAGATAGTATATCATATCCTCAATTAATTTACGTAATACTTTACATATTTTATTAATAATTTTTTTAAAAAAACATTTCAGCAAGAAGAGAAGAGGGATCCTCACCCAGATCTAGTAGAGACGCTCTACCAGACGAAATGTAACAAGGCCAGCGTCTTCATCGACAAAAAGGCCGAGCAGATCTACAACAAGGTCACTGCGAAGAAGCAGCAGTTGACCCATAATTGCGGCGATGAGAGCACTGAATCTGCCGTGCTCTCAACCGCTCAAAAGAACGCGATCTATGCTGAGGTATGAATTTTCCTATTTCTATCGTGTTTCTTTCGTTACAAACTGTTTTACATAACTTAATAATTTTTTTTTCTTTTTAGGTTGTTCCCTGTAAAAAGGGGAGACTCTTCGAGACCGGTCGCTCTCTTGGCTCGCATATCGAGCAGAGCACCTGCTCGCAGTCTCAACCCTTTGTCGATTCTTCGAAAGTGGCAAAGTTGGAGACTAAGGTTCAAACGCATGATCAGCTTATCTCGTCCCTGCAGCAAAACATCGCGCAGTTCACTAAGTTCTTCTTAGTTTTAGCTACAAAAAACCTGGACTTAGCTGTTAAGCTGAACGAGGAGCGACACGATGAGCCCGGATTAAGTTCGGCAAACGCAGACCCGACCCCGGAGTAGGACTCAGATCAAAACCAGGACATCTCGGACGATTTCTAGTTTTATTTTTTGTAAAAATTAAAATTTTTTTTTGTAAAATATTTTTATTTTAATATATATAATTTAAACATATTTTAAATTAAATTAAATATATTTTATTAAAAATTTATTTATTTTTAAATAAAAAAAGGACGTCGCAATGGTGTCGCAGGTCTCCGCTTTGCAATGGCATCGCAGAACCGCGACTCGCAATGGAATCGCAGAATCACGCCTCGCAAGGGAGTCGCAGAACTAAGCCTCGCAACAGAGTCGCAGAAACTAGCCTCACAATGGAGTCGCAGAACTGTGCCTCCCAATGGAGTCGTAGAAATGTGCATCACAATGGAGTCGCAGAACGTGCGACGTCTGTGGAATGCTTATATCCATCGCAGGATTGCCACGTTTATGTGGCCTTGCAATACATGCGACGTTTTTGTGATTTTTTTGATTTGCGACACACGTATTACGACGAATTTGGCGATGTCGCAACGGTGTTGCAAATAGGCTATTTGTGACACCGTTGCAATGACCCTTGCCATTGCAAACTGACAGTTTTCTTGTAGTGACCATCTTTCGCATGATATAAATGCTATGTAAATGATTTCTAGAAAAACTTCGTATATTTCTCGAGTCTAGGCTGGTTTTGTTTCATAGATGGTCTAAGAGAGATTAAGCGCGAGATATCCGACGAAGTTTATCCTCGCTTCATGCAGAGGTAGAGGTTCTGCTGTGGGCGATGACTACTAGTATGATCTCCCTTCAGTTGTTGGAGATTGTCTTTGTCACTGATTGCACAAAAGTTAAGAAGATGATGAAAGATTTAGAAGAGTAACCAACATTTCTCCCTTATGTAGAAGAGTTCTGGAGACTCATGAGAATATTCTTAGATATATTAATCACAAAACAGAGTTTTTGGCCCGCAATGTTAGATAAATTTATTCTGTTCTAGCACACTGATTCTCATATCTTTATGAATGAGTGAGAAAAATTGAAAAAAAAATAGTAACATATGTAGTTTTTGTTGATTGAAAGAAATTAACAATATCTTTAAGTGTTTTAACACAATGTATTAACATAATGCATTCTAAGACGACCAGGAAAAAAAAACATAATGCATTCTAAAATCATGTCATCATCCTAAGTATCATTTACTTTTTGCATCACTTACAACATGTCAATATATTTAATTTTTAACTATTTGGTTAATTTGTCACAGTGAACAAAAATTAGAGATCAAATTTAGAAATTAACGAAAATAAAATATTTAACGTTCCTAAATGAAATATTAGAAAGTCTTTGAATACAATAACAATAATAATTAATTTGAAGAAAAAAAAAGAAGAGGCCATGTGAGGTGACATGAGGTCGATGAGACGCCTAAGTAAAGAACAATAAAATGAAAATGTTATTATATATTTTTGGGTTATATTTTAGGAACAATGTTATTACATTTTAGAGAATAAAAAAATGCAATGGGTGTGAGAATAATTAAGAGTAGATGTTTGGACTTTCTGTTGCAGAATCTGTGCCTGAATCTTGCAACCTCATCAGTATCGCATGTTATTATTATTTTTCTGCTCACTCATCAATAAATACAAAAGTACATTATTCTCTTTTTATTTTGACTTCTCTTCCATTTTTGTTTTGTCGCTTCTGATTACTACATCATCGTCCCTGCTTTAACATATGTCACCTCCCCTTCATATACGAAGCATGTTGTTACTCTCACTCCACACAAATTTTTGGACATTAATGATCGAATCTGACTTATTTCATATAAGATAAGAGTTAGTCGTTAGAACTATAAAATGGTACATTTTAATTTATACTTCAAATCAAATTTGATTTTGGAGGTGAGACAATTTGGCATGTACATAAAGGAAACCATTAATATATCCACCAAATAGTGTAGTACGTACGTAGTAACACGAGTTAAGGAATATTGTTTGTGACTGAGGATAACAACATTCTTTTATCAACGATTATATCGATAATGATCGACTTAAACTCTTAACAATATAATGTGAGATAATGAAATCTAATTTCCGTAGAAAAAATTGCAAAAATAGATATTTAACCACATAATTTAAAAGCTACATTGAGTATGCATGCTAATTAAGAGAAAAAAAAGTACATCGACAAGGACTCAAATCATCTTACAATTTGTGTTAACTAATCCAAGAAAATCGAAGCGAGACTTAATGATGATCAAGTCGTCCCCAATCCAAGAAAATCGAAGAAAGGTGGTTTCTTCTCTTCATTCATTGTTTCAAGTACCTCACTCTTCCTGGTTTGGTTTAACAAATCTAATGTAGTGGTCTCTTGTGTCCATGCAATGTAATCACCAACCACCATTTGGTTTTCAAACAAACCCACCATTAACGCACTCTCATTTCCATGATTATAACCTAAACGATCACAAATGAAGAAACTCAAAAGATACACTTTAGGAATTTGCGGATTTAAAATCGAATGAAACGATAATTAATTAACACGAAATCTAACCTGGGAAGCAAGGCATTGGCAACATAAGCTGCTTCTGGTCATTACTAACTAGCTGGGTCAAAGCTAATCCAACAGAGTTCAAATCATTGAAATGGTGAGAATTAGGGTTTAGAGGAAGCATCGTCTTCCTTCTGCGGTAAGCAGAAGATTGTTCTCTAAACTTACGAGCCATTACGACATGCCAATGATTCTTCACAGAATTATCAGTCCTTCCAGGGAAAAGCCTAGCGATCATCGCCCATTTGTTACCATAGAGCCTATGAGCTTGCAATAGCCTCTCTTCTTCTTCCTCTGTGAAGGCTTTTCTGTTTATCCTTGGGTCTAGTTGGTTAAACCAACGAAGCCTACAGCTTTTTCCTGACCAATAGAGCTTAATTAATACCTTGAATCTTAAAAGAGCTTCATTAAGCGATCGATATATAGTATTTATAACTACTTACCTGATCTTCCTTGGAGCTTTTCAGCTATAAGATTCCAGTTTTGTGGACCATAGACAGCGACTAAGTCTTTGAGCTTTGCATCTTCAGCTGGTCTCCAATGTCCTCTTGTTACTGTAGATTTTGAAGAAGACGACGAATGTCCACAACTTCCACAATCTGTTGTCTCTTTCTTATCACTATTAGGGTTCCTAATCTCTTCTTCGCTACGACTTGTGTAGCAACGATTATAATGATCTTTATCATTGTTGATGTTTGAGGAAAAGTATTCCCATGAAGCCATCTGATCCATCTGATCTTTGGACATAATACAATGATGTTTGTTGGTTAGTGATGAGGTGAGAATGAAGACGAAGACAGGAACCAAAATGTAATGGAGTTGTGAATCATATTTGATATTATTACGTATGGCTATAAGCTATTTGGTATATGTATATGTTGTGACCTTATTTTCTGACAAAATGCTGTTATACAACTGTTAAAAGGTTCATGGACTGTCACGGACTGATTTGAAAGCTGATATATATGCATTGTAAATGATTTTAAAATTCAATTTTATATTCCGGATATTGAATTTATTCCAGGACCGTGGATGAACACGTGTGAGATGAGCTTTGTCACATGGTCCAAAAAACGAGACCATTATAAAATATCATTAATCGATATTTTTTAGACATATACCATAATGAATAAAACTATAAATGTGAAAATGTAGTAATGAATAAAAACATGGTAGGAGAGAGAAAGAGTAAAGGAGAGGGAACACGTTTCCTACGTTGTGAGCAGTGAGAGTGTTTGGAAAAGTGAAGAGAGATAAGGAAGTTGTTAAACATCTTTTTTTAGTTCAACTGCTTTTGTTTCCTGTTGCCCCAAATAAAACATTCAATTGTTTGCCAAACAAAATGTTGGTTTAGCTTTTGTAAACTAATTTGGTTTAACTGCTTGAATTATGGATACGATGAAAAATTTTTTAAGATAATTGAGACATTTGGAGCCAAATAAGTAATATATATATATATATATATTTGTCAACTTTACTCTATTCTTCAAACAATATTTGGATCAACAAAACTAAATTTATAGCCGAAACTCATACCCTAAAATCTCTTTTTTTTCTTCCTTTTGTATCTAGAAGAAATCGAATTCCGATGTTTAAAGATTTGAAAAGTGATCACTACCACTGTGTAATAAGTCATTTTGAAAAAAATTCAAAATAATATGGTTATTGTTGAAAATATTAAAGCTAGAGGGATATTTTTACATTTACCTCATAATAAATAAAATGATAAATATAATTGTTAATGGAGGACTTAAAGAAAATAATATCATAAAAAATGAATGTGATAACAAAATAATAAGAAGACAAAGTATCCCGAAGGAGAGACATTTATGTCTTAATTTTGTCACACAGTCCTATAATAGTCTTAATTAAAGAAAAATCGTTTTTTAATTGGTCAACATCTCTAAAGTAATCTACACGTAAATCGATTTGACTGGAGAGAGGGTATCAAAGGTAAACACTTTTTTTTGTTTTGTTAAAATTTCAAAGTAGACACTATTAACAAAAGCAGATATGAACAAACTGAAATACTGAAGAATATATTTGAAATACAAACATTTTGCTAGATACTGAAGAATTTATCCATTTTTATAAGTATCTTAAATGATTTTAAAATTGTGTGATTTCTTAACATCATAAAAAATCTATGAAGACTAAAGGGTTTTTAAAAAAATATCTAATGCTATATTTTTAGATTTTTTTATGTTTTTTCTTGTGTGTTTTGTAACTTCACTTAAAAACCTTTAAATATGACAAGATACATTGATTTGTCTCAGATGAAATTCATCTCTCTCGCTCTCGACATTTTGATGGTTTATATGAAACCATTTTCCTAATGTGAATTTGATGAATTAAGTCCGATTTTCATATAAAATCTTGACTAATTGTTTCATATAAAAATGTATATTTTTGAGTAAACTGCGAGCAAGTATTTAGATAAATGCATAGAGACTTGAAAATGAGCTGGTATACAAAGGAAAAATGGCAAAGGTTAGGTGAGACTTAAAGCATAAAGTAGATGGAAGTTTTGTAATTTGACCAGAAAGATATGAAATGGGAGGAGGAATACATTATTAATTATTATAAGATTCAGAATCGTTGCAGACTTTGTACCTTCCATCTGCAGAGATTATTAACTGAACACTTTCTATCTTCTCTCTTGTTTTTTTTCTTGGTCAATAATTTTGAACACATTTATACTTTTCTATATTTGCGTAAAACACATGTTTAGTATATGTATTGTTACTTTTTCAAAGAGACTAACAACTCATTGACACGAACCATTTGCAATTTAGCAAGATTCAGGAAAATACATCGAATAGCAGCTACCTTCTCTTTTGTTTTGTTACCATTGGTTTTTTTTTTTTGATATTTTATTTATTTATTTGAATTAACAAAACTTTCACAAAAAGCTACCGGTTTTTGATTTTTGTTCGTTAGAAAATCTATAGAATAAACTTTTTACTGAGAAAATATCTTGATCAAATGGTTAAATGTTAGTTTTCGTAAAATTTTCTACTATAATTAGATTTTAGTAGCCGTAGAACCTACATAATAGAGTTTGAGTTATGGATTAAATCTGTCAATATAATTAATAACAAAAAATGATAATTATTTGGTGTATACAATAATTGTAGAAAAAATAATTATTAGAAATATATTTTTTCTTTTGTTAACAATTGGATCGACAAGACTTGAGTCGTACCTTAAAACTCATTTCCTAAAATTATTTTTTAAAATCTACCAACTGTAATGGAGAGAGGATCAAACCTTTGATATCAGAGTTATTAGTTGAATTATCCTAACCACCAGAATAAGAAAAACTCAATAAAAGATTTTATTTTCAAATGAATAACATATAATGTTAGGAATTTAAACAAATTCTAAGAAGCTAAGATGCATAGGATCCAATTCATATCAACAGGGAAATGTGTTATTGAGTCTACTGTGGTTAAAAAATGTGACCCCACGAAATGTCGCAAAAACTAACAGCACGTGGATGCTCTGCTACTCATCTAACTATACACACGCGCATTACTCAATTATACATCCACCTTTTGGGAGCACATTGTGACCATAGCCACTTGCTACTTTCATAGCCTAGCTTTGAGTCTCATTAGGCACAAAGACTCATCAATACGAATTATACGATACGGAAAGTTTTTTTTTTTTTCGAGTTGGTAATTTTGGGCTGATTATCTAATTACTGGTTTACATTGAGTTTGTGGATCCCCAAAGCTTTCTTTTTTCTTACAAAATGAACATGATTGACACATATTTTAAAATTATATTTCATCTGTCTTGTATTATTTGGTGTTTAAAGTTTTTACACTCAGATTAAAACACTATTTAATTTTTAATTTTTCTATTTAAATTTTTTATTTTAAATCTATTTAGTAATTATTCAATCAATTAGAAATCAATCAGCATAATACAAATAGTCAAAATAAAAAATATATAATTAATTATGTATTGGAAGTTAAAACATCAAATAATTTGATACTAAAACTTTTTCTTAAAGCATCATTTAATATGACACCGAAGGAGTATAAAATAGCTTGTTAGCAACGGATTCTTAAATTATTATTTTTTACTCTTTTTGCTGTGGCTTAATTAGAAGTAATAGAATCTAGTTTGATTGGTATATTCAACATGGTTTGGCTTTAATTAGGATTCAAATCAACCCTGACAAAACTATACAACATGGTGGATTTGGACGTTAAAACAGGAAAACAAGTGATGATCACATAAATGAACTAGACAGTAAAACAAAACAAAGAAAAATATAAAATAATTAAATGTTAACAGATCAGGAAGAAACAAAAACCCCATGACATGAAAGCTAACCAAATAGTAACAATATGAGAAATGACCCTTCTATTATTATAGCCTCGTTGCTCTATTTTGGGAAGTTTTATATCACATTTTTTCCCACAAGTCATCATCACAAGATTCACTACCAACCAAAAATGTTAA
Source organism: Lepidium didymum (assembly GCA_963920545.1). NCBI lineage: Eukaryota > Viridiplantae > Streptophyta > Magnoliopsida > Brassicales > Brassicaceae > Lepidium > Lepidium didymum. The sequence continues at coordinate 14,815,323 of OY986982.1, forward strand.
ACTGTACCTTCAATCAAACCTATAGATTAGACGTTGGGGCCTCATTCAATATACTATAAGAAATTAAAAATATATGAGTTGTCACGTAAAAGGGACCTAACTTTTTTAATGTCATTGTAAAAAACATTATCTTGATTTTATGCAACATTTATTAAACCTGGTTTAAAGAGGAAATAACTTTTATTAACGACATTATAATGTGTTTGGTTCATTCTTAGAAAACCAGATTTCTTTGCAATAGACAAAGCTAATTGATTATCAAAAAACAGATCCATCGGATTATGTTGTGGTGCACCGAGGTCCTCTATCCGCTGCTTGATCCATTTGAACTTACGAAGATCATATACATGCCATAGATCGATATAAATCCTTCGTTGAAAACATAATATTGTGACCTGTTTTTCATCTTCCAAGATATTGGAGAATTTCCGAGTTGAACAACGTAGCTGCTCAATGATCGGCATATGTTTGGACACAGCCAATCAGCATCACAAAAAGCACAAAGACGTAAGTTACCGGTAGCTAGCTTTTAACATGATACATTATTCACTTTTCAACTCTTCAATTCAGTGGTCCACTTTTGAATTTAATTTTTAAAACTCTTTTTTCAAAGTATAACAAAATACAATTTTTACTCTACTTAATTAAAAGTTCTAAATGATTAAGTGATATTTACTCAATTTTTGTAACATAAACTAATATGACCTTTTTTTGAATCTCCCTTTCAAAGTAAAACAGAAAACAAATTTTACTACAAAATAAAACGAAAACATACAACAAATATTTGTAAACCCAACAAACTAGATTAACAAAAGAAAGGCAGACAAAGAAAATGAAAACATCAAGACAAATAAAATCAAACAGCAACATCGACACAAATTATCGGTGATACTTTCCAAGAAATTACCATGAGCGAATCGGTCCGAGGCCATCCCTCAAACCTTGGACGTAACAACGCATACAACTCGTCTTAGAAGTCCCACTTTGAATATGAGAGAGCACCTATGTTGCAAAACTTGTCAAGAGTAACCACATCATTTGAAACCAAATGCTCTGCTGCTTTTTGATGCAGAATCTCGGAGGAATCGTCACTCTAAGTTGTTGAGATAATCCTTGGTCTTCAAAGAGTACAAGTAACCCACGTATATTAAACCTATGATTGCTGTTATTTCAACTCGGCTCAAATAAAGTAAGGTGGTGGAACCACACATAATGTAGACTCGACTCGAGTAGCCCCCACCTTCGGTATATTAAACCAAAGATTGTTGCTATTTCCACTCGTCCCTTCACACCATTGACAAGAAATGGCCGCACAAGAATGATGGAATACACTTGATAAATTGGATTCATCCATTGGATATGATACATAAAGACAGATCGAAAAGTTCACAAGGAACAAAAGAAAATCAAAGTTTATTGATAAAAGGTTCGATGATTCTCAAGTGAGAATTATATGGGTTTATAAGGATAAATAAATGACTCTTAGTGTGCCTTAGACTTATTAAATGCCTCGAAAATGGCTTAAGACTAAATAGTAAATAACAAAACAATTGCTAAGACTGCATGTGATCTTTAGTCTATGGCAGGTGGTAAGTCACTTAAGACATGTGCACTTGTACATTCAGATATTTTGTCTCACTACCTACCGGCTACTTATGATTTAATGTTGACAAAAAAAACAATTGCTCAGACTTTAAATTATAAATGACTCTTAAATTTTTGATGTCTTTGGTTTCCAAATGTCTTTTTGCCTCCCAAATTCGTTATTTTCATGGGTTGGACTTTAAGACATAATTTAAGATTTCTTTTGGGCTTGTAAAAGGTTTAAACTGGTTTGGATTTGATAAGTATGAAGTCCAATGGATTTTGTATAATGTTCTTTGTTCAAAATGTCTTGAATAAATCCACAAAAGTTCTCTTTAATTTGTTTAGCTCCTGATCTTGTAATTGGACCGGTTGGAATCTCCATAACTTCCTCGTGCTCATGCTTGCTTAGATTCTGGTGAAGACCATCTGTTGACTTACCCAAAACCATGCCATCCTGGAGCGGAGAGAGAGACGACCGATGGCTTAAGACTAAATAGTAAATAACAAAACAATTGCTAAGACTGCAGGTGACTTTTAATCTATTGGCAGGTGGTAAGTCATTAAAGACAGGTGCACTTGTACATTCAGATATTGTGTTTTACTACCTACATTGTAGGAATTTGATTAATGAGCCGGCTATTTATGGTCTAATGTTGATAAAGAAAAAAAGAAGAACAATTGCTAAGACTTTAAATTATAAATGACTCTTAAATTTTTGATGTCTTTGGTTTCCAAATGTCTTTTTGCCTCCCAAATTCGTTATTTTCATGGGCTGGACTTTAAGACATAATTTAAGATTTCTTTTGGACATGTAAAAGGTTCAAACTGGTTTGGATTTGATAAGTATGAAGTCCAATGGATTTTGTATAATGTTCTTTGTTCAAAATGTCTTGAATAAATCCACAAAGTTCTCCTTAATTTGTTTAGCTCTTGATCTTGTAATTGGACCGGTTGGAATCTCCATAGCTTCCTCGTGCTCATGCTTGCTTAGCTTCTGGTGAAGACCATCTGTTGACTCACCCAAAACCATGCCATCCTGGAGCGGAGAGAGAGAGACGACCGATGGCAACATCTAACCCAAGCGAGCTCGTCGAAGCTACTCCCTCCATGTCTGTGATCGAAGAAAAGGAGTTGAAGCTTTATGTTGTGAGTGTCGACGTTACAACCCTAGGAGAAACATCCGGGGAGAGAACACGAGGAGGAAGACCCTTTCTGGCAACAATTATGTGAGCTAGCTATTGGAAAGCAGAGGTTTATCCGTAAGAGAGAACCACCTATTAAAATTATATCTTATATACTGTATGTATATAAAGCGGGAAACACTATCATTTTTACCAAAGTTATAAACTTTAGAATAAAATTAACATATAATTTGTAACAACTCTTAAAAATAGGCTTAGGTGGGTTTTGTTACAAACTTTTATATAAAAATTCAAAACTAATAAATATTTAATAGAAAAACAGATTAAAAAAACTAAAACTAATAAAAATATATCGGGTAGAAATTTGATTCTTATCCGATTTCGATTCGGGTTTGTATTCAATTTTCCGGGTACATAGATTTAGCATATATTATGGTATTTTATCGGGTTCGGTTCATATAATTCAGTATTTTGGTTATCTTGATTTAAGACTTATTTGAGTATTTTTATTTTTCGGATATGGTTCGATTTGATATAGATCAATTTCGGGTTAAAGTATTTTTATATATATAAAAATCAAAGTTTTAAAAAATAATAAAAAAACTCTAAAAAGCTAAAATTTGGTTCTTGATTTGGTTCTGGTTTGAGTTCGATTTTTTGAATATATAGATTTAAGATCCATTTGGGTATTTTATCGGGTTCGGTTCCTCTAATTTAGATCGATTTCGGCTCAGGTTTTATGTCTTTAAAACAACATCTCACAAACAATATACCAAAATAACAACACGTGTCTAACAAATTAAAGGAACATAGTTTTAAAAAACAATCAAAATAATCAAATCCTACGTAACACGGATATAATTCTAGTATTCACTAAAGATGGGTCAACTTTTTTTTTATATCATTTTTATCACATCTTGATGATACTAAAAATTTGTAACGAAAAAGGTGAAAAGTTAAAAGTTCAAATAGATATCTATTTACCCACTTATAAATTGATATTTTCATAAAAATGTTATTAAAGAAATAATGTGACAACCCGTGCATGCATAAGATACCAACCAGTATCTAAAAAAATCAAAGAAGTAAACCAAAATTAAACTGAATGCTAATATTCAAGTAAGTTCCAAAAACTATATTTTTAACATTATTTAATTTGTATAAAAAATTAATTTTTAAAATTAAGTATCACGTATTTTTTCGATAAATATTTCAAAATTCAAACACTAAATAGTTCCTTAATATTATCTGGCACAATCAATTTTGCATGCACAAAACTAGTTTTGTATAATTTCTGGGTCTTATCCTTAAATGTACTTTTTCAAATAAAGTGAACTAAAAATAATATCTGTATTGCTCAAATGGTTAAATATCTATATTTATAATTTTTATTATTATCAAAGTTTGACTCTAAATAATCATGTATAATCTCTTATAACAGGATTTCAGCTATAAATTAAATCATCGTTCGTGGATCCAATAAACAAATTTTTTTTAATTATTTTAAACTAGTTTTCAAAATCTTTTCTTTGTTTTTGTGAAAAAAGTAAAAATCCTATATTTCACTTAAAACAAGTTGAACAATAAGAATCCTATCTGAAGAAAGCTAAAGTAAACAAAAAAACAAAAATTGTAGAAATTATCATTCAAGATTTTGAAACAAAAAATTAAAATCTACTCCAAAATCCAAAAATTGTTTAAAAAATTCTAACCATTCATGGCCAAAATGATGAAGACAAAACAAAGAAAGAAAAATGAAAAGTATTACAATAGGTTTCCACGAAGTGTTAAAAAAATGCAGATTTAGATCAATGCAGAACAAAGAATAATCTCAACAAAACTGATGCAACTACTTCTCTTCTTTGCAGCATAAGATTATATGAAAACCGAGAAAAGAACTCATGTGCAGTAGTATCAATTATCAAGGTACGTCACCAAAATAAAGAAGAAGAAAAATAAACGCTTATGGATCCGAGCTACTTCTCAGTTTTCCTGCTGCATATTAGAAATAATAAACATATTCAGAACACTACAAGAAAACAAGAGTATAAGTGACGACCAATTCCGTTAGTTATGGTCTAAAACCGACAAAAACCAATGGAATATGTTCGTCGAATACGTATCGTCGGTTATCGCAGTCTCGTCGATTACCGTGGATTGTAACCGACGGTAAACAACAGGAAATATCGTTGGTTATGCTGTCGGTTATATGCCGTCGGTGACCGTCGATTGCCGTTGGTTCGTAGCTGTTGGATATCATCGGTTTGGTGCTGTCGGTTCCTATCGATTTGTAGCCGTCGGTTGCCGTTGGTTTGTAGCCATCGGATACTGTCAGCATGGTACCGTTAGTTCCCGTCAGTTGCCGTTGGTTCGTAGTCGTTGGATCCCGTCGGTTTAGTGCCGTCAAACCAACGGGAACCGACGAAAATTTAAAAATTAATTAAAAAATAAAATTAATATTGTAATTAAATTTAATAATAAATTAAATTATAAATAAATAATAATTTTAAAAATTAAGATTAAATTAGAAAATATTAAATACATTTAAAACTTAAATATATGCAAAATGCATTTTATAAAACTATTCGGTCCTAACTACTTTTCTGGGTTTTGTGTCGGGGTGAATTTTGGGGATGGTTATGGGTTTATGTACGCCAGAAGTTTAGCTATTTGAGCCTCACTCTTCGCCTGTCTCGCCTGAGTCTCATGTAGTGCGGCCTTGGTCTTCTGAAGCTCCGTCCGGTTTTGCTCGAAGCTTTGACAGAGGTTCACAAGCTCTTCTCGCTCCCGCTGACTGAGCCCGAATCCCTGGCTGAGGTCAACACGGGTGGGCATCCCATCAGCATCTACTAGCTTCCCAAGACCTAATCGTCGGTCCTTAGTGCACGGTACTTCCTACATTGAATAAAACAAAAGGATGAAAAAATAAGATATATTTTTAATTTTTAAAATTAATTTAAAAAAAATTTTTACTTCGACAACGAATTGGTACACGTCCTGAGGAACCTCCGTGGATGGTCCCGCTCCATCCTGAGTGAGTTGGGTCTGATGTTCCTCAATCCGATCCTCCACCCTCTCCACAACCTCACGAATCTTCGGGTTGTCGATCGTCCCAGATTTTGTGCTTGTGTGACATGTCTTCATGAGTTGAGAAAATCGGGTACGCACCCGTTTTTAATGGTCTGCACAACCAAACAAACATGGTTAAATGAATATTAACTGAATTAAATTTACAATATAATTTACAATCTTGCGTTCGACATGCTCAAAAGTATAAGGACCAGCGTTGTGTGTTCCCGGCGCCTTAACCGTCTCACCATGTCCTGCTCGGCGATTCTTCTTGTTCTGATCTGACACATTCTCTGTGGCAGGGGCACTCCAGTACTCCACAAACTCAGGGAACCGATCAGCCGGACAGCCGTATGGCAACTCTGATGGTTCCCTCTTCCATGCTCGCTTCCAAGCGTAAACATGGTTGGAGTACAAAGTGGCGCACTGCTCCTCGAACTTCTGCCTCACTTCAGGCTTGTCAGCAACGGCCTAGTTAACTTGTTGCTGTAAATTTTGTAAAAATTAGAATATATTGTAAGGTAATGAAATAATTGAAATAGTTGTAAGCAAGAATATGTTTACCGCGAATGATCTGAACCACTGTTTCCTCAGATCCAAAGAGAATTTGCTAAAGGATGAATAGGCATAAGGTAGCTGATGTTGGATCATAAGCCGCACCAACTTCTTAATATGTTGGTCGATGCGAAACCTGAATATTAAAATTTTATTTTACCGTTGATATTTTAAAATTTTGTAAAATAAAATATTATATGTATTCGTACCATGTAGATCTCTCGCCCAGCTTTGGATCTAGAGTCTTTAAATAGGAATGTCCCGGTTGAGTCAAAATCTGCTCAATGGTCAAATGCTGTGTGGTGGGGGGGTTGAAGTAGTGGGTCAGGCTGGGTATCATGCACAGTCGGTGGATTCAGATGAGGAAAAAGGGTCTCATCAGAATCACGATCCCCTGCTTGCATGCTCAATGGGTACGCGCGATGGAAGTCATCATAAGATGTCCTGGTAAATTATAAACTTTATGAAACTAAAATATTTAAAACATAAGTATATAGGTAATATATTTTTATATAAACTCCAAAAAAATTATTTATATAAATCATATTAAACCCTTTAACTTCTTTTAACAAATTACATAATATACATAACTAAATTTATAAATTGTAAATATATCAAATAAATATCAATTTTTATATTTATTTACATATTATTTAATAAAATTTATAATTTTTTTAAATTTTTGGTTAAATATGTTTTATAAATAAATAAATATTATATGTAACAAACATATAAGTTTCTTTATTCATTTACATATTATATAATAAAATATATAAATATTTTAAAATTTTATATGAATATGGTTTATAAATATATATGTATATATATATATACAAATTCGTAAAAATATAAATTATACATATAAATATATATAATTAGTTTGATAAATATTGTGTATAAATGTATAAATAATTTATATACGATATATATATTAATTTCTATAAATAAATATTATATATACATAATTAATTAATTAAAAAATATGAAAATATATAGAGTTTTAATACATTATATATATATATATAAATTTTTATATGCACCAATATTTATATACACAAATGTTATAGGAAGTTTTATACAATCATAATACTAAAACTTGTAAAATTTTGTTTAAATTGTTTGGTTGTAAGAAAAAAATTGTTCTTCATAAAAAAATGCGTTCTTCATAAAAAAAAATGTTCTTCATAAAAAAATGTGTTCTTCATAAAAAAAAAAGTGTTCTTCATAAAAAAAAATTCAAAAATCATAGAAACAAAGTGAAATCGACATGCAAACAACAATTTGGGGAATGAAACTAACCTATATTCCACTTATCTATCTGTTTCTATCAACCTAGATCAAAATCTTGTCAAAAAAAAAATTTGGAAAACTTAAAAATTGTGAAATTTCAAGAAACTTACATGATTTTAGGAAGGAGGAAGGGATTGAGGGTAGTTTCCACCGGATTTGGCCGCAAAAAGTGGTGGTTGCGCCTCTAATTTGAGAAAAAAAATCGTGAAAGTTGAGAGAAAATGGAGGAAGAAAAGAGAAGAGTAAGGAAGAAGAAGAGGCTCGGAACCGACGAGAATTTTAATTTTTTTTAATTGTATAATAAATATAAATTAATATATATATATATATATAAAATAAATGATATATTAAATAAAATATTAATTCCCGTCGGCTGCCATCGGTTCAACCTACGGCAACCGGCGGACCTTCGGAGGGAAATTCAACCGCCTCCAAAAAATTGGCATTGGATGTTTCCCTCCTTATGCCGTCAGTTGTCGTAGGTTGAACTGATGGCAACCGACGGAAATTAATATTTTATTTAATATATCATTTACAAATTCATTAATATAATTAAAATATAAAATAAATTTTTATTTTTATTTTTATTTTTGTGGAGTTGGTAGAACACATTTTGCATGCTACGTCACTGTTTATAACCAGAATTTAGGTGGCATATCGGTTACCATAGGTTGCCCTCAATTCAGTTCCTCTATTTATTGTCACGAAATCTGAATCTGACCATCACAATCGCTTTCATCCATCAATATCTAACAAAAATTTTAAAATCACAGTCCGTTAAAGTTTCCAAATGTTGAACAATCGTCGTCGAGCTCGTGAAACACATGTGCCAGAAAGTCCACCGTACGAGCAGTTGAATGTCGTGGAGGCTCCGCCAATTATTCAATTACAACAAACTCAACAAACGCAATATCAACAGCCACTAATCCCTGGCCCAGGCCGACCTTTCCAACAAGGTCTCTTTCGGAAAAAAGCGCATGATAAAAAGGTGTTGCGTGGTGAATGTTCCCAAGTTAGGCCGACATAGGACTTTGTTCGTGAAGTGTATAATGAGCCACCCACGTATGATTCTTATTTTAATAGTATTCGATTGACGTCAATGATTGATTACCTACTATGTGAAGGTATTACGTGATATTTAAATTGTTAAATTTGTTTTGTTTTGTGAGTAAAATTGACTACCATCCTGCATACATATAGGTACATCAACTAATCGAACACCACCATTTTGGACACAGTTGGCTGATATCACATGCCCGTTGACCCAATTTGTAAAAGTGAAAAGGGTGGGTGTGGAAATCTATATAATATTAACTTGACATAATTCGAATTATATTTTTTAGTTGTCCCGATTAATTGTAGGTTGTGGCAATTATTGCAATAATTTCACCCAACAGCTTAGGAGATGCGACAGTTACACTTAAGGATCCATCAGGCACAATGACAGCAACTATGCATCACAACATATTCCAGAACAATGAGTACAGAAATGCTACTCCTCTAGGAACTGTGTTATTTCTACTCGAGCAGGGTTATCAACATAAACATTGTGGCCCAAAATATCGTTATGGTATATCTTCTAATTTCACACCTTGCATTTTTGACTAAAACTCAATTGATTATCGTTTATTCAGTTCGTGCACATGTAAACAGATAATCGGGGTTAATGAAATGGTGGGGCAGTACGAATCATACGTACAAGACTCAGAGGACGAGAGAGCTGACACGAATAGTTCGTTTGAATTTGCAACTGTATGAGACTCAGATGTTGATTAATGGATTTGTGTTAAGTACTTATTTTGTACTCCACTTTTGCCGAGGTTTCTTGTAATGTTCTAGTGGAATAAGCTATCTGCAATGTTGTTGTGTTGTGTGTAATATCCAATATATTTGTTTGTTTTTACCACTGTATGATTTGTGTTATAATGGACCGGTTGTATTTAATGTTAAATCAAATTAATAAATATTTAAACATAAATTAAGTATGATTAGAGTTTAAGTCACAATTTTAATTTTAATTTATGAATGTAGCTAAACACATCGCACGACGATCTTTTAAATTTATCAAAAGAATGATTCATTTATATTATACAAGTCTTCAATTACATATATATTACTCTGAATCACTTCCATATTCATTTTGTTCATCGTTTGAACTCTCTTCGGACTCTCCACCAAATTCGGGCACTTCGACATCCGAACCATCATGTACGGTTTCAAATGCTTGGGAGGTCATATCGATACAAAAGTCTACCCTGAGTGAACTGTCAATTGGGCCTAGTGTTCCTGGAGAACCTTGTTGCATTGGATCGTGCTCTGAATTACCATATAGTCTCCCTCTAAGAGTGGTTGTAGTCACGGTGATCCACCGATCTGACCGAGCTGAAACTCGTAGATATGGAAGATATGTCACTTGATCAGCCTGTGATGCTTGTATGAATGGATCATACTTATTCAGTTTCCTTCTTGAGTGTACAGATGTGACACCAAACTCGTCAACACGTACACCGACTCCTAAAATAGGATTGTACCAGTCACAGTAAAAGACTATGCACTTTAAACCAAGAAACCCAAGATATTCAACCTCCAATATCTCTCGCAACACTCCGTAGTAGACCATATCGCTTGAGGTGAAAGATATTCTATAGTCACTTGTTGGTCTTTTCATTCCTGGTCTCAGAATCTTGAAAGCGTAACCACGAGTAAAGTACATAGGGTAGGCTTTAGTGACTAATAGAGGACTTGCAACAAAATCTACCAATCAGGTGGGAAATGTTGTTCCCATTTTTCCGGCTTCAGTAACATGTGATTTTTGGTTATATGTTTATTAGTTTAAGGTAACACCCAATAGAAAATTATAACAACATATTACGTATTTTTTAAAACTCATATAAAATTTTAACCACTTCGTGAACTCGCCTTCTTTTGTTACTTGGAGTTGTTCATCTGTCAAATTAGAGCATGCGTCCCGAATTTGAGACATGTAAATACTGCAAGAAAATGAATAATGGATTACTAATAAGGACATTTTATCAAATAATATATAAGCAACTACTACATACCTCTCAAGGTCACTGATTTCTGGGCAATTCGTTGCAATATACATATGCAAATGGTTTATCTCGTCGGAAGAAAGGGTTCTACAAACTGGTTTTCCACTTAGTCGGCTTATTTGGGAAAATATATCTGGTACAAAAGCTGGATAAATTGGCCGATCTCCTCCATCATCGTTGCGTGTTGGACGTCGATTTTTCGTCTGAACATTTGATGGAAAATATAACGAAGCAAAGTTGGCAGTTTCTTCATTGATATATTGAGCGACAATTGAACCTTCGACACGGCTCAAGTTTTTGACTTTCCTCTTCAACTTGAATATGAATCTTTCAAACAGATACATCCATCGATATTGTACTTTTCCGCCAAGCTCTACAAAACTTGTCAAAGATTCAATTCAAAAAGTATAGTAATCAAATAAATGAATCTGATCGTTTATGTATTTTTTAATTACCAGCTTCACGAGGTAGATGAATCGGAAGGTGTTCCATGATGTCAAAATAAGACAGGAGAAATATTTTCTCCAAATTGCATATGATTATAGGAATCTTATCATTTAGATTTTTTATTCCATCTTCAGTGAGAGTCCGTGAGCAAAGATCACGAAAAAGGCACCCAACCCTGATATAAATACGTAGTAAGGTTATTATAAACATAATATTAGTTATTGATTTTCCTTTTATTTTAAGGTTCAGATATTACATGCAAGCGCTTCATGTACATTTTTAGGCAATAGGTAGGCAAAAGCGAACGGAAAAAGTCTTTGCATTACGACATGGCAGTCATGACTCTTTATATTACAGAATTTTCCCTTGTTACTATCAACACAGTTTCGAAGGTTTGAAACATACCCATATGGGAATTTGACCGAATTTTTAATCCAGTAAAAAAAAACAGTCTATATTCTAAATTTAACATTGTTAGTATAATTAAGTGGTTATTTAAAATTATAATCATATATAAAGAGAGAGAAATCATTTTTACCTTTCTTTCGTTACTTAAGCGAAATATAGGAACTGACCCTACGTTGTTATTCCCTCACAAATGCAGCAACTTCCTATCACAAATATCTGGTAAATCTAATCTTGATTTCAAATTGTCTTTCGTTTTCCCCGGTACATTCATAATTATGTTACTTTAATTATCAAACACATTCTTCTCAACGTGCATGACGTCTAAGTAGTGGCGAAGGAGGTGGTCCTTCCAATACGGCAACTTCCAGAAAATACTCTTCTTATGCCAATTGTGGTACACCCCAACACCATCGACGGGGTAATGTCCATTTCCTCCACAAATCGGAGTTGACTCCGCACCAAAATCTCTCAGTTGCATTAATATTTGCGTCCCGTTGGTTTCTGGCGGTGGACCATACAAAACTTTTTTGTTTTTAGTAAACAACGACCTACTATGCCGATATGGATGATTCATAAGAAGAAACTGTCGATGACAATCAAACCACGATGTCTTCCGTCCATTTGGAAATTTGGTGCAGTAGAAACATCGAACGCTAATGTACCGCTCTCCCATAGCTGATTTAATTCGTGAATTAGAGGTTACAAAAATACATCAAGTGATCTCCGTGGATGATCGGGACCTGGTACAAGGACTGTCAAAAACAAAAACTATTGTTTCATACACAGAGTTGGTGGCAGGTTATAAGGTGTTACAATCACCGGCCAAACTGAATACAATCTCCCATGTTTACCGAAAGGATTGAACCCGTCTGTGGAAAGCCCTCGATATACATTCCTCGATTCCTGAGCAAACTCGGGATAAACTGCTTGGAACTGTTTCCATGCCTTTGCGTCCGAAGGGTGTGTTATCTCGCCGACTGCATTATGTTCAAAATGCCATCTCATTGCGCCTGCTGTGCGATTTGACTGGTATAACCTCTTAAGCCTGTCTGCTAAAGGCAAGTACCACATCTTCTTGTATGGCACACGATTCCTCCCACTTGTATCTTGAAATCGAGGTTTACGAGAAAACCGATAGCAGATCTGGTCTGAATCCTCTCTCCAGAAGATCATACAATTGTCTGCACAAACATCAATTGTCTCATATGGTAATCCTAGCCCGGCAACCATTTTCTGGATGTCGTTGTACGATGCCGCGTATGTGTTATCAACAGGAAGACATTTTCTGAAGTGGCCGGTTAGTGCGTCGACACAGCTCTCCAGTAGATTGTAATATGTTTTGATATTCATCATATTAGTTGCACTCGACTACGGTGACACGTCTTCACCACAACCACTGTACAAGGGTTTATTTGCAGCATCTAGCATACCAAAAAAATTACGGGCACCGATATTTGGTTCCTAACCCCTCTCTCTAGCCGCTATAAAAACCGGTACATCCTCCCTAAACGCATCGTTGACCATTTGAAATGTACCCACATTGTTTTTAGCCGTGATTGTGGTTTCTACACCTAAGCCACCTAATCCGCTTCTACCAAGATTAACATTTACTTCTTCATTAACCGAGTTACCTATATTCCCACCTAAACTACTATTACCAACTCCGCTATAATTACCATAGTTAATATTCGTACAATCTTCTCCATGCGAATACCATATTTTGTAACTCGGTAAAAACCCTCTACGGTATAGATGACTCCACACTATCGGTTGTATTAATTATAACCGATTGTCTATCGGTTCCCGTAGGTTTTAAATAAAATTAATTAAAAAATATTAAAAAAATTAAAACACCGTCGGTTCTCGTCGGTTATAATTATAATTAATTAAAAACTATTAAAAAAATTAAAAATACTATCGGTTTTCGTCGGTTTTAATTAAATTTAATTCAAAAAATATTTAAAAATAAAAATACCGGCGGTTACCGTCAGTTATATTAAACCGTATTTAACCGGTGGCCTTTTTTATTTTTGTTGTTTTGGAAAAAAAAATTTGAATTCTATTCCGTCTGTTACCATCGGTTAAATGAATCGATGGTAACCGACGGGATCTGTAACGTCGGACAGACCGACGGCATGCGACGTGTACGATTATCCGGTCAATTGCCATCGGTTATGCCTTTATTTTCTTAAAGTGGTAACAGACATCAAAATAAGATGTAGTGTAATATTACACTGACAATAAAAGATGAGCAAACCGTTATTTACCCTTGAATACGGAGGATCATCAAAGACAGAAACATGATAAGGTAACATTTCAGAATCAGCCCAATCGTTTCCTCTGAATTAAGGCCTACAAGAGGTCTCTAAGATCTGGCTAAAGTAATAATCCACATGACTTGCTAATAAATTCCACTCAGCTGGTTGTTGCAGTTTTGGATCATTTAGGTAATTGAGATTGTTGAATTGCTGATTTGGATCAGACAATGACATAGTAATACCGTCAGCTTCTAGTTCTTGTCTTGAGATATTTGAGCTTTTTGCCAAAGTGTCCAGAGTAGCTTCCAAAAGATAAACTTGCAGAACACGTTATGTCTCTGTTCGTTTGTTGAAGCTGCAAACTTAGGTCTTCTTCTTGTAGAGGAACATTCATGTTTTCATTGGTACGAACCCATGAGAAATTCTCAAGCTGTTGCTCTATTTTCGTTCCAAACTCTGTATCTAGTACATTCTTTAACTGCATAAATACGATGTTAGGCTTATTTTATATACACACTTTCCAAAAAACATTTTTAATCTCAAAACTGATGATTCTTTACCTGGTTTTTGTATTCTGAGGACCTGAGTTGTTGTTGCAGCATGTTCTCCTGTAAGTCGTAAAAAGATGCATAAGTTTTGTAAAATGAAAACCCTAACTCATTATTTGGGAGATGGATATTATACCTTATGAGCATGGATTTGAGCTAGAGACTGTCTTAGTGAATTCTGTAGTTGTTGCAAATTGTCTACACTGTCGATATTATCTAAGTTGGTCCAGTAGCTATCTCGAAAAACCATACAGCTCACAATTGAGAATAGTAAAACCAAAAGCAATATTTAACTGAAAAGTATGTTGAAGATCTTTGCACCTTAGTCTTGTCTGTATTTCTGATAAGTTTGTTTGTAAAAACCTTGCTTCTTCTCGTAGAATCTGAAAATTCCCGGTTGGGAAAATTAGGAGACACTTCATCATAGTAGCAATTAACCATGGGCATATGACCGGAATCCGAAAAGGAACCAACCCGAAATTTCAGGTACTAGGTCGGGTTCGAGAAGAGACAAATACAACCATGCGTCAAATGAATTTCGTGTATTTGCATCCATTAGCTTTATTGAGTGTAAGCAAGGTAATGAATTACAAGTACATAGAAGCTTGTGAGCAATACAAGTTAATCTAACCCTACTGCCGGATAATGTTTTGTGGTAGGGTTAGATTTCCTAAACCACACTTTCGTAAAACTACAACTAGAGACATTGCTGAGTTTTATTTCGGTTCTAAACCGATTTATGTTTGCTTTCTTAAATAGGTATCAAATTCTCATACTCGAAAAACATGAACCCGATTGAGACTTATCCAGAACCGACTTAAATACTCGAATGTCCACAACTAGTAGTAATAGTAGTAGGACATATACCTCAAGTGTTGATTCTTGATAATGTTTTACTGAACATCTTCTGTCTAGGAACTCTGATATGTTTATATTTTGGCCAAACTTCAAAAATATTTTCTTCAAGGCCTGAAATATTTTTAGGAATGAAATATTAGTGGTACTTCATAGACTAGGAGAGGGAAAATACCAAACAGAGTTAAGCTTACTTCAAGATTTTCAAACTTCCTGTTCAAACATATAGACAAAAATCAGTGTAAATTCAACGCAAAATGGTCCAAGAAATGTGTGTAAACTAGTTTTTAAAAAATTGTATAGTCACTATCTAACTACAAAAAAAATTCGTGGGTAGGTACCAGCTGCGCTATATATACCAATAAATTTTCAGCAAATAGCCATAATTTTTTTAAAAAACACAACGATCAGCCACCATTTTCCGTAGCAACGAACTTCCCTACGTGAAGGGAAGGTACCTCTTTGCTCTTTCTTGAAGAGTGAGTCGAGCAAACTTATCAATAACTTCTTCAATGTTAAACAAAACACACACAAAAACAAAACATCAAAACATCAAAACATCAAAACAAAAGAAATATTAAAACAGAAGCCTTTGGTACTAAGAGACGAGTGATCAGACCAGTGTTTTCCGGTAAGGAGATAGGGTTTTCCCGTGGGAGAGAACATGAGAAGCAAAACAAATATGTCGCATAAGATCGATAACTCCTTCGCCTTTTTCATGATTCCATTTTTCCTTTTTCCAAACGTAGCTTGACGTGCATTAAAGTTATCAAGTTTCCTTATCTTTAGCTTTACTCGACCCATCTTGAACAACTTTAGACTCTATATATGCCAAACTGATTCTGCATTCAAATGAAAATTAGAGAACAACCTTGTGTAAATCGAGAACTCACATTCAATCTCTTACTAACAAAGAGAAGACAACCCATTTTGAACACCAACAGTCAGAAACAATAATTAGTGGAATTCAAACAGTACCCACTTTAAATATTCATATTTTCCATCAATTAAATGTGTATATTCCAATTTAAGAAGAACCCAGAAGATAATAACTTTTTTGAAATTTCAAATCAAAGGATAGGCAATTAATGTAGATTAACACAAAAACAAGAAGAGAAGATTTTTCACCTAATTTAAGATATAAAAAATCTTCCTTGAGTCGGATGCTGAAACCTAAAATGGCAAAAGCAGAGCTTTTAGAGACGAATAAGGATTTTGAATGAGAGAAGAAATAGGTTATGATTGACACAATAAAAAGACCTAAAATCGGAATTAGGGTTTTGAAACTTGAGACCTAAAACCGTAACAACTACTACTTAGTATCTATCAGCTGTTTTGCATTAAACCACTGATTTAGGCTAATTACTAAAGTGATCAGTTACTACAGTTGCAACTATCCAGATATTATTTTATCCAAAAAGAAAAACTATCCAGATAATACGGACATGTCAACCTCTTCATGTTTGTATATTTTATTAATGAGGCTATGCCTTGACGACGAAGTAATCATCTTTTGGTTAAGATTCGAACGGTCTCGAGTCTACCAATTAGTTTAGACCAACCCTTGTTTCTCTTTGTTACAATTTTCCTGACGTGTTTTGATGATCACCAATTCACCATCTTTTACGGAGTGGGCCTGATGGGCTCTTAACCTTTTCAATTTTCAACTTGAGTTTCCTTGGGTAGGGATCTAATAAGAGATACATAAGCCCACTTTCACTATTCCCATACAAATAGCTATAGACTCTTTTGGATAGTTAGTCATAATTGCTAAGTATCCGCAATTTTCAACTCAATAAAATTAGATAACTAGAAAGTAGAGACAAATAAATTAGAGACTCTAAACATTGTGATATTTAACATTAACAATAAATCAGACCATCATTAACTCAAATTTTATTATAAGTAACATAAAACATATAATCAAAAACACAAATTAGGAGAAAATTGGACTTGGAAGTTGGAATACAAAGCTAGCGAGTTGAAGCAGATAACTAGAGACTCTAAACATTGCAAATTCATGGTATAAAATGTGTAGTACATAGCTTTCTTTATACTATGGGCATTTTAATTAAAATAAATTAGGTTGTACTGTAGTGGCTATAGAAGGCCCATTGATAAAAAGAGACGTGTGAATGTGGGATCCACAGGACTCATGTGGGTTGTTAGAAGTTAGAACAAAAGAAAATATTGTCAGAAGTCACATGGCTTCGGTTATTCTGCCTCACTCGTGACTGTGACTTCGTGCACGTCATTCTTCTTTCTTTCTTTTTTTATCATAACACGACTACAGATTCCCAGTCTAGTTTATATGGAGAATTAGTATTATTATATTTTTTTAAACAAATAATCATTACATCGTATAAAACTCAACCATCTAGTTCAAATAGAACAGAGTAAAATTTAAATTTACCATCTGGTGCCTAATTAAATCAGAGATAAATTAACTAGATCAACTGTTTCTTGGTAATAAAAGAATTATTTACAACTATATTTTTTTTGTCTAAACAATTTTTAGAATATTTGTTTCTTCTGATGGAAGATAATTAATTTTACGTCAGTTGGAATTTTGTCTGCAAAATGCTGAATTTCTTTTGTCGACAAACTACGTATAGAACATGTAATGGTTATGCAGATTTTGCTGGCTAAAAGAATCTGTTGAGAAACTGCATTAGTTTCATCATATTTAGGATACAATCCTGTTATGTTTGCAGATTAATCAATAAGAGACAAATAGATAATCTATTGGTTTATATTTTTTTTTAAAAAAGTTGTATTTCTTCTAAATGGTGTGGATATCCAAATTGAAGAAATTATGTTTACAAAAGATAATCTAATGGTTAAATATAAGGGTAATTTACTCAACTAGTCTATTATGATTTTATCTTTTACTGAAATAGTCTAAAAAGATTGAAATTACTAGACTAGTTTTTTAGTGTTTTTAATACCGTTTTACCCCTATTTCCTTTGAAAAGAAAAAAAAATTACGAAACTGCCATTAATGAATAATTCCACGTCAGCATACGTTATGTAGGTTTTTGTTTCGTAGGTTTTTTGTTTCGTAGGTTTATTTTCCATGTTATGTAGGTTTATTTTTCATGTTATGTAGGTTTATTTTCTATGTTATGTAGGTTTTTTGTTCCATGTTATATAGGTTTTTTATTCCATGTTATGTATGTTTATTTTCCATGTTATGTAGGTTTATTTTCCATGTTGTGTATGTTTATTTTCCATGTTACGTAGGTTTATTTTTCATGTTATGTAGGTTTGTTTTCCATGTTATGTAGGTTTATTTTCCATGTTGTGTAGGTTTATTTTCCATGTTATGTAGGTTTATTTTCCATGTTATATATGTTTATTTTCAATGTTAAGTAGGTTTATTTTCCATGTTATATAGGTTTATTTTCCATGTTATGTAGGTTTATTTTCCATGTTGTGTAGGTTTATTTTTCATGTTATGTAAGTTTATTTTTCATGTTATGTAGGTTTATTTTCCATGTTGTGTAGGTTTATTTTCCATTTTGTGTAGGTTTTAAGTTGATGTTATGTAGGTTTTTGGCTGATGTTATGTAGGTTTTTAGTTGATGTTATGTATGATTTTAGTTTATGTTATGTAGGTTTTTTGTTTATGTTATGTAGTTTTTAGTTTATGTTATGTAGATTTTTAGTTTATGTTTCGGCCTCTTACCTTAAACTGATCGTAACTTTCTCAATACAACTCCGATCAACGAACAAATTGAAGCTACAGATTTTTGAGAGTGAGATCTTTCCAACCGTACCAAAAACACGACAAACGGATCAGTGACAAAAGAGTTATAGCCCCCGAAAATAAGTCCACAAGAGTTGTTGGTTTTCATTTTTCTTTGTTGTAGGTTTAAGTGTCTCATGTTATGTAGGTTTACATGCTTCTTTGTTGTAGGTTTTTTGTCAAGTGTTGTAGGTTTTCATTTTTTTTTGTTGTAGGTTTTTTGTCACGTGTTGTAGGTTTTTAGTTTATGTTATGTAGATTTTTAGGTAATGTTTCGGCTTCTTACATTAAACTGATCGTAACTTTCTCAATACAACTCCGATCAACGAACGGTTTGAAGCTACAGATTCTTGAGAGTGAGATCTTTCCAACTGTACCAAAAACACGACGAACAGATCAGTGACCAAAGGGTTATAGCCCCCGAAAATAAGTCCACTAAAAACCTACATAACATATACTAAAAACCTACATAATATAAACTAAAACCTACGAAACAAAAAACCTACATAACATAAACTAAAACCTACGAAACAAAAAACCTACATAACATAAACTAAAACCTACATAACAAAAAAACCTACATAACATAAACTAAAACCTACGAAACAAAAAACCTACATAACATAAATTAAAAACTACAAAACAAAAAACCTACATAATATAAACTAAAACCTACATAACATAAACTAAAAAGAGGGAAGAAGAAGAAGATGAGCACAACGGTGGAGAGAGAAGAAGAAAAAGAGAGAAGAAGAAGAAGAGAAGAAGAAGAATGACATTCTTGTAATAAATGAATTATTGTGGAAAATTATGGACATTTCTACACATTATCACTATTCATAGATCAAAAGAAACTATTTTATTAGTTAAATGATTATAATGAACTATTTGAATAATTATTTTATGAGTTAAAAATAAAATAATATATGATGGTAGGAAAAATAAAATTTTATTGAAGTGACATATCACTTCTCATAGTATTTTGTCAGTAAATTCTATATGTTCCCATTATAAATAACTCTTGCTATAATAATTTTATCTAATCAAAAAAATCATGAGTTTAAATCTATTTAAAATGAGTTTGTTTTCTAAAAAAGGTTTATATTAAATAATTTGAAACTCCTTTGGAAAATTCAGAGTGTATATTGCTAAGAAAGCCTATCTATGAAAAAAGATGCGTTAATGTCTTTTATAGGTCTAACTGCTTCTAGACGAATCTATTACGTTTGGAAAAGACTGGGCGGGGTTACAATTCAGCTTTTATACATGTGACTATGTGAGATGAATATACTTTTTACCATAACATTTATTAAATATTAATTCACCACATATACTTTATTATATAACCTAATCTCTTCTCATGCAAATATAACATACGACCAATTAGAACCGTCTCGGTAAAATTAAAGATTTTATACTGATAAATAAAACTGTTTTTATCAGATTGGTTGAAAATATATTCTATACTTTAAATTTTGTTAAAAATATAAAATTTACAAAAAAAATTTAGTATGGTGTGAGAGAAAAAATATGTTTATAATAAGAAAATAATAGTACGGTGTGAGAATTTTTTTTTTTTAATAATATGATGTGTTTAAAAAATTAACTTTTCAGAAAAAAGATTAATAATATTTTTGTAATAGATTTTCTGTTTTTTTGGAATATGTGATGGATTTTATATCACACATGTTTATCCACGGCTCTAAGACCAAACAAAGTAGCATTTGTATAATCTCTTTAACAAAACTCGAGTTGGCCTTTTTGACAATTGTAAGTTTTTTTAGATGTGTAAGTATTTTTGTTAACTTTTTGGTAAAATTAAAGCTAAATTAACTATTACAATTTCTTCACGTAAAGTACTTTAAAATAAATTTTTTAGGTGCGGTTCATGTGAATAATTTTAAAATACATGCCGGAGATGAACAAATAGATGCTGATTCTGTTACAACACTCTAGAAGATGATAATTTATTAAAAAAGAAGTAAGTAGGGTTGCGAATTCGGGTCGGGTCAGATATTTCGGGTCGGGTATTTCGGGTAGTAAAAAATCGGTCCGAAATAACCGAACCAAAAAATCGGTTCGGGTCGGGTCGGAATTCAGGTAGTTCGGGTCGGATTTTTTTTTTTTTTTTTTTGAAAAAATTCAAAAAAGTTCAAAAAAAATCCGAAAACCCGACCCGAATTCCGAAAAAATGATTTTTTTTTATTTAAATTTTTGAATTTTTTTTAAAAAGTCCGACCCGACCCGAAAACCCGACCCGAACAACCCGACCCGAATTTTAAAAAAAAATTAAATCCAATCCGAACCGACCCGAACCGACCCGAATTTCGGTTCGGGTCGGGTCAAATTCCCACCCCTAGAAGTAAGTAACAAATCTCAAATATTACTTAATTCTAAAAATTGAAAATGTACAATCATACAAAAGACATAAACAATGAGAATACAATCATGAATCTTCCCGAGCGATAAAATCGAGAAGACTTTTGACCAAGCCATTTCCGTTGTTGGCGGTGGCTCAGGCTGTCAGCATCGGTTTTTTTTTCTAAGAACTCGTTCTTTTTTTCTCAACCATATTTTTTTCTTAGTTTTCGGTTTCTGTCTCTTTTCTTTCGTCGAAGGCAAACTCACCATATACTACTTTCTGTCTGAGATTCTTCTCAGGCGAAGATCAATTCCCCTCACCCACTGCATCGAGTTACAACTTAATCGTCGGCCACCAAAGCTTCTCCTGGGGAAGAGGACACCTCATTGGTTGCAGCTGCATTTCATCCTTTTTTACTCATCTCGACCGGACAATCTACCATCTTCCGTCACTTTTTCCAAATCCATTTAATCTGAGGTATAGCCGAGCGATCATACCAGTTATCTCTTATCTGGTATCTCTGGCGTTGTTTTTCTATTTGAGACGACTCTTTGCTTGTTTCAAGTAGGGCTGACGTGGCAGGGATCCCCATTTAGTTGGGTTGGGTCTATATTAAAGACAAACTCGTGGGTCTGGATTGTACCAAGAGATGGATTTTATTGGTTCACCTCACCTATCGCTGATGAGGTTGATGATGAACCAAGAGCTTATATTAATTTAAGGTATCAATTCTCTTTTTATTTAATTATCTATATAATATGGGCTTTTGAAGACTTGGGGTTCATATTGGATATTAAACAGACTGAGTTTAGTTACCTACCGAAATTTAGATCAGTTAGTGAACCTTACTTTTTTTGTAAAATTTTTGTCTCTTTCGCTTCTTTTTTTTGGGAGAACATTTCATCCCAATCTCTTGCAGATTTGGGTATGGTTATTCTAAAACTCAATACTTTCGGTTTAACGAGTTCGCATGTGTGTTTAACTGCCTTTGAAACGGCAGAACCAAGAATACTCTCAATTTAATACATAAACAAGATTGCAACTCTAACTTTTATCAAAGTTTTCCAGTGTGGTAGAATTTTCCTCCACCTAGATGTTTTTAAGATTATGCTTGTTCGGATATTATGTATTTTGCTTCCTGTATTGATGTAACACTCGTTCTTTAATTAATAGAAGCATGTTGGTGAAAAAAAAAGAGAGAATACAATCTAAAACTCTCCTTCTCGCTTCAAGAAGGGATACAACAAAGTAGACAAATACTAGCGGGTGGTCCTTAACTCCACCTCTGCATCAGTAAAACATAAATAAAAACCTTACCAATAATAAAAACACATCACAATCTTAAAAATATAAAAAATAAAATTAAAAAAAGTTCCCAGAAGATGACGTCATCAAGGCCTTGTCCAAAATCAAGCACTCGAAGCACACCACTTCTTTTAGGTAACCTTAACTGAAAGAAAAGGACCAAATTACTATCATGCCCTTCTCTTGGTGTTTTTTACCAAATTGCCACTCTTAACGTATCTGTGCACCAGTGAAAGTCTGACCGAAAGACCAGCCTGCAGGAGCAACGTTGTTGGAGACAATGGTTTGACCATCGCTTGTAGTGATCTTGAAAGATAGAGCTTGTCCGTTTAAGTAAGAGTTACTTTGCCAGTTTTGTCCCCAGTTTCTAGACATCGCTTGCCATCCAGTTCTCGAACCTTTAACCATAGCTGAGTGAACATCTCCTGCTCCTCCAACATTCGTAATCAGAACAAGGTTGAAGTAAGAATGTCCGTTTATTGTAAACCTGATTCCTCCTCTTCTAACACATGGAACTCTGCAAACAAAACCAGAGTTAAGTTAAAAGATTTTTGGTTTCTTGGAGTAAATACTCTGTTTCGAAACAGAAAAGATTCTACCTTCTATAAGACACAGGGACAATGCCAGCTTTGTATTGAGCGATGCGTTGAAATACAGGCTGAGAGAGATCAAAATGTTGCTGAGGAGGATTACACCAACCTCCTGCGTTATTTGGTAAAGCGTTGTTTGGAGGACAAAAGTTAGTGGCTGTGACTACGATTGAGCCAGGGAGACACCATTTTCCATCGTTTTGACATCTTAGCTCGAAGCAAGCACCACAACTAAGACCATTGTTGAACAGAGCCGTGCTTAGTGCTGCTGTGTTGGTTCCATATCCTTGGCTATAAAGGTTTCCATACCCACAAGCACCTCCTGCAAACCAAATTTAAGTTTTTTCTTTTAAGTATTGTGATAAATGTTTATGCTTTAAAGGTATTCAGAGTGAGAGAAGGTAATGATATGTACCCATTGTGCCGGAAGCATCACCACCGCCGTAGAATGTGGCGTGTGCGTTGACCCAACCTCCTCCGGCGTATCCATTGACTTGTGACGTCATTACTCCGAGGATAGCTATGAACAATAAGGTGTAAAGAGCCATGGTTCTTTCTCTTTTTGAGTAAACCTGCACTAGTGAATATGTGTGTGTGAGAGAGGAAATGATTACTTTTAGAAGCTTTGATCTTTCTAATTTTCTTAAAGAAGAAAAAAAGAAGAGATGATTATGAGAATATGTTGTTTGGTTTAGAATTGGAAAAAGCAGAGGAGGTGAGTGGTTCAATTTATAGAAAAACTTGGCTACTGATAATTTACGTTTTTGCCACTGTCAAAGCAAATACTCTAGCTTGCACTCTTTTTTTTTTTTTTTTTTTTCTTTTTCTTCTTTCTAAAACAAGGCGAAAACTCGGACTGCAATTTTATTTCAGTAAATGTCAGAAGTTGAAAACTTAAATAAAAATTTGTAAAATTCTAAGTAAATATTAGGTTATACTCCCTCGGTTTTAATAGATTTTTAAAACATTTCACACATACTAAATAAACTATTTAATAATTAATTAAATATATAAAATTTTATACTACACAACTTTCCACAATTCTCCACTAATAGTAATTCAACAAATTCAATTAATATTTTTTAAATTTGTAGTTTATGAGTATTAATTGATAAAAATTGTATAGAAAACTTGAAAAATTTGATCTTTAAAAAACAATCAAAATGTTTAGAAAATCAATTCAAGTGAAATGGAGAGAATAAACCAGGTGTTGTGGTCGGGTGATAATGGATTTACGGTTATAAGTACCGCTACTTCGATTCAAGTTATGACCACTGCAAAATTTTACTTGAGGAACTAGCAGTTTTTCTGGACCGGATCAGTGTGCCATAGTCCAGCGGTGATACACTACGGATAATACTTATAAGACAACATGGTATGCTACCTATATAACCCTTAAGAGATTTTACTGACTAGTCTTGACCTATTTTAATGGGGGCTATGATACCCGAATTATAAAAAAATAAAAATAGAGGGAATATATGATTTTATCTTTTCTATATCATGTTAAGTTTCTATGAACCTTCCTATTTCTTTTAATTTAACTATTAATTTTGTAATTTTACAATTTATTTGATTAATATGCATTCAATCAAAACATTAATTTTTGACAAAAGGAAATAAAAATATAAAATAAAATAAAAATAATATTAGAACTGGGACCAGACCGCTGAAAGATTACTATTTAATGGCATGAAAAAGTAAAGAGGCAAAGACACATGTGAGCAACAAGACGGGTCGTGTGGTTCCTCTTTTTCTTAATTTCAGGCGCCTTCAAACACATTTTTCCCTTGGGAAAATATATTTAGTCCATCAAGAAGAAACAATCAGAGAATAGTAAAAAAGATTCGTAGTTCAAAATTTGTTGTAGATGTAAAAACTAAAAAGTCTTGGTTACAGATTAAAGGTCAATATAGAGGCTGAGAAAATTTATTAACTGAGTGTGAAATTGAATAATCAAAAGAAAAGGCAAGAATATATATATATATATATATATATCATAAAGACAAAGAAAATTCAAGTTGAAATCCAAGTGGGCTCATATTGGTCTGCTATGAGATCGATGTATAACGACACGTATAGCTTTGTCGTTCGTTTATTTAAATTTATGTTATTCTATTTTTTTTGATAAAATCTCTGTATCAATAAATGTTTCGTTGAGTTATAACCATCTTATAATTTAGAAATCATCAGAACTATGTACGATTGATAAAGTCGTGTCTGGTTTATGTGAAAAAAATGTCGCTGAAGTACATTCATTAAATTTCTCAATGACAAAGAAAAGAAAATTTTACGTAAGGACCTTTTTCGGTGTTTCTATGGAAATATTTATTAGGGTTAGTTAGATAAGGACATAGAATTTTGATTCACATATTAAATTTTACTTTTGTGCATCGAGAAAATAAATGCACAATAAATTTGATAAGGTGAAGAAGTTCAACGGCAGAAATCGACGGCCAAGTTTCCGTAATTTTAGCTCAAAACATGGTCCACAAAAATATCATGGACGATCCGTTTGCTAGTTCTCCTATGTACAAAAATAATCATTTTTTAATAATTATAGTAAAAAAATCTTTTTTTTGTAGGAGAAAACAATTTTTTTTAATATAAGTAAAAAAATGAAAAATGAAAATAAAAACCAGAGATTGCCCGCATGTGCATGACAAGACGATGTTTCAAGCTTAACGTTGTAAGCAAAGTATTGATAAATGAGCAGAAGAAAGTCACTACAAGAAAATTACGCCATAACCGACGGAAACCGATAAAAATTGTCCGTCGAATATGCGTCGTCGGTTATTGGTGTCCGGTCGGTTCCCGTCGGTTAGGACCGACGGCAAACGATGCTAATAACCGTCGGTTATGTCGTTGGTTATATACCGTCGGTTACCGTCGGATATATGCCGTCGGTGCCGTCAGCTTTGTGGAATAAAAATAAATATTAATATTATAATTAAAATTAATTATATATTAAATTATAAAAAAATTGTAAATACGAAAAAATAGATGTAATAATTTTTTTTTAATATATTTAAAAATTAAAAGTGTACAAAATGCATATTTGGAAAATTAAATCATGGGTTCTGTGTTTCGCTGAAAACCGGGGTCGAATGGATGATGAATAGGAAGAAACCGTCGATGACAATCGAACCACGACGTCTTACGACCATGTTTGAGTTGGAAGGCTTCTATGTTATCCTGACAATGTGGACATGCCAATTTCCCATGGGTCGACCATCCCGAGAGCATGCCATATGCTGGAAAATCGCTAATAGTCCACATTAACACAGCTCTCATTTGGAAATTCTGTGAAGTAGAAACATCAAACGCTAAAGTACCACTCTCCCAAAGCTGATTTAATTCGTGAATTAGAGGTTGCAAAAATACATCGAGTGATCTCCGTGGATGCTCGGGACCTGGTACAAGGACTGTCAGAAATAAAAACTCTTGTTTCATACATAGAGTTGGTGGCAGGTTATAAGGAGTTGCAATCACCGGCCAAACCGAATACGGTCTCCCGTGTTTACCAAATGGACTAAACCCATCTGTGGAAAGCCCCATATATACATTCCTCGATTCCTGAGCAAACTCGGGATAAAGAGCTTGGAATTGTTTCCATGTCTTTGCGTCCGAAGGGTGTGTTATCTCGCCTGCTGCATTATGTTCAAAATACCATCTCATTGCGCCAGCTGTGCGATCTGACTGATATAACCGCTTAAGCCTGTCTGCCAAAGGCAAATACCACATCCTCTTGTATGGCACACGATTCCTCCCACTAGTATCTTGGAATCAAGGTTTACGACAAAATCGGCAACGGATCTGGTCTGAATCTTCCCTCCAGAAGATCATACAATTGTCCGCACACATATCATTGTCTCATATGGTAATCCTAGCCCGGAAACCATCTTATGAATGTCGTTGTACGATTCCGCGTATGTGTTATCAACATGCAGACATTTTCTGAAGTGACCAGTTAATGCATCAACACAGCTCTTCGGTAGATTGTAATCTGTTTTGATATTCATCATCTCAGCTGCACTCGACAACGTTGACACATCTTCACCACAACCGTTGTAAAAGATTTATTCGCAGCATCCAGCAAACCAAAAAAATTACGGGCACCACTATTTGGTTCCTCACCCCTCTCTCTAGCCGCTGTAAATACCGGTACATCCTCCCTAAACGCATCGTTTACCATTTGAAATGTACCCACATTGTTCTCAACCGTGCGGGTGGTTTCTACACCTAAGCCATCTAATCCGCTGCTCCCAAGATTAACATCTACTTCTACAGTACCCGAGTTACCTATATCCCCACCTAAACTACTATTACCAACTCCGCTATAATCACCGTAGTTTATATTCGTACCATCTTCTCCATGCGAATACCATATTTTGTAACTCGGTAGAAAACCTCTACGGTATAGATGACTCCACACATTTTTAACATGGATAAATTTCATATTATGACATGTGTTACACGGGCAGTACATCTTACCTGTTTCGAGCGTTATACTTCGATAGGCTGCGAACTCCATAAAGTTTCTCAACCCGGTAGCGTACTCTTCTGTTAATTTGCCAGTTGACTCATCCATACGTGGTCCGTCCATCCAAAATCGATCGCTGTAGTTTGTCATCAAATAATTTAGAGAGTATAATATTTGTTTAGTGTTATGGAGAGAAATGACACTCGTTCCAATATATACAAGGTAGGAATCGACGGGAACCGACGGCTTCTTACCTCCACCTAATTTTCGCTTGCAACAGTGATGCATATGTGAAACGTTTGGTGCTGTTCTAACCGATAGTCCGTCGGTTCCCGTCAGATTTAATTTAGTTAATAAAAAATTTAAATTCCCGTCGGTTCACATACAAAAAAATTATGTCCTGTCCGTTTCTGTCGGGTTATTTTTAACCTAATTTAATTTTTTTTTTTTTAAATTTAATCCCGTCGGTGTCCGTCGGTTTTTTGTTAAAATTATTTTAAAAAAAAAAACTGTGGGAATTACGGTCGGTATTCGTCGGTTTAACCGATGGGAACCGACGGATATTATTTGGCCGTCGGTTCCCGTCGGTTCATGTAACTTACGGAAACCAACTGCCATTATCTCGTCAGACAAACTGACAATATCTTTTCTTTGGTCGATTACCATCGGTTATGCGATCGATTTTTGACCGACGACGTAACCGACGGCTTTTTGTCCGCCGATTTTTACTACATTTTCTTGTAGTGAGTTGACACGAATCTGTCCTCTTTGAATTGTTTATTAGTGATATGCATGTTGATAATGATTTCATTTACAAATGATTAGAGTAACACCAATTAATCATTGTTACTTCACTTATCTTTCTTCTCCTCCATATCTAAACATGCAGTACACGTTAAATACATAAAATCAAAAATATAAATAAGGGAATATACACCAAATAAAAAAGAATTTTTAATTAATTTATTTGGAGTTATTTTAATTTATATTCATGCTTTGTGTTGATAAATAATATACTTTTTTAAGATAAATAATATAATTAATTATAGAAACTATAAATATTTAAGTGAATTTTCCTAACATTATTAACAAAAAAATCGCAACATATGTTGTGTTATAAGCTAAGAGTCTTATAGCCATATAATATTAAACAAAAATATATGTTATAAAATTGATGATGCATATCGATGATAATTTGTTAAGAGTTTACTACGTAATAGAATAATCTATTCAATAAGAAATAATAATATTTTTGTAGACATTTTATGTGTAATCTTGAGAAACCATTTGATTTTTTTTGTTTGATGTGATGGAATATCTAACGGTTTACCTGTAAGGGGAAGTTTAATTAAGACGTTCTATCTAATTTTGAGACTTATTATGATTTGTAGAAATAAAATGCTCTATACATCATAAAGTTTTCTTCAAAGAAAAGGAACTACTACACATGTAGTAGTGACAAATGGTAAGTCCACTAAAGTCAAGCGTACTTGCACATTCAAAGATCGAATTCTACTATTTGCACATTCAAAGATCGAGTTCTACTATTTATATTATGTAGAAACTTGGTTAATGGACCAGCCATTTATAGTTCAATGTTGGCAAAAAAAAAAAAAATAGAACTCCTACAATTACAATTTAGTGAAGGATTTATTGCCACTTTTTTTTTGTTTCTCATTTATGTTATATAACTAGATAACCAAGTTCACATGTAGCAATTGCATTGCCATTATTTTTCTAGAATGTAGATTTACTTAGTTATCTACTAATGAAGAAAAAAAAATTAATGCAACCCAAAAAAAAAAAAAAGTAATTATACCGTTGAATTATTGCTACTACATAAACGGTCGTGACAACTACAATCCTAAAGAGCAAAGGTCAATATAATGAATGTGCATAAGTATGTATATGCACTTAAAGATAGAATTGTACGTGCCTACAAGTCAAGAAAATGAATTGAACTTTATATGATAATAACTTAATAAGTCTACGTAGACTGTTTAAAAAAAAAGTCCAGGTAAAAAATATGAATTTTTTTTGTCTAACACTGGATTATAACTACTCAATCTATTAGTCATATTCATACATAATATAATATATATATTAAAATTTAATTTTTAGATGGGTAACTACGCCTAAATTTAGTAGATTTATCATTCGTTACTAAACTGAAAAAGCCATATGAAGGAAGCATGAGGTTATATTCATTCCGTGACATATATATTAATTAATATTATTATGTTAAATTTTCTTAGGCACATGCAAATCAGACAACCACTCTTTGCGCATGTTTGTCTCTGTGTCTAAAAATATTCATAACCATTAGGGTGATGGTAGGAACAAAGGACAAATTGGTAAAATATTATTCCTGAAATTAAACATTATTAAAGCTGCGGAAGCCGGTTTTAACGACCTTTAACCAACTTCCTGTCTCGAGAAGAACCTTTTTATATTTATTTATTTGTTGCAATATATAATTTTTTAATATAATTTATTTATAGTCCATCGATGGGGGTTTCCCAAGATTCCATTTTCACGGTCCAATATTGATTTTGGAAATTTGAAATCAGAAGATAATTCAACTTGTACTCATTAGGTTAAAATATAGGCAACTAAAGCATATCCAACAAGTACTCTAAATTCTCAAATATGAAATTTTTGTTCTTCCAACAAATACTTCAATACTTCAATAAATTTTAATTTATCATTTTAATCCACATATATAATTTTAATATTTTAATACTTATATGTATATATATATATAAATATGTATATATAAATATTTTTGTTGAGTAATTTGGTATCTCATTTTAATTTATAATTTAGATAGTGCGTTTTTATTATTGTTATAATGTATTTTTATATTTTTATGTTCTAATGTATTTTTATATTTTAATATAATGTTTAATGAATTAATATTTTTTGTAATATTTCAAATATATGTTTTATAGTTAATTATAAACATTTTATGATCTTTATTGATAACAATCAAACAAAAAAGACAATAATGCAAATAAGCAAAAAATTTAAAGTTTTTTTTTGAAATTTATCATTGAGGCTAATCTTAAAAACTTCAAATTTGAAGTATTTATTTAAAGTATTTGTTGGAGATGTCCTAAAATCCTAATGTTTCATTTTTTTTTGTCAACTTTACTTAATCATCAAGGTGTTGAGGCTACACATAAGTAATATTATTTATAAAAGTTCGATCTCTGGCTAACCCTCTAACAGTGCGGGCTAGGTAATTAACCTTGTAATTTAAATCTATGGGTATCCAAACTAGGGAGCAAACTCTGAAGAAACACCTAAGTCGCACAAAATCTTCCAGGTAAGGTGTGAACGTAGGCCATGCGAAGGGATCCTCGATCATCAGTTCTGAACAGTTCATCGCAAACTCTACTTCAGTAATATGTAAAGAGCTCAAACAAGACATAGCCCACAAAAGAGTTTCAAACTCAGAATGCAGAGAAGAGAGACTTCTCCTAATGCTTCGTACCCCCATATTCACCATTCTGTGTTTTCAGGAAAACAGTACCACCCAATCCCTGAAAAGACATCAGAATTTTTTCACGATGCGTCAATCAGGCATGTATACCCAATAAAAGAGACCAGACGCGAAAGTGGTCGTGATAATGCTATTTCATCTTGACTAGAAGTTATTGGTTCGATGCCCCTGGATACTGGTTTCCCTTCCTGTGCCGTGAACCAAGTTGCGGCTTCTGATTCCGCCATATGTACTAAGTCCCTCGGATCCTTGTCGACATTTGAGAAAGCTTTCTCATTTCGAGCCTTCCATATATACCATAGAATCCAAGGATAACACCTAGCGTTCTCTGATCTTGGAATTCTCCAAAGTAAGTGATCAATATTTAAATAAATCGATTGTCCCGGAAAATCAGGTCTCGCCAGTATCGTCGAGAGCGCCCAAGTTTGGACAGCAGGTGGACACTCGTACAAAACATGGTTTACCGTTTCTGTATCAGCTCTACATCTACACAAGTATCACTACAATTAATCTCATGTCTATATAGGTTCGCCTTCACTGCAATATGACTTGACAGTGCTTGCCATAAGAAATGTTTGATTTTCTGCAGTGCATTAATCTTCCCAATTTGACTTGGCAATGTTTGAGTATTCGGTCCATAATAACCTAGATTCATGAGGGAAATATTTCATTCCGCCCATTAACTAGACTTCACTGTATAAGAGCATGTCTTGGTAAAATGTCATCCCAATCTATCTTCCCTTGTACTACTAGGAATATGGATACCTAAGATCAATTCTGCATCCTAGTCCTCGAATCAACCAACTCGGAGACTCTTAAGTTTGGATATAAATTAGGGTCAATGCCCATCACCGGTCGAAGTTGGTGATCCGGTATCCATGGATCTTTTAGACACTAATAGTATCCCATATTTCCCACACGAATAATCAAACCCTTATGTACTTAAGGCCACACTGAAATAAATACTACACCACCCATAAGATGGTGAATAAATTCTACGTGGCTCCAAAGAATTAGATCCCAAATAATACCAACCTTTTAACATCCTTTCCAATAGAGACAGTGGACGATCTAAGAGACACCATAATTTTTTAGCTAATAATGCCGTGTTATATTCCTCGATCGCTCTAAATCTGAGACCACCTTCATTCTTATGCTTACACAATTTCATCCATTTTGTCCAATGTATTCCTTTGGATGTCCCCGAATTATGCCACTAAAAATCAGCTATGGCTGCTGAGATCTTTGCTGTAATCGCCTTTGGAAGTGTATAGCAGGACATAACATATGACGGAATCGCTGTAAGAACAAAATTTATTAGAATTTCCTTCCCTCGTTTAGATAGGAATTTTGCAGACCATGAATTTATACTTTTCGAGATTTTCTCTTTGACAAAATTAAAAACCTTAGTTTTTGCACCTTCAATCCCTTCTGGTATACCTATATAGGTGCACATTTCTCTAAGTTCTAGATCCCTAGACACTCTTCAATCTCATTTTTGCGAATTTCATCCACGATCTTCCTAAATTGAATCAAGGATTTTGAAAAGTTAATTTGTTGTCCTGAAATCTTCTCATACTCCTTTAGTACTGTTAAAATTGATTTCATATCTTCCAAATTTGCTTTACAAAAGAACAAGCTGTCATATGCGAATAAAAGATGTGATACTGCAAGGCTTGTTCTGGAGACCGATATTCATGATATATTTTTAGTGCATTCGTCTGTTGTAATTTAAATTAGGGCCTCCGTACATAAAATAAATAGGTACGGTGAGAAAAGGTCGCCTTGACGTAATCCTCTGTGGGGAACAATCTATCCTCTGGTAACTCCATTAATTAATACCGAATAGCGCACTGAAGAAATACAATGAAGTACACCTTTGACCTAGTTTTCATGAAAACCCATATTTTTAAGTAACTTGCCTAGAAAACTCCATTCAATTATGTCATATGCTTTACTCATATTTGTTTAAATAGCCGTATATGATCATTTCACCTTTTTATTAGTCCTAAAAGTGTGGAATATTTCCTGGGCTGCTAGGATGTTATCCGAAATAAGTCGTCCTGATACGAAAGCTGGCCGAGTATCCAAAACCAAAGAAAGTAAAATTTTCTTCAGCCTCAGACTTACCACTTTCGATATAATCTTATATGCTATATTACATAAACTGATTGGTCTAAACTCTACGACTTTAGTTGGTCTGTAGATCGTCGGCATCAAGCATATACTTGTTAAATTTAAATCCTTGTCGAATGACCCTGTTTCAATGAATTGGTTTACAATGTTTATGACATCGTCTTTAATAATGTCCCAATATTGCTAAAAGAAAAGCACCGTCATCCCATCCGGTCCTGGAGTCTTACCATGATCCATTACCCATAGAGCTCGTTTAACTTCTTGATTTATCGCCTTTGCAAGGAGAATACGATTTGTACCCTCTGTGACAATAAACACAATGCTGTCAAGGTTATCATCAATATCTTCAAAGCCATTTGATTCGAATAATGTATTAAAATACCGAACCACCTCCTTCTCAATATCATCTTCTTGATATATTGAGTTACCTTGATCATCATAAAGCCCAATAATCTTATTCTTAGTTCATCTTTGTTTTGTTTGGGAATGAAAATACTTTGTATTTTTCCCCTTCCTGAAGCCACTTATTTTGACTTTTCTATTTCCAGTAGGCCTCATCTTCTTTATAGGCCAGGTCAAGCTCCAACGTCACTTTTTGTATTTATGAAGTAGGACATGAATCTAGATTCTTCAAATGATCTAGTTTGATTTTTAATTTCTCCACTTTGTCCTTTCCTAGTAGGATTTGTTTCTTTCTCCATTTAGAAACTTATCTTCTACAATTAGAAATTTTGTGAGTTAGGCGGTTTCCTCTCAAATTTGCATATCTATTCCACCATTCTTTATTGTTTTCTCTATACATGGTTTTCCTATCCACCTCTTATAGAAAGTGAAGCCCAATCTTCCTTTTTGAGGATGTCTTTCAATTCCACCAGGATTGGCCTATGATCCGAACCTATCATCTTTAAGTATTCCGTCGTGGAATCTGGAAACAAAGAATGTCAATCTTTATTACCAAAAGCCTTGTCAAGTGTACACCTAATGGTTTCATTTTGTATTAACCCCTCTCCATGACCAAGTATTGCCGATGCAAGGGAACTCCACAAATCCACAGTTCTGGAGCATTGTATTAAACATCACAAAGGAACTTAAACTCCTTATTTGTCCTC
Source organism: Lepidium didymum (assembly GCA_963920545.1). Taxonomy (NCBI): domain Eukaryota; kingdom Viridiplantae; phylum Streptophyta; class Magnoliopsida; order Brassicales; family Brassicaceae; genus Lepidium; species Lepidium didymum. The sequence continues at coordinate 14,849,773 of OY986982.1, forward strand.
CTTTTTTCTCGTTATGTCCTGATAATTCATTGAAACTGCATAGAATAAACCACAGTTCTGACCATTGAAGACCAAATCGAGTGATTCGCTCCCAAACTTGTTCTCTTAAATGGAAGACATGTTCACTATAAACGAATGATATAAAAGTTTTTTTGCTGCATAAATCCATAGAGATATCGATAATGTTCTTATCCTTATAATTTAGCGAAACATTATAATTATTTTTTAAAACACAGCTAAACTTCCACTTGTCCCTCGTGGTTCGACCATGATCATGTTTTCCATGTAGAAGTCTCCTAATATACTCCATATATATATATATATATATATGATTTCTTTGTCTCCATCAAAAATAAAAACTCAACTTTGATTGCTTATATATATCTTTCAAATAGTTTAAGGAAATTGGACTACCAATGCCCTAACAGTTCCGAGATAAAAACTTAATCATAAAAAGAGAAAGATTTATTAAGTTAAGGACGATGCCTTCTTTGTAGCAGCCCGCATCTGCACTCTTAGTTACTTTTACTGGCTCATTCTTTCCTTTACCTTTATCCATCTTCTTACTCGGAGATGCTACAACATTTACTAAGTTTTGTTTTTTAGTGTTTACACCTCTAATCCCACATGCAGCTTTTTGAGTTCTTTTTATTAACTTTGGTACCTTCCAAATGATCAGATTTTATTGGCGGGAGAGGAGGTTTATTTGCAGCCAATTTCCTCTTTTTCGCCTATAGTCTTTCTTGCTTTTCATCCTCTGTAATAGTCCCATAAGCCCTGAGTTTTTCCAGATCCTCTGCTTTTAAATTTTGATTATCCTTGGTACCTTCAAATGATTTACTTTCTGATAGCATATCACAATTCATAGTGTCATATTCATCACCTTGTGATCCTTCAGAAACTTCTTTCTTATGTCTAACCTCTACATTAGCTCAGATCGGATTGCCGCATCAGCTCTTGAAGTTACCTCATCCTCCTTGGCTACAAACAGTGACCTTTTAACCTTTTTCGAAGAACATTGTGCTGCAATCTGAGAGTTGTGCTGACTTGGTTTTCTTAGGGATTGGGCCTCACCTATTGAATTCTCTGTTCTGTTTCTGGTAAATGCTTATTGTTCCTCTGAATCTCTAGACTTCTATAAGCAGATTTTTCGTCAGTGGTTTTCCTTCCTACTTCGGTTGGCGAGGACCGTTTTTCTGATCCCCTTGTGCCTTTGGTACATAAACCATCTCAGATTTCTATTTTTTCATATGTGAAACATGAGCATCCGAATATCTTTGTCTTGTTTCTTTATCTGCTCTAGTTTCAGCTTTGTCCTTCTCATTATTCACCAAGGCACCTCTGTAACTTTGGTATCAATCTGAGCTTTATCAATCATAGTGATCATACCTAGCCCTCTCAACCATCATGTCTTCATTTCGTGACATTCTCTTGCAACATGAGGTATCATGGTTGATATAGTAGCAATAGCTACAATAGCCCATGGCAATAACTGCAAATTACTTCAATCTTCATAAATCTCCTTTAATTACTTATTCAAATCAATCTCCTCAAGAGCATCAGACTTTCTTGATTTGCTTATATGCTAGAAATTTCCTTTGGTGGATATAGTGAATGCTTCTCTACATCGCCTTGATACTTGTAGAGGGTAATTGGGTAAATGCCCAATTACCAAATTCAAATCCCAAATAAAGGCCCAATAATATAAAAGAGGCCCGCTTGTACAATCTGAAGAACAAGAGACAAACAAGCAAGAACACTTGAAGAGAAGATGTTCAAGAACGAAGAACAAGAGATAAACAAGGAAGAATACTTGAAGAAGAGATCCAGAAGAACGAAGAACATGAGATAAACGAGGAAGAATACTTGAAGAAGATAGCCAGAAGAACGAAGAACATGAGATAAACGAGGAAGAATACTTGAAGAAGATACCCAGAAGAACGAAGAACATGAGATAAATAAGGAAGAATACTTGAAGAAGACACCCATAAGAACGCAGAACAAAAGATAAACGAGGAAGAATACAAATGTTAAAAGTCTAGCGAAACTCTAGAGAACAGACGCTTGAAACTAACATCAAAGACTTCAAATACGAAAATCTTGACCCTAAAAACTCACTAAAATAAAACATAAAACTTGACGAACAAAAAAATATTCAAAAATCAGTTTTTGTTAAACTGAGCACAAACAGTTGGTGCCGGCTGTGGGGAACAGAGATTCTTCTAGACGCAAGAAGTCATAATGACAATTGACGAGCATATAACATGAGCTCAAAACAGTGGCGAAGAATCTGTCACGCCTAGACGATAAAAAAGGGAAATGGGCAGACGAACTGGACAAAGTATTATGGTCATACATGACGACCCCTTGAAGTACAACAGGAAAAACCTCCTTATCACTATCACACAGGACGAAAGCCTTGGTGCGAGCCAAAGCAAACATCCTGAACTTACGAAGAACCAAACTTCCGGGACACTACAAGCTGAATAACGCAATGATCAAAGACTCTTTAGATCGAGTCGAGGAACTGCGAGATCAAGCCCCATTAAAACTCCAAAATTATCAGTAAAAAACTACAAAAAACTACAAAGCTAAGGTCCGAGGATGTCATTTCGAAGAAGGAGACTTGGTACTATGATATACGAGAACACGATGGAGCCAAATGCAGAAAAACTCGGTGCAAACTAGGAAGGTCCTTACATAGTTTCGAAAATCGTCAAACCCGGTGTGTACGAGCTCTTAAGGATGGATGAAACAATAATACCACGAAGCTGGAATGTGGTAAACCTACATCGTTACTATTATTAAAATAGCCAAGAAAAATATAAAAAAATAAAATAAAATACTACCTATATACAACTATTTAAAATATTCGACTATATATGAATGTTTGTAACAAGAACTACAATCCGAGTTTGATGAAGAATGACATGCCTGATTTTATACAACAAATTAAAATTTTCAAAACAGTCAATCTTCACAAAGATCTTCAAACCAAATCTATAAGGTCATCGAAACAAGATAAATTGTTGACTAACCTAGCAATCCATAAACATATCTTCGTGTCAATACAGATGCTCACTGATAGCACAAATTGTTGGCCCTTTTTCCAAAAACAAAAATAATAAAATTGGAAGACGAACACTAGCGACGATGGGATATGAAAACTTGCATTCAACATAGAAATTTTGAGTAATAACAAGCGCATGAATAAAAAATCGCATCGAACAATTATAAGATCTTCAAAGTTTTGAAAGAATTTCATTCCCAAAAGCTAAGGTTTTAGGATAACAAAAGATTGAACTAGTAGAAACAAGGGACTTCTAAAAAGCCGGTTTAAAAACAAAATCCTGAACAAGATAAAACACCAAAAACAACGCGTGAAGATCATAAACATTCAAGCCTTAGGATTTTCAACATGGCCACGGGTTATCGCTCCATCTTCCAGATTCGCACCATCTGCGATAACATCCTTGGGACCGACGACAGCATAATCGCCCACATTCTCTGAAGCAAGTACTGTTACAGCACCACCATTAGCCAGGTTCTCGGAAACCACGAGCCCAACATTTGAATTACGCTGCTCTTCAAGAGGATCAACTCGAACAGCCTGAATCGCTTCCGGAGGAACGGAAGTCTGAACAACAGCAAGAGTAGTAGAAGGGAGAAGGTTCATCCTCAATGACGAATGACTCGACAGCTTTGACTTGAAGATCATATGCTTTCAAATGCTCTTCCATCATGTCTAAAGTATCTTGCGGGATATCGAAGCCGGTCTCCTTAAGAAATTTGAGGCTGTTCAGAGTACATGCACATTGGTCGAATAAAGTTGACGGTCTCTTGACCTCGTTAAGAAAACGAAGGCGACGGCGCAACCTCTCTGGACGAGCGGAGAGGGGATGGAATGATAGGCGCAGTTGAATATTTTCATACTTAAAAGAATCGTGAAGCTTTTTAAAGCGCATGCTGGTCGTTTGCAGTTTACGATGACTATCCTTCAAAGTATCAATCTCAAAGTCTTTTTTAGTGAGATCATCCTTCAAATTAGCAACAACAGATGCGCTCTCCCTTTTGAGGTCTTTAACTTGTTTATGGAGATCCCCAATTCGAGTCTTAACAAGAGCATTCTCATCCTTCTCACTTTTCAGTTCTCGAAGAACATTCTTCAGTTCGTCGGATCCACCACCGGCGTTCGCCAAAGCTCTACAAATAGCAACGAGTTTGGACTAATAATGTGTTATCAGGTGATTCAAAATTCGCATCGCTTTAAAAACAGAAACATTTTGATACCTTATTCGCACCTGATAGCTTGATGAAAACCTGAGGAGAAGGCTTTTTAGAAGAATCGCCATGCTTCTTTTCAATCGAAGGTTTCTTGGGAGGACTTTGCCAAACAGACACGTCTCCCATCCTCTTTTTGGCTAAATCTCGGAGACGAGCAGAGTAGTCCGTTAAGTCAAAACCTAACAAATTTTTTTTTAGAATAAATACTCAAATGAAAAAGAAGGTTGAATGAATCTATGAATTTAGCTCAATCCAAACACGGTTATTTTCATCGAATTCGAGCTTTCATAATTGCCAGAAATTGTTCGTGCGATAAATCACAAATTTTGTCAACCTCCGTTCGAAACTGCGGTCACAATGGACGACAAACTGGATGACGATCTGCACAATAAAAAAATTATTACAAACAGTTAGAATTATTAAAGATAAGATAAAACGAGAGCCTAAAAAAAGACCAACTAGGTTACTCTAGAATCCTCGAACTTCTTGATGAACATCATGAACAGAAGCTTCGTTAATTTTAACATAGAAGAACTGATGCTTGCAGTTATACAGCTTGTTAGGAGAGCCATATATAATCTCGTATTTGGGCTTCATGCTCACATAATAATCACCCAAATAATCAGTACAGCGGGAGATGTTCTACACCTCTTCAAGAAAACTACAATTTACTTCAACTCCACACTTATCTGCCATCCAAGATAACATCATAATATTATTGATTGAAGTAAAAGCCATATTTCGTTCGTCACAATAGTCGACGAGCAGCTGTGGAAAAGGAAACCGAAGCCCACATGTTAAAAAACCTTCGTAAACGCAAAAATACCCTTCGGGAGAACGCCATGGGCGATCATGAGGTTGCGGAATGAGAAATACGATGTCTTCCCTGAAATCATAATTCTCTAACAGACGAAAAATAGATACATCGGTACACACGGAGGGAAGACCCTTCCAAGAGTTGAGTCAGTCGTTCAAATTCCTAATCTCACGACGCATGGTAGCAAGTTGGTCAACCGCATCCACACGTTCGTCGCTATGAGACACATCAGAAACACTCTCTTAAGGACCATTAGAAAGGAGATCCAAATTTTTCAAATCAACAAGCATCAAACCAATTGGCAACACCATACGCTCGTCATCAAGAGGGGCACCTCCCATCTCAAAAAGTATATCTTCAATTTTAACCTTGTCGATAAAAGCTAACCCATGTTCGTCAAGTCGAAGACTTGAAGTATCACTAACCTCGATCCGAAGTTCACCAGAAAAAGGAGTGAGAGCATCGACCTGCTGAAATTGACGAGCGGACGTCTCACACTCGTCGACCCTGTGAACAGAAACCCTCTGTTCAACACAACGGGAATGCGAAGCTTCATCTCTTTCTGACTGACGATCACACGACTCCCGTTCGTCAAACCTAGAAGATGAAACTTCATGCTTGTTAAATTAAGAGCGTTTGGCAGAAGGAATCGACGAGTCAACAACATCTGGCCCATCTACGAACTATCGTTCAGTAGAAGAAGATTTATCTCGAGACATGAGGAAACAAAGAAATCCGAACAAATGGATTGAGGGATCCTAACGCGGAGCACAAATAGGAACATATTCTCCAAAAAATGGGAAACCCAAAAAAAAAGAAAAAAAAAGAGGGACTAATAAAAAATATTGAAGAGAAAATAGAGAGAAGTACCTTAAGAAGACAAGGGAAGAATGAGACAAAGTGGAGGAGAGACACCTATTTATAGAAGAATAAAGTAACCTCTCAAAACCCTAAAAGAATAAAGAAGTTGTTTGCTTCCCAAAAAAAAAAAATGAGCAGCCCAACAAAAAAAGGACACATGGCGAATACCAATGTGAGTTCGTCAAAATTCAGAAAATTTTCTTTTTCAATCGAACTTGGGGGACTGATTGTAGAGGGGTAATTGGGTAACTGCCCAATTACCAAATACAAATCCCCAATAAAAGCCCAATAATACAACAGAGGCCCGTCAGAATTTAAGGTCCATTAAAGTATAACCCAAAACTGAATAATCCATAGTCAAAATACCTGTTAGATTTTACCCATTATGTGAGACGACACTTATATCCCACTGACGAACAGAAGGGTTCCTCAAGGTTAACACGTGTGCTCTAGGACTCACACTTGGAACCCACTAAACAACATGCATGATGACACGCGTATGCAAAGGATGACATCTGGATTCCACTGAAGAACCCATGCTCAGACAAAGCAGCCTATAAAAGGAAGCCAAAGGAAAAAGGCAAGGGACATGAAAAACCGGAGAGAGAAGCTGTACAATCTGAAGAACAAGTGACAAGCAAGCAAGAACACTTGAAGAGAAGACGTTCAAGAACGAAGAACATGAGATAAACAAGGAAGAATACTTGAAGAAGAGACCCAGAAGAACGAAGAACAAGAGATAAACAAGGAAGAATACTTGAAGAAGAGACCCAGAAGAACGAAGAACATGAGATAAATGAGGAATAATACAAATATTAAAAGTAGTGAAACTCTAGAGAACAGACGCTCGAAACTGACATCAAAGAGTTCAAATACGAAAATCTTGACCCTTTAAACTCACTAAAACAAAACATAAAATTTGACGAATAGAAAAATATTCAAAAATCAGTTTGTGCTAAACTGAGCACAAACAATACTCCTCTTTGATTATTGGTTTCCATAATTTTCTGGTTCCATTCTTCGTAATACATCTGTATTGATTAGACTTTCCTTTCAAAAGAATCCTCCTAAAACTCATGTAATCACTCCTGCTTGGATCATGCTTCCTAGATGAGATCGCCAAAAATATCTTTAGTGATTATTGCTTGAGGAGACTCTTAGATTCCTTAGCCATGTTTCCCGGATACTCCAAATCGGAATTGAGGATTAAATTGATCACCCTGCGCAACGCAGATGTTATTAGATAGACTTGAAAAGAATTCTCGATCGTAAACGAGAAATCAAAGAACCACAACATTCGATATTGACTTCCCCAAATAGATGGATTTGGTCTTGGTAAACACTTTAATAGATGGAGACTCCCTAATCTTATGGTTGCTAATCGCCTTAATAACCTGATTTTGGCCAAATTCATTCATTGAAATCGTGAATATAGAATTAAGAAATCCAATCTCTAGAGAATTGAGAGCTTTTTTTAGTTGAAATCGCCTAAATTTCTGGGGATTTGATACTTTGAAAAACCTAATCCCACCACTAGAAAGCTTCCAATCAATACAAAAAACCATAGAAAAAAAATGACGATGCAAGTTCTCCTTTGAAATGATAAATATAATTTTCACTTCAAAGATTTTATATGTGACATATCTTGATGTTATAAACATGTTTTTTGAATGTTGTAGTGGGAAATGTTTTTTGTGAACAAATCAACTGCATTGTCAGTTGAGGAAAATATGTTTTGTTTGGTCGCTTCTGATATAATCTTCTTTGAGTTGGGTCACACACAATATTATGTTAAAAAAAAGTTGTTGACTCTTTATTTACGATTATTTCATTTGCTACTTGTATGTGTTGAATCATATATATGAGCCACAAATATTCTTTACATACTTTGTGAATTGAAATTGTCTCTGCATGTGCGATATAACATTGTCTGTTAGATATATATTTCTATCATTATTTTCAAATGTTAATATTTTTCTAATTGGGAAATGTTTATAAAAAATGCATCAATATAACAAAACAAAGTTTTTATTTCAATAACAACTATTTTACAATCAAAAGAAAACATAATACAACATTTTTATATCATATTTTCATCCGTAGGAATATTCTAGTTATTTTTATTTTCATTAATTTCTTCAGAATCAACTATAAAATCTGATATATTGAGATGTGTATCATTATCTACGTCGTTGAAAAAAGTCCAAGTGCGTCATAGATGAAGTTAGTCTCATCTTCTTTTCCTTTCATATTTTTAGGTGTACTGATACAGATTGGCAATATATTTTGGTGTACAACAAGTGCAAAACTAGTGTATCTTCATGTCGCATATGGAGCAAACATTCACATGTTGCTTATTTATCACATGACCAACTTCATTTCTTTTAGACTTTTTATTATTTCTTCTATTTTTATAATCATAAGGACGAAACTTTCTTATATGTCCACGTTCATGTCCACGTCTACACATCCTTTGTCCTCGACCATAGTCATTACCTCGACGGCATCCACGTCCATACCAATCATTATAATTTGATGATGTAATATTCATTTATGAAAAAGAATTTGATCCGATGAGACAAGTTTTATGGTTTAATGTTACAAGTTCATTATTATTTTTACCACCAAAAGAACTTGCATCATTTCTGAATACTTCGTGCATTCATTTGCCCGACATTGTTGTTGTAGGATTACATTTACTGGATGAAATGTTTGGAAATGTTTTTTGATATATCATAATCACTTATTTTCCCTCCACATAGAATAATCATGAAAGTAATTCAAACATTTTGTAATTGTGAAGCTAAAGGTTCAACCACTCAAGTTTAGCTTTCGATAAGATCACACATTTCTGGTGATCAAACTTATCTTTGAGTGATTGCCAAAAATATAGATGATATTCTTTTGTTATATATATTCATCTCTTAAACCACCATGACTTTTGCCTTTTTCTCAATTGAAGTCGTTTTCGACTTATCGATAGTATCAAATAGCTCTTTTTCGTTTAAGTGCATCCTTATTATAACTGCCTATCTCATACAAGTTTTATCAGATATATCGAGAGCAATGATCTTGAGTTTTGGCTCATTTAACATGATAACTTTGTAATAAGATAATTAAGTGATCTTTAATTTAGTGATAATTCAATTTAAAGATACAATTAAAGAACATGATAATATTTTAAAATCTGGATATTAAAAAGATATGTTAAACTAATATATAATGAAGAAAACAATACTTTAAGTTATATGATATGTCTCCAGTATTGACAAAAAAAAAATTATATGATGTGTCTTCTGAACACAATTTACAATATTGTTCTTTCAAAACGTTTTCATAAGTATTTTTCTGCATATTAATTATAGAACAAAGCAGTGATCTAGGGAGACATAGTTTATCATATAATCATAAGCCGTTTAAGGAAGCAGAGTCGACCATATAATCAGAGAAGACATAGTCTAACATATGTTCATGATTGTGATGACATAACATATCATAACGATCGTTTTGAAGAAAGCAACACCTGATCATCTCAAAAATTACAATATATATATATGGGAGCGGTGGGAAATCGGTCTTTATAACAACATATACATTAAATTAAAATATTTAGTCAAATCATCCATTATAAATAATATATAAATTTGAATTAATATTGATCGAAAAGTGATCATGCTGATAACATGTTGTAAAATTGAAATAATAACAATTATAATCGATATAAAAATTTGATTAGGTATGTGAAACTCTCGGATAAAAAAGATAGTAAAGGGATATCAAAAAGGCGAACGGTTTGGTTTTTTCGGGTTAATCGGGTCGAACCGATTAACTTGGTTAACCGAACCGAATAAAATTGACAATAAAAACCGATCGGTCTTTAAGTTAAATTGTAATCGGTTATCGGGTCGGTTCGGTTTCGGTATTAATGAACCGAATGAACCGAAATTAAAAGTCAACAATTTTTTTGGCTTTGACTCTACTTTACCTTTACCAAATCAATCGAACTCCAACCCTAATTTTCTTCACTTCTCTACTTCTTTTCTTCGCTTCTCTACTTCTCTTCTTCTCTTCTTCGCATCTCGACTGATTCTTCCCATCTCTTCCGATCCGATCACCACAAGCTCTCTTCTTCCGTTCTTCGCATCTTTTCCCTTCCGATCACCATCAATTCGGGTTCTTCGCATCTCTTCCGTTTTGTTCTTCGCATCACGAGTTTGGCTCGAGTTCTCTTATTCACTTCACGAGCTCCCTTCTCCGCCTCTCTTTCGTTCCGAGCTCTCAACAATCGAAAGGTGAAATACAATGATTTCGAACGGACCTTGAGGTCGAAGAGAGAGATCGTTGAGAGCTACGGCGGCGGAATCGAGACGGCCGGTGGCTGTGCGGATATTGTTAAGACTGTCTTGAAGAAGATTCACTTCGAGATCCGCTTGCTCCTTCAACGTTTTCAACTGATCGATTCCCATCTTCTCCATCTCTCCTCTCGATGATGACGACGCTATTGTCTCTCTCCCTCACAGCCGCGTCCTCGAGTTTGCGAATCGCTGAACTCGTTTGTCAAAACTCAAAAGCTTGGAGACGGAGTGGAGCCAACCTCAACGAGATATCAAGGCCCATATAGGCCCATTTTTTAATTTAAACTCAATAAATCTGTAATTACTTCTTCCAAATATCAAGGCCCATAAGATTCAATTTTTTTTTGGTTTTCGTGCAATTCGGGTTGATTTTGGTTTATTCACCAAATTTGGTTTAAACCGAGTATCGAATAAACCGAAACCGAATAAAATTCGGTTCAATTCAAAAATTCTGATTAAACCGAAAAACCGAACAAACCGAACCGTTTAAACCGAAAAAACCGGACGCCCGCCCATATCAAAAAGGCCATATATATTAGTGACGAGGGGGCACAAAATATTTTTCCGATATGTGACAACATCTCATACATATTCGAGATAATAACTAGTGAAAATAATTCACCCACAAAAATAAAATAACGTAAATGACATGACCTCACCTAGGAATGAATTAGTAATCAGATTCAATATAAGTTCATAAAATGTAAATAGGAAAATAGTTTTTCAATCCAAACTATTTGTGTCGTGCATTTTTATACACAAATTATTGCATTATGCATAAACATACACAAACAAATTAAAAGTTAAAATTTACTATTTAAATTTTTGAAATATGTATACCGAATACAACTTTGATTTTAACAGTTTAAATCAATAGCTAAATTCGTAAATCTATGTAATAATTATAAAGATAATTAAAAAGTAATAAAAATTACAAAATAATCTTTCCTATTTTTTAGTAATATTTTTGTGTATGCTTATGCATGATATTGTAATCTGTATTTGAAAATGCTTGATACTAACAATTTGAGTTGAAAAATGCTTCTTTTGTAAAATTTAGCTCATATTCAACTGTTGACTAACACAAAAATTAAAGGTGAGTTCAGTATATATTAAAAAGTTTAATAATAAATTTAAACTGTTAATTTTTTCATACATGTTTACGCGTGATGTTATAATTTGTGCATAATAACACATAAGACAAATAGTTTAGGTTGAAAAATACTATTCTCCGAATCGGACTTCTATAATGTCACATTATCAAACAAACGAAGTTAGATAATTTATTAGTTGAATTACGAATTAATACAAACAAACATTAAACATGTAATACTATAACCATTCAATATCAAAAAACGGAATAAAAACCGATATATTTGGGAAAAAAAACAATTGAGGAGATTTAGTATCAAAAACAAAACAAAAATTAATCAATCAAGAGTCGTAAGCACATGAAGCCGACTTTAAGATATGGTACATCTCACGTGGTCATCACCATGACAATAACGTCACCCACGTTTCCAAAAAGTAAATTACAAACTATATTATTTAGGCAACTAAAATGTTCTTTTAGAATGAGAGACTTTAATTATACCCTTATAATAAGATATTTATACGTGGACTTGTTAATGTCGGAGTTTCCTACAAAAACAATCTTTTAATTCATTTGTTTTTTTTGATAACTCAAGTTACCAGATCTTAAGAGAGGACTTTATTATTTTCTTAGAAAAAGTGTAATCAACATATAGACTATTTCTTTGGATATTTAAATATGCTAAAAACATGAGTTTATATGCAAGTGTATGTATGTCTGAAATAATTATGACTTAGTCTCGAACGTTGGGGGAATCGAATCTACGATATGTCCTTTATCACTTGACCACAACACTCCGACAATAATATAATTTTTTTATATTTTTTATCTCTAAAAATGTAAAATTAAGTTTAAATAAAAAGATTATCACATACATTAAATTTTCAAAATTATAGTAATATATTTAGATTTCTTGCCACAAGATTTTGATAATAGTAAACATTATGTTTTGTAGTTATTTTGTGGAATTAACTTTATTTTCAAAATAGATGATAAAATTGTAAAAAATGGTGAATTAAAGATTTTCTCTACACGACACCCTTATAAATATACACATATTTATATTTATGATAAAGAGTCATTTAGTAGCTTATTATTGTTAACATAAAAAGTGACGGACGCGTAATTGCAACGTCATGATTTCTGTTTTGTTTTTTCCCTTTGTTCCGTGTAATTCGTTTGCACACCGTTTTGATAATTAGTAATAATGTCGTAATTAATTAGGATGCGTAAAGCGATTTGCCCTCTTTTAATAATTTGAGATAAACAAAAAGATGTCATTTTAGTAAAAGGCTATTCCGCATTAGCATATAACAGTTACGTATGATGGGATACATCTGCATTAATAAAATCGATCCGAAGAGTGATTATGAAAAAAGACAAAAAAGCGAAGCAAATGTCTAGTCATAGAAACCTCAGCAGCAGCAGCAGTCGTAAAGTGGTTTGGTAACATTAATTACTGTCGTACCAGCAATAGTTAATTACAGTTGTGACAACATGCTTAGTAACAAATATTGCTGCTCATTGGATGTCGTAAAAATGATAAAAATTTGTTTATATCACAGAACTTATATGTTCTTGAGTTATTGAGCTTTTGCAATGGCTACTAAGTAATAACCATTGGAGTGATACTTTAGCCATGTTCTTGACTAAACTCGATATAACCATTAAGTTATTATCACTTTTCTTTTGTTCTACATAATTATATATAAGTTTTTATTCAACGAAAACAATTAATTATATGAGTAATGAAATATTTTCTTAGCCATGCACTTTAATGCAAAGATTTTTAAAATCTTATGATAGTTAGAGCATCTCCATCCAGGACTGGGCGGCGGATCAACCCGTCCCGCATAAACACCCGCATGCCTAATGTCGTACTGGTGAAACCTGAACACATCCCACCAAAAAACGGATTCAAAATTCAGACCCTCACCTATCCCGTATAAATCTGTGGACTCCGCAATCAATCCGTAGAAAAAAATCTAATTTACCCGATTAAAACCCACATAATACCCGCGAAAAAACTTGCAAAAAAACATCATGTTGTTTTTTCGAGTCGAAACAACATGTTGTCTAATCCATTTGTTTGAAAACAATAGGTTGTCTAAGCCATTTGTTTGAAAACAATACGTTGTTTTAGATAACCCGCGGGTACCCGTGAAACCCGCACGCTTAGCTCACTTAGCCTAAATGAATATAGACTCCGCCCCGCTAGGCCCACAAAAAAGTGGTCCTCATTTCCTAAACCCGTACCTGCCCTACGCAGGTTTTCGGACCACTTCCCACCTCTATCTCTATCCAACCAGTGGCGGACATGGGCCTCAAACTCATTTATTTATTTTTGGTTAATTTTTTTATTTAATTTTTTTTACACAAATTTTTTTACTAGTTAAATAAGCTATGTGCCCCATATTAAAATTGACTCTAGGCCCGCTACTCTCTATCCCAACTCTATTTTTCACTTCAAATTTAGAGTAACACTATTCATGAGACTATTTTATTTATAAAGTAGTCCATCAAATTCTATATTTTTTACTTTTTACCTTCTTGAAATATTATTTTTATTTATTATAATTAATAAAATGATATTTTTTAATTTATACTAAGTATATCATAAATTACTGATCAAACTACTTGAAATCAATTTTATTTAAAATTAATTGTATACTGAATTGAATTTTTGTAATGAAACAACACTATATATATATATATTAAATAAAGAAAAAATAAAATGATAAATAATTAAATTAGTAATATATCTTTAAAAGAAAAAAATAACAACATAAAAACACATAATTAGCACCAAATTAGAAGATAAAAATACTTAATATAATTTATATAGCATTAAATCATGTTTAATTTAGACAATAGCTTATGCGAAGTAATTTTATTTTATTTTAATAACGAATGTTTAGTTTAGATAAATAGTTTAATCTCTTAAATTATTGTTAAAAAGATAATAAATGAGTTAAATTTATAACTATAAAATTATAAAAATGCAAAAGAGTTTTATTGAAAATTTATAATAAAGTGAAAAAATAATATTCTTTGAATCTAATTTTTGGAATAGAAAATAGAATAATGGATTGGAGAAGAAATAGAGAAAAAAACAGAGAAAAAAAACAGAGAAAAGAACAGAGTAACTCCATTTTGAAGTAAAATATGGAGAAATGGGCTGGAAATGGTTTTAGTTGGCTATCATTTTCGATAATTAGCTTTTCTTAACATAAACAATTTACAAAATAAAAAACCAAAAATTGTATTGATATACGAATAGTAAACGAATAATAAACATGAAGGAGGATTAGGCTATAGGACTCTAGAGGAATTTAATTATGCATTATTAGCAAAACAATTATGAAAAATTATTGAGTGACCGGATTCATTACTAACTAAGATACTAAAAGGTATACTAAAAGGTAGATATTTCATAAATACAAATGTTTTGAACCCAATAAAGATGTACAACCCTTCATATGTGTTGGATTTATCACTCACTCAAGCTCTTCCATGTGAGTCTTTATGTTTCAAACCCATTAAGCCACGAGAATTGGTTTATGAGTCCGAGCTGGGCCTAATTTCTTTAAGCCCATAAGGCAACTAAACACTGCTAAAAGTCTTTTAACGGTTTCTTAAGTTATGTGGTATGTACTTGATAACACGATTTTTACTTGTTTGTGCAATCAGATCAAATAAATCCTAGAACATTATCATGTCGATGTAGTATAATAGGTGTCAATCCAACTCAAGTGCATTGCTAACAATCAGGAACTATGTGGATTTAATCAATTCAAGTTCGATAATCAGTTCATCAAGTGTCACGGAACTGGACTAAATGGTGGCAACAAAAACAATAACTTGAAGTTCGATGAAACTAACGAACAACTTAGTAACGATAATCAACGTAACAAGTAAACAGAACAATAACGATAATCTATAGTTGGAAGTAAGGGTTCAAGGGGGGTTCGGGTCAAGGATTAGTGCTTCACTAGCGATTTCCAGATTGCCTAATCAACCTAATGAGGGCGATCTCTAGGCAGTACAAACAAAGGTAACACAGCCACTCCCGTGGTCAGTGAACTCAACGAGATACGAATCGGACCTAACTTCCGTTAGCGGAATCCGAACAAGCAGGCAGTAAGAAATATTGCACCCTAGCCGATATGCTGCCCATACAACCAATCCCTTGGGACAACCAGCATATCTCAGATATTGGTTCTATCAAGCATTTGATCGAACACCTTCCGGGTCAATCATGCAAACAACAGATTCCTAGTGATCAGCTAGCAATAAGCATTAGGCACACCAAATCCAAAGAAATCTTAATGTAAAAGACCTTAGGCAATCTGGGAATGCCCTAGTTTCACACTAATCTAGCCATTCCCCCCTTTTAACCCTAAAGAGTCTACTCACTCAGCAATATAAGTACCACAGCAACATTCATAATCATGATTAGCAACTTATGGAAAGATAAGCAGATGAGAAAAGAGAAGAAGAACTGAAATTTGGTGCAATAAACTCAAATTAAAACTTAAGATTCTGGAAAATACAAACTTAGCCAAAAACAGAAAAGAACTTGTCTAGAAAATCCGAACTCCCCAAATGTAGGCAACACAAGAGTATTTATAGCCTAGGTACAAAATGACCTAAGTTAACAAAAGAAAGTCAACAAAAGAAAGTCAACAAAAGAGTGTGCGGAACAGGTGACTCGACCGAGGGTGGGTCGAGTCACTCAGTCGAGTGGTGTTAATTCCGTGTACCCTTCACCACACTCGAGTGTATGTAACTCGAGTCTACAACTCGAGTGGTAGGTGCGTGTTCAGTTCTTGGCCGGGTCGAGTTCTGCATGGAGCTCTCTTGGGTCGAGTGGGGTCCTGCATGTCGTGGTGTTAAGGCAAGACTCGACCCTCCAGGTCGAGTGGCTGGATCGAGTGTCTGATGGCGGCCTTCAGAATTGCATAGCTCGACCAAGTGCTGATCGAGTGGCCCAATCGAGTCTGCTCCTGTCTGGCATTTAGCCATTTTCGTCTGATCGCCTGGTTATTCTCCTATTTGGTTCCATGTTCGTCTTGGTGTTCATTAGCTCCCTCAGCGGTCCAATTTCCTTCCAAAGTGCCTAGTAGTGAAACATATGCAGTGTACATGCAATGCAATTGCAACGAGTACGTTTTGGGTCTAGAATGATGTTGTGATGATAAGAATGTTGCGGGTATGCATGAAAACTAAGCTAAATGGGACTCTAAAACATGGTAAAATCAGTGCATATTAACTCCCCCAAACTTAGATTTTGCTTGCCCTCAAGCAAACAAAATTAACTAAGATGGAAAAGAAGGCGGAGACGGGGATTCAGAGCCGAAACTAATTGATTCAAATGTTAAACTCAACGTCCTGGATACAAGTTCTAAAATGCATAACTAAGCAAGTCGTACTCTGAAAACATTAGCCATATCCATCACAATCCAACACAAGTTCAGCCTTAACCTACACATACGTTCACTTCGACTAATCCTTTTGAAATTCATTAAGCACAGAACCGTGAATCGAGCATACGCAACAGTTTTAAAAGCTTGTTTGGCTGAAGGTAAGGTCTAGAGATTAGGATGATCTCTACATAGTAAGTGGTCTATCAATGCACAGGGATCACTCAATGAAATGGATTAAGCTTCAGCATAATGCTAAAGGTGAGAACCAATAGGCGCATACAAAAACATGACTTCATCTACCCGTATACCCACATCGGTTTCATCCTACCAATCTAAACCCAAAATCTGATCCTAGATTACCCTTTTTATTCAAGGCTTATTTCTCTGTTTAGCCACCAAGATCATACTCATAAGCTTTTCCATTCACAATTCTAAGAAGGGGGATTCACAAATTTGTAACTTATATCGGTTTGGGACTTAAACGATTTCAGCACATGGTTCTTCTCATGTCTTTTTCCTCTTTTTTCTTTACTTAGAACCTTTCTCTCTTCTTTCTTTTTACTACCCAAAACCTTTACTAGAACACTTTAAACACTTTCCAGCCCCTTTCTCCTTTACATGTAGACTCTTTTCTTAGCATTTTTCTTTGTTTTCCATTCCTTTTCGCACAGCTTCAGACATTCTCATACCCAGAATCGAAACCACCTAGTTCTATCTGGTCCAAAAAACGTGGACCAGCATCTACATGAAGTCATGCTCTTGTCGGCTCTCACCTAACACTTTATGCCGAGATAAACTGAAAATAGACCTCACGAAACACACATCAAGCAAAGGGTGGTTTAAACGAAGGTATAGCGCATGGTGGGAGTCTATTTGGATTAACAAGATAGATTGCATGATGATAAAGGAAATCCAAATATTTTGTGTAATCCACAAGCTTTAAAATTGATGCATATACTCGATAATTAACAGTCAAGATTACGGTTTTCACTTAGGCAAGGATTAACATCAGGTCTCAACATGGTTCGATTAGGCATGAATGCATATGCTAGACTTTCCTAACATGGTGCGGTTTTACGTTTCGGACAGGAAAGCATGCAGTCAACAACTTATATCTAGGACGGTGAATTTAGCACAAAGAATCAACAAGCTCAATCAGGCGTACTCATCATAATCCCCTATGCAATACTAGACTCAATCCTACATGAATGCAGCTACATGACACTCTTTTTGTGTATTTTTGACAGGGTTTTTCTATGCCTTACGTGATATGCAGTGCTTAAAATGAAAAATCTAAATGGATTTTTATGCTATGTATGCAATGCATGGAAATCAAAACTAAGAACACAGGAAATAAAGATTAGTAGCCCTTAGAACCCCCCCCCAAAACTTAAATCACACAGTCCCTTGTGTGTATAAAAGCTTGAAGGGGAAATCAGTAGGAGCAACAAAATGGGAAAAATGCAATGGTATTTACAGTGAAGGAAGGGGTTTGGTACCGTTCAGAAGCCGAAGAAGTTGGAAGTGGAGGCGTTCATGCTTTCTAGTGTGTAATCGTCAACATCCAGCTGCCCCTCGGGTTGTGTTGGGTCGAGTTGGGCAGTCGAGGGAGGGATGTCTTCGTCGGGGAGGAGCTGCTCGAGTCTCGACGGGTCGAGTTGGAAGGTCGAGTTATGATCTTGGAGAAGGTTGGGGAACAGCTCGAGTCCGGACGAGTCGAGTGGCTGACTCGAGCTGCCTATCTCGTGTGTAGATGGAGGCCACTCGATCCCTTGTAGGTCGAGTAAGGGAGTCGAGTGCCTTGGTTGGGCTTTCCTTGGCCTGCGCTGATACGTTCTTAGCTCAGCAGATGAATGCCTTGGCGGTTCCGGGTGCTGGACGGGAGTATCTTCGACGGATACGGAGTGACGTCTCTATGAAGCTGTGGGAAATCGTGATGATTCCGCGCTGAACCGTTCTTTCAAAGCATCCATTTCACGCCTGAGCTCTTCTTTTTCCTAAGTCCAACCTTCTTTATGCTTGACCAAGCCTTTCACCTTCTTAATGAGCCACTTGTTCATTTTCTGGAGTAACCCTATCCGTTTGTGAGCTTCCCTGATAGCAGGTCCTTGTCTAGGCGCTTCGTACTCTTCAAAGAGATATTCTTCTGGGTCCAGCTCATCAACTTCGTTTGGAACGGGCTGGCGGATTGGTATTGCCTCTGGGTCAAAAAGAGCATGCATAGGCATGATGAAATCAGCGTTCTTACCCATCCTGATCGAGGTGTGTTCCGGACATGGCAGCAGGATACGTGCATTTGGATTTTCTGGATGCACGAACTTGTAGACCAATCTTCCATTGTGCTCTCCCCATGCCAAAATGTGCTGACATTTAAGGTACTCGTCATCCATGTAGCGGGGTTCCACCAAGCTTGTCTTATCAATTTTTACTCCACACTTCTTCATGATATGGTAGACAGGGCCTCCTATACTGATCCTCTTCGGTTTGCCCCTCTTTGCTTGGATCGCAGCCCGGTTTCTGTATTCCATCAACTGGCTTGCTATTACAAACGCCAGGCCAGAATCCACGTTGTCTCCGACTATTGGCCTACCACTAGGTGTCTCTCCGATTGTTCCCTTGAGTGCAGTAACCAGCATGTGCATTTCCCCCAAGTTTATAGGAGCAGTGGAGCGAAGAGAACCTCCCCAACGGCTCTACGCATATAGTTAATGCAAGGGTTACGCACACAGTTACCTTTAGCACGGGAGGGGTTAAACGCCTTAGGTCCGCCCAGCATTATCCAGAGCTCGTCAATCTCGTCACCGTCAATGTTCGGGAAGTTTGTGGTACCCTTTGGGAATTTGAACAATTTCTGGATCGTCCGCAGAGTGCATTTGTAATGCTTCATATCCACCTGAAACGTGATGTAACCTCCTCCGTCACGCTCCAGCAAGCTTTTTACGTTCTCATTATACTCGTGGAGGTGCACTGTGGCTAGGAATTGAAGAGTCTCCCTCTCGTAAGTCTTTGAGACCATAGACATGTAATGGGTCAGCCCACATGCTTCAAATAGCAGGTCAACGTCCCGGGTGATCTTCATTATGTCCATCGTTTCGCGGTGGGGGTAGCGGGTGCCTTCGAATCCCATTGCACTCAACGCTTCCCAAGCACTCTTGTGGTTAGCTTTTGCCAAAACCGCTTTCTGCCTCAGCTCACATTGCTTTTCTTTGTAAGCAATCAGAGCATCCTCCTCGCTGTATCCGAGTTCCATCAGACCGGTCATGGCTCTTGAGAATTCAGTGCTTGACCCTCTTCTTGGTTGTTCCTTCTCCTCTTCCTTAGATTCTTCCTCTTGCCCGGATCCAGCTTCCTCATTCTCTTGATTACCCAAATCTGGTGAACCCTCTTCCGCATGTTTGGTTTCTGGATTGGCATACCCAGCCTCCTCATCACTTACTTGCGGAGTTTCGCCTTCACTCTCGGAGGGAAGAGCGATGTCTTTCCCTTTTCCGCTTGGTGCATTCACCTCACGAGCTTGTAACCGTCTCTGTTCTTCTTCGTGCATTTTGGAGAGTCTCCGCTCTCGTGCTTTTTGTTCTCGTTCAAGAGCACTTTGAACGGAATCGGAGAATGATCCAGAGCTTGATCTTTCCGCATGCTTATTTTGGGACAAGAGGGTTCCTCCAGCACTTCCTTTGCTTTGCTCTACTGAGGGTGCGTCTTCATCACTCTCGGCCTGTAAGACCAGTTTCCGATTTGCAGTAGTACTCCTCCTTCTGTCTTCCGGGCTATCAGGAGGGGCTGCTTGAGCGGGGCGGGGCTTTCTATCTCGTCTATTCGTCCGAGCCCTAAATCGTATTTGGTCTGCACGCCAAGAAGCAAGAGAAGACATGAGTGCGAAAATAATGTAAAAGGACGAGGGGGTACCTTATGTGCTGGCTCGAGTTACAAGCTCGACTGGGTGTGGGTCAAGGGTCTTTGACGGAATGTGAGAATTTGTGGCTTGAGCAGGGACTCGACCGGAGACTCGACTTGCGGAGACTCGAGTAGCTGCGGTTTCTGGGCCACTCGACTGGTTGGCTCGAGTGGTTCCCCCTGGCTTTGGCTTCAGGCTTCAGTGGTTGCTTTTCCGGGGCTGAGACTCTCATTTCTGGAAGTGCGTGTTTGCAGAGGGAGAGTGGAGTGTGGAGTGTGGAGGAAGAGTGTTTGTTGATGTGGAGTGAGTGGTGGGGTTGATGTTGATGTGCTTTTTATATGGAGAGTGGGGGGAGCCAGCTGCAATAAATTGCACTAAATGCTGCTTCAATCTGGTCCACACATCTTTAACTCGGGTTAGCATTTATGGTAACCCAGGTCGAGTTAAACTAACTCGAGTCTTAATGTCCACAAATCTTGACCCGAGTTGGATTTCTGGCCACATGCTCCTTCACTCAAGTTAACCACTCGAGTTACCCTAGTCGAGTTGGGTAACTCGAGGATCCTGGCCGCACATCTGTAACGTCCGTTTGATCTCGTCCGTTGGCTCCTTTTTGTGCAACTCGAGTGTGTCACTCGAGCTGGTTTGGTCGAGTCATTCCTCCTGGCTGTCAACTCGACCTGTTTGGTCGAGTATGGAAGTTGAGTTGGGTCGAGTTTGGCCTGATGTCGTCCTGATTCGTGGTTTTTGATGCTCGAGGTGATGCCCTTGGCCCGATGTTCTTTTTAATGCCCTGGAATCACCTAAGACAGCCACACACACACAAAAATGAAAAAGAAAAAGAAAAAGGTTGCAAAGACTAAAGGAGTTCAATAAAGAGAAACATGCGATAGAGTATATATGCAAGGATATGCATGAGACTTCCTCCCAAGTGAGCTTGTTTAGAGTCACTGAGCTTGATTTTCATCCTTATCAAAGCTGGGATGGATCGGAGGAAAACTGCGTTCCCTCAAGCGATGGTTCCGCAAGGTGTGGTTTCCTTGGTGTCAAATGGTACTGACCAATCTGGTTGAGGTAGTTGTTTAACCTTTACAAATGGCTTGGGGGAGTTGATGCTTTTCACCTTATATTCCCTTACTCCTCCTGCATAACTCATTGGTTTTAGCAGTATGTGAGGTTCCAAATCTAGTGTTGGTGTCACACTTATGTCCTTAGTCAGTCCCACGGTAGCTTCCTCAGAACCGAACATAGCCTCAAGGCTCTGGCCGTCAAGAATTCCTTCAAACACAGGGGCTTTGTTGCGGTTGTCGCCAGGTTTCCTGCTTGTACACGACATGGTCTGAGGTTGTTCAGGTGGTTTAGCCTCTAACTGATCCACCTCTCTGACTGAGAAAGTTTGGCCTTCGATAGTGGGTTTTCCTGTTGCATCATTAACATCGAATTTTATCTTAAGGGTGTTCCCAAGGTTCAGCTCAATGGTTTCACTCTTCACGTCAATTAATGCACCGGCTGAGGCTAAGAACGGTCTACCGAGAAGCAATGGGTCTTTCGGTTCCTCATCCATATCCAGCACTATGAAGTCTGTTGGTACTTCGACATCTCCTATCTTGATGGGCAGATCTTCGAGTATACCGTATGGCAATCGAACAGACATGTCGGCTAGGATCAAAGAGAGCTTACAGGACTTGTAATTGCTGAATCCTAACCGCTTTGCGACTGATAGCGGCATTAGACTGATTGATGCCCCGAGATCACAAAGGCATTTGTTGAAGGTTAGATGCCCCAATGTACATGGCAGCATAAACGTTCCAGGATCCTCTAACTTCTTCTGCACTACTTTCATCTAAGCAATGGCGTAAAATTCATGTGTCTCGATTCCCATTCCTTCCATTTCCCGAGTCTTCTCTTTGACGGCTTCTTTAAGAAACTTATGGTACTGCGGGATAAGTGTGAAGGGGATTTGGGTAGCAGTATTTACTACTCGAACCAATGCAGGTAGAGTGAGGGACTCGAGTGGTTCTGCAGGTGAGGTTTTGGGCAGGTTTTCCACTTCTAGAAGCTGGACTCGAGTCGGTGCTAGTCGAGTTAGGGACTCGAGTGCACTTTCTCCCAATGGTTTGGACGGATTGTCCATTCTTGAAGGCTGAACTCGACCTAGTGTGGGTCGAGTTGATGATTCGAGTTCAACTGCTGGGGTGGATTTTTCAGTGTTTTCAGCCTTAATTTTGCATAGGCTATCCTCCCCTACCTGAGTGTCACTGTCCTCAGTGATATTAGTAGTGCCAGTACGTTGGGGTAGTTCCATGCCACTCCGCAGTGTGATTGATTGTGCTGTGTACTCTTTCGGGTTTTGGACTGCTTTACCTGGCAATTGACCCGATGTCTTCACAGTTGAAGAGGAAGCTTGTACACTTTCAACATACTTCAGCCGTGCGTTTAGTGTTTCAAATTTGCAAGTCAAATCATTGTGGGAGGCATCAATCTTGTTGTTTAATTCAGCTTGCATTTTGGAGAGTTTTTTGGCGCTGGATTGTTGGCCCTGAAGGAGTTGTTGGAGAATAATGACGACGTCCGGAGCAGGTCCAGGTGGTTGAGGTGTTTGAGTGGCTTGGTACCCAGGTGGTACGGAAGGCTTCGAGATATAATTATTATAAGGTTGCTTAGGGACATATGGTTTGGATTGATTGTGTTGTGGTTGGGGTGGGTAGACCTGGTCTTGTGGATTGGCAACGTTGTTGCTGCGGTATGAGAAGTTTGGGTTCGGCTTGTAGGAATTGTAGTTCTTGTACCCACCCTGATTCTGAATGTAGCTAATTTCTTCAACATGACCGTCTTCGTCAGTAACATCGTGGGTGTTCTCATAGACCATATGTACATGTTTTTGAGAGGTTGCTAGTAGAAGCTTATCCAATTTCTCATTGAGAGCTTTGATTTCTTTTCGGCTGACTGTGTCTGATTCAACGGAGCTAGTACTGCGGTGAGTGCGATCGTAGTCCTCGTTATAATTTTCATCCGCAACGGCTAAGTTTTCTAACAGTTCCCAGCCAGCATCAACCTCTTTGTTGAGAAAGTTGCCATTGCTAGCTGTGTCGAGGAGCATGCAGATGCTTGGTAGAACACCACGATAGAGAGTGCTGAGGAGAAACTCATCACTGAAACCGTGATGAGGGCACTGTGATTGATATGATTTAAAACGTTCCCAAGCTTCGGAGAATGTTTCTGAATTTTTCTGGGCAAAGCTTGAGATATTGTTTCGGAGCTTGGCAATGCGAGAGTTGGAGAAAAATTTTGAAAGGAACGCCTGTTTGCATTCAGCCCATGATGTGATGGAGCCTTGAGGTAAATGTTTTTCCCATTGGTGTGCCTTATCACCAAGAGAGAATGGGAAAAGTCAGAGTTTGAATGCGTCGTCACTGACTCCGTTTATCTTTGTCAAGCTGCAGAGCCTTTCAAATTCATCTAAGTGGTCAAGCGGGTCTTCAACAGGGAGACCGTGGAATTTCTGGTTCTGGACCATGGCAATGAGTCCACTCTTGATTTCAAAGTTGTTGTTCGGTATAGGTGGGGGAACAATGCCATGCCGGGAGCGGTGGGTAGTTGGTGAATCTCCAGAACCGATATAACGTGGCCTCCGTGGGTAAGGTTCGTGCATTGGTGGTGGTTCATTCTGGTTCTCCATATCCACTTGTTCTTCGTGATCAGTCTGTAACTGAGCTCTCTGTGCTCGTATCTCACGGGGCAACTGATTAATGTTGTCTCTGTAGTGGATGAGATTTTCGTTTCCTCTAGATCTTGTCTGCATAAACCCGGGGATTCCAAGCAAGGTAGGTCACTCGACCGAGGGTGGGTCGAGTACCAGATCGAGTAGTAGGGAATCGGAGGGTGAGAGGCAGACTCGACTGAGTTCAAGTCGAGTGCTGTGGTCGAGGCGACGTACTGATCCGGATGGGCGGCTAGCTCGATTAAGACTGGTCGAATTGCCTGGTCGAGGCGGTTAATCTAGGCTGAGAAGAAGGTGACTCGATCAGTGCAGATCGAGCTCGTGGGTCGAGGTACCTGAAAGACACCAAAAACAAAAGAAATGAGATGTCAGTTATTTCTGGAAACGTGGGGAACTTGATCTTGATAGATCCAAGTGACCCGAATGTAGTAATCAAACACTCAACTTGGCAACGGTGCCAATTTGATAACACGATTTTTACTTGTTTGTGCAATCAGATCAAATAAATCCTAGAACACTATCATGTCGATGTAGTATAATAGGTGTCAATCCAACTCAAGTGCATTGCTAACAATCAAGAACTATGTGGATTTAATCAATTCAAGTTCGATAATCAGTTCATCAAGTGTCACGGAACTGGACTAAATGGTGGCAACAGAAACAATAACTTGAAGTTCGATGAAACTAACGAACAACTTAGTAACGATAATCAACGTAACAAGTAAACAGAACAATAACGATAATCTATAGTTGGAAGTAAGGGTTCAAGAGGGGTTCAGTTCAAGGATTAGTGCTTCACTAGCGATTTCCAGATTGCCTAATCAACCTAATGAGGGTGATCTCTAGGCGGTACAAACAAAGGTAACACAGCCACTTCCGTGGTCAGTGAACTCAACGAGATACGGATCAGACCTAACTTCTGTTAGCGGAATCCGAACAAGCAGGCAGTAAGAAATATTGCACCCTAGCCGATATGTTGCCCATATAACCAATCCCTTGGGACAGCCAGCATATCTCAGATATTGGTTCTATCAAGCATTTGATCGAACACCTTCCGAGTCAATCATGCAAACAACAGATTCCTAGTGATCAGCTAGCAATAAGCATTAGACACACCAAATCCAAAGAAATCTTAATGTAAAAGACCTTAGGCAATCTGGGAATGCCCTAGTTTCACACTAATCTAGCCATTCCCCCCTTTTCACCCTAAAGAGTCTACTCACTCAGCAACATAAGTACCACAACAACATTCATAATCATGATTAGCAACTTATGGAAAGATAAGCAGATGAGAAAAGAGAAGAAGAACTGAAATTTGGTGCAATAAACTCAAATTAAAACTTAAGATTCTGGAAAATACAAACTTAGCCAAAAACAGAAAAGAACTTGTCTAGAAAATCCGAACCCCCCAAATGTAGGCAACACAAGAGTATTTATAGCCCAGGTACAAAATGACCTAAGTGAACAAAAGAAAGTCAACAAAAGAGTGTGCGGAACAGGTGACTCGACCGAGGGTGGGTCGAGTCACTCAGTCGAGTGGTGTTGATTCCGTGTACCCTTCACCAGACTCGAGTGTATGTAACTTGAGTCTACAACTCGAGTGGTAGGTGCGTGTTCAGTTATGGGCCAACTCGAGTTCTGCATGGAGCTCTCTTGGGTCGAGTGGGGTCCTGCATGCCATGGTGTTAAGGCAAGACTCGACCCTCCAGGTCGAGTGGCTGGATCGAATGTTTGATGGCGGCCTTTAGAATTGCATAGCTCGACCAAGTGCTGATCGAGTGTCCCAATCGAGTCTGCTCCTATCTGGCACTTAGCCATTTTCGTCTGATCGCCTGGTGATTCTCCTATTTGGTTCCACGTTCGTCTTGGTGTCCATTAGCTCCCTCAGCGGTCCAATTTCCTTCCAAAGTGCCTGGTAGTGAAACATATGCAGTGTACATGCAATGCAAGTGCAACGAGTACGTTTTGGGTCTAGAATGATGCTGTGATGATAAGAATGTTGCGGGTATGCATGAAAACTAAGCTAAATGGGACTCTAAAACATGGTAAAATCAGTGCATATCAGTACTTGGACAAATATAAGTCTAGGTTCATCTTCAAGCTTGGTGTGAGCTTTTTTTTCTTTGTAATCTGTAACAGAAAACACAAAGAGTTAGTGAATTCCAGGAGAAAGATCCTGAAGAGAGATGTACCTACATTTGTAGGGAACTCTATAATCTGCGTGTTGAATCTTTTTTACCTTCAATTTCTTCGTGAGTGATTGTAAGTTTGAGAGTGATTATAATCCGTAAGTTCTTCATCTTCTTGGAGCAATTGAAGTGTATGTGAGTCTTGCTTGTCAGCAGTAACAAGTGGTATCAGAACACAGCTCAAGTCAATCGGAAAGATAAGCAAGGATGATCGGAGAAGAAGAATGTTAATAAGGAAGAAGACTTACCATTGTGGCAGAGAAGAGTAACCAGGATCGTGTCGCGTCAATAATCATCAGATCGGAGAAAGGAGTCTCAATCTTGAGACAAGTCTTCAGAGAATCTCAGGAGATACAAGGGAATTAATTCCAGTTGTGATCACCGGAAAACAGAACAACATTCAAAGGCGTTGACTAGAAATTCGATTCAAATATAAATAAGGGAGTTGAATTCTAATCAGCTATCTAATAAAGAACTTAATCTCATTAAATCTTTCAATTTTATCAGAGGAGTTAGGATCATTCTAGTTCAGATGCATAGTTGTTAGATATATACTCATTCTTGATCACTTATTCTGCAGGTAATTGATTAAGCAATCTGTTATTAACAAGCTATGAAGCCAACTCAAGGAAAGTTTGAGGTGGAAAGTTTGATGGAAAAGGGGATTTTGGTTTGTGGAAGTATCGTGTATTGGGTCAATTTGAGATTCAAGGTCTGTTGGATGTTCTAGAAGAAGAACATGTTGAGGAACCATATGTTGTGAAAGCAGCAGAATATGGTAAAGTCAGAGGCAGTCATTAAGGATTCTATATGGGCTAAGAGAGATAAAAGAGCAAGGACTTTACTCGGTCAATGTCCCACATATACATTTCTAAAGAAGATTATGCATGAGCCTACTGCATACAATCAATGGAAAAAGTATTGGAAATGGATTATCAAACAAAGACCCAAGCAAACATAATCTACCTGAAGAAATAATTCTCATGTTTCAAGATGGATGAGGAGAAGACAATTGAGGAAAATCTTGATAAGTTTCTCAAGTTGGTTAATGATCTTGCAAGCTTAAAGGTTACAATTCAAGATGAAGATCAAGCTATAGGTTTGCTTAACAGTTTACCTCCGTTATTTGATTCATTAGTGTATACCCTTTAGTTTGGTAATGCAAAAGATTCATTAACAATGAATGATGTCATTACCGGAGCATATGGAATGGAATCAAATCTCATACAAAAGGGTCAGTTGTACATGAAGAAGACAGTATCAGAGGGATTAAATATAGAGAGCAGAGGAAGGTCAGAAAGCAGAGACAACAAAGGCAAATGGAATGGAAGATTTAAGAGCATAAGTCATTCTTAATCAAGATCAAAGCAGGGTAATAATGTCAAGGCATGTTGGGTATGTGGTGATGAAAATCACTGGAAGAAGGATTGTCCACAGAAAGTTCAGAACAAAAACCGAGGCAAATGACAGAACTCAGCTAATGTTGCAGTCATTCTACCAGAATCTTCAGCTCTCGCAGTAAGTCTAACAGCTACAGAGGATGAATGGGTTCTTGATTCTGGATGCATATTTCATATTACACGAAGGAAAGAATATCTCATGGACTTTGAGGAATTAAAAAGAAGACGTGTGTTAATGGGAAATGATGCAGCTTGAGAAGTCAAAGAAATATATGCAAGATAACAATTGAGAATTCAGGTGATACTGTGATCACTCTTAAAGATGTCAGGTATGTACCTGATATGAGCAGAAATTTGATTTCCTATGGCCAATTGGAAGAATCAGGTTGTCACAATGAAGGAAGGGATTTCCGTATAATTTTCTATAAAGGAAAAGAGAAGGTTCTCACAGGAAAGTATAGAAATGGGTTGTGTTATCTACAAGATCAAGTCAGGTCAACAGAGGTTAGTGTGGCAAAGACAAGTGTGGATACATAAAGAGGTGGCATCGCAGACTAGCTCATATGGGAAAGAGATATATGGAAACCTTGGTAAAGAAGGGATGCTTAAAGAGTGAAGAAGTTAAATATCTCAGTTTCTGTGAAGCTTGTGCTCTAAGTAAATCTCAGAAGCAAAGTTTTCCTCAGAAAGCTACGCATGTATCAAAATGTATTTTAGAATACATTCATTCACACTTGTGGGGATCACAAAACACTACTCCAAGCATGTCAGGAGCACAATACTTCATTAGTTTCATTGATGATTATTTGAAGAATGTGTGGATATATTTCCTTAAGAAGAAAAGTGATGCATTTCAGGCATTTTCGGATTGGAAGGTTCTGGTGGAAAATCAAACAGGAAAGAAAATCGAATGTTTGAGGATAGATAATGGACTAGAGTTTTGTATTTCTCAGTTTGATGACCTATGTAGAGCTTCAAGTATCTAGAGACACAAGATTGTCCCTTATACTCCACAACAGAATGGATCCGAAAAGATGAATAGAACCATCATGGAGAAGGTGAGAAGTATATTGGCTGATACTGGTTTAGGTGGAAAGTTTTGGGCAGAAATAGCTAACACGACTGTGTACATTATGATCTCCTTCATCATCTAGTAATTTTAAAATACCAGAAGAGTTATGATCTAATTCTAAACCAATTTATGATCATCTAAGAAGTTTTGGTTGCATAGCCTATGTGCATACTATTCAAGAAAAGATAAGTCTTAGAGCTCTTAAAAGAATATTCATAGGTTATGGTCAGCTAACAAAGGGTTACAAAATTTGGTTATCTGAAGAAAGAAAGGTGGTTGTAAGCAGATACATGGTTTTCAATGAAGATGTTTTGTTTAAGGATTCTAAGGAATAGAATGGTACATATTCAGTTCAGGTTCAGAAGATTAAGAAAGCATCTGGTAAAAGAGTATCTTTCAAAGAAAATTTGGAAGAAGTTCTAGGTGAAGAATCTTAGCAGAAAGCTTTCATCGAATCATGTGGAGTTATTAGGTCAGGTGGAGTTGAAGAGGATTCTGTTCCAAAAATCGTAAATGATTAAGAAAGTCAGAGTGAGGGTGAGGTTGTTTTAGACATAGAAAGTTCAGAAACTACAAGAGAGGACCTAAGTTCAAAGACATCTCTTGGCAAAGGACATACAAAGAAGGAAAGTGAAACCTCTATCAAGATTTGAAGAAGCAAATCTAGTTGCCTATGCTCTAGCTAGTGCATAAGTCATTGGTCTGGATGAACCTAAAAGTTACAGGGAAGCTATGGCAAGTAAGGATAAAAAATGGGGTGGAGCTTCAAATATGGAAATGGATTCTTTGATAAGGAATCATACTTGGAACTTGGTCGATAAACCAAGTGATCAGAAGGTGATAGGGTGCAAATGGATTTTCAAGCTTAAACATGAAATACCAGGGGTTGAAAAACCAAGGTATAAGGCTAGGTTCGTGGCAAAAAGGTATGCTCAGGTGGAGGGAAATGACTTTAATGCGATATTTGTCCCAGTTGTTAATCATGTTTCAATTAGATTACTATTGTCACTAGTTACTAATTGGGATATGGAGTTCGAGTAGCTTGATGTCAAGACATGCTTTCTACATGGAGTTTTACATGAAACTATCTACATGTAACAACCAGAAGGTTATGTAGTTAAAGCCAAAGAAGATAAAGTCTGTCTACTCAAGAAATCCCTATATGGCCTAAAACAATCATCAAGAGAATGGAATCAAAGGTTCAATGATTTTATGACCAAACAACAGTTTCAGAAAAGTGAATATGATCCATGCGTGTACATCAAGGGTGATTCAATACAGAATATGATCTACCTACTTCTACATGTAGATGATATGCTTATTGCATCAACAAGCAAGACAAAAATCTCAAGGCTAAAACATCTTTTAAGCAATGAGTTTGAGATGAAAGACCTAGGTGCAACAAAGAAGATTCTAGGCATGGAGATTCACAAAGATAAAGCAAAAGGTATTCTGACATTATCACAAGCTAGCTATTTTGATCAGATACTTAAAGTGTTCAACATGGATCAATGTAAGACAATCAATATTCATCTAGGATCTCATTTCAAATTACAGAGTGTTCATGCTGAGAATGAGGTTACAGAGAGAAGAGGGATGGATGACATAACTTATAAAAGTGTTGCAGGCAGCTTGATGTATGCTATGGTAGGTTCCATGCCTGATCTTTCATAGTCTCGGGTTGGTAAGCAGGTACATGTCAAAACAAAAAAAAACACATTGGTCAACAATTAATTGGATAATGAAGTACTTAAAAGGGAGCATCAACAATGAATTTGACATTCAAGAAAGGTTCAGATTTCAACAGCAGAGGTTATTGTGATGCATATTGTGCAGCGGATTTAGACAGAAGGAGGTCAATTTCATGATATATTTTCACAGTTGGAAACGATACGATTAGTTGGAGATCTCGGTTATAGAAAGTATTTGCATTATCAACAACAGAGTTAAGAGTATATTTCATTATCAGAAGAAAGCAGAGAAGTAGTTTGAATACAAGGAATTTGTGCAGAAATGAAAGTATTTAAAGGTCTTGTTGAAATTTTTTGTGATTCTCAAAGTGCTATCTATCTTGCTAAAATTCGTATGTGCAATGAAAGAACAAAAAATATACAAGTTAAGTACAACTACATCAGAGAAGTCATTGAAGATGGTCTAGTAATTGTTACTAAGATACACACATCAGTAAATCCAGCGGATATGTTTACGAAGGTTTTACCTGGTGAGAAGTTCAGAGGTTGCATGTAGTCTCTAAACATGGTTGAGAACTGAGCTTAGCTCAGGTGAGGCTTTGTCGGAGATCTTGAAAGAATGACGATGTCCTCAGATCCGTAGATCTAGGAGCTTGATCTACATAAGGATAAGAAAGATCTTATTAGTTGTTTTGGTCTTAAACAACGACAAATGATCACTTACAACATAGTATTGCTGACCGGAGATGAAGGCGGATATAGTTCTTAATCAGAAATTTTCAAGATTGGAATTCACGCGAAAGAAAGTGTTTGGTGGATAAGGTTTGTCTTTCAGACAAGGAGTGAAGCGACAAAAGTGGAGAATGTTGGATTTGTCACTCATTCAAGCTCTACCATGTGGGCCTTTATGCTTCAGACACATTAAGCCACGAGAATTGGTTTATGAGTCCGAGCTGGATCTAATTTCTTTAAGCCCATAAGGTAGCTTAAGTCTGTTTTAAAATTCTCTAACGATCTTTTCTGTCTAGCGGCTAGAAAGCTTAGGCGGGACCTAGGTAATTTTAGGCGGTTTAGACGATTTTATAGTAAATTATATGTTATTTATATTATATATAAGATAAAAAGAAGAAATAATCTGAAATTAAGTGATTTATAAATAAAAGAATTAATGTTTTGTTTTCAATCTCTATTTGATGTTATTTAGGCATAAATTTACAATTTATATATATATATATATATATATATATATATATTTAATTTTTTATAAAATTTAAATAAATTTTTTTTTAATAAAAAATAAATAAAATGTCTATCACCGTCTAAACCGTTTAACTACCGCTAAAATCACCAAATTATATTAACTGTTTAATTCATCTAATTTTATTATAATCAAAATGGTCTAGGTTTGCCTAGTGCCTAGGTTATGTCTAGACGGCCGGTTAAGCCGTTTTTTTAACAATGGTTTTAGGTTGCTAAACCAATTCCTAACTGATCCAATTTTTCCCGCTCACATTCAAACCAATAATATTCACAAACCTACTCTCTTCAGTAAATTGATATAAAGTTCTCTTAGCTTTTTAACAACTTGGTTCTCTATTTTTAAGCCCATTTAAATCTTGCTTTATTAACGTGAATTAGTGCATTTAATCTCGTTACCTTTAATCATATTTTAAATAACATATTGTTAATCTCGTTACTTTTGTAACCCATCCACTTACACGCACTTAAACCTGCCGACCCAGAGTAAGGCCCAAATATCTATACCGGTAATTGGTTAGTCATTTAACTCAGCCGGTTTATGTGAAACCATTCTAAACCAATAAACTTTTAAAATGCCCACTGCATGGTGTGAAAAAAAAAATAGAAAAGAAAAGAGTAATAAATAGCGAAAGGCATTTAAGTAAATCGAATCCAGCTTGTCATCACCAAAGAAAAATGTCTTAATCTGTTTTTAATTTTATTTTTTTACTTTTTTAACATTTAATCAATATTAAAATTATCTAATTGGTGGCTCAATTCATTTGCTCATAATCTTTCTTAGCACTATAGTAAGTTCAAATCCTATTTATTTTTAATTAGAAAATTTTGATTATGGATTGACTATTGTCTGATGATTATTGTTCGATAAAAAAAATTATCCAATAAAAATGTCAATTATACATATACATCGGAGATCAGGCCAAAGGTAAATTTAAATCTGTTTTCTCTTTCTCATTTTTTTTGTTTATATACAAGATAAAGAAATCTCTCAATTGACTCTAATATTTTTATAATGTTGACTATAATATCTTTGTAAAATATACGAAAATGTATCATCTATAAATCATAACAGATAAATGTTAGAATTTATCTTTGCCAAGTCAAACTTCTTTATGATATGCGTGGTGGTGACGATAGGGCCTTTTGAGTGCTGCTGCATCAATTGGTTTTTTTTCTTTCACGCACATAGATATTTGTAATTCTGGATAATGTATTGATCTGGACATTTTTATTGACCGAGGAGTTTCCAAATTTTGGAAAGAGGCTTGGACTATTTTTTTGGGTGGTATAACTACGGATAGATTTTTAATTTTGAGTATTCAAATGTACCGAAAATATAAATCTATATTTATATAAAAATAACTAAATAAAACGTTTTAGTTTCACATAACAAAAAAATCAAATTTACAAATTCTTTAAAATCTCAGATTTGCCTTGCATTATACTATTTAATCACAAACTCTGTACTATTGATCAAGAGGCATTGTATTGCAAAAGAGATAATCATTAACCAAACCGAGGTAAAATTTCTCAAAGTTATAAACCAAAACCAATACTATTTTATGTTAACAATATTCGTTCTCAAGAACTAAACTAAACTTCAACAAAAATTCAAATAGTGCAAATATACCAAACCGAACGGAATAGTCGACACAATCAAAATCATTCTATATCAATTTACCAAAACAAGTTAGTTTTTTTTTTCTAATTAAATACATGTTAATTTTCCATTTAAAAAATTTTGTTTCAAGAAGAAATATTTAAGATGAGAATTTTAGTTTTTGTTTTTGGACATTTAATATCGTTTCTTAAATATATATATATATATATATAGTTCACATTGTTTGTGAGTGTTTCAAAAATCTTTGTCAAAGGTGCTCTTTAAATATTGGCCTTATGTTGGCACATGCCTAATGTAAAACCAAGTTGCGCCTCCAATAGCGACGCTACACATATCCTAAATATATGATTGTTAATACCTTTTGCTTTCTCTTTATTGAGAACAATATTTCTTAAATATTAGTTTCTGTTTTGTAAAATGTAATTATCGAACCTCCATAAACAGAAAAAAGTTGTTTTTTTTTCTGTTGTTAATGAAAAAAATCAAAGTATTCAAGGAAAAAAACACCTATATATGTGCATAGCTAGAAGAAAAACGACTTTACTTTTATAACATTTAACTAAACATGTAGGAATGTTGTTTTCCTTTTTAATATATGTTGCCACTGAAAATACAGGATAATAATTTTTCCTTACGGTTATATACTATCGGAGTCCACGGTAGAGTTTGTAGTTAATTGTTCATAACTCAAGAAAATAATTGAAAGTCCTTCTGCCTGACATGCTTTCTCTGTTTACTTTGAAGACTTTTCTCGTTTCAGAAGTTTGTTCAAAATTTTTTACTTTTTTTATTTTTGTCAACATTGGATCGAAAAGACCCGATCCATAACTTAAAGCCCACTCCCAGTAATTCCTTTTTCAAGCTACCATAATGCAGCGGGTAGGAATCGAACTCTGGTGCCAAGTCATTTGCTGGATCATCCTAACCACCAGACTGAGAGCAACTTAGCGTTCAGAATTTATTCTGTTCTAATTTTTCGTTCTCTTAACCACAAAACTGATTTTTTAGCCCATAATATAAGAATGTTATCTAGTGATCAAGTGTTTGTGGACAATATACTCTATCTTTGGACTCCGCATATTTTCAATTGAGTAAAGCTAAAAAAAAAAACAAAATATATTATCGGAGTCCATCACAATTTTTCGTATGATTTTTTAACAATTTTTATCGTCTGAAGTAAAGTTTACTTTTGAATATCTCAAGAAATCCTAGTTCTTTAATTTGTAAAAATTCTTCACCACCAAAATTGAATCTAAGAGAAACAAGTAGAGCCGATGGAGGATCGATGCTTGACTTGACCCCTACGAACATGGCTACTAAATGGGACCAAATAAATAAAAGCTTTCACATCATTTTTTCTAGTGTGAGGAAATGTCAATGATTTTGATTCTTAATAAAATCTTGGATAAGATACCGTTATATTTATTAATCGTTTCCATTTGAGAAGCCTAGGCTCTATCTATTTTCAGACTTACTTCTATATTTTCATATAAATATATTACTTTCTTAATATCCGATTATTTTGTATTTTCATATCTCTTTTTCTGATTCACATCAGCCCAAACATGTCACGTGAAAATAAGTAATATTTTGGTCGCTTCATACACTTGAATAAACAGAAAGAAGGAACCACACAAATTATATGTAATTTTCCCTCGTAGACTGAGCCACAAACTGGCTATTCTCACCATATCGTCACATTGTTAAAACCCATTATCTATTCGTTTGCACCAAAAATTAAAATTATTAGTAAACATTGTATTTTAGTGATTTTACAAAGAAAGAAGAAAAAAAAACATTGTATTTTAGTGATGTTTTCATGTAAAATAAATTAGGCTATTAATCCATTATTCATCTCAAATAATAAGCGTAAAAGTATTTCTTTTATCATTCGATTTCCTTTTAATTGTCATTACAATATTGTAAAATAAAAGAGGCATAAATTTCAATATGTTTAAGACTCTCGACGTGACTATAGGCCGGCTCAAAAAATTTTATACCTAAAACAAAATTATATATATATAAAAAACAAAATAAAATTTTGAAGGATTCGAATAAATTTCTTCCAAGTAAAATAATAGTATGTTACCACTATCTTACAACAAAATCTCAAAAATGATACTCTTAAAATGTTTATATATTTTGGTGCCTAAAACACATGTTTTATGTGCTTTAGCTCATAATCACTACAGTTAATCCGGTAGAGATTCCAACTAATTTTTATGAGAAATTCTTTTTAAGAGGACTTTGTGTAAGTTGATTTTGGAAAAAGACTTTTTGTATGAATTGATCGGTATGTATTTGTCTATTACTAACGGTGACATAAATAGACCTTACATGTTCTTTTTTAAATGTTAATAATTAAAGAGAAAATTATCTGATAAATATATATTAAAGTGGAAGTTTAACTTTGTTATAAATTATAAAATAAAATTAACCTAAAGTTCATAACAATTCTTAAAAATAGGTTTAAGCTAGGTTTTGTTACAGATTTTTATACAAAAATTCAAAATTAATAAAAATTTAATGAAAAAACTCTAAAAACTAAAATTTAATAAAAATATATTGGTTATTGATTTGGTTCTGGTACGTGTTTGGATTCAATTTTCCGGATACATTGATTTAGAATACATTTTGGTATTTTGTCGGGTTCGATTTATCTAATTCTGTATTTCGATTACTTTAGTTTAAAACTTATTCAAATATTTTTATATTTCGGATAGAGTTTGGTTCGAGATAGATCGAGTTTGGATTGGTGTATTTTTATATAAAAATTCAAAATGACAAAAGATTTAATAAAAGAGCTCGAAAAAGCTAAAATTTGGTTCTTGATTTGGTTCAGATTCGGGTTCGAGTTTGGTTTTTTGGGTACATAGATTTAGGACTCATTTGAGTATTTTTTCAGGTTCGGTTCCTGTAATTGGGTTTTGAGCCTCTAAAACAATATCTCGAAAACAATATTCCAAAATATCAACACAGGTCTAACAACCTAAATGAACATGGTTTAAAAAAACAATCAAAACAATCCAATCCCGCGTTATAACGCAGATAAATCCTAGTTAATACTATTAAACCGACCATAACCATATAATTTGTCCGAACCCACACCAAATTTTACTATATTGCAAATAATATAACTTAACGGAACTAAACCGATTAAAATTTGAGTTTTAAGTTAAACATTTATTATATACATTTAAATATAATATTACTTCAGTTTTAAAAATTATAATAATATTATTTTATATTGTTAGAATATATAAAGTCCATAAATAAATTTGATAAGAGTAACAATACAAAATTGTTTATGAAGAATTATAATTGACTCGTAAATATTTTCTTTATATAAACATAGAATATCTCCAACTTTCACAAATTAAAATGAGCATAACACTACAAGAAAATTGAACTATTGGAACAATTGTATTGTGACTATGAATATTAGTAATAATTTGTGACATTTTATATACAATTTTGTTACGAATAATTGTGATTTTATTCCGTAACGATTTGTGACAAAATTGTTATTAGATTTTTATATCACAAGTATATTGTGATATTTTTGTTACCAAAATGTATTTTTGACATTTTTATTGTAACCATTTACAAATCGTTATAATTTGTAACAATATCTTCATATTATGATAAAATATTTGTTATTGTGATGAAATATTATGTATCAATATAATTTTTTTCTTAGTAGTGTAAATATAATTTATGTTTAAAGGTAAATTTATTTATTTAACGTATTAATATTAAGTTTTGATCTCGGTTTGTAGTATCTGTGGATTTTAATAACTCGGTTTGGTCGAATTTATAGATCTCCCAATATTTATGGATTACTTTATTAATTTTTAATTGGTTTTGAGTTCATGTTATTCTTTATATGTATCAGAGTCCAATGTTGGCACCAAGGTTCTCTCACAAAAATGAATGCGACCCATATAAATTGATTTGTAGATTATTAGGTCATTTCATACTAGTGATTTTTTTTGTCAATAATTAGATCGATATATGATCTATAATCTAAAATTTATTTTCTAAAATATTTTTTAATCTACAAACTGTAATAGAAAAATGTTGAACTCATGATGTCAGAGTTAGTCTTGCCAATTAATTTTGAATTAGAAAACTATGATTCTTAATAGAATTATTTACACTAAATGCCATCTTTTAATTGAAAATTACACCAAATACCATCAATTTATAACTCTTTACTTTTGCCATAAATCATATTTTGTGGCATAGGCAAAATGATAAACGTACCCTTGAAGTTTGATAAAAAAAGGCAACGGTCATATGTGTTAGACATCCATGACGGACAACAATATCCCGACTATATGGATTAGACGTCCAAGATAGACAAGTGCATTCATGACTCAGAATAATCTTACTCTTTGTTTTGAGCAATTGCCACGTGTTAGCAATTGATGGCGGCCATACGGGTAGATGTCCATGATGGACAACAATGTTCCGGACATATAGGTTAAACGTTCAGGAAAGACAAGTGCATTCGAAAATCAGAATAAACTCTGAGTTTTGTTTTGAGAAATTGGCATGTGTCAGTAATCTATTTACGCGAGATGTGAGTATGACGATGAACATGGATATTTGTCCACTACGGACGTCTAACCCATATGACTACTGTATTTTTTGACCAAGATTCAGGGATACGATTATCTTTTTGCTTATACCACAAATCTAAATTTATGGCATTGGAGAAAATTATAAACTACTTATATCACTAGAGATAATTTCCGAGTTATAAGTGGTATTTCCTATGAAAATCCCTTCTTAATATGTTATATATATAGTTTTAAATCCAAAACCAAACGAAACACATACCGAATGAAATTATTTCGAGCCGACAAGAGTCAAAATAAAATTTATAAAAAGCTGAAAAAACCTAAAACTTGAAGATTCAAACTGAACCGGACTGAAATTCTTGTTGAAAAGCGTGAAACGTTGAATCGAAATAGAATGGTTAGAAACATTTGAAAATAGTGAAAGAAAAAACGGTGGTCGTGGTTAAAGTTGATAAGACAATGACGTGAACCTTTCTCATGTGCTACTTAGGGAACATGTAACATGTTTCTAACCTTTTCTTCTTACTTCTGTTCTGCAGACTTCTGTTCACTTCACCGGTCTTATTGTGTGAGGTAACACTTTTTTTCTTTTTCCCTTATCTTAAAGGATAATGCCTAATTTCATTTGAGAATCTTTTCTTTTTTTTTTTGATAAGATTTGAGAATCTTTTCTTTTTAATATGGGTAGACAATAGAGCAAATACAAAAACCGAAGCATATGTATTGTGTTTTTGGTTTTAGACCAAGATGGTACCATTTGAAATATGCAAGGAGTATATGTTTCTTGGGGAGGAAGCAACTTCTTACTGAATTTCTAAGTTTTTGAATGTTTTTGCATTTTTATTCAGACAGAACTTGATTCAGTGAAAGTCCAAACTACGACGTAACTTTACATAAGTGTAAGAACATAATTAGATGATGTCTAAGCCAGTTGCCTAAA
The DNA here is from genome assembly GCA_963920545.1 of Lepidium didymum. Lineage (NCBI taxonomy): Eukaryota > Viridiplantae > Streptophyta > Magnoliopsida > Brassicales > Brassicaceae > Lepidium > Lepidium didymum. The sequence continues at coordinate 14,888,984 of OY986982.1, forward strand.
ATCTGCAACGGATATTAATATAATACAGAGAAATATTGAGAATCAAATATCACAAAAATGAATCTGAGCTCTAAATTAACCTCATGATCCTTACACTAGTGATAGTGCCTCTTACTTGTAAGCTATTCCATAGACATGAGGTCATGTAATCCAAGGGAAGCTATAGAACCTTTTATTTGTTCATGTATATTTCTAGGTGTTATATTTCATGCATGATAACACATTACTTAGATTGTTTAATTGAAAAAAAAAAATTTCCCTTTCAAAAGATGATGCATCCAAGTAGCAAGGATTGACCTCTGCTTCGTAATATCACAATCCTGTGCTTAAACCAAGCAAAAAGCTCCTTATACCAATCTGGCCTCTTCGTATGAAATGATTTTGGAACATCCTATTGTATAAGAGTATCTCATTTAACATTTCATCCACAAGTCAAGTCTGTAATAGTGTTTTATTCATTCACAGTACTTAACTTTCGGTATGGATCCACACAATCCGTTAATAAGCCACAATCTTTATGCCAAACAAGAAACAGAATCTTTACTAGTAATATCAGATCATGCACACAAATAAAAGACTGGTGCCTACTCACACAACAATACATCTAGGAGAAAGAATTGAAGAACTAAAAATCACCTTGGAACGCGAAGCCATAGGTGAACAGATAGGAACTAAGGGCATTGTCTAGCTAGCTGCTTCAAAAAAATGTGATCTTCCATGTGAACATAAGCTGGAAGACGAGAGGAGCCTGAAAGAAGCTGGTGATGATTCTTTAGAGATTCAACACGAAGATGATCTCGTGAAGCCCTAATTACTCTGTGAGGTGAGAATGAGGCAATGAAGAAGGCATAGAATACGCTTTGGTTATCATCATCATAATGGCCACAATGATCTTTCAATCACAGATCCTAGTCGTCTTTTAAATTGTCTTCACCTTTCAAGCAGATAATCATTTATCTATCTCGGGACTTAAATTGTTCTTTGATTAATTAGTTGGTTGATTATGGTTCTTTTGCTAAATACTTCTTATAAAATGGATAAATTTATAAAATATACAATAATTATCAGAGCTTAAATGAGGTTAAAAGTTTATTCCCTGTTTAATTTATTAATTTTGTTAGTTTAATTGTAACCAACCCCATAGACATGAGAGCTCATGTAAGCCAAGCTAGAAAGAGTTGCCTTTTGAATATCTACACCACCATTGAACTGAGCTTCTAAAATGGATTCTCCAGTGTGCCTCGTTAGGTGGCATCCGTTACCAACAACTTGTTGCAATGGATCCAACACATTCTGCACCAACCTCAGAAACGATCCATCTTCTGCTGCAACGTGTTCAATGAAAAGATAAATACCTCCTGGTCTTAGTATCCGTTTAATCTCTGTAACAAAACCATATAAAACAAAACTGTTACTGAGCATTGTTTCTCTTTTCTTGAAATGTTGGATTCAAGGGAAATTAAACCATTACCGTTAAGCGTACGAGTAACATCTGTTACAGAACAAAGCATGAGAGTCCCCACAACTGCATCAACCGATGCATCTTCTAATGGTATAGATTCTCCAAGCTAGGCAAAAGTAACAGGATCTATAGCATCAAGCAATGCCAATAACGTCATATTTATATGTACTCCATGTTACAAAGTTACCGCGTGAATGAAAGTGAAGTCTTGAGATTTCAGGCCTGCTTTTTCTGCTGATTCGCGTGCATAACTCTCCATTTTAGAGTCTGGATCCACACCAATAACAGAGATATTTGGAATAGCTGTGTAGTACTTGAAATTTGAACCTGTTCCAATTCCAATTTCCAAAACATTTTCTGCTTTTCCAATCAAATTATCAAAGAGCTTCATTTTGTAAATCATCACCTGACAAAAAAAGGAATAAATAACATGACAAATAAAGAAGGGATCAAACTCCTTTATCAAAAACAAAAAAACGGATCAAACTCATGAAGAACTAACCTCTTTCTCGTACGATTCCATTCCTGGTTTTTTCAACCAAACAAAGAGTTCCTCATACCAATTTGGCTTTCGAGAACGCAATCCCTTCACATCCTCCTAAACACAAAGATTTCGATGCATCCATCATCAGTTCTAGTGACAAAATTCGACATAACAATGCAATAGACTAGAATCAGAGGAAAAAACCATTGAGTTAGAAGCAGAAGACTCAGAAGCGTAGGAAGGAGAGATGGGGGATAATGGCATAGCTCCTAGGAAATGTTTTCTTCCGCAGGTGCATAAGCTGAAAGAAGAGACAGAATCTGTCGTAATGAAATTCTTCCGAATTTTGACAGAATGTCGCGAAGCCCAAATCGTTCTTTGAGGTGTATAAGTTATTGTCGATATCCGTGAAAGAGGTGAGAAGTGTAGGATCTCCATGGCTGGCTGAAAAAGCTCAATAAGACATATACAAAAAAGAAGCACGAGAGTAAAGTAACTGGAAATGAGGATTCAAATATAGAGACATGACTACCTTTATTACCTACCCATAAACCCAAATCCCATGTGACAATTAGGAAGGTATATTGAAACCAAAATTTTGAATGATTTTGGTTTTTTTTAATCACATTTTTTTTGTCAACTTTTTAATCACATTTTATTTCTATATATAATAAAACCGTAGCTTTATCAGATTCATATATAATAATATTATTAGTTTGTTTTAATTTAAATATATAAAAATTTGTTTTAACTTCAATATATACATATATAAAAATTAAATATAATAAAAATCTACTACATAAGCTAAACATAATTTTTCAACTAAGAGAGATTTTAAATAGGTATAACACTTTATCTTAACCAATTCCTAATATTTAAGGTATATTATAAAAATATATTTCTAATCAATATCTATTTTAAATTTTTACTCATAATCATAATTAGAAAATTATATTAAAAACTTCTATTTTATACTTATCACATGACTATTATCATAACACCAACGATTTTCAACAATTCTCAGTCTTCATTTTCTCTCTTTTTTGCCCTTAATCATGTTTTTCTCTGAAATTTATTCGTTGAATTATGTAAATAAAACTGAAGAATTAAACTTAAGATTCTCAAGGTCTAGAAAATATACACTAAACAATTTGGTCAAATCATGATATAATTTTTTGTGATTTTAAGGTCAAACCATGATATAATTTTTTATGATTTTAAGGGATTAAAATTAGTAAATTACTATGAATTACTTGATGGACGTCTTGAAAATATATATCTTATAGGTAAATAGTATATTTTTATCATTTTATATTTTAATTTATCATTATAATTGTTAATAATTTTGTTATTTATTTATTTGATTTATTGTTATCATCAGACAGTTTGTTCGTGTTAGCAATAATGAAGTTATTTAAGTGAATGTAACACCAACTAAACAAATAAACATTATCCTTAGAAATATTGAGTAAGTTTTTGTTATCTATATATTTTTAATCGTTTTATTATTTATAAAATATTTGATGGTATAAGATTTTTATTCTATTAAAATTTTAATCCCATCAAATCCCTTAAAATACTAATTTCAATAATCCCATCAAATCCCTTAAAATATTAGTTTCAATAATTTAAATCCCATCAAATCCCACGTGATATCTAAGATATTTTGGTTGATCTTATCTAAAGGAAGTGAAGTTTTTTTTGTCAACCGGAAGTGAAAATAAATGAAAGAAAATAATATTAAGAAGAAAAAGGAAATGGAGGAAGAAAATTTTTGGGAAGGTGTACAAGATCAAAACACAAAATTCTCAAAGGAAACGTGAAAATCAGATTTGCACTTATGAACAAGATAACAAATCTAGCAAAGATAGGTGATAAGGATTTCAAGAATTTTCAACCAAATTTTTCACTATTTCAAGAGATGGATGAAAGGAAAATTGAAAGGATCTGTTCTATTATGGAGAAACAAAGATTTATCCATCAAATGTCTTCGATTAATGATAAAGCTACTTTCTCCTAGAAGAAATTCTCCAAATTTTAGTGTTAACTTTTCAATTTTCTTGCATGCAAACAGAAACACAATTCCTAACTCTAACACAAGGAAATCGAAAAAGAGACTAAATTTTTGATTTGATTGTACTTGTTACCGGTAAACTAGGCAGAATCTGGATGATTACTCTCAACTGTGACGATCGTAGGTGTAGATGGCAAAGAGCAGTTTCAAACGCTCTCTCAGTGGGCTCTTTTGATTCATTTTTTTTTTATTTCCTTTATTTACTTTTTGAGTATTTGAAAATTATATACATAAGTGAACAACGATTATGAGGAGCATATTAACAGAAGTGAATGTTGGAATTGTTCCATAAATTGGGCCTCCGGTTAAGACTAAATATGCAAATGTTTAAGTCCAATAAGGAGCGCATAAAATCTTGTGAACGATTAAAAGATTCCTCTTCTTGATTCAGTGAGATTTGTTGTTAATATAAGAAACAAAAAACGGAAAAAAAGTTGAGCACAGAAATCGATTGAGAGAGAGTTATAGGCTCTTCTTCAGTTCTACTCTTTATTGAATATTTCACCTCATCACTTCCGTGTAGAGTTTTGAGGACAGAATTAATACTAAGAGAAACCACCATTGAAGATAAGTTACTAACTAATCTTTAACCAAAAAAAAAAAAAAGTTACTAACTAACCTAAATTGGTGCATTGAAATAACCATAAAAGTACGGTCTGAACTAAAGTAAGATAAATGAAGTGAATGCTATTGTTTTTTGTCTTATTAGTTATGAATTATTGGAGTTTGGTTCTCCCCAAATCACACTAATTATATTGCTTAAATATAAAATAAAGCTCTTATTCATTTCTACCTACTATAGTCATATCTATTATAAACGACGTTCTAGTGTTAACAACAAATAGATCTTATCTATTTTGAAATAAAAATTTACAACTTACACCAAAAATGAGACAAAATCTAAAATCTTATACAAAAGACATGGACTCGTTCGCTATCAGTCCAGTGACTCAAACAATTAATTAAAACCGTTTCCAAAAAATTGAAATTCGGTTCGTAATAAGTAAGCCATGTATGCTAATGCTATTATGGCTATATGTAGTAGCGGATTACCCATAGATTTTGTGATTGTCACTTTGTTGCAATTCAGCCACGGATTAGCAACTTACCAAATTTCACGAGACTAAAGCAATAGATTTTTCGATTATTGCTTTTGTCGTTGCTATGTTTCTATAGCAACAAAATACCGGAAACGGCAACGCATTTTACATGTTCTAAAGAACTTTTAAGATCCGAGAATTGAGACGAGGTACCCATGGTATGGACATAAGAGACCGGAGTATATCCAATACTCTTCCTCCTTTTTCATCCATGCTCGATCTTGCCCAATCAAACCCACAATATGGTTTCTAGCACGTCGTTGTTTAGTTTGAGGCATGGAAGAATTTAATGTTTGATCACCTTTCTGAAGCCATATAGATCGGCAATTTTGGTCTCCCAATTTTTTGAGAAACGTAAATTTTGAATGAAAAGGGGATGAAAGTGAAAACGGCAAATAGATACGAAGTCACGTGAACTAATTTTCTTGGTAACGTAATTCTTGATAACGTAATTTAAAGCGAGAGCCTCGTAAATTAATCCCATCTTTTCTTAATTAATGAGGATATAAATCATAGAAAAATATTGTACTAATATGTTGAATGTATTCACAGATATAGATAGATATATGTGAAATAGGTAGAATCTAGACATAGAGACCTTAAAAGAAAGAGTTGGCATAAACCGAAATCGACATGCATTATTTCTGGAGAAAGTTATTTTGGTGTTGGATTGGTTATGTCAATAATTTTCTAAGAAGATTTATTTTTGTAGTACACCTACAAAGACAATAATTAATACTTTCCGAAAAATATTTTGTCTTTCAAAAATGAAAATTATTATGGTTCGCACAAAAACAATTATTTTTATTTTCTTTTCTATACACATCCCCATTCTTTCTTAAGACCTCTCCCCTATATATAGTTGAAGTTCCCAAAATGCTAAGATCGTGCCATCAGCTTTGATTTAAGAGAAACAGTTACAAAGCTTTCTTACTTCGCAGAGTTCTTCTTCTCCCTGCCAAACAAAACCCTAAGTTAGTTTTCTCACCCCAAGAAAACCCCCTAAACCAAAGATCATGTCTATCTTCAACACTGACAACCCATGGGCCTTTGCCTTCGGCTTGCTCGGTATGAGTTTTAACGTTCTTTTCTCTTCAAATTTTTCTCTTTCCATATCACCATAACTTATATCCTGATTTTGATATCGAATTAACACTAGTTCATTATGATGGTGTAATTTTCAGGAAACCTCATTTCCTTTGCTGTTTTCCTCTCTCCCGTGTAAGTAGTAACATCTTTGCCTCACTATGTTCTTGTTTCTGTATCAGTCAAAAACATGAGTAACTATGATGGATGAGAAATTAAACTAAGAGTTAGATGATTGGTGTATGGATGCAGGCCAACGTTCTATAGGATTTGGAAGAAGAAAACCACAGAAGATTTTCAATCTCTTCGCTACGTGGTGGCGCTCTTCAGCGCGATGCTTCTTAAAACCTCAAATAAAAGTTTCAAGCTTCTAATATCTGACAAGTAACTGTAGTTTCTAAATACATTGTGTATTTTTGACTACTAACTGTAGTTGTGATACATATAAATTTGTTATTGATCTTTATAATTCAGATAGTGAGGCTGAAAGTATTCCAAAAACTCTTTTCTTTTATTAGTTACTCGTTAGTTTATGTTGTCTATGTTATGTAACATGAAAAATCATTTAGTGGAGAACACGAAATAAAGGAGATCACCAATTAATCACTCTGCACTTAAAACTTCTGCTGTAGTGACTCTTATGTTTAGTTGCAGGACAATTGAGTTTGAGAGATTGCAACTTAGGAACTGATGCTATGTGTATCTTGTTGCTCTTTATATGTTTTTCTTTTTGCAGAAAACTAATAAGAAGAAAATGAATGCAACTTACAAGAGGTTCAATGATGAATCAAAGAAACTTACCAAAGAAACGAAAAAAATGAGGAAACAAGAACTGATGTTTGAACACAAAGTGAAGCAACACGATTAAATTGCGTATAACGTTCAGTTTAAGATATATATAATTAAATGAAGTTATATTCTATAAATGCTTATGCTTCATAGGATAGATCTTTAATTGCTGAACAAAAAGTGATGATTTTGAGCCTCCTACATTGAATAATAATGTTTTGAAAATTTTAAGAAAAAGGGTCGGCTCGTTGGTCCATTGGGTTTAGCAGACCAGGCCTGGACAGTAATACATAGCCCATGGCTTTAGTAGGCTGACCTGTTACAGTCCAGAAAAAGAAATTGATCCGCGGGTTTAGGCCTGTTGGACGCGGGTCGATCCGTTTTACACCCTATTAGTAATGACCTTCCTTATATAGTAAAAATTCTCTGTATAATAATTAATACAAATTTTATCATATTTACATCTAATATAAGTTACTATCAATTATTTGTAAATAACGAAAATAGTTGCAGAAATTAAGTATTTGGTCACCACTTTTAAAATCTCTTTTATAAGTGATATAAATTGTAGTGGATGATCCAGCGCATACATTCTTTAATCAACAGTGTAATTGGCGGTTGAAAATCCAAAGTCAACGAAATGTTCTTTCTGTTCTGCTGAATCTTCACATGTCGGAGAAATTCTTGAACTCTTCTTGATCCTACTAAATACGGCGGAGGAAGCCGAGGATAGACCACTATCTAGTTTTTTTTTCAGTGTTTCGGGTGAGACAATCAGCCATTAAAAACAAAACAAGAGTGATATCATTAACAAAAACAAACAAACTAGGATGTTCTCCTTTGATAAAAAGTGTGAAGAAAAGAAATTGTTGGACAATTTGAAGACAAATAACCATTTTTGAAAAAGAAGAGAATTTTGGAAACGACTATTAAAATTCACTGAAAATACAGATTATAAAATATATGTATGTTGCATAATACGCATTATCTAGACTAAATACACATAATATTAATATAAATTTTCAAATACAAATTAAATTGTGAGAAAATATAGATAAATTAATATTATAAACTAATATAAGTATCATATTCACATATATATAATTTTCACACAATATATATATATATATATATATAAATTTTCAAATACAAATTAAATTGTGAGAAAATACAGATAAATTAATATTATATACTAATATAAGTATCATATTCACATATGTATAATTTTCACACATAATATATATATATATATATATATATATATATATATATATTCGAAAAGTATTCGGTGCATATGATAACATCTAGTTATTTTAGTAAGGATATTAAAAATGATGTGGATATGATGTGAACTAAATTGAATTTATTTAACATGCTGAATTAAAAAGACAAATTCGGAGGTCCTGTTGGAACAACGGAGTTAGAACCTCGACGATCAACAGTATTAGAGCCATTGGAAGGAGCAGGAGCCGGAAGTTGTGACCGTGGCCTGTCCCCGCACCAGTCCGGATATCCAATTTTCTGGAAACAGTTCTCCGCCAAGTGACCCGTTCGTCCACAACTAGTACACACGACACTTATTTGAGTCCTTCTGGTTTCTTGTGCAAGAAGAAACCTAAACAGCAAAGCTTGCACCCTCGTTTCTTTCTTCAAGCAATCTGGTTGCACGCCTTGATTCTTCATCTTGTTGAACCACTTGATATGACTCTTCCACACTCGGCAATGGTTCACGAGACAACAAAGAAGACTTGACTAGTCCATAAATCAATTCATCGAGGCCCCTTAGAAATTGGTGCAACTTGTCTTCCTCCCTTTCACGTGCAATCTCCTCAGCAGTCTTTGCACGTTGAAAATCAGAGAGACTGGTCCATAATTTAGTAAGTCGACCATAATAAGCCTCAACAGCAGACCCCTTATGTTGACAATTGGCCAGTTCAGTCTTCAATTGTTGGACACGTTGTCCATTCTTCACAGAAAATCGTTTATGTATGTGCACCCATAAATCATGAGCGACTTCATAGTGAGACAGAGAACTACTCAGATCCGGTGCAATCGTGAGTTTAATCCAAGAGACCACCATTGCATTGTTCGCCCACCAATCCTCAAGGTCTTCAGAGTTTTCATCGGGTTGAGTAATAGAACCATCAGCGAACCCAAACTTCTTTCTTGCACGAAGAGCAAGTCGAAGATTCAGAGCCCACTCATCATAATTCGTACTACGAAGAAGAGGTTGAGATATGATTGCACCAGGGTTATCTCCAAGAGAAATCATAGGGATCAATGCGCCTACGAGTAACCTCTGTTCGAGCTGCAGCTGTTGTTCCGTCGACTGGATCTGCCATCGAAAATGAATGGAAACAGATCACAAAGAGACAATTTCGATAGAGTAATCGAGAATTAGAAGGTCAATGAAAGAGAAAATAGAAAGCAGATTTGATCAATTGGTCAAGATCGAGACCTAAAAGAGATTAGGTCTTCGCTCTAATACCATGACAAGAAACCTAGAGTGGTTGTAAAAGGTTTTCTTATTTCGATAAAGAGGAGGCGATCTCCTTATGTACATCAGTTAACCTACAGACATATATACAAAGTAATTATGAAACTATATCCCAATATGGCTCTACTACGCCACAAAGTAATTATGTTTCTTAATTACAAATTCAGTCCTTAATATCCCAATATGGCTATACTACGCCACTCAGAAGAAAAATGACTTCCTTCTCGTTACCATCAATTCCTTTGGTTGCTCATTGAGACCATCTACATCTCCCTCTTCCTTGCCTTTGCCCCAAAGAAAGCCCGCGTATGTTCATTACCAATATATATATATGTGATCAGGGATTGATTATATTTATGTCTATCGAATTGAAATTGATTATTGATCATGAATGGGTGCAGATGTTGACGATGAAGCTATTGTTGCTCATGAACTTTGGAGGATTCTGTGCGATTCTTCTCCTCTGCCAATTCTTGGCAAAAGGATCCACACGTGCCAAGATCATCGGAGGAATCTGTGTCGGATTCTCTGTCTGCGTTTTTGCTACGCCACTTAGCATCATCGTAAGTAGACTACCTAGCTATAGCGTATACATAAATATTATATATACAATGTTTGGTTGATTAATTAATGTTGTAATAAAAACAGAGAACGACGATAAAGACGAAAAGTGTGGAGTACATGCCCTTTAGCTTATCTTTGACTCTTACCATCAGTGATGTCGTCTGGCTACTCTATGGTCTTGCTCTTAAGGATATCTATGTTGCTGTAAGTCATCATAATTACTATTATTTGCTTCAAGTGGTTGCTTTAGTTTCTATTTACCTGAACCCTATGAAAGCTAATTAATCATGTAATAAAGACAAGTGAAAACCTTTTTTTTTTTAGTCTTGAATTACAATCAGGCGCGTGACTGATACGCGCGACAATTTCTTCAAACTTCTCCTCCGCTCGTTTCAACCCTAGCCGCCACCGTTGCCCTCTCTGGCGTTCGGCTTCGTCCGGTGCTGTGGGAGGGCCCTCTCCTCCTTTCCTTTTTAGTTCCTCAAGCTATGCTTCTTCTTCTCCACGTCGAAGGTTTATTTAAGCTCATCCTCGTCTTTCGTCGGCGGATCTGACACACAGTGACTCTATGAACCTCAATCGGCGGGTTGCTTGAGGACAACATCAACTCCGTCCGTTTTCTTGCCTTTTCCAGGGTCTTCGGCGTTAATCGATGGATCTTCTCAAATATGCCACTTTCTCGCCGGTTGAGGAGATGCCTCGCGCGGTGGATCTCCATTCCAAGCCCTTTCCTCCACCGTGGTCTCCTTTAGATAGGTCTCAGGAGGTCTTCGGAGATCGATAACTGACAGTTCTACTCTCGGTTTGTTGATACGAAATCTCTTTGATTTTCACTCTGGATTGCTCATTTTGTTCGATTTAGTTGGGAATTCGTCTTGGATCTCCAGGTTTTTTGTTCTTCTCCTTCTTGTTTTAGTAGAAGCTTAGGTTAAATTTTAGTGGTGATTAGTTGGCTTTTAGGGGTTGGATTCTTGTTGCTTTTGGCTTGTGGTGAATATCTGAGAAATGGTTGGTGAGGTTAGTAAGACCATGGAGTTGTTTTGTGTTCTTGGTTCTCTTCCTATCGCTCTGAGTTTGGGGATCTCACGGCAAGTTCTGGACCAGATTCATCTCCCTCCTTGGTTCGCATAGTTCCGGTTTGAGAAGGCTCATGGATAGCTATAGGATAGTTGACCGCCTGACCTTGGGTAAGTCAATGTGGTCTGCCTGTAGCTCGCTGTTCATGACTCATTCTCAGACTATCGGTGAAGGGTTTACTTCCCATTATGCTTATGTGTCTTCCCACTCGCTTGTTGTCAGCATTTTTTTATTCCTCTTTGAACCTCTTTTTCGAACTCAGCTAAATTAATTAACTCTTCATTATTTCGATGGACAGTTCTTGTTCTATGTACATGTTTTTTTAGTTTTTTTTGGACATGTAACCAGTATGTAGGTAATCTTTGCCAAATGTAATTTCGAAAACTTGAAAACCTTCATTTAAGTTAAATGATATATTTACATCTTATAAAAAAAATCATGTAATAAAGAGAGAGATATTGATTCACAAAAGCAAAACCCTTTTGTTCGGTATTATTGTCGTTTTATATTTAAATAACCCACAAAGATATTATCTTTTTTTAAGAGAATTCTATCTATGTATCTTTTATATATACACATAGAATTGTATATTGCACCTAAACTCCTATCTCCATAGAAATATTGATATCCTATTATATAACATTGAGTTTCAAAAATTAATAATCAATGGGATTGTTCCATGTATCAAATCTAACGATCAAAAATTATTCTGTAAATATATTTTATTTAAAAAAGATAAAATCAAATCTTAATCCTATTATATAAAGTTAGGTTTCAAAAGTTAGTAATCAACGGGATTGTTCCACGTGTCAAATCCAACGGTCAAAAAATAATTTCGTAATTATATTTTAATTTAGAAAAGATCCTATTACATAAAGTTTTGTTTCAAAAGTTAATAATCAATAGGATTGTTCCACGTGTCAAATAAAACAATAAAAAATCGATTATATAAAGTTGAGTTTCAAAAGTTAGTAATCAACGGGATTGTTCCACGTGTCAAATCCAACGGTCAAAAATAATTTTGTAATTATATGTTATTTAAAAAAAGATCCTATTACATAAAATTTCGTTTCAAAAGTTAATAATCAACGAGATTGTTCCACGTGTCAAATCCAACGATCAAAAATTCTATTATATAAATTGAGTTTCAAAAGTTAGTAATCAACGGGATTGTCCCACGTGTCAAATCTAACGGTCAAAAATCCTATTATATAAAGTTGAGTTTCAAAAGTTAGTAATCAATGGGATGGTTCCACGTGTCAAATTCAACGGTCAAAAATTATTCCGTAATTATTTTTATTTAAAAAAGATCCTATTACAGAAAGTTTTGTCTCAAAAATTAATAATCAACAGAATTTTTCCACGTGTCAACTCCAACGATCAAAAATTCTATTATATAAAGTTAGATTTTTCAAAAGTTAGTAATCAACGAAATTAACCCACATGTCAAATCTAACGATCAAAAATTATTCCATAATTATACTTTATTTTAAAAAAGATCATATTATATAAAATTGAGTTTCAAAATTTAGTAATCAACGAGATTGTTCCATGTATCAAATCAACCGATCAAAAATTATTCCATAATTATACTTTATTTTTAAAAAGATAAAATCAAATTCTAATCCTATTATATCCTATTATATAAAGTTGGGTTTCAAAAGTAAATAATCAACGGGATTGTTCCACGTGTCAAATTCAATGGTCAAAAATTATTTCGTAGCTATATTTTATTTAAAAAAAAATCCTTTTATATAAAGTATGGTTTCAAAAGTTAGTAATCAACATGATTATTCCACGTGTCAAATCCAACGATCAAAAATCCTATTATACAAAGTTGGGTTTCAAAATTAGTAATCAACGAGATTGTTCCACGTGTCAAATCCAACGGTCAAAAATTATCTTGCAATTATATTTTATTTAAAAAAAGATCCTATTATATAAATTTGAGTTTCAAAAGTTAGTAATCAACGAGATTGTTCCACGGGTCAAATCCAATGATCAAAAATTATTCCATAATTGTAGTTTAGTCAAAAATGATAAAATCAAATCCTAATTATATTATACAAAGTTGTGTTTCAAAAGTTATGATTGTTTCACATGTTAAATCCAACGATCAAAAATTATTCCGCAATTATATTTTATTTAAAAAAAGATAAAATCAAATCCTAATATCTATAAAGTTTTCTAAAATGGTTAAAGATCTCTAAATAAGCATACTATTGTTTTTACACTTTTTCATAAATTCAAAAGGATTAGCTCACGACTTTCAAAAACAATAAGTGATTCCTAAGAGCATTGTTAGTGGTGATACTATGTCAGTATCATATGAATAAAAAAAAGAAAAAATAAATAAATTCATTTAAAGATGTTGAACCGTCTCTGTACCATGAGACATCTGATATGTTTCAAAGACAAACATGGCAACAGATTGTGCTTCCACGGAGAAATCACTTTCCTGAAATTGTTTCTCAAAAATTTAGTCTTCTTCTTCGACGGAGAAATTGAGAGCACCACAGAGAAATCGATTTTGTCTATAATTTTCAATTTTGTCTCTAATCTCCTCGAAGTCTCATCTCATGTCTCTTTGTCGTCACAGTTAGGGTATTTAAGCCTGACTTATTTCAGTCAGCTTCGTTTGATCCGTCACTCTCTTCACGTTTTCCGGCTACAGAAAGGTACGATTTAATCACTTCACAGTTGATTAATCTCTCCTCGTCATTTGAGAATCCAATTTAGGTTATCACCCCTTTAGTCGACCCTTACCATGATCTGTTCTTCTCTAAATTTTATCCTTCTAGGGATTTTGATGGCTCTGATTGCTTCAATTTTGAAATTGATTAATAGAATGTTGTGTTGAAAATCAGTAGGTGAAATGTTAAGACTTTGGGTAAATAGAACTGAGCATCTTTTGTTCGTCTTTCTGATTGACATTTTTGTTTTTTGCTTCAAAATTTAAGCTTTCAAATGAATTAAGGTATGGCTGAATTGATGAGCCATTGTTCATTCAGTGCTTGAAAACTTATGTAATATTCTCTTATGGCTTAGCTGCTGCCTCATTGCTCAAATTTACTGATAGTTTGTGTTATAATTAACTCAAATATGTATCTTACAATTCTCCAAACCAAACAATTACCTCTGATTTTCCTTTCTATCTTACTAAATGAGTTTTAGTGATCCATTTAGTTCCACTCCAAGCTTTATTGATCTCTTGAACAGCCAACAAGAGATTAACACTCCAGAATCTGAAACACATTCACCTACAAACCAGAGAGAAGCTAGGCATAGATGGAGTGTCCTTGAAGAAAATGCTCTTATGAGTACTTGGTTAAACACAAGAAAAGACGCAATAGTGGGTAATGATCAGAGAGGACAGACTTTCTGGAACAGAGTTGCAACGTATTATGCTGTAAGTCCTGCAGTCTCCAATCTTGTAATGCGGGAGAGCAACACATGTAAGCAAAAATGGTCAAAAATGAATGAGAGTGTGAGCAAGTTTGCTGGCTGTTATGACTATGCCTCACGTCAAAGAAGCAGTGGGCAATCAGAGGATGATGTTATGGAGTTGGCATACAAGTTGTACTTCCAAGATCGGAAGGTGAAGTTTAGCTTGGAGCATGTCTGGAGAAGTTTAAGAAACGATCAAAAATGGTGTTCTTTGATTACTCCTGAAAATAATAGAAGTAATAAAAGATCTAAGATACATGACACTATTGCTCAGTCCTCCAGCTCCAACACTGCCTCCCATGTAGAGGAGGAAAAAATGGAGAGGCCTATAGGCGTTAAGGCGGCGAAGGAGAAAGGGAAAAAGAGAGGCAAGGGAAGGCTTGAAGAAAGAGACAAGAGTTCTTTGAATGAGCTTTCAGAAATGTGGAAGTTTAAGCAGAAAGATTTGGCAGCCAAAGAAAGATTATCTAGGCAGAAAATTCTGGATAATCTGATGCTCAAAACTGAACCACTAACCGATATAGAACTAAATCTTAAGATCAAGCTAATGTCTGACATGTTGTAATTTGCTAGGTAAGTTGATTAATTTGTATAGGTTAGCAAGTTTGCTGGCTGTTTGTTAGTTTTAATTAAGTTTGATGTTTGGTTTGTTGACATTGACATTGTAGTTGTCTGTGAATGTGCAGGATGATGAAGTGAGAGTGTAAAGCTAGAAGGGGGAAGGACAGCCACAAGTTTGTGTCGGCAAGTTGGAAGTATGTGTGTATTAAAATAGGAGGTATGTAGTAAAGTAGGAAGTATGTGTGTATTAAAGTAGGAAGTGTGTGTGTTAAGTAGGAAGTATGTGTCGGCAGAAAGTGGTTGTATTATATTGTATTGTGATAAATGTGTTTTTTATGTAAAGTTGTTGTACCAAATAATGTCTCAATGTAGTATATATATGTAATCAAGTATGTCTCCAAATTACTTTGCTTATATTTTTCTTCTTCTCATCTACTTATATTTTTCTGACCACATCTATTTACCAAAATATAAAAACATGTCTTCTAATCCTCACAATTTTACATTCGATCAAAGCCTCGATGACAATTTCGATAAAATTTTCGACAAAGGTTTTGAAAATTGTATAAATGATTATAATGAACGTCAAGCGGTCAAACAAGTGAAAAAAACACGAATTCATATAGAAAGAGGTAAAGAGGCGGGATATATCCAATTATGCAAAGATTACTTTTGTGAGCAGCCAAATTACACCGATAACATGTTTCGGCGACGATTTAGAATGAGCAAGCGACTGTTCATGCGTATTGTTCAAAGACTATCCAATGAAGTACCATTCTTTCAGCAGAGACCAGATGCCACCGGAAGACTCGGTTTCCATGTCCTACAAAAATGCACAGCCGCCATTCGTCTTTTGGCATATGGTGTTGCACCTGATGCAATTGATGAATACCTCCGGATGAGTGCAAGCAGTAGCAGAATTTGCTTAGAAAAATTTGTAGTTGGAGTTATTCATTTGTTCAGAAATGAGTACTTGAGAAAGCCAACACCAGAGGATCTCCAACGATTACTAGATATTGGAGAGTTTCGAGGATTTCCCGGGATGATAGGAAGCATTGATTGTATGCATTAGGAGTGGAAAATTTGTCCAACAGCTTAGAAAGGACAATATTCACGTGGACATGGAAAACCCACAATCGTTTTAGAGGTTGTGGCTTCACAAGATCTATGGATTTGGCACGCATTTTTTGGACCTCCAGGTACATGTAATGATATTAATGTTCTTTACCGCTCACCAGTTTTTGATGATATATTACAAGGTCGAGCTCCTCCGGTCAACTACGCTGTCAATGGGCGTCAATACCATATGGCTTACTATCTCACAAATGGTATATATCCGAAGTGAGCAACATTCATCCAATCAATTTCTCGGCCACAAGATGAGAAATCATCATTATTTGCTAATTATCAAGAAGCTGTCAGAAAAGATGTTGAGCGTGCTTTTGGAGTATTGCAAGCTCGGTTTGCTATTGTTCGAAACCCATCTTTTTGTTTGGATAAGGCAAAAATAGGCAACATAATGAAGGCATGTATCATATTTCACAATATGATCGTTGAAGATGAACGAGACCAATGCACTCAATATGATTTATCAGAATTCGAACTAGAAGAAGTAAGCGGGATGTCACATGTGGAGTTCACGTATTCTACGGAGACACCTACCAATGTAAACAATATGATGGCCAATCGAGCTCGAATTTGGGAGGAAAGAATTCATAACCAATTGAAAGCTGATCTGGTTGAGCATATTTGGCAAAAATTTGGCACAAATTAAGAGTAGAACCAAATTGCTTGTGATCTTCATCATACTGTTGTATGTTTTTCATTTATTCGATATTTTTACGTATTGTAATATATGTTTAATATTTTATGCAACCTATTATATAATATTTTATGCAATTTTTTATATTAGTTTTTTTTTTGGTAATCTACAATATTTTATATAGTAAATTGATTTTTTGGCAAATTTTTTTAAAATTTTAAAATTAATTTTTTGTTATTATTTTTAAAATCTTTTTCGAGTCTCACCATTAAATCCATAAAAATTAGCAAACACTAATAGAGTCTCTAACAATAAATTAATATTAAATTTATTATTAAAATGTTCTTAAGAAACTTTTTATAGTATCACCACTAACAATGCTCTAAGGAAATGTACGGATTACGTCCAAAACCGGTGTCGAGACTTTAAAGTTGTTAAGAAGTCTCTAAATACACATATTATTACAAGTTATAGGTTTTCACATTTTTCCATAAACTCATAGGTGTTAGTCCATAATGCGTGAATTGTTTTCACCTAATCTAACTGCAAGCGCACATTGTACAATTATAGTATTTAGGTTATCGATCCCATAGAGAACTTGGGATAATCTCGAATTACTACAGTTAAGAGTTGTTCTAAGCAAATGAAACGTGTGTGAATAAGTAAACCAAATAAACTACCTAATCACAGGAGGTTGTATGCAAGATTAAAGACATTAGATCTAGGGAAAATCATCAGGTAACAATGGATTCATAAGATTAAATCAACATGGTTCTCAAACTCTGAACACGTATATCTTCATCGACCTAATGGTGTATTAAGACACTGACTTTGTTAATAAACCTAAATCCCAAACTTCTTTGAATTGTCGCTAAATATAAACAAGCATTAAAACGTTCAAGTTAGATCTGTTCACAAGGTATCCCAGACAAACGCCTTATGACCTGAGAAGCACCTTGCTCAGTACAAATTCCGGTGAATCTAATAGACTGTCGTTACTAGATTCAATCTGTGAGCCTAAATTTGGCTAGCAACTTCTTAACGAAATCCATTTTCAGTAAAATAAGAACAACGAAGACAAAGACGGTCTATTAGAGTCTTTATATATTATATATTAGTACAGACAAAGCCTAGGTGTTGTCAGCTAATATGACCGAACTCACCGACATAAACGTTGAATTTTCCACGTCTTCCAGAATATAAGCCCAGTGTAGTGATCTTCAACAGAAACAGACAACAAATGACGAGTTTAGAAACCAATCTTGCTCTTCAACTCCCGGTCATCGACTTCACGAATCAAGATCTAAAACCGGGAACTCTCGAGTGGAACTCGGTTAGAAGCAATGTGCGAAGAGCTCTGGAAGAATACGGATGCTTTGAGGCCTTGTTCGCTTTGGAAAGCGGTGTTTGAGGCCTCCGAGGAGCTTTTTCGGTTACCATTAGAGAAAAAACAGAGAACTTGTCAGAGATGAAGTACAGAGTATATGTGTGTCAGAATCTCTACGAGGGAATTGGTATTGATGTTGCAGACAACATAGAAAAAGTCAACACCTTTACTCAGAAGCTCTGGCCTCAAGGCAACATGACTTTCAGGTTTCTTTGTTTTCTTCATTTGGATTGTAAAACAGATCAGAAAGAATCAGTGGTAGTTTGCTCTGTCTTTTTCTTTTGCTGCAGCGAAACAATTTTGTTATTTACGGAGTGTGTATCAGAACTGGACTTCAAGATCCGGAGCATGATCATGGGGAGTTTCGGTCTCGGAGAAACTACATAGAGAACCATCTGAAATCGACATATAACCTAATGAGGATGATGAAATACAAAGGAGTTGATGAAACAGAGGAAAAGTTAGGCATGGAGGCTCATACAGATAGAAACGTACTCACCGTAGTTTGTCAGAACCATGTAGCAGACGAAATCGAGGTAAAACTAAAGATGGTAACCATTGGATCAAAGGGAATCCTTCCCAAGATTCTTCCTTCCTCGTTATTGGCGGAAGTATTCTACATGTAAGTTACCTTCTTGTTTCTTTACAATTTGTGTCACAGTTGATGATGATGGTAATGATGTTTTCAGGTACTGTTAAATGGTAGAGTGCAATCTGCAGTTCACCGTGTGGTGAGGATGGGGAGAGAGACAAGATACTCAGCTGGACTCTTCTCTATGCCGAAAACAGAGGATTTGATATATGCACCGGAGAGATGGTTGACGATGAGCATCCTCGTCTCTTTAAGCCCTTTGATTTTGAGGCTTACTATAAGTTTACCTCTGAGGGGTCCGGAATGAGAGATTTACCTGCTCTCCGGAGTTACTGTGGCATCCCAATGTAACAAACTGTTTTTTTTTCTGTTTTGAATCCTTGAATTGTTTCCAGCTGAAATAAAGATAAAAACTTCAATGTATCTCCTAGCTTATTCTCTAAAACAAACCCAATACCTGCAATTCTGTGTGTAAAAATGGAAGATTAAACTGATAGTGATGTTTTTTCTTCAATTAACTTTAATATGCAGAAATAAATTTGACTTCTTGTACATAGAAGAAAATCATCGAAATATAGATTCCTTGAGGCTGAGATCATCCACATAAACTAGCACCACTACAAGACCCTTAGAATTTTGAGGGTAAACAAAGTGTGATCCAAATGTGACTTCTTGAAGCCATGATCAATGAGAGTGGTACACCATTTGTGGTACCATGCTCTTGGTGATTGCTTTAAACCATAAATGACTTTCTTTGGTGTTAATGGAGGATTAGTACCCTTTATCAACAACTTGACAATAATTGAGATTAGGTCCTTGCTGATCTCTCCCTGATTTAAGATTACGTATGTATTTTCAACATTTGGTCTGGGGAAAGTGTCCGAGAGGGGGTGCTTCATATCTCGTATAGGTTGAACCAGATCCTTACCGATCAAATCTTGGTGCTTTCATATGAATTGCAAGTTTCCCGAGCTCGGATGCATAATCGATCAATAGTGACGACCTCAGATCGTAAAGTGCGGCCGATCAGGAAAACAACTCACACCGAGTGACTTTCAAGGATGATTGGCACGAGAAGTTGGAACGTTGTACGCCAACCTCGACAAGATACAAAGACCGAAAGCCAGGTGAATCCTTAAACGGTGTACGACCTCCTCATACTGATCAATTAATAGGAAACCTAAGGAAAGAATTGGAAGAGATGAGGTCGTCGGTCCACAAACAACCAGTGTTGCTTCAGAGGTCGACCAACTGTTTGCTGAAACAGAAAGGAGTCCTTTTTCGTACAACGTTACCCCCGCATAGGTTCCACTCAACGATAAATTGAGACTCCCCACTTATGATGGAACGGGGGATCCAGCAGTGTATATGAGAGCCTTTCTTGTGAAAGTTGGTCGAGCGGATTTTGAAGAGGAGAGAAAGACGTAGGAAAGTGTCAACTTTTGTTTACCTGAGGGGTGATGCCCAAGCATGGTTGTTTTGCCGAACTAAGGGAGGCTTTCTTTAAACAATATATGCTACATCTAGAACATCAGGCTACCGCTTCAGATCTTTATGCTGTCAACCAAGGACACAAGGAGCCGCTGCGAGACTTCATCAAACGATTCGAGGCCATTTATTTGCCGTTAAGAATCGATGATGTTCTGGTAATTGGAGCCCTCAGCGCAACATCATGGTATTAGTCGAAATTATGGTATGAATTATCAGCTCACCGATTTCAAACCATGAACGACACTTTTCACCGAGCGAATGTCCATATAAGATCAAAGAAAATTGGGTTGAACTAGCAAAGGTTCATGGTACATCTAAGATTTCGAAAGATTTCCAGGTTGATGATAAGAATGAATCGCAACAGAGCAAAATGGAGCAGCCTCGGAAGGAGAAGTCAAAGTCAGAAGCAACGTTTTCAGTTTTCGACCCTCATGGAAAAAAGAAGTACACCAACACTCGCGATCCTAACGCTCTGGTTGCCCGTTGGTGTGATCACCATAAGAGGACATGTCATAAGACCGAAGATTGCAGAAATCTTAAGGATATATTAATGGCCATTCATATTAAACGAGGTCAGGTCGAGGTTAAGCGCAAGACCGAAGAGCAGAGGATTGAAAAACGAAGAATTAGTGTTTCCTATTGGATGCAAAAAATAATAATATGGTTTAGATTTTTTCGCCAATGGTTTGTCGGATTTTGAGCCGGTTGGAAACTTTGTTGTAACATGAACTACGATATGGCTTGATCCCTTCCAAGGGTACGTAGGAAACCTTGTTTGGGTCTAGCTATGATATTAATAAAATTTGATTTTATTATACTATCATTCACATGATTAGATAGTTTTTAGAACTCGACTATTCAATATACATCGGAACCTTGATCATGTATCCGATAAAAATCGGGTATTTACCCTAACATGTCCCTTTTGAGACGCAGTGGTGAAATAATCCACATCCAGAGATCTCAGAGCTTAATAAAGTAGGGCCGAAAGATCAAAATGTATATCTGGGTTTTTACCTGCACACATTCCCCATGAATGTAAAGGCCATATATGCCATATTTCAAAGTTTGATCCGAGAATGTAGTGTCTAACATTGAAATAAAAGACGAGTATTTCTCGCACCTTGGAAGGCCGAACGAACATTTAAGTTAAGCATGGCTTACTTGTTCCGCTCAGGCAAAAGTGTTTCTTTTAACCTTAAAAATGGTCGAACGAACATCGCAACTAAGCATTGCTTGTTCGTTTGGTACACTCAAGACATGGTACATTACAAGATTAACTTTTTTTGATATCTAAGTTTCACTTATGTGATGTTCGGGTAAGATAAATAATATTAGGGATGAACACACAAAACTAGTGTTAGATTATAACATTCGAAGAACGGGGTCTACAAAGTAATATATATTGCCTCGGTGCTCCTATACAAAAATGGGTCTAGGTTAAAAACTACGAGAGTTAAGGGTCGTTGAGAAGATCAAAGTCCTTATGCTTAATCTCTAGAACAAAGGTGGTTTTCGCACTAGCAAGCATCTGATCGTGGTATTCTCGGCTCGCTTCACAATTTCTTCCAAAGTCAAATCTCTGCTGAGGAATAGGGAACAAAGGTTAAAAGCAACGGCCTTGGCTTGCCCATATAAGTTCGTTTTGTCAAAAGCTTCGACAAAAGTTATCATGTAGTAGCGAACTTGGTTGAGCTTTTCTTGACAGACGTTGAGAACCGTTTTCCGACCCGCATGTCGGCCCTTCTGAAAAGATTCCATAGATTTGGAATCCAAGACTGCCGTGCTTAACTCTTTTTCCTCGGTGAGCTCGAGGATCTGACGCTTTGCTTCGGCCAAATCTGTAATAAGCTGAGTTTTTCCTCCAAAAATTTTGAGGATGCCAATTATTCATCGGCCCGGTTGGTTAGGGTCTTGTTCAGAGATTCAATTTTGCCTTGCACTTCTTGAAAAACCTTCTCGGCATCTAGCGACCTATGTTCAGGACTATTGTTCTCCTTTTATCAGAGAATTTATCTTCCCTTCAACCTCAGTCATCATGCGTTCGTAGCGTAGGTACATATGGTCGATGAATCCCATGGACTACAAGCAAACGAATGAAAATGAGGAATGAAGCTGATATAAAACAAAACTTAAAATTTGCTTATCTTAACAACAGACTGGGAAAGGGCATTGAGGGTGTCGGACCCTAGACACTTTGTGGGGAGTCGAGTATGGAATCTGCCTGCCTTTTGTACGAGTTATGAACATTTTTCTCTGTTTTTTTAAAAAATGTCTCCACCGTCGAATTCGTAGGTAAAGGCATGGTGTTCTTTCACTGGCTTAGGAGTGCTTTCGATGGCAATTTGTTCGTTATGAGAGTCTTCGACATTTTGGTTCTTCTTCTTTGAGGAATGGATTCTGTCACCACCAGATGGGGTTTCCATTTTCTGGTGTTTCTTCTTCATGAGAATTGTCTGAGTTTGTCGGAAAGAGCTTTTCTCCAGAGGTTCAATCTCGTCCCAATCTTTCCAACCTGGTGAAATTATGGAGTTAGGAAAAATATACATGCTACAAGATAAGTTCCATATTCTCTATTTAGCCCATGGGCTTAGATAAACAGGCTACAAGACTTATATAAGGGGATCCCGCTACACCGAATAATTCATTCAGAACCTGGGAGGAGAACTAAGGATTAAATCTGAGCTTTTAGTTTACTTCTCTTTCGGCTATAATAAGTTTGACATTCCGAACTTATAGCTTTGTGTCTCTTTCATATAATAAACATTTTATTCACTTTTGCAAACCTTTTAATTAGTAATAATTAAAAGTTGAACCTTGCATCAACACTTAGCCTTAATACTTCTCCGGGTTTACAAAGATCTTCAAGCCCGGGTGGAGGAGTCATATAAACTTATTCTTCAAGTTCCCCTTGAAGGAATGCATTTTTGACATCCATTTGCCATAGATTCCAAGAGAGGTTGGTAGCCAAAGATAGAACTACCCTCAGCGTGTGTAGCTTAGCCACCAGAGCAAAGGTATCCATGTAATCTTCACTATATGTTTGTGTGAAACTTCTTGCTACCAGCCTTGCTTTGTACCTTTCTATGTCACCATTGCTCTTATACTTGATGGTGAACGCCAACTTCAAGCTAACTTCTCCTTTTCCTTTTGGAAGAACCGCAACATCCCAAGTGTGGTTCCTTTCCATAGCTTATCTTTCATCTCCAATTGCATCAACCCAAACCTCCTCATCCTTAGCTTCCTCATAGGTTGTAGGAACATAATGTTGCTCAATCTTTCTAAGAAACTCTTGATGATTGGATGGCAAAAAGGCAATAGAACACGTAGCTTGGGTTGGATGAGCCACAGCTTGGTTGTTGTACTACGTCTGATTGTCCACCCATTTGGAAGGAAACCTGGGCTTATTGCTTTTCCTTAGAGGTTGAACCACTTCTATACCGGCTTCAACATCTTCTTGTGATGAGGCCTCCTCTTATTCTGCATTTTCTTTATTCCGTCACTTCTTGTGATTCTGTTATTTCTTCTTCCACACTCAATTCCCTTTGTTCTTGAATATGGTCTTGTGATGCGGTTGAGACCAGTTCTTCTTCCCTTAGGTTACTGTTAAACTCCTGTCCATATGCATTTCCATTCGTATTCCCTTATCTTGATGGCTCATCATAATCCAAATGGCTAAGTAGAAGCCTTAAACAAGCAGCTTGATCCTATGGTGATCTTGAGAGATCCTAAAGGTCATCCCAATTCTTCTTATCATAATAGTCTTGCCTTCCAATGAACTTGACATCTCTAGACACAAGCAACGGTTTTTTGAGAGGTTCATAGCACTTGTAGCCCTTTTGAGTTGTGGAGTATCCAAGAAAGATGCATTTGATGCTCTTGGCTTCTAACTTGCTTCTTTGTTCACCGGGTACATGCACAAAACATACACAACCAAAGACACATAAGTGTTCAATAAATGGTTTAGAGTTAGTGAGTACCTTAAATGGTGAGATGTCCTTTAGGACTTTTGCTGGAATTCGGTTGATGGGGTTGCATGAGGCTAGAACCACATCTCCCCAAAAACACTTTGGCACATTGGCGTGGAATATCATCAATCT
Source organism: Lepidium didymum (assembly GCA_963920545.1). Taxonomy (NCBI): domain Eukaryota; kingdom Viridiplantae; phylum Streptophyta; class Magnoliopsida; order Brassicales; family Brassicaceae; genus Lepidium; species Lepidium didymum. The sequence goes on from OY986982.1 coordinate 14,913,457, forward strand.
AGCCACTTCCATAAGGTGCATATTATTTCTCTCTACCACTCTATTTTGTTGTGGTGTGTAGGGACAACTTGTTTGGTGTAGTATTCCATGCTTAGCTAGATGCTCCTTGAATCTAGAACTTGTGTATTCTCCTCCATTGTCGGACTTTAAACACTTTTATCTTGGCATTTTATTGGTTAGTCACATAAGTTTGAAAATTGGTGATGCCTCAAATACCCTATCTTTGGATGGTAACAATTTGACCCAAATATATTTCAATTTATCATCTATAAAGGTCACAAAGCACTTGTTTCTATCCCTAGACATGCAATGAGAGGTCCACACATCCGAATGTACCAAGTCAAAACAATGTTCATAAATAATAGTTGATTTAGGAAAGACAACTTTGCAATATTTGCCAAGAATACATGCCTCACAACTAGTGTGATCAAAAGATACATTAGGCAACATTAATTCAAGTGCCCTTCTAAGAGGATGGCCTAGTTTAGCATTCCACATTGCATCTACATTAGCTAAATAACAAGAATTAAAAGATAAAGCATCCGAATTTTGTGGTGGTTCTTCTAGAATATAAAGCTCATCTATGGTTCCACCTTTCCCAAGTAACTTCCCACTTTCAATATCTTGAAAATGAACATCATTAGGGCTGAAAATAGCATAACAATTAAGATCTTTAGTAGTTTTCTTAACCGATATTAAGTTGGATTTAAACTTGGGAACATAAAATGCTACACTTTTCTTGTTAAACAACTTTAAGTTTCCTTTTCTTTCTATAGGAATTCCATCACCATTAGCAATCTATACTCTACCTATAGCCGGTTCAATCTTCTCTAAGAACTTAGGATTATTAATCATGTGATGAGAAACACCCGAATCGACAACAAGTTTATTACTAGGTTTATGAGAGTAGAGAATGATATCAGAGTTGTGGGTTTAAAAGGCTTTGAATAGAGCTTCCAAGTCACTTTTCCTCACATAATCCACAGAGGTTGCCATGGCTTCTCTTTGAGGTGTGGATGTGCTAGCTTTCTTAACTTCATCACCTTGAGAAACATTTGCTCTTGGTGGTCTCTTGAGATATTTGGGCTTTAAGTGAGGATGAAGAGTCCAACACTTATCCTTAGAGTGGCTGGGAAGCTTGCAATGCTCACAAGGCTTTGAACTCCTTTTGCCATGTATATCATGCTTTTCGACTCTTTTGTTGGCTGTCACAAGATCAATTTTGCCTCCAAAGAGACCAATATTACCTTGCTCCTTTTGGAATCGTGCACATACTTCTTCAAGGTTTGGCAACTTGTCATCCCTAAGGATATGCTTAATGAGATCATTATATATCAGATTCAAGGCGAGGAGAAGGCCAAAGACTTTGTCTTGCTCACGCCTCTCATTGAGGATATTCACATCCGTGGTCAATGGTCTAAGCATCTCTAGCTCGGACCATAGTGTTTGGAACTTCCCAAGGTGGTCGGTGAACTCCTTGCTATCTTGATGACGGTCATTGATAAACTTCTTGATCACAAAGATTTAGCTGAGATTTGATGTATTTACATACACACCCTTGAAAGTCTCCCAGAGATCCTTTGGAGTCTCACAATAAGAGTAAGCTTCCAAGATAGACTTGTCTAAAGAAGATTAAAGGAGACTAAGGATGGCTTGTTGATCTTCCTCCCACTTCTCTAACTCTTCTTGTAGAGCTTCTTCTAGCTCTTCACTAAGAAAAGACTCCTAGTATTTTCCTTTTTTCTTGAGGGTCTTCTTTGGGCATTCGCTTGATTCGACATGCTTCCAAAGCCTTCTACCACCAATGGCGATTTTAGTGGTTCTAGACCACAATAGATAGTTGTTTCCCTTGAGAATAGTAGGGACAACCAAAGGTTTTGAGTTATCAGTGACAAGAACACTAGAACTCATCCTTAAAGAAACTGAAATTTCGTTTAGGAATTTTGTCGAACACTTGGTGGACGGATTTTGAAACTGTTAGAATTGAAGAATTTAAAAAGAGAAAATACTAGAATCAAAGAAAATCAAAGAGAGAGAGAGAGAGAGAGAGAGAGAGAGAGAGAAAGAGAGAGAGAGAGAGAGAGGGGGAGAGAGAGAGAGAAAGAGAGAGAGAGAGAGAGAGAGGGGGAGAGAGAGAGAGAAAGAGCGAAAGAGAGAAAGAGAGAAGTAGAATAAAGATCATTACTCTGATACCATGTTAGAATTTGCGGAATGATTAAGAGAATTAGAGAAATATTAGAGAGATTAGAGAGAATGTGGAGAGAATAAGTCTCCAAAGTGTGTCTTTTGTTGATTCATCTTACTTATCTTTTATAGAGTTACCAGAATATATATGCACAAGTGTGAACACATATTTTAACGACTAAAGTCAAGAATATAGCTGTTAGAGATGATGGAAACCGAAATAGAGCCGTTGGAGGAAATGATAGAGTTAATTTAGGCATGTGCCTAAATTACTCTAGACTTCAATTTTTCTTTCTAGACTTCAGACTTCACTCTATTTCCTCTCTAGACTTCACTATATTTAGATGGATTTGGTCAATAGTTAGCAAGTGGCTCAAGTGATAAAACTGTTCGGTTTTTGGGATCTCAACACTCAAACCCCAATGTTCACATTTACAGGTACTAAGCTAATCTTTTGCTTTCTGGTTTTTTCTTGTCTCCTTATTATCATTACACCAATGCTCCTCATCCTGTTTCCTAATATAATGTGCTCAGGGCACATAAATTGGATTTTGTGTCTTGCATGGTCTCCATATGGTAAGCACCTCGTGAGTGGTGAAATCTGTTGCTGGAAACTAAAAACCAAAAAGCCAAATAGCAGTTCCCTCAAAGTAAGTAAATCTCTTTCAGATTTGATGTAGTGAAATCTCCTTAAAACTCCGTTTATTCGATAAAACTTGTCTTCAGGATCACATGGAATAAATCTCCTTAAATCTTGTGGGAACCAGTGCACCTTAACTACCCATGTCGTCGTTTTGTAACTTCTAGCAAAGATGGGGATGCAAGGATATGAGACAGTACACTTAGGAGATCTCTAACTTGTCTTAGTGGACAGACATGTGGTATCACTTGTGTCAAATGGGGTGGAGATGGAATTATATATACAGGGTATGTTTCTACCATACTTACATCAAATTATCTTCATCACTTGTTGTTTGGTATTCAAATATCTTTAGCAGTTCTTAAGATTGTACAATAAAGATGTGGGTAATTACTCAAGAGAGGGCTCCATGTTTGAAGGCATAATTGAAGGTAATAAAGATCATTTTGGTTTGTTGAAGATATTCTTTTCTCATATTCCATTACTTCGGGTCATGCGCATCGGGTGAACTCCATTGCATTGAGCACATAATATGTTCTCCGGACCGAAGCCTTTGACCACACTAGAAAACAACAATATTCTTCACCTGAAGAAGTTAAAAAGGTGAGAGATCTCATCATTCCTTAGTTGATTTCGCATTTAAAGATGTTTCTTGATCTATTTTTTCCCCAAAATTAGGCTGCGCTCGAAAGATACAAGCATGCAAAAGGAAAATATGGTGAAAGATTAATATTGGGTTCTGATGACTTAACAATGGTTCTCTGGGTACCATCTATGAGCCACGAACATAAAAAGCAATTGACCAGTTATCAAAAGCTTGTAAACCATGTGTATTTCTCACTAAATGGACAGTGGATTGCAAGTGCATCGTTTGATCATTCTATAAAGATATGGGATGGTATCACATGGGACTATGTTATAACTTTGCATGGTCATGGTA